>JAYESD010000001.1:93356786-93956786 GCA_036927565.1 Tuctoria greenei
AGACTTCCCACACCGGTACTACTGTAAACAATATTGAGTAGTGAAAATTTAGAGTAAATGCTGAAAAAGTAGAAGGAGAATAGTGTATAGAGTAGAGTATAGAGTAACAAGTGCAGATAGCCTAATTCATCTCCCAAACTACAAAACCGGGTAAATAACACCCTAAACTACTCAAAACCAGATAAATTACCCCTTAACCTGGTTTTCATGGGCGGTTTCGCCATGTCAGCATCCTATATGGCGCTCCTTGCATGTGATCAAAAGTGGGGCCCAACTGTCATTGAGAAAATACAAAAGACGTCATCCCGGAGATGTAACATCGTAGTGTTTCGTGTGCGCCTGGCCTCTAGCGCGGCGTCGTTGTCTGCTCATATGCTGCCACCTCTCACTCGCTAGTGCGTCGTCGTCCTTCGAGATCCGAGTGCCTTTCCTCCGCACCCCACGGCGCTCCGGTTGAGGGCCACTGCCGCTGCGACTCGTGATCTTCTGCCTGTCTTGCACGATCGAAAGGCGCACATGCGATCGGCCTTGAAGGTATGGCCATGAAGAGTGGAACAAAGGCTGCTGATGTTGGGGAATGTGAAAAGCATATCAAAATCATGGAAGAACTCCCTGCAGCAATGATCCCAGTCCTTGTACATACTGCTCTCTTCTTGGGCTTGGCCTGAGAAGCCGCAGGTTATGTTGGCCAAGCCCCATCGCAGGGACCCCTGGCAAGAGGGCGTCTTTGTCTGCACGTGCCCATGAACAACTCCTGCTACTTTCTCCATGCTAACACTGATGAACTCGTCTGGGTGATTCTCTATCCAGGTTCAGCTTTGGTGATAGCTAACTATATAATTTGGTCAGCATCATTCTGACTGCTCCGGGACTTTGATACTTGAAACGCCATCAACCCCACCATATTATTCAAGGCATTGGGAGCCAATTTCACGTTAGAAGATAGGTCTTTCCAGTCATACTTAACCTGCAGCTGGTGCCAAATTAAAGTTCTCTTGAAGCACGGTGAATACTTCAGTAAGAGAGGACACCATGAAGTCAGGTTTAACGTCCTCAGGCAAAGAATCGTGGGGACCATATCTCCCAGTTTCATCGAGCAAGCAAGTAAATGCCCCTGCCTTCTTTCCACAAACAACATCATCCTTGAGACTGTCACCAACCATGATTACTTCATGCAGCGGAATGTTCCAAGTTGTGTAAATGTGAAGGACTGGAGCTGGATCTGGCTTATAGGGGCGAAATTCTCTGCTTAACGCAGGAGCAAATACCATACCAAATCTCTGATGAAACAAATCGACTGCATCCTTCACATTACGAGTGATCAAACCTCTTCTGATCTGCTTTGAATCTAGGAAGCCACAAAGCTCAGCTGCCCGGCCATGATCTGGAGGCGGTCGCGCCCGTCCAGCTCGAAGCGCGCGATGACATCGTACGTGCGGTGCTACAGGTCGGGCGCCCACGACTCGACGCAGTGGAGGATATCGACAGAGCGGCCCCTCGCGGCGCGCGCGGTGGCGTAGGCCGCGTCTGCGCCGAGCACCTTCGATCCCATGCAGAGAGCGCCACATAGAATGCTGACACGGCAAAACCGCTCATAAAAATCAGGTTAAAAGGTAATTTATCTGGTTTTGAGTAGTTTAGAGTGTTATTTATCCGGTTTTGTAGTTTGAGGAATGAATTAGACTCTAAAGTATAGTTTGGAAGAGTAAGTAGAATTTTTTCTTTTCGATAATGAGCACTTTACGGACAAAAGTATCAAGATGATACAGACCATTTTCAATAGAGTCAGTTTCTAGATTTTGTTTTATGGACAACAACACATCGAATTAACAAATAGGTGTTTTTAGAGCCAGTTCTAGATTGGTTTTTCACTTGACGTGAGTGGTAGATCTGGAGTAAGACCAGTCGCAGCAGTCACCGTAAACGGCCCACTATAGGGCGTATAGCGCACGCGACGCGTTTTGGACCCCCGCAGCGGTTCGTTTTAGCGCATCTGTAAAATAGGTATTGCGCCTCAGTTGGAGATCACTTTATTCACCGCTATACGAAGAGAGAGAAAAATCACGGGAGTTTGACGGTTTGTTCCCGCGCGCGAGGACGACAGAGGAGGACGCAGCTGGGGAAGGAGGACGGCTATGGGACCCGGCGCTGGGAGGAGGACGGCGACGGAGCAGGCTACAGCAGGAGGACGGCGACCATTGCTTCACGGGCGCCGAGAACTCGCGAATGACGGCAGCGGCGGAGGCGCACGCAGTCGAGCCTGCCGCGACGGAGGCACACGAGGACCTCGCGAATGGCGGCAGCAACGGAGGCACAGGCGGTCGAGCCTGCCGCGGCGACCGAGAAGAGCAAGCCCGATGGGGGAAGGCGCGGCGGAGGCGCTCAGATCCGGAAGGGGGCGAGGCGGATTTGTGACGGCCGCTGTGGCGTCGGTCACATGTAGCGTGGTGTGCGTGCGTCGCTGTGTGGTGGGACCAGTGAAGGGTCCGGGTTGTAAGTCGCTGACATGTGGGCCGGCTGAGGTGGCGGCGGACCTTTAAAAGGAAAGGAGACGTATCTGAATAGAGAGAAAAAAAAAATATTCGGTTACTCTAACTACCTCCATCCTCTCCCGAGTCGATTCCCTCCCCCTGCGCGATTCCTCAACTCGCCGGCGGCTCACCGGCGACACTTGCGCCTCACGTCGTGGTCGCGCCCACGGCCAAGGGGTGTAACAAGTGGTATCAGAGCCTGGCGATCTTCGGCGGGTCGGCTACGGAGCTGATCTCACCACGGCGCCAACCGCAAAACCCTCCGCTCAGACGAGGTTCGTCCTGGAGGCCATGGCGACTGCGGCGAAGACGGAGGAGGAGAGATGGGAGAAGGTATTCTCCACCCTTGATTCTCTAGTCGCCCGGGTTGGGGGGGTGGAGACGCAGCAGAAACAATTACTTGCAGAGCAAGCATTGACTGCTAAGTTGGTAGATCAGATGGAGAGGGAGAAGGATTTGTTAGGGAAGCAGGTAGCGGAGACAGGGAAGCAGGTAGCGGGGCTGTTGTTGGAGAGATCCACCGAAGATGCCCAGTATTCTCCTGATTCAGTGTCGCAGAATTCCAGGGGCCGAGGTGCAGGAGTTGAGAATGTTAGAGGGAAGAGTGTATTAGGACCGTGGCCAGAGCCTGGAAATTGTTATCTGGGTGATGGGGAGTCAGGAGGAAATTTCAGGGTGCAGAGGATAACTTCAAATAGGATGCTGAGCGCAGGTGGGAGAGAAGGGTTTAAAGGAGGAGGAGCAAAAACAGCAGGTGGAGAGGAATTAGATCCTGGTGGTGGGGTTAGAGGCGTTAGGGTTGAGGAGCAGAGGAGCCGTAGAGAGGAGTTTGGGGGAGATAAGTCTCTGCTGAAGCTTCAGTTCCCAAAGTTCGATGGGAAGGATCCCACCATTTGGTTGGATAAATGTGTGGATTACTTTACTATCTTCAATGTGAGTGAAGCTTTGTGGGTGAGAGCTGCGGCCATGCACATGGAGGGAACTGCAGCGAGATGGCTTCAAGTGTATAAGCTCACTGCAGGTCTGAGCTCTTGGGAGCAATTCTGTGGGGCTGTGAAAAGCAAGTTTGGAACCTATGAGTACCCCAAAGCTATGTATGATTTGTTGCATCATAGGCAAGTTAGTGGACTGGAAGAATACATTTCTAGTTTTGAAGTGCTGAGGTATGCTACTGCAGTCCATAATCCTGAACTGGATGAAGTCTTTTTTGTCCAGCAGTTTGTGAAGGGTTTGAAGATGGAGTTGCAGGGTCCAGTGCTGGCCCAGATCCCTACCACAGTGAATAGGGCAGCCTTGCTGGCTAGACTTCAACAGGACATTCAGGAGAAGATGAAGTTTAAATTCCCTAGGCAAGTGTTGAGCAGCAAGATCAGTACACTGCCAAAACCTGAGCTCAGACAAGGGGGAGTCACAGCTGACTTGATGAAAGAAAGGCAGGTCAGAGACTATAGGAGGTTGAATGGTCTTTGTTATGCTTGTGGTGAGAGATTTGAGCCTGGTCATGCTGGCAAGTGTCCAAAGAGATCTGTGCAGTTACATGCCATGACAGTGGAGGACCTAAATATGGAGCTGTCTGAGGAGGTTTTAGAGCAGTTAGAAAAAGAAGACTGTGTGAAGGAAGAGGAGGAATTTAAGCTATCCTTACATGCATTGGAAGGTACTGAAGGTGGGGAATGTCTGAGATTACAGGCGTTAGTGGGTAATCAGACATTCTTATTGTTGGTGGATTCAGGCAGTTCTGCTACATTTATTAATGAAGCTTTTGTAGAGAAAGCTGGCCTCTCTGCAGTTTTTTGTTCTCCTGTACAGGTGAAAGTGGCAAATGGAGAGCACCTCACTTGTGACAAAATGATACCTAACTTGCATTGGCTCTGTAATGGGCATTCTTTTATCACTGACATGAAAATTTTAGCTATGGGAGCTTATGATGGCATCCTGGGGTATGACTGGCTTAAGTCACACAGTCCTATGGTTTGTGATTGGCAGCAGAAAAGTTTGACATTACAATTGCCACACAAATCTGTGATCCTGCAAGGCTTGCAAAACAAGGGTGTTGCTCCACTGAAGGAACTGTCTGAGCAGCAGTTACAGAAGTCTTGTAAAGGAAATGATATTTGGGCATGGGTGCTCTTGGAGGAAGTACCAGACACCACTGAGGAGTCATACTTAATGGACCCAAGACTGGAGACAGTATTGGAACAATTCAAACAAGTGTTTACAGATCCAAAAACACTACCTCCAAGCAGGGAATTCGATCATACTATTCCACTGGTCCCTGGGGCAGTTCCAGTAAATGCTAGACCCTATAGATACTCCCCTATGCACAAGACAGAGATTGAAAGGCAGGTCAAGGAATTGTTGGCCTCGGGACTAATTGAAAATAGTGTCAGTCCTTTTGCATCGCCAGTACTGTTAGTGCAAAAGAAGGATGGGACTTGGCGTTTCTGTGTAGATTACAGAAGGCTTAATGATCTAACCATCAAAAATAGATTTCCAATGCCCTTGGTGGAAGAAATCTTGGAGGAGTTGTCAGGAGCTATTCTTTTTACCTGCCTGGACCTCAGGGCTGGATACCATCAAATCAGGATGAGAAATGGATAAGAGTTCAAGACAGCCTTTAAGACCCATAGTGGTCACTATCAATTTAAGGAGATCCTTAACTCATATGCTACAGATCAAAATGCTCAAGACTTGCTAGCTAAATTGGCAGTAGCCAGCCCAGATGAAAATGGTTTCCAGTTGCAGCAAGGAATTATAAGGAAAGGGGCACAAATCTGGATTGCTGAGAATTCAGCCTTGAGGACCAGGATTATTTCAGCCCTGCATGCCAGTGCAGTGGGGGGGCATTCTGGGACTCAAGCCTGTTATCAAAGGGTCAAAAAGTTTTTCTACTGGAAGGGCCTTAAGAAAGATGTGGCTGATTTTATCAAACAATGTAGGGTTTGTCAACAAGCCAAGGTAGAAAGAACTCTTCCTGCTGGGTTACTTCAGCCATTGCCCATTCCTCAGGGTGCTTGGCAAGAGGTGACAATGGATTTCATTGAAGGTTTGCCTAAATCAGAAGGCTATAACACTATACTGGTGGTGGTGGATAGATTTACTAAATATGCTCATTTTCTACCTTTGAAGCACCCCTATACAGCCATTCAAGTGGCACAAGTGCTACTGGATAATGTGGTCAAGCATCATGGTCTCCCTAAAACTATGCTCTCTGATAGAGACAAGATTTTTACAAGTGCTGTTTGGAAGCAATTATTCACCTTGATGGGTACTCAATTACTACTCTCTACTGCCTATCATCCCCAGACCGATGGCCAGTCTGAGAGGGTTAATCAAGGGCTGGAAATGTATCTCAGGTGCTCTATCAGTGAAGCCCCAAAGCGCTGGAGAGCTTGGTTACCTCTAGCCGAGTTCTGGTACAATTCTACATATCACTCAGCCCTAAAGTGCTCTCCTTTCTTCGCATTATATGGGTACGAGCCAGATCCACTAGCTGCTCCGGTGCTACAGTCTTCCACAGACACAGAAGTAGCGGATCTACTGCAAGAGCGTGCCAATCACCTAGAGATGCTAAAAGCTAATTTGGCAGCGGCGCAAAACAGAATGAAACAAAAGGCGGATAAGAAAAGATCCGAAAGGGAATTTCAGGAAGGGGAGATGGTATTACTCCGACTGCAGCCGTATGCGCAGACTACTGTGGTCAACCGACCTTGCCCTAAGCTAGCTTACAAGTTCTATGGACCATTCAAGATCGTGGAACGCATCGGAAAGGTAGCTTATCGAGTGGATTTACCTGACGGAGCGCAGATCCATCCGGTCTTTCATGTGTCGCAGTTGAAGCCCTTCACATCTTGTTACTCCCCAGTGTTCTCGGAGATACCGTCGCGTCTGGATCTGGAGGGGTCGGCGTTGCAACCGGCGGAGATCTTGGAACGTCGCCTGGTGAAGAAGGGGAGCAGCGCCATTCCACAGGTGCGGGTGCGGTGGTCGGGAACATCGCCGGAAGAGGGAAGCTGGGAGGACTACTATGTTCTTCGCCGGCGATTTCCGGATTTCGACGCTTGAGGACAAGCCTTATCTCGAGTGGGGGGGGAACTGTGATGGCCGCTGTGGCGTCGGTCACATGTAGCGTGGTGTGCGTGCGTCGCTGTGTGGTGGGACCAGTGAAGGGTCCGGGTTGTAAGTCGCTGACATGTGGGCCGGCTGAGGTGGCGGCGGACCTTTAAAAGGAAAGGAGACGTATCTGAATAGAGAGAAAAAAAAAATATTCGGTTACTCTAACTACCTCCATCCTCTCCCGAGTCGATTCCCTCCCCCTGCGCGATTCCTCAACTCGCCGGCGGCTCACCGGCGACACTTGCGCCTCACGTCGTGGTCGCGCCCACGGCCAAGGGGTGTAACAGGATTGGGGAGGAGGCGAGGCAGATGGGGGAAGGCGCAGCTGCGGCGCTCGGATCCGGCAGAGGGCGCGACTCTGGAATTGGGAGAGGCAGCGAGGATTGGGAGAAGCACTTGCCGGGAACATTCTAGAAACCGTTGGGAGGCAAAGACGTAAAAAAGAAAAGGAACGTCGCTGGGAGGAAGCGCTTGCGGGAATGTTCTAGAAACCGTTGGGAGGCAAGACGTAAAAAAAAAAAAAGTCGCCGGAAGCAAGCACTTGCCGGGAATGTTGTAGAATGAAACTTTTCTGTTGGGTTGAGATAAAGTTAAAAAATAGATTAGAAGAATAAAGAGAAAATAAAAGAGGAAAAATATAGAAAATCAGATAAAAATAAATAATGTAAAAATGTTACTGTTGTTTTTTCTTTATTTTTTATCCATTGAAAACAATTAAATTGTATTTTACACGCTTAAATACATTTTTTTAGTAATCATGAAAATAGTTTAAATGGTATAAAATAGATGGTAGTTGGTATAGAGATGAGATATAGAGGTGAACCAGTGTGGGAAACAAAATTGTAAATGAGAGTATAAAAATGGAATATAGAGGTAAATCACTCTGAATTGTCTAAGAACGCCTACTTCAGCTTGAGCACGAAGTCATATGTAGCAGTGGATGTATTTTGGGCACGTCCCGTCGGCGGGGAGCACGATGGATAGAACATATTTTCGTAAACTCATCTGTGATTCGGCCATCCATCTTCAACAGCTGCTCGTGCTAGTGTTGACTTAGTCGTCATTGAATCCTTCCTTGCTGGCGTCGAAGAGAAGTTGATGAAGAATCCGAAGGTTGACTCTCAATCGTGGAGCTGATCAAGGAGATGGCAGCGCAGCCTTTTTCAAAGCAAGGCAGGAGGAAGGGGATCCCTGACTTGTTCAACCATGACTTGATCACTGCCATGTGAAACCGACACCAGCAGTCCCAAATGCTAGTAACCAAGTCATGAGTACCGGAAAGTCAAAGGATCCTGCCGACCACGTAGTTCTCGTCGTCCTTATCCATGGACAAAGATCATGTAATCCTCAGTGATGCTGAGGGCTTTGGCGAGCAGTGGAACGGTATGAACACCATTCATTGCCAACAGTAACCGGCGCCAGCGGTCAGTAAAGTCAAGAGATCCTGCCGACCACTAGTTCTCGTCGTACTTATCCATGGACAAAGATCATGTAATCCTCAGTGATGCTGAGGGCTTTGACGAGCAGTGGAACAGTATGAACACCATCCACTGCCAACAGTTTGCAAAGATCATTCGCTTCACACACACTATAGTTGACACGACCAAGATTTCATTCAAGAAGCACGAACCATACGATCCAGCTCTTGCAGAGACACAGCCCCTCTTTATCGGGCCCAATGTCCACAACAACTTTCGCTAAATACATGAGGAAAAATGAAATATAAGACATGGCTCTTTCTGTAAGTGAAGCAGTAGTCTGCATCCTAGACTGCAATCAGAACTACAGTATCAGAAGAAGATTGTCGATATCCCCATGGTGAAGCACCCAAATGAGACCCAAGGGCTTAATCTCTCTCCTGATTAAAATAAGACAAACATTAAATTACAAACGTTACGAAATCAAAGGTTCATTAGTAACCAGCAACTACATATTTTGCACAACCTCATGGTTTATGACTAATATAATATAAGCTCCGGTTGAGCATTCTAGATCATTCAAACAAATGTGAACATCAATCACATGAAACCTATATGGCACGACCGTCATTTGGAAAATGGCAATACATCTCGCTTAGCTATTGGGGTTGAGAAGGTCTCAATCACATAGCGGACCGTTGATTATCTGCCTTAAGCATATGAGTTCTCTACGAGCAACAAAATCAGACTGCACTAAAAAATACAGCAAGAAACATTAAACAGAATCATATGATAAGTCCAAAACATTTACATATATCAGTGGTCATAAGAGTTCAAAAGTTAGATCAACATATTCACAATAAGAAATGGAGAGTTTGGAAGAATCCTATCAAAAAGTGACAAGAAAACCATCCAAATGCAGAAATAGACTGTCAATTTATTGAGACTGTCATTTGCATCACGCTGGGTACAGACACAAAAGGCCTGCAAAAATCACATTGATCATGGTATTTCAGCTGCAAACAAAGGGCCATGAAGGACATAAGCGGCAGTAACAATCACCTTGATCATGGGATTTCAGTTGTTACTTGTTAGCGATAACCCATAAGCTGTCTAGTTAAGTATTGCCAATTTTTCATGTATTTTTCTTGTCTAGTTTATTGCATTAGGGATAAACTAAATTCAGGGATTGTTCACCAGAGGCCCAATGAAGTCAATAGCTAAAAATGTGCATGATTAGATTTCTTTTAATTATGCTGGGATGAATCAACAATGTGCCTATGATAGAAAGAATAACAATGTGCTTGATCAGTAATTTCCAACTGCATTCTTCTCCTTGTCTGCTATGAATCGTGGTGGGGATAATGTCACCGGCTGGACTGATCTCAGCCCGATGACTGAAGGTACGAACAATCCTTTAGGAAAATTCCTTTATGTTGGATTTTCGGAACTCGATTTTCTTGTTTATTCCTAAGTGTTGGACTGTATGTGTACCTTTAGGTGTTTTGGGCTAGGCCCATGTACCAGTCCATCCTAGGGGTCTATATATATGTACTCTCCCCCTTTGGGGTTAATTAATCAAGTCATTATTCCCTCTATCATGGTATCATTAGCCAAACCCTAACCCTAATGCCCCACCACCTTCCCAGCCAGCTGCCGCCCATGCCTGGCGCCCTGCAGCCGACGCCGGCGCGGCCCCCCTGGCCGGCGCCCCTCTCCTGACCGCGGTCGCCCCCTCTCTGGGCGCCGGCGCGACCCCCCTGGCCGGCGCACCTCTCCTGGCCGCCGCCCCCTCTCTGAGCGCCCCCTCCCTGGCCAGCGCCGCCCCTTCCCTGGCCACCGCTCCTCTGGCCGGTGCCTCCATGGCCAGCGCCCCCTGGCCGGCGCAGCCTGACCGCCGCCCCCTCCGTGGCCGACGTCGCCAATGCCCAGATCGGCGCCCTGGTCGTCGCCTCTCCCCTGGCCGGCGCCCAGATCTGCGCCCCGCCCCTTTCTCAGGTACAGCCTCCACTGGCCGACGCGTCCCCCCTTGCCAGTGCGCCTGCCACTGGTCTAGCAGCGGGTGCGCCCCTCGTCACCATGTCTCGGCACGCGTACGACACCGCGACTGGTCCGGCGGCTGGCGGCCCACTCGCCGGCACTACCGCCGTCGCCTTCGAGACGGGCTCTGGACCAGACAGATCTGCTGTTGGCGCCGCTGCTGCTCCTAGCGCGGCCACTGACCCACTCTACAGCGTCGACAGCACCACCACGACGGCTGCGGACACTTCCAGTGTCTTCGCGGCTATGGCTGCCTCTCGCAAGCGCGAGCGGGCACTTGCTCTCGCTCTGGAGCAGGAGCGTGCTTCATTAGCTATTCTCTCTCACCAGATCCAGGAGAGTGCTCACCGACCGTTGAGTATTGTGTACGAGCCTTAGATGTTGGTGCGCACTCCGCGTACTCGGTGTCTCTCGCCGCCGCTCTACACGCCCAGGCTGCTGGAGTTCAGAACATCAGGACGCTTCTGCCGATCGTCCTTAGTTCTAACTCCACCGCCTACGCCCGCTGGCATCACGTGTTCCTTCTCACGCTGAGGCGGTACCAACTTGAGGACCACGTCCAACGGGATAGCTCCCCGTATGATAACTCTTGGACCAGCATGGACAGCTTGGTCCTTGCTTGGATCCTTGGATCCCTCTCCGACGAGCTACATGACCTGGTCGGGCAATGCGGTGGTGGTACTGTGCATCGGGCGTGGCTGGTGCTTGAGCAGCACTTCTTGGGGAACCGTGCGACTCGGGCTCTAAGTATCAATGCATGGTTCCAAAACACAGTCCAGGGTGACCGCTCCATCTCCACCTACTGCGTGGAGATGAAGAGCATGGCTGATGCTCTGCGCGATCTTGGAGAGCTGATAGCCGACAGCACACTCGTTCTTCGGGTCCTTCAGGGCCTGAACGAGCGCTACAACCACCTTCGTTCGTGGTTTTTTCGTGTGGAGCCACCATCGACCTTTGAGAAGGTCTGGTCTGATCTTGAGCTCGAGGAGATCACGAATGGTGGCCCTACTGGCTCAGGGCCAGCCACAACCTTCTATGGCTCTGGGCAGTTCTCGCGGCCACCTACTTCCGGCGGACCACCTGCTTTGTCTACTACCCCAGGTGCTCCTGTAGGCTCCGAGGGTGGTAATCGTCGATGCTGCAGGAAGCGCAGCGGACGAGGTGCCGATGCCGGTAGCACCTCTGCGTCTGCTCCTACACCTGCCCCTGCTCCTGGAGGTGGTAGTGGTGGCACCGGCCGGGGAGGTGCACCCTGGCCCACACCCTACAACCCATGGACTGGCCAGATCTCCATGTGGCCTGGACCGTCCCCGGGTCTTCCTTCTTCACATCAATCGCGTCCTCAGCCGGCATATGTGGCCCACCCGGGCTTTGGTGGACTCGCCTACCCTGCAGGTGGATCGTCGACTCAGACCTACGGGGGCACTGCCGACCCCGCTGGGTACTCGGAGCCGCCAGCACCGCTCCAAGAGCTGCCCCTGGTGTGGGACCGCCAGTCACTAGCATCTTCGTTCAGCAGCATGCACCTCACACCACCTGTTACTGACTGGGTGGCTAATTTCGGGGCTTCGTACCATACCACCCCTGATGCTGGTATACTCTCTTCTACACATCTCCCTCGTCCTTCGTTTCCTTCAACTATCGTTGTCGGGAATGGGTCTGTTCTTCTGGCCACCTCAGTAAGTGACTTAGGATCTCCGAGTTCTTTTCAGCTTAACAACATTCTTGTTGCTCTGGATGTCATTTAGAACTTGCTTTCTATTCGTCGTTTTACCACTGATAATAGTGTTTCTGTTGAGTTTGATCCTTTTGGTTTGTCTGTGAAGGATCTTTTCACCCGACGTCTTCTTCGATGTGATAGCCCGGGACCCCTGTACAGGCTTCAGCTTCCTACTTTCGCTGCATCTCCATCTTTTGCTCTGGCTACGACAGCTTCGTCCACCACTTGGCACCGCCGGCTTGGCCATCCTGGCGTTGATGCTATGTCCAAGCTGTCCAGTAATTCAGTTATCTCGTGTACTAGAGGCACACATGAGTCTTTATGTCATGCTTGTCAGCTTGATCGCCATGTTAGGCTTCTATTTCCTACATCTGTGACTCATATTGAGCATATTTTTGATCTCATTCACTGTGATTTGTGGACATCTCCTATTATCAGTGTTTCTGGTTTTAAATATTACTTGGTGACCATTGATGATTTCTCGCATTTTTCCTGGACTTTTCCCTTACGTTTGAAGTCTGAGACCTATGTCACTCTCTCTCACTTCTTCGTTTGGGTTTTCACTCAGTTTGGACGAACTGTCCGTGCTCTACAGTGTGATAACGAACGGGAGTTTGACAACTCAGCGCTCCGTGATTTTTTACTCACACATGGCGTCCAGTTGCGTATGTCTTGTCCATATACCTCTCCTCAAAATGGCAAGGCAGAGCGTATGATTCGCACCACTAATGATGTCATGTGCTCCCTGATGTTTCAGGCTTCTGTTCCTGCTCGGTGTTGGGTAGAGGCACTCCACACTTCTACTTTTCTCATTAATCGCCTTCCCAAGGCGATTCAAGAACCTACCCCATATTTTGCCTTGTATGGCACCTCTCCTCTTTATGACCGCCTTCGAGTTTTCGGGTGCGCTTGCTACCCTAACCTTTCCGCCACGGCTCCACATAAGCTTGCGCCCCGCTCTACTCAGTATGTCTTTCTTGGGTACTCTCACCACAAAGGGGTACCGGTGTCTTGACCTTACTACTCACCGTATCTTGATCTCTCGACACGTTGTCTTCGACGAGTCCTCCTTTCCTTTCTCCACTTCCTCCTCTGCTTCAGCCGCAGAGTTGGACTCCCTGTTTTCTACTGACACCGAGGCTGCTACAATACAACTGTCTTGGCCTTTTTCTGCAGGTACGACACCCGTTGCGCCACGCGTGGCCCCGACGTCACCTGTTGGGCCACATGTGACTCCGACATCCTTGACGTCGACTACTGCACCCCGTGCAGTACCGGCACCTCAGACGCCACCAGCTGTACCTTCCGCGGCCCTGGCGTCTCGATTCACTGACCCTGCACTCGTCTACCAGCGACGAGCGCGGGTTGGTGCTCAGGCTCCAGGAGATCCAGCGTTTTGGGGGTCCCCGGTCGCGCTTCTCGCGGCCTCGGCTTCTCCGACCTCTACTGTCGCACCATGTGCGGCCCCGACGTCTCCGACCTCCACTGCTGCGCCATGCACGGCCCTGGCGTCTCCGACCTCCTCTGTCGCACTATGCACGGCTCCGGCGTCTTCGACCTCCACTGTTGCGCCACACGCGGCCCCGGCGTCTCCAGCACCTTTAGGTGTTTTGGGCTAGGCCCATGTACTAGCCCACATATATATGTACTCTCCCCCTTTGAGGTTAATTAATCAAGTCATTGTTCCCTCAATCACTCAGGTAAACTCGGTCTTATATAGACTATTACAGATAGGAATCCCTCTTAACTACAACTTGGACTCTTTAAACTATTATTTGGACTCTATCTCTATCTCTATTAGGTACATCCAAATCTGGACGCGATTTCCCTTCTAGAAACAAAATTATTTTCAACACACCTAATCTTTTTTTCTAGGACACACTTAGGATGGAGACACACCTATCCATCCTATACACTTTCTAGGTGGACACAACTACACCCTTAGGATGGACACAACTACATCTCGAACATACTTAATTTTGGGTGGCACAAATTACACCCTGGGGTGGACACAACTACACCCCATGAGACAGACACATCCGTCCCGAACACAAATTTGGGTTTTATCCCTAGAGTGGACACAACTACACCCCTTGAGCATGGACACGTCCATCCCGAGTATACTTCGATGTGAGATCAAAATAATTCCCCTCCTGACACAAAAAGCGCCTTCTCATCTTCTGCCTTCTCATCTTTCTCATTATTTGGACACTCACTTGTAAAGTGTCCAAACTTTTGACAGCTGAAGCATCGAATCTTCGACTTGTCTATTTTATTCTTCTTCCTCTCTTTTGCCTCTCTTGCTTTCCACTCTTCCTTTGTCAAAAGAAGCTTCTCTTCATCCTTTCTCTCTCTTGTCTTCCACTCCTCTCTTGTTAAATAGAGTTTCTCTTCATGGTCTTTAGTGAAGCCATGCAATCGTTCTTCATGTGCCTTGAGCATGCCAACGGTTTCCTCCATAGTCATCGTCTTCAAGTCAACAAATTGCTCAATAGTAGATGCAATATGGAGAAATTTCGAAGGCAAAGCACGCAATAACTTCTTCACAATATAGTTTTCTTTAACTTCACCTTCAAGACCACGAATTTTTGTGACGATGATCATCATCCTTGTGACAAAGTCGTCGATGGAGTCTCCTCCATTCATACGCATCACATCCAGCTCATTCTGAAGAGCTTGAATTCTTGTTTCCATCACATGCTCTTCACCTAAAAATTTTGTCTTGATCATCTCCCATGCGTCTTTTGCCATCTCTTGTTCAGAAATTCGCATGAGAGTGTCTTCGTTGATAGCATGGTAGATGGCCGCAAGAGCCAATTGATCTTGCTTTGGATCTACCTTGTTCTTTGTCACTTCCACAGCTTCCCATACACCCTGTGCTTTCAAAAAAACTTTTATCTTGATAGCCTATGTTGTATAGTTCGTCTTTGTTAGTAGGGGATAATGTAGTGTCATCTTATTCTCCATCTCAGCTAGTCGGGCCACAAATCAGATCGACACTGATTTTAAACAGAACCCATAGATCGACCTCCTTTGAATTCGGCTCAGTCGGTCGAACTTGGCCCAATTGACCGAAAACCTAGCCGATCGGTCCTCTTCCTTCCTCACGTGGGACACGGGCAATGCCGCCTTAAACTTCCGCCGACACCATCGAGAGTGCCTGTCTGTACCCTGCGTACCGGGTATCCCACGATACCGCAAGAAAAACTACGAAGTTCCACCTGTCCGAGTTGAAGACCTCTGAAGGCTCCACGTGTCCTGCAGCACAGGGCCTGCCTCCCTCGTTTGGGTAGCTCCGACGCCGTCAAGTGTAACACAAGGTCGGACCTACCTCCCTGTATAGGTTAGCTCCGGTCTTGCCACGTGTCTAGCGGCTCCGGACCTAACCCCTAGTAGAGGAAAGCTCTGGTGCTGCCACGTGTACAGCAGCTCCGGACTAGAGCCTGCAACGGGAAGACTGTCGGACCTCCAACAGTGCAGACATTCAAGGGACAGTTAAAGCTACCGTTACAAGATCTAATTACGTGTCATTAATGACATGTTAATGACACACGATCAGAGGACCTTTAGTACCGGTAACGCCGCCATTAAGGCGCATTATCGCACTATTAAATGTACTTAATACATACAAATCGTGTATTAGGTAATTAAACACCGCCAGGACCACATGTCGGGCCAGGCTTACAATGTAACGGTCAGTCCTTAGACAATAAAAGGGCTGTGCTGCACGGTACAAAGGACAAGTCAAAATCAACCCCACGCAACTACACACTCATACATACAACAACCACCAGTAGAGTAGGGTATTACGCTCATGCGACCCGAACCACATAAAAATCTCACGTGTCACTATCTCGCTCATAATCTCACTCGCGTCCCAACCAATTACGAACCTCCGCAGACTACGATTTAGTAGTACTGGGGGAAGGGTCGATCGCACACTTCGACATTTGGCACGCCAGGTAGGGGGGCCTGAGATTCCGAGATGGTGAACTCTGCGGCAGCATCGTCCATTGGCAACGCCGGACAGCCTGACGGAGGAAATCCCTCCAATGCCCAACAACCAGCTGGCGTTGTTGTCCCGTCAGTTGTTGCTGCACCACCACCACCACCTGCTCTGGCTGCCAATGCCGAACAACAGGATGGTGCCCTCGTGTCGGTGACTGCATCGACAAACAACTCAGAGAATGCGCTAATCACTACGCGTACTCTGCTCCAGCGTCCTCCAGCAACTGGAGCTCCTCCGGCAGCCATGGAACAATGGCATACTGATGTCGAACATCTAGTTGCAGCCGCAGCCGATGCCATCAGTAACCAAGGCCCGCCCCCTATTGGGCAGGCAACTTCACAGCGGTGGTCCTTGTCTGTTAGACTTGGTCCTCATGTTTCACAGCACAGGAGACGTGTTGTGTCCCAACAAGTGACGTCGCTGCCCTCCGGGGCACGTCGTACTCACACTACATCGAGACTCTCGGCGCATGATCTCCGGTCGGAGCTCGACCGAAGATACAGGCAGCAGGACGGCCGCGTCCACATCGAGCGTGCTCGCAAGAGGCGAGATGCTCAGGAAAACCCTTCTCCTTTGGGAGTAGGGGGCGGCTGTTCGGCCCTAGCCATGCACCTTCGCATGGTCCGATGGCCGCAGTAGTTCCAGCCTCATTTATCGGAGAAGTACGACGGGACTATCAATCCTGTCGAGTTCCTCCAAATCTACTCCACCGTCATTCTCGCAGCAGGGGGCAATGAGGCTATGAGGCCAACTACTTCTCTGTGTCTCTGACTGGAACAACCAGATCCTGGTTTATAAGTCTTCTGCCTGAATCCATCAATAGTTTGACAGAGCTATGCCACAAGTTTATCGCCAACTTCAGGAGCTCCTACACCCGGCCTGGCACAGAACTGGAAATGTTTGTCGTACAACAGAAATCGGGGGAGTCGCTGCGATTGTTCATCCAGCGGTTTCCTAGGTACGGAATACAATCCCTTCCATCTCCAACACATCTGTCATTGTGGCATTTCGACAGGAAGTCAGAGACAAGAAGATGTTAGAAAAGCTAGCGACAAAAGCAGTCACCAGCGTCACGAAACTCTTCAGCCTAGCTGACAAGTGTGATAGGGCTGCAGAGAGCTGTGAAATGCACTTCAAGCCAGCTCCGGAGGCTAGCAAAAAGTCTTCCAAGGCTGAAGCCACTACCTCTGGTAGTGGGAAAAAAGAAGAAAAAGTCAAACGGCAAGAAGAAGCCATCGGTTGGCATGCCTACTGCAGCTGCAGCTCCGGGTGGTCGGGGGCCACGCCGCGAGAAACGTCCTCGACCATCGCCTGAAGACGGCGGGGGTCAAAAGATGTGGTGTCTGATCCACAAAACGGACACTCAGAATATTGAAGATTGTTGCGAGGTTCAAAACCTTGTCAAGCGCTTCAACAAGCGCCGAGAAGAAGCTCCTTTACGCTAGAGGGAAGGAAAGCAGAAAGTCGACGAAGCTTCGGTTGATCCAGAGCTAGACTTCCAAGATCCCAAGAAGGTCCTAAAGGTTGTGTACAACACCGTCGACGATGGTTCTAACATATCTGACAACGAGCGTCGGAAAACCCTCAATACCATCTATAGAGGGTCCTGGAATATCACCTCCGACCGCGTCCTCAAGACTATGCGTCGGGAGATGGCTGCCACAGCTCCTACCGCCAAGGCAGAATCCCATCGGGAGTGGATGGACACTCTCATCACTTCCGATGCTTCAGACTGCCCAAGAAACATGATCGGAGCTGGACAACTGCTGTTGATGGTGTCTCCTACCATCAATAATGTCCATCTCTACCATGTCTTGGTGGATGGAGGGTCGACACTTAACCTCCTCAGCTATGAAACGTTCGTCAAGATCCAACAGAAACTCTTGGACCTTCGCCTCTCACGTCCTTTCTCCGGGGTAAGTCTGGGGGCCATCAGTCCTCTCGGCTCAATCACACTCCCGGTGACCTTCGGGACTCGAGAGAATTACAGGACCGAGAAGCTGGTCTTCGACGTGGCGCATATCAGCTTACCCTTCAACGCCATCCTAGGCAGGCTTGCCCTGTATAGGTTCATGACCGCAGCCCACTATGGCTACCTGGTGTTGAAGATGCCAACGCCTTCAAGCGTTCTCCGAATCTGCGGAGATCATACTGCAGGAGTCACTGCGCTGGAAGAATTTCACGCGCTTACAACAGCGTAGGAGGAAGCATCCGGCAAGGAACTAGCTGCTCAACCCCCGAGCACTCGTCACCAAGGCTCAACCTCTGCACCACGCGTGCAGCCAAGCGGCGACACCGACATTCCCGTCAAAGTCGTCCAAATTGGTTCTCATGCTGCCCAGACCACTCGTATATCCGGAGGTCTGGGCAACAAATAGGAACTCGCGCTCACCACTTTCCTCCGGATGAATGTTGACGTGTTTGCCTGACAATCGTCACAAATGTCTGAGATCCCTAGGGAGGTGATTGAGCACAGTCTGAAGATATACCCGACGCACGACCAATACACCAGAAGCCCCGGAAGCAATCGATTGAGCGGCAGAACTTCATTCGACAAGAAATCAAGAAGCTGCTCGAAGCTAGTTTCATCCGGGAGGTTCATCATCCACGATGGCTGGCAAACCCAGTCGTCGTACCTAAGGCCGGCGGGAAGCTTCAGATGTGTATCGACTACACCACCTTGAATAAGGCATGTCCAAAAGATCCATTTCCACTACCTAGGATAGACATAGACCAGATAGTGGATTCCACCTCCGGGTGCGAGTTATTGTGTTTCCTAGATGCATACTCTGGATACCATCAGATCCAAATGTCTAGTGAAGATGAAGAGCATCCTGCCTTCATAACAGTAGATGGGTTATATTGCTACACTGCCATGCCTTTTAGTCTCAAAAATGCTGCTTCAACTTTTGTGCGAGCTTGCACAAAACATTTGGAGAGCTCATCAGGGACTTGGTGGAGGTCTACGTTGAAGACATCGTTGTGAAGGTGAAGAACAAGAAGTCACTCCTTGACAACCTACAAGCCATCTTCGACAAGCTGCGTGTGATGCGCACCAAGCTGAACCCGGACAAATGTGTCTTTGGGGTTAGCTCCGGGAAGCTGCTCGGATTCTTGGTGACTCACCGAGGAATTAAGGCAAATCCGACGAAGATAAAGGCCATTGAAGACATGTGGCCCTCAGCCCGCATCAAGGATGTTCAGAAGCTAACTGGATGTCTAACGGTGCTCAGCCGGTTCATCTCAAGACTGGCAGAACAGGTGCTACCCTTCTTTAAGTTATTGAGGAAGTCCGGACCATTCCACTGGTCTGAAGAAGCAGAAAAGGCGTTCCAAGAGTTCAAACAGCTCCTCACCACACTACCAATCCTGGTAGCTCCGAACCCTGGTGAGCCTCTTTTGATGTACATTTCGACAACTACGGAGGTTGTCAGCCTGGTTCTGGTTGCGGAAAGACCAAAGCCACATACAGTTCAGGAGCCCAGACCCCTCCGGGAGGGTCCGGAGCTACCTAAAGGCGAGTTTGGGTCCCAGCCCCTAGGCACGGATCCTCAAGGCAAGCTCCGCGAGGATCAATCTCTCTCATCTGAGGAAGTTCACACGGCTGAAGAAGAAGTTTTAGGCCCCTCCGGGAGGGTCCGGGTTGATGAAGAAGAAGCTCCGGGACCTTCAGGCAAGGTCCGGACTGTCAGCGGCCAGTGTATTTCATCAGTGAAGTACTCCACGACGCCAATACTCGATACATTGAGGTGCATAAGCTGCTTTATGCAGTTCTCATTGCCTCAAGGAAGCTACGTCACTAATTCCAAGCCCACAAGACATCAGTGGTAACCTCCTATCCACTGCGTGCTATACTGCATAACCTCAATTCTACCGGGAATATTGCAAAGTGGGCAGCGGAGCTGGCAGAGTTCGATCTCGAATTCCTGCCTCGACATGCTATCAAGAGTCAAGCATTGGCTGACTTCATGGCAGAGTTGACACCTTCATCAAACCCAGGGGGCCCCAGTGAGCAGAAGCCGGAACCCAAGATCCCGGTCTTCACCAAGCCTCACTGGACTCTCTACTTCGAGGCTCCGTGCAAAAGCAGGAGGCTGGAACTGAAATTCTTCTCCTCGCTCTGACTGGGGAGAAGGTCAAGTACATGGTACACCTTGATTTCAAGACAACCAACAACATGACGGAGTATGAAGCTCTCATCTACGAGCTTAAGGTGGCACTATCATATGGCATCAAGCAGATGCTAGTAAAGGGTGATTCGTATCAAGCAAGTAAAGGCGATGCAGCTGCAACAACCCACAACTCTCTGCTTACCTCCTTGTAGTCCAGAAGCTCCAGAAGGACTTTCACGTCCTGGACCTCTGCCATGTCCAGCGTCTCAACAACGGTGAAGCTAATGAACTCTCGACGAAGGCTTCAACCGGAGCTCAAGCTCCCGACGGGGTTTTTGTCAGGAGATTGTCAAGACCAACCGCTCAGCCTGTGGAACTGGGCGAAGGGGGCGAGATCAGCACCTCGAAGCTAGCGGTCTCAGTGGCCCTGTTACCATGGCATCCACCAAGGATCGTAGGCGCTGCAGGAAGCTTCGAGCAACCCAACGCGCAAGATCCGGAGGCTCAAGTTAGCTCCGATGCATGGATCTTGGAGATACGAAGCTATTTGAAAGACAACATCCTTCCTAAAGACGGTGCATCGGCTGACCGGATCGTCAGATTGGCTAAAAGATACACGCTGGTAGAAGGGGATCTCTATCGGCGCGGTGCCAATGGCGTCCTAATGCGGTGCATTGCCCGGGAAGAAGGTCGCGGGCTCCTCGCGGAAATCCATAGATGCGAGTGTGGGAACTATGCGTCTTCCCACACGCTGGTTGGTAAAGCCTTTCGGCATGTCTTTTACTGGCCTACAGCACTCCAGGATGCATTCGAGATGGTAAACAATTGTGAAGCGTGTCAGTTCCACGCGAAACAAATTCACACATCGGCTCAGTCACTGCAAATGATATCTCCAACATGACCATTCACTGTATGGGGGACGAACATCTTGGGACCTTTCTCAAAAACCGTCGGAGGTTATAGGTCCCTGTACGTCACTATCAGAGTCTCGTTCCGGCAATTCTCCTGGTACTACTGTTAGTAGCCCGCGAAGTTTCTTAGTTCGGTTGGGGCGCGCGGAAATTCAGAACAAGATGATGACTTGACACAAAGATTTATGTGGTTCGGGCCGCCTGAGCGTACTACCCTACTCCACGAGTGTGTTGTTATTGTTGTATTAGGTGTATGAGAGCATGAACCAGAGAGAGGTCAAAAAAGTCTCTAGCCAGTCTCATCCTGTCTCCAGCGCATGTCGCCCCGTGTATCGCTCAGCCAGTCCTTTTATAGTACAAGGATTGGCCGTTATATCATCAGCCTGGCCCGACATGTGGCCCTAGCGGAAACTGATACTTAATACACAGTTAATGTACTTAATTACCTTTAACAGCATGGTAACGCGCCTTGATAGTGGTATTACTGGTATTAAGGGTCCTCTGATCGTGTGTCATTAAGATAGCATTAATGACACATAATCAGGTCTTGAGGTCCTTAAAGTCCCTTGAAGGTCCGAGCCGTTGAAGGTTCACCAATCTGTCTGTTGAGGTTGAAAGTCCGGCGGTTGGACGCGTGGCAGCTTCGGAGCTTACCGTCTTGGACGAGTAGGTCCGGTGCTGTTGTACACGTGTCGGTACCGGAGCTTCCCTCTGTCGGGGGTTAGGTCCGGGGGTGACACAGGTATCTAGTCCGGAGCTTTCTCATGTATGGAATGTAGCTCCTGTTTTATGATACACGTGGCGGCATTAGAACTAACCATACGAGGGAGGCAGGTCCGGTTCCGAGTGACACGTGGAGCCTTCGGGGGTCTTCAACTCAGATAGGTGGAGTTCCTTTGCACTCTTTGCAGTTCCAAGGGGTATCCGGTACACAGGGTACCGACAGTGGCCCCCTGGGCCCACCTCTGGGAGAGCCCTTTTGGGTTAAGTCACTCTACCGAAGGTGGGTCCATCTTTCGATTTCTACGTCGTGTCTTCAAGGGTTTTTAGATGTGCCGTTGACGTGGTGGTTAGCAGTTAAACAATCGTCGCGTGGCATCTTCAGGGTGCGGCAGATGAGATCCGCGCGTGCGGATCTCACACAATTGAAGGTCGCCAGTTCCCAATACGAAAACCGTATCGGTTCCACGCGACCTGTCAGGCCGCCGCCCTCGGGTTTCCCGCCTCTCATTATGACAACTGTTCGCCTGGGGTAAGGACCTCGACTTGATCGTCTGGGTGGCCCCGGGCCACCTTGTCATTGGCAGGGTGAAATTTTTGAACTGTATCCTTGGCCCTTCTGCGGTTTCTATCCAAGCATTGCGGGGGCTTACTTAAGAAGGAAAGCGTGCACGGTTTGGAGATTCCTTACGACTTCATTTGAAGTTGCGCTCGAATCCTCCAAACTTCCGCTTGCTTTTTCTCTCTCGCCCCGCCATGCTGCGATGGAGTTGGGTTTTCTCAAGAGCCGTCTCATGACCGATGACGATTTGAAGAAGGTCCGGACTTACATGGGGTGGTCCAGTGACTCCTTCACCCACCTAGTCCGCGCCGGCGAGCTCCCGTTCAAGAAGAAGCGCGGCGATGACATGGTGTACTTTTCTGCGTACGCCATGGTGGGACTGATCCCATCTTTCTCAACTTTCCTCTTGATGTTGTTAGACTTCTATGGTCTGCAGTTGTACCACCTTGGCCCCCACTCCATTCTTCTTGTGTCGACATTCGTCCACTTCTGCGAGATGTGGGTGAGTATTCCGCCCTGCGTTGAGCTTTTCCGTACCTTCTTCACCATCCACACTACCGGCAAGAGTTTCGAGTACCTTGGCTTCTACTATTTTGTGAAGCGCAAGAAATGCCCCTACAAGTACTTGAGGTCGTTTCCTTCCGGCAAGTGTGACAACTGGAAGAAGGATTGGATTGTCGTCACAGCGGAGGAGCACGAGAAGCTGGAGCTGCCTGAAGGTCTTCCCAATGTTGACACTGATGCCTGGAGTGAGGTTCCGGTGCTGTCAGAGGCCTTCAACCCTGCCTTGACCAGGATCCGCCAATGTGTGGAAGGAGGGGTGACCCCCCAGACGGTCTTCTGCAACTTCCTGGTCAACAGGTGGGCTCCGCTGAAGAAGAGGGAGAAGCTCGCCTGGGCCCTCAATAGCGTGATGGACGATGACCAGATTGAAACCGGTCTGAAGTCCAATTTGGGTGGCTCTACTTTAGAGCTTCATCTCAAGAAGTTCCAGCATGGCATCGACGTCGAGGGCGACAACTTAACTCCGCCGGCGGCTTTCCTCCCTTTGAACATGGAGGCGAAGTTTAGCAGGGAGCTCCGGAGGAAGATGCCGGTGCTTGACGACCTTGGTGAGGTAGAGAGGCGTCCGACCACCAGATTGGTGATCCCCGGAGCTTTCGAAGGTGACCCTGCTTCCGCCCCGAGACAGAGAGCTGAAGTCATTGGCAAGGGCAAACAGTTGGCTGAGCCCTCCAGCCGAAAGAGGAAGTTGAAGCACTCTGACGGGAGGCCCGTCAGACCTGCTCCTTCCACAACAGCTCCTTCTCCCCGACGGGGGAGGTCTTCGACGGCGACGCCAACTCCAGCATCGACGTCTCCCCGGTACGTCAGCTCCACCCAGGTGACTCCGGCGCCGGAGCCAGCTAAGGGCTCTAGGTCCGAGGGTCCTTCTCAGTCGAGGAAGGCCCCAACCAAGTCGTCGCTGACGGCGGCTGTCGGTACCCTAAAAACCGTACACCCCCTGAGATTACAAAGATCTCGAGGGAAGGACGACTACTTGAATTGAAGACCCTCGGAGGCCCACTTGTCAGACATGACCGGACCTGCTTCTCCAACATGGTTAATCCCTAGGTCGCCACGTGTACTGCCGAACCGGAGCTACCGCCCACAAGGGAGAAGCTCCGGACCAAGTACCGAAATGGCACCTCCGGACTTAACCCCTGACCGAGAGAAACTCCGGACCTGACACGTGTCAGGTAGCCCCGGAGCTTCCTGCTTCCCACAGCAAGTTCCGGAGCTGCCACGTGTCTAAACGTCGGAGCTGGCAGCCTCTAACCTCCGAAAGACCTTGTAACGGCTCCGGATCTTCAAAGGAGAGCCAAGGACTTCAAGACCCGTTTAAATGTCATTAATGCCATATTAATGACACTTAAACGGACGATCTTAACACCTGTAACGGCACTGTCGGAGCCCGTTACAGGATCATTAACAACAATTAATCGTGTATCAATACTAATAACCGCCGGGGCCACATGTCGGGCCAGGCCAACTTGTAACGGCCTGTCTTTGTACTATGAAAGGACAGGCCGACGATACAGACAGGGACACGCACACAGACGTGGAGATCATACGTGATAAGCTAATACAACACCAACACACCCGTGGAGTAGGGTATTACGCTCAGGCGGCCCGAACCACGTAAATCCTAGTGTCTCCTGTGTTAAATCGTGATTCACCTTCTTGAGTCTTCGCGCGCCCACACCGAACCACAAACTCCTTCAACACTTTAGCAGGGTCAGGAGATCTGCCGACTCCAACAGTCGACAGTTGGCGCGCCAGGAAGGGGGCGCCTCAGATTTTCGAGAATGGTGAACTCCGCGGCTGGATCATCCAACGGCCAACCTGCTGCTCAAGCTGTTGGGGGCAATCCCTCCAACAGGCAGCCACCAGCAGGAGCCTCGGCACCAGCAGGAGCCACTCTCCCACCACCACCATCTTCTCCGGCAAATCGTGCTGGACAACGTGATGGTGCGCCGGCGTCACTGACTGCATCGGCAAGTCATGACAACCCGGAACACGCGCTCCATGCAGCGCGTGCTCTTCTCCAACGACCACCACCTCCGGACGCATCTCGAGATGCAATGGAGCAGTGGAGGGCCGATGTGGAGCATTTGGTCGCAGCAGCGGCCGAACGCCTCAACAACCAGGGTCCTCCTCCTTCGGGACGAGCCCCGTCGCAGCGACGGACTTTGTCTGGAAGACTTGGTCCGCACGTCTCCAACAACAGGAGACGGTCTGCGTCACAGCAGGTGACATCGTTGCCCTTTGGGGCACGACGTACCCATACGGTGTCCAGGCTTTCGACTCATGACCTCCGGGCGTAGCTTGATCGCCGATACCGCCAACAGGATGGCCGTGTCCATATTGAGCGTGCTCGTGAAAGACGGGAAGCTCAGGACCTTTCTACTCTGGAAGGAGTAGGAGGAGGCTGTTCAGCCCTAGCCATGCACCTGCGCATGGTTAGATGGCCACAGAAGTTCCGGCCACACCTGCCGGAAAAATTCGACGGGACTGTCAACCCCGCTGAATTCTTTCAGATATACTCCACTGCAATCTTGGCAGCTGGAGGAAACGAGGTTGTAATGGCCAATTACTTTCCAGTGGCCTTAACCGGGACCGCCAGGTCCTGGTTTATGAGCCTTCCACCCAACTCTATCAACAGTTGGGAGGAGCTGTGCCGTCAGTTCACTGCCAACTTCGGGAGTTCATACACCCGACCAGGCACTGAACTGGACCTTTTTGCGGTCGTGCAAAAAGGGGGAGAATCTTTGCGGTCCTTTATCCAGAGGTTCTCTCAGGTACGCAACACAATCCCTTCTATCTCAAGCGCTTCTGTCATTGTAGCATTCAGACAGGGCGTACGGGACAAGAAGATGTTGGAGAAGCTGGCGATCAAAGAGATCACCAGCGTCACGGAACTCTTCAGCCTGGCGGACAAATGTGCCAGAGCTGCGGAGGGCCGTGAAATGCACTCCAAACCAGCCTCGGAGGATCACAAGAAATCCTCCAAAGAAGAAGCCGCTACCTCCGGGGGTAGCAAGAAGAAAAAGAAGACCCACGGCAAGAAGAAGCCGTCGGCCGGTACATCCAACGTTGCAGCTGCTGCAACTCCTGGTGGCCGGGGGCCATGCCCCGAGAAGCGACCTCGACCGTCTTCCGAAGACGGTGGCAAACCCAAAGTGTGGTGTCCCATTCACAAAACGGGCAGCCACGGTTTGGAAGACTGCCGAGAGGTCCAAAACCTTGTCGAGCGCTACAGCAAGCGCCGGGAAGGGTCTCCTTTCCGACAGAGGGAAGGAAAACAGAAGGTCGATGAAGCTCCGGCTGAAGAGGAGTTAGGGTTTTAGGATCCCAAAAAGGTCCTGAAGGCCGTCTACACCTCCGTCAACGACGACTCTGACGTCTCTGACAACGAGCGTCGGAAAACCATGAACACCATTTTTGGTGGATCATGGGACATCACCTCCCGTCGCGTCATCAAGACTATGCGGCGGGATATGGCCGCTGTAGCTCCTACAGCTAGACCGGAGCCACATCGAAAGTGGATGGACACATTCATCACTTTTGATGCTTCGGACTGTCCTCGAAGCATGGTCGGAGCTGGACAGTTAGTTACCTTTGATGGTATCTCCCACCATCAATAACATCCAGCTCCATCATGTTATGGTGGACGGAGGTTCGGGGCTGAACCTCATAAGCTTTGAAGCTTTTACCAAGCTTCAGCTCCGGCCTTCGGATCTCCAGCCCTCTCGACCTTTCTCCGGAGTAGGTCCGGGGGCCATTACTCCACTCGGAGCTATAACTCTCCCCGTTACCTTCGGGACACGGGAGAAGTATCGCACCGAGAAGTTGGTCTTCGACGTCGCTCAGATCAACTTACCATTCAACGCCATCTTGGGTAGACCTGCCCTATACAAATTTATGGCAGCTGCCCATTATGGATACCTGGTGTTGAAGATGCCTACACCAGTAGGCGTTCTCCGAATCCGCGGAGATCGCACTGCCGGAGTAACTGCTCTGGAGGAGCTCCATGCACTCACCACGGCGCAAGAAGAGAACTCCAGACAGGAGCAAGCTCCGAAACCCCCGAGCATTCATCAACGGGGCTCAACCTCTGCACCCCGTGTGCAGCCAAGCAGCGACACCGACATTCCCGTCAAGGTCGTCCAAATTGGTTCCGATGCCGCTCAAACCACCCGTATATCGGGAGGGTTGAACGACAAATAGGAACTCGCGCTCATCACTTTCCTCCGGGCTAATGTTGACGTGTTTGCCTGGCAACCGTCACAAATGCCTGGGATCCCCAGGGAAGTGATTGAGCACAATCTGAAGATTTACCCCGATGCTCGGCCTGTGCATCAGAAGCCTCAGAAGCAATCCGTAGAGCGGCAGAACTTCATCCGACAAGAAGTGAAGAAGCTGCTCGAAGCCGGATTCATCCGAGAAGTCTTCCATCCAAAATGGCTGGCGAACCCAGTCGTTGTGCCCAAGGCCGGCGGGAAGCTTCGGATGTGCATCGACTACACCACGCTGAATAAGGCATGTCCAAAAGATCCATTCCCACTACCTAGAATAGATCAGATAGTGGATTCCACCTCCGGGTGTGAATTATTGTGTTTCCTCGACGCATATTCTGGGTATCATCAAATCAAGATGTCTAGGGAGGATGAAGAGCATACTTCATTCATCACAGTAGATGGATTGTATTGTTACACAGCCATGCCATTTGGTCTCAAGAATGCAGCTTCAACTTTTGTACGAGCTATGTACAAAACTTTTGAAGAACTCATCAGAGACATAGTGGAAGTGTACGTCGATGACATCGTGGTCAAGGTCAAGAACAAGGAGTCCCTCTTGGACACCTTGCAGGCTGTCTTCGATAAGCTTTGGGCCACCCGCACGAAGCTAAACCCAGACAAGTGTGTCTTCGGGGTTAGCTCCGGAAAACTTCTTGGTTTCCTGGTAAGTCACCGGGGCATAGAGGCTAATCCGGCGAAGATAAAAGTCATTGAAGACATGCGGCCACCAACCCGCATCAAAGACGTCCAAAAGTTAACTGGGTGTCTATCAGCCCTCAGCCGGTTCATATCAAGACTGGCGGAACGGGCACTTCCCTTCTTCAAGTTGTTGAGGAAGTCCGGACCATTCCAATGGTCCGAAGAAGCAGAGAAGGCATTTCAGGAGCTGAAACAGTTCCTCACCACCCTACCAATTCTGGTAGCTCCAAACCCTGGTGAGCCTTTGTTGCTTTACATTTCAGCTACTGACGAAGTTGTCAGTATGGTTCTGATTGCGGAGAGACCAGAACTACCCCATACTCAGGAATCCAGACCCCTTCAGGAGGGTCCGGAGGTCCCTGAAAGTGAGTCTGGGTCCCAGCTCCCAGACTCAAATCCACAAGAAGTCACTTCAGAAGACCCAGACCCCTCCGAGAGGGTCCAGGTCATTTCTGAAGAAGCTTCGGGTTCCTCCAGCCAGAACCCGGAGGTCCCCGAAGAGAATCTGGACTCCTCCGACAGGGTCCGGATCAATAGAGAAGAAGCTCCGGACCCCTCCGGGAGGGTCTGGACCATTCAACACCCGGTATACTTCATCAGTGAAGTATTACATGATGCCAAGACTCGATACCTAGAGGTGCATAAGCTGCTTTATGCAGTTCTTATTGCCTCCAGGAAGCTCCGACACTACTTCCAAGCTCACAAAGTCTCGGTGGTGACCTCCTATCCACTTCGAGCGATCTTGCATAATCCCAATTCAACTGGGAATATTGCAAAGTGGGCAGCGGAATTGGCTGAGTTCGATCTCGAATTCATTTCGAGACAAGCAATCAAGAGTCAAGCGTTGGCAGATTTCGTGGCGGAATGGACTCTCTCTCCATCAAACCCTGGGGGCCCCAGCGAGCAGAAGACGGAACATCAAGTTCCAACCTTCACTGAGCCTCACTGGACCCTTTACTTCGATGGCTCCATGCAGAAGCAGGGGGCCGGAGCTGGAATCCTTCTCCTTGCACCGACTGGGGAGAAGGTAAAATACATGGTACACCTTGACTTCAAGGCAACCAACAACATGGCGGAGTATGAAGCACTCATCTACGGGCTAAAGGTGGCACTGTCATACGGTGTCAAGCAACTGCTGGTCAAAGAAGATTCACAGCTCATCATTAAGCAGGTGAAGGGTGAATGCTCCTGCAATAATCTCCAGCTAGCTGCTTACCTCCATGAAGTCCAGAGGCTTCAGAAGGACTTTGAAGTCCTAGACCTCCACCATGTTCAGCGTGCTCACAACGCTGAAGCTGACGAACTCTCGACCAAAGCGTCTACCGGAGCTCCGGCTCCTGACGGAATCGTTGTCCGGAGGTTGTCAAAACCCACAGTTCAGCCTGCCGAACTGAACGAAGGGGGCGAGATCAGCATCCCAAAGCTGACGGTCCCGATGGCCCTGTTACCATGGCAGCCATCAAGGGTCGTAGGTGCTGCCGGAAGCTCCGAGCAACCCAGCACGCAAGACTCAAATGCTCAAGTCAGTTCCGATGCATGGATCTCGGAGATCCGGAACTACTTGAAAGACAACATCCTTCCTGACGATGATGTATCCGCTGACCGGGTAGTCAGATTGGCTAAAAGATACACACTGGTAGAAGGGGATCTCTACCAGCGCGGTGCCAACGGCATCCTAATGCGGTGCATCACAAGGGAAGA
This sequence comes from Tuctoria greenei, assembly GCA_036927565.1. Taxonomy (NCBI): domain Eukaryota; kingdom Viridiplantae; phylum Streptophyta; class Magnoliopsida; order Poales; family Poaceae; genus Tuctoria; species Tuctoria greenei. The sequence continues at coordinate 93,386,167 of JAYESD010000001.1, forward strand.
AGGTTGCGAGCTTCTCGCAGAAATCCATGGAGGCGAGTGTGGGAACCATGCATCTTCCCGCACGCTGGTCGGAAAAGCCTTTCGGCATGGCTTCTACTGGCCTACAGCGCTCCAGGATGCCACTGAGCTAGTGAAGAAATGCGAAGCATGCCAATTTCATGCAAAGCAAGTTCATACACCTGCTCAGCCCTTACAAATGATACCTCCTACATGGCCCTTCGCTGTGTGGGGGATGGACATCTTGGGACCCTTCCCAAGAGCCGTCGGAGGTTACAAGTTCCTGTACGTCGCCATCGACAAGTTCACCAAGTGGCCGGAAGCAACTCCAGTTGTGACGATCAACAAGCAATCTGCTATCAACTTTCTGCAATCCATTGTAAGCAGATTCGGAGTCCCAAACAAGATCATCACTGATAATGGGACTCAATTCACAAGCTCCACATTCCAAGGGTATTGCGAAGACCTCGGCATACAGGTTTGCTACGCTTCCGTAGCTCATCCCGCCAGCAATGGCCAAGCCGAGAGAGCAAATGCAGAAATCCTTAAAGGACTCAAAACGCGCACCTATGAGCGCTTCAAAAAGCACGGAGCCAATTGGATCGAAGAGCTTCCGCCCACTCTATGGGCCAACAGGACTTCTCCCAACCGGCCAACCGGAGAAACACCCTTCTTTCTGGTGTACGGAGCTGAAGCAATCCTTCCTCCGGAAATCACCTTGGGTTCGCTCCGGGTTCGGACCTTCGACGAAGCCGCGCAGGACCAGCTCCGGCGTGAAGACCTAGACCTCCTCGAGGAGGGAAGGTGCCAAGCAGCTGTTCGGAATGCCCGATATCGCCAAGCTCTACGGCGTTATCACCAGTGGCATGTACACAACCGACAGCTCGAGGAAGGCGATCTGGTGCTACGGAGAATACTATCCAGAGAAGGGTTAAACAAACTCTCCCCCGGCTGGGAGGGGCCCTTCCGAGTGATCAAAGTATCCCGTCCCGGAAGCGTTCGCTTGGCTACCGAGGATGGGACACCTCTCTCAAATCCTTGGAACATCGAGCACCTCCGTAAGTTCTATACTTAATTCCACGGAGGTGAGTCTTGAGTAACTTGAGATGTATGTTATAGAGTCATTGTACAGAGTCGGGTAGTTCCTCCGGGAGAGCAGCCGGACCTTTCCCGAAAGGTCTGCAAAGCTCAAGCAGCACTTGTCACAGTCTCCGGACTAAAAGCGTGGCTAACTACCCTGGGTCAAACGAGAAACCAAGCACACTTAGCCTGGTCCCGTACCCTAAGAGTGTACTTGTTTCCCCTGTACCCCGGACCTATAATGAAAGACATCTTCATGTGAAATAGACTCCACGTGCATTCATTTTGTGCAGGCTCGACATTTTTATTTTTCTCTTTCTTGTCTATAACAGAGACGTGCAATTCTTAAGAAATTTTAGTTTGACCGGTTTATATACGATTCGAGTTGAATTGTCAGATCTCTTGGATTTAAATATCGTTTATGGCCAACTCGCCTGAAAGCCGCCAAGCCAATCTAGGGCCGGAGTGCGCTATCGACTTAGCCTGGTCAAGCACCCTAAGTACGCCACTCTACCTACACCCCGGCAGGCCGAAGTAAGGCGGGTTCATGGACAGTTGGATCTAAGAGAAAAGACAACGCAACCAGTTGTATTTAAAATCGCGTTCAACTTAAAATTTTCTTGAGAATCGTAAGCCGCGATGAAATTATAGACAAGGAACGAATTTTACTATTTTTCTTGGCTTAAGTGTGCAGGAAAAATAAACTCTACGTTGATGGAGAAAAGCCGGAGCTAACCAAGCTCCGACTCCCCCAAGGGGGTCAACCGTCGGCGCTGAGTAAAAGATGGTGAGAAGACCCCGTAAATGGAGTCTGTTGCCAACAAACCAAGTGTTGGCAAAGGTCACTGCCGGAGCTACTAAGCTCCGACACCTTGGAGGACTAACTATCGACGCTTTATGTGTTGATAGAGGCTATTGCCGGAGCTACTAAGCTTCAGCGATGGACAGTGTCGGAGCTTCGACAACTTCAGGGGACCTTCACTATCAAAGACTTCGGACCTAAATTCTACAAGTTCGAAGCAAATTCGTCTTCAACAAAACTCAATATCCTTTTGGTACATGTTCACAATCAAATTGTGTACATCTACTAGTAGGCCAAGAGAAGATAAAGATGTTGAAGACAAAAAATGAAATTCGCAAAAATTTGGGGATTTCATTCATCTGGAGACAAGGGATTACAAAATTGAGGAAGAAGAAGAGAAAATACAAGCGAGAGCTAAAGAGATGGTCCTAGACCCTATGGAAGAACTCGGCGACCTTCTGGGCGACCTCCGATACGCTGGCTCGGGTAGCTTCGCCTTCTCCTTCGACGGGGCCTTCAAGCACCGGGTCCAGAGGAAATTGAGGGTTCCGGCTGGTGTAGCACGTCAGCACATATTCTGTGACGTTCCTCGCCAGGGATTGCCCCTCGACCTCCAGTTGGTCCACGATGACGTCGCCCACCTTGGAGAGCTTGCTGCCTGCTGCGCTCAACGCTTGCAGCGCAAGGTCCGGCTCCGGCTCCGGATCATCCGGGCGCACGGGGCTGAAACCCATCGGCGTCAGCGCATCGTTGGCCTTGCCCAGGAACTCCCAAATCTGCAGGGAGTCCGCCGTCCTCAGGCTCTTCACCTCTTCCAAGGATCTCTTGGCCGCCGTCAGTTCGGAATTCTCACGGGCAAGGCGCTCAACTTCTTTTGTGTTTTGCTGAATTTTTGCAGCAACCCGCCTCTCAAGTCTTCCGAGCTCCTCCTCCCGGAGGTGGATCTTGTTCCGACGATCGACCAGGTCCTTCTCCCTAGCCTCCACTTTCTTCTCTCGGGCAACAAGGGCACACTCGTATTCGTAGAGTTCCTGCCCTCGCACCCAGGTCTTCTCCTCTTCCTCGAGGCAGCGCTCTTCCAACTTCTTAGTACGCTCCTCGAGGCCCTTGTCAGCCAGAGCTGCTTTCTCGGCGAGCTCCTCTTCCCTTCTCAGGATGTCATCCCGCAGCTCCAGGAGTTTTTGCTCTTCGTCTTCGAGCCGTCTCTCCCTCCCTTCAAGTGCCTCTCGGCGCTTGATGAGCGCTGCGTTGATGGCCTCAAGCTGCTCGAACCGAGCATTGGCCGCGTCGTTGGCAGCTTTGGCCTGATCGTGGAACTCCCGGGATTGAGCGTCGAGGGCATGGGTCATGCTCTCCCTCTCATCCAGCAGCTTGTCCCAGTACTCCAGGCGGATCTTCTCCCGCTTGATCCACTCCTTGTCGTCCGCTAGCCTCGACTGCGCCAGCTTAGTCTCGAAGTGGAGCCGATTACGCCACCACCTAAGGGTTTGGCGCTCCTCTTCAAGAGCCTTGCTGTCGTGGAAGAAGGCTAGTTGGACCTGACGTAAACTGGAGCAGGCGTTGTCGATAGACATCGACAGCGGGATGGGCTCCGGACCTGCTGGGGTCTCCTCCGCTGGTTCCAGCGGGTCTTCACATACAAAAATTGGGTCCCACTCTACGAGAGCGGAACCCTGAGCCTCCAAGGATGTGTTTGGTTCGAAGACAAGGTGGGATGGGATGGACCCATCCCACTTTTCAGGAATGGGACGGTCCCATTTTTTGTTTGTTTGAAGGGATAGGACGATCCCTGTTTTTTGTTTGCTTTAAGGGATAATGCGGGATGGAATGATCCCGTCTCTTGTTTGTATTGTGGGATGGGACAGGTGCATGTGAATATGGTCACCTCTTTATAAATTTGGTGAGTTTACCTCTATATTACTGTTCACAAGTTTGCAAGTGATTTTTAATTTGCAGTGTATAGCTTCTGAATTTTTTGTTACTGGCACGGTAATACTAAATTAACACACAAATTTTAATTAAGCACAACCCAATCCCAACTACTATTGCAGTTGAGGTTCGAATGCAAAACTGAATTTAAAACTCAGTCCTGAGACAAACTAAAAATTCAGATTGACTGTAAATTGAATAGACATAACTGAAAATTACAAAACTGAGTTTTATAACATAACACAAGTTTTATAAGTCGGGTTGAACACAAACAAATATGTCCAATACATATGTTCCAGACAACTGAAATCAAATGATTAACAAGTTCATAGTTCAAACTTTAACCATACAGACATTAATGACCATTACACATAATTAAACCAAATAGTTTGACAACCTTCAACCCTGAAACCTCTCACTAATCCACTTTGCAAGAAAATTCAGTTTGTGCTCAAGCTGGGACAGAGAAAAGGACACGGAGGAGACCAGACCGTCGGCCACTGAAGAAGCTGGTGCCGTCAGTCACGGAAGTAGCACGCGGGCGCCGTCGGCCAGGTAAGGAGCGCAAGCTGGGAGGGGAACCGAGCGAATCCACGCGGGCTGTGGGAGGGGAAGCGACCGCCGCCGCCTCTCAAGGCGCGCCGCCGGGCGCCGGCCCTCAAGCGCACGCAGCCGGCTCGGCCTAGGGTTGACGGTCGGCCGGCGCAGCCATGGATGAGTTTTTTTCGGGACTTTTTTTGCTTCGGGAGTAGACCGAGCGGTAACCAGCGCGCGCGTGTGAAAGTGGGATGGACTCGTCCGCATCTTTTTGGAGGGATGGGTCTATCCCGGATCTACAAGGAATATTCCTATTTGAGGGATGACTCCATCCCACCTGTCTCCAAACCAAACAATGAAAAAGTGGGATCGTCCCGTCCCGTCCCACCATATCCCTCAAACCAAACACACCCCAAGGCGCTAGGGCCGTCCTCCGGGATGGCCTCAGTCGCCATCGAAGAAGGCCCCGCCGCCAAGTCTTCATTCGCCCCCTCAGGCAGGGGGCCGGCGACTTCGCTTAGGCACTCTGGCTCGGCCACAGGTACCATCGACGTCGTCGCTTCCGGAGCAGGAGCTACTACTGGCTCCGACCGAGGCACCTCTTCCGAGGGAGGCTCGAGCTCCCTCGCCTCTTCAACCGCCGACTCTGTGACCGGCGCTCCAACAACAACCGGCTCAGTGATCGGTACTTCGGAGGTAACCGACTCAACTGCCGGAACTAACTCGACTTCCGGCACGCACGCCGGAGCTTCAATCACCTCCGGTTCAATCACCGGGGCTTTGACGAGTTCCGGCTCCGAGGCCGGGACTACTACTTCTTCCGGCTCTGCAGCCGGAGCTTCCACTACTGCAGCACCAGGACCCGGAGCTTCAACCTCCGAGACAAGTGCCGCTGGCGTGTCTTCACTCCCGTGGTCCGGCGCTACCACGGGAAGTTCTGGGGACGAGTCGAGGTTCATGACCACGACAGCCGGCGCCGGAGCTGTCGCAGCCTCAGCCACCACCTGGGACGGAACTGGGACAGAAGCAGAAGCTCCCACGGCCTCAGAAATTGTGGCCGAGGGTGGAGCTTCACTCCCCTTCTTGGGGACGCTGCAGAGGATGGATAAAGAGAATTAACAAACAATCGCTACAACTAAAAAGTTAACCAGGGTAAACATCAGAAATTACCTTGGAAGGCTCCCGCACCAGCTTGCGCGGAACCTTTTTCCCGGACGTTCCGGGCTGGCCATGGTCGGCGTAGGAGCTCCAGGAGGCCCCCCAGAACTCGCCGCAGCCACGGGAGATTCCCGGGTCGAGGCTCTCCTCGATCGGGAGGAACCCCTGGACCTGGAGGCTCCAACCGCCCCAGGTGCCGGAGTCGTACACCCGGAGCTAGCACCACCGGAGGGCTCTACCACGGAGACAGACGCGCTCCGGGAGGATCCCACTGCAGGAACAGTCTCGTTCCGGGAGGACCCCACCACGGGGACAGTCGCCACGGCAGCAGAAGATCTTCCCCCCTGGGGAGAAGGAGCCAAGGTGGAAGCAGCGGGCCTGACGGACTTTCCGTCGACATGCCGTAGCTTCCTCTTCCGACTCTCCGGCTCCTCCGCCAGCTCCTTGCCCTTGCCGATGACTTCAACCCTCGGCTGTGGAGCAGGGACCGAGCCATCTTCGGGCACCCCAGGGATTGCCACCCGGGTGGTTGGTCTTCTCTCGACGACACCAAGGTCGTCAAGCGCAGGCATCGTCCGCCGGAGCTCTCTGCTGAACTCCACTTCCACGTTCAGAGGGAGAAAGGCCGACGGCGGAGTCAAGTAATCTCCATCGACGTCGATGCCGTGCTGGAATTTCTTGAGGTGGAACTTCAAGGTCTTCCCCACCATGTTGGACTTCAACCCGGTCTCAACCCGGTCCTCGTCCATCACGCTGTTGAGGGCCCAGGCGAGCTTCTCCCTCCTCTTCAGCGGCGCCCACCTGTTGGTCAGGAAGTTGCAGAACACCGCCTGGGGAGTCAATCCTCCCTCCACACATCGGCGGATCCTGGTTAGGACAGGGTCGAAAACTTCCGCCAGCACCGGAACTTCACTCCATATCGACGTGTCGATGCCGGGCAGACTGTCTGGCAGTTCCAACCGCTCATGCTCCTCCACCCTGATGACTATCCAATCTTTCTTCCAGTCATCCCACTTCCCGGAAGGGAACGACCGGAGGTACTTGAATGGGCACTTCTTGTGCTTCACGAAGTAATAGAAGCCAAGGTACTCATTGCTCCGGTCGGTGGTGTGAACGGTGAAGAAGGTTCGGAAGAGCTCGACGCAGGGGGGATGCCCACCCACATCTCGCAGAAGTGGACAAAGATGGACACGAGGAGAATGGAGTGAGGGCCAAGGTGGTATAGCTGCAGACCATAGAAGTCTAGCAGCATCAAGAAGAAAGAAGAAAATGGTGGGATCAGCCCCACCATGGCGTACGAAGAAAAGTACACAATCTCGCCAGCGCGCTCATTCTCAAAGGGGAGCTCTCCGCCGGCACGGACCAAGCGGCTGAAGAAGTCCGAGGACCACCCCATAAGGGCCCGGACCTTCTTCAAATCGTTGTCGGTCTTCAGGCGACTCTCGCGCAGACCCAACTCCATCGCAGCACAGCTAGGCAAGAGAAGAGGAGCAAAGTACGAGTCGGGAGTTTGAGCGCAAGATCAGATGGGAGGCGTAAAGAACTCCCGACGGTGCGCGCTTTCCTTCTTAAGTAAGCCCTCGCAACGCTTGGATGGAAACTGCAGGGGAGTCGAAGATACTACTCAAGAGTTCAACCCAGCCGATGACAAGAGGGCCCGGGACCACCCCGACGATCAAGTCGAGGCTCTCACCCAGGCGAACGGTTGTCATCACGAGGCGGGAAACCCAAAGGCGGCGGCCTGACAGGGCACGCGGAACCGATACGGTTTTCGTATCGGGAACCGGCGACCTTCAATTGCGTGAGATCCGCACGTCAAAGATCTTATCTGCCGCCTGAGGTGCGCCACGCGTCGGGATCTAACTGTAAAATCCTGCCAACGGCACCTCCGAAGACCCTTGAAGACCCAGTTCAAGAGTCGCAAGGATGGACCCACCTCCGATGGAACGACTTCACCCCAGTGACCTTCCTCGGAGGTAGGTCCAGGGGGCCACTGTCGGTACCCTAAAAACCGTACACCCCCTGAGATTACAAAGATCTCGAGGGAAGGACGACTACTTGAATTGAAGACCCTCGGAGGCCCACTTGTCAGACATGACCGGACCTGCTTCTCCAACATGGTTAATCCCTAGGTCGCCACGTGTACTGCCGAACTGGAGCTACCGCCCACAAGGGGGAAGCTCCGGACCAAGTACCGAAATGGCACCTCCGGACTTAACCCCTGACCGAGAGAAGCTCCGGACCTGACACGTGTCAGGTAGCCCCGGAGCTTCCTGCTTCCCACAGCAAGTTCCGGAGCTGCCACGTGTCTAAACGTCGGAGGTGGCAGCCTCTAACCTCCGGAAGACCTTGTAACGGCTCCGGATCTTCAAAGGAGAGCCAAGGACTTCAAGACCCATTTAAATGTCATTAATGCCATATTAATGACACTTCAACGGACGATCTTAACACCTGTAACGGCACTGTCGGAGCCCGTTACAGGATCATTAACAACAATTAATCGTGTATCAATACTAATAACCGTCGGGGCCACATGTCGGGCCAGGCCAGCTTGTAACGGCCTGTCTTTGTACTATAAAAGGACAGGCCGACGATACAGACAGGGACACGCACACAGACGTGGAGATCATACGTGATAAGCTAATACAACACCAACACACCCGTGGAGTAGGGTATTACGCTCAGGCGGCCCGAACCACGTAAATCCTAGTGTCTCCTGTGTTAAATCGCGATTCACCTTCTTGAGTCTCCGCGCGCCCACACCGAACCACAAACTCCTTCAACACTTTAGCAGTGTCAGGAGATCTGCCGACTCCAACAGTCGACAGCGGCAGTAAGCTCCGAAGAGCCTTTCGGAGCTACTACCCGAGTTGCGACTAGGTCGGGCTCTGAGCGTCCGGCGAAGAGGTTCCGCGCTAGCTAGAGCAGAAGCCTCCCAAGGTAAATTTGCTTTTTTTACCTCAGTTGATTGTTTTTGTTGTAACCATATTTTGAGTTTCTTTGTCCTTCATCCACAGGGTCTCCAAAAAAGGGGCTGAAGTTCCGGTTCCTGCGACAGCGACGATGCTGTACAGGCGGAGGCTCTGGCTCCAATTCCAGCACCGCCTCAGGTGGTAGCTAAGGTCACGGCAGCTTCGGCGCCAGCTGTCGTGGTTCTTGACTCATCTCCCGAAGCTCCATGGTAGCGCCAGACCATGAGAATGAAGATGTATCAGCGGCAACAGCTCCGGAGGCTGAAGCTCCGGTTTTGGATGTTGCGATGATGGATGATCCGGCCTCAGAGCCGGAGGTAGCTGCAGTTTCGGCCTCAGGGCTGGATGTTATTGAAGCCCCGGCGGCGGAGCCAGTGGTTCATGATCACCTGTACAGTTCTGTTTCCAACCAGAAGAGATCTGACTAGAGGTGTTTAGACACCGGATTTCCAACAATCATGGCATCAGAGTCAGATTTGACCTTAGATTAAATTCAGCAACATGTCGACGGATCTAAAGACCCCTCCAAGCAGCGGCAGCGTCACCGGCGGCAAGATCATTACAACAACTCATCCGGCGGTAAATTCAGCAACATGTCGACGGATCTAAAGACCCCTCCAAGCAGCGGCAGCGTCACCGGCGGCAAGATCATTACAACAACTCATCCGGCGGTTCGTGAGGTGAACACGGGAACAGGGCCGAGCGGTCAAAATTTGAGGCCCCATACGAAATATAAAATTATTCATATTCTATAGAAAAAGTAATACTATAAATCAATATAGATATAATAATATCTTACATAATAATATATTATATCAAGAAGCATATCTATTATTGAAAATTTACCCCTTGATGTATAAAGGTATAATGTTTATCTAAATTAATTAATTCTTTTTTTGCTAAAATATCAATGTGTTTAGAATCAAGAGAATTCCAATACCTTGGATCAAATATATCAAGCTAAAAAGAATCATCATCAATACCGATGTCTCTTGCGTTTTCATCATTATTATCTATGTCAACTTTATACTATGTCCTCATATCAGCTGACTGATCCACAGGGAATGCACGCAATTCTTTAATAACAAATATGTCCATGGCCCTTTCTGAGACTGATTTATAATCTCTAATATTTGTTTTGTTCAAACGTCGCCATAATTTCAGACTGGAAAGTGAATTTAGATTGGTAGTCATGTGTCTCCTCTTTCGCTATTGTTCTGCGCCAGTTGCCAGAACCAGAAATTTTAATTTTTAAACACAACCACACCAGACAGAGAAGGGGATCAAGGGAGAAAAAGTTTACCGTCTGAAGCGGCAGACTTGATCAGTGATCGGCGCTGCGGCCAGCGCCAGCCGTCCCGACGTGTACGTACGCGTACGCCGTACGGCCTGGTGGCGTCTCGCCGCTTCAGCACTTGAGCGATCGAATAGGATCGGACGGGCAAGAAGCCAAGAGCAAAGACCTAATGAACAAAGCTACTAGCGTCGCTTGGGTCGGGCTTAGGCATTGGGCTGCGCTGGATCGTGACCGCTGGGCTGCGCCTGCGTCGGCTGCGACAGTGCCCACAAAAACATACGATTGGAATTCTGGAACAGAAATTGGCGCAGATGCCGGTTACAGAGCAGAAAAAAGGGGCCCTTGAGAAATGGAGTCCCTCTACGGTCGCACGGGCCGCACGCCCATGGGCCCGGGCCTACACGGGAACCGGGTTCCCAATACTCACCAAGACCAACTGCTCGGAGCGGGCTGTCATGATGAAGATCAACTGCGGGCGCGGCTGCTTTGGAAGGCGGTGGAGAAAGGCAATGCAATCGAGCGGGGGGACATGATGGCGTTGGGCATCCTCGTCAGCGCTGTTCCGCCGGAGATGATCACAACGATCGGGGAGAAGAAGACGGCGAAGGAGGCATGGGAAACGATCGCCCACATGCGGGTCGGGGCCGACCGCGTGAAGAAGACGACGGTGCAACAACTTCGGCGTGAGTTCGAGGCCGCCGCCTTCAGGCATGGCGAGGGGATCGAGGACTTCTCCCTCTGGCTGAGCGGCATGGTGTCGCGCCTTGCCTCGCTCGGGGAGCCGCTGGAGGAGTCGGTGGTCGTGCAGAAGCTCCTGCGAAGCGTTCCAGAACGCTTCCAACAGATCGTGGTGGCGATCACGACTTTGCTGGACGTGTCGACCCTCACATTGTCGGATGTGACGAGACGATTGAGAGCTGCCGAAAATGCCTTTGACACGACACAGCGAAGTGGAGGAGTTCATGATAGCCAGTTGTACCTCACTCGGGAGGAGTGGAAGAAGCAGGTGGAGGAGGAGCGGGTTGTCGAGTCTTCAAAGAAGGGCGGCTGGAAGGGCACGTCAAAGAAGAACAAAAAGGCTTTTGGGAAGAACATTCCGCGGGATCAATGCAAGAAGTGCGGGAAGAAAGGTCATTGGGCGAAGGAGTGTCGGTCGAAGTCAGAGCAGGAGGAGCCGCTGCAGCAGGCTCTCATAGCTAAGGCGGAAGAGGAGGGCATCTTGTTCATGACAAGGACGAACTCAGTACAGGTGGCCACCTGTACAGGAGCGTCCCACGTGCCCACCGAAGATAGTGGAGGGACGCGTTTTCGCGCATCACGACAACGACAACGACTCTGAGGGCGACACATGGTACCTCGACACAGGCGCGACCAACCACATGACTGGCTCGCGCGCCGTCTTCTCCAAGCTCGATGAGAACGTCGTCGGGACGATCAAGATCGGCGACAACTCGATCGTGCGGATCCAGTGGAAGGGTACGATCATCTTTGCCGCTAAGATGGGTGAGCACAAGAGGCTCACGGGCGTCTACTACATCCCGCGCCTCACCACCAACGTCATCAGCATCAGCCAACTGGATGAGGATGGCTACCGCATCACAGTATATGGAGGAGTGATGCAGATATGGGACGAGGAGAATCGTCTTCTCACACGAGCGCAACGCGACGACAGCAAGTTGTACTCTGTCAAGCTCAACATCATGCGCCCGGTTTGCCTGACCACGCAAACAAATGAAGACTTCAGCACGTTCTACATCAACGTCACGGGTTCAGCAGCCGCTGGACCAACTGTTCCAGGCCCTGGAACAGGCCTACAAGGGCCAATAGGCCCTAAACAGGGCTCTGGAGGTGCTGGAACGGCTCTGCATGGGGCAGGAGGCCCTGTACAGGGCGCGAAGTTGTTGGGAGACGCGCTGCAACAGCTGGGAGGAGCGTTGAAGGTACTGGGAGTCCTAAACAGCACCCAGCAGGGGCAACGCAGGGCATCGGAGGCCCTGAACGTGCTGCTGTCCCTATGAGGGAGCATGAGGTTGAAGACTGGAGCTCCCACAAGAATTCTGAGCGTCCTCCAAAATCCATCCAATTGGTCACGCCGCCGACAAACATCGATAGCTACGTTGACACCTACCATGATGGGGATGCATCTGTCACCTCTCCGGGGCACGCTACACGAAACCTGAAGGAAGGTGAGCTTAAGTTCATCACCACGGAGGAGCCTATGTCGTTCTTAGGGATCAAGTCAATTGAAGAGGATGGGACGTGGCACAGAAGAGTGGTGAAGCTTGAAGAACTGTTGGTGGCCAAGGGCGATGGCTATCAACAAGGTGGAGATGGACATCCTGACCAAAGTGCTTAGAAGATGGAAGTTCGTCGAGATGGGAAGGATTGGGATCCTGGACTAAACGTACGCCAGAGTCAGGGTCAGGAGGAGAATGTTGGTTGACCCTGGTTGGCTCCTGGTGCAGCAGCCTGGCAGTAGAGTCTAAATAGGACTCTACTGGATCAGAGGTGCGCAGCAGGGAAAAAGGGCATGGGTGCACCTCCTTGGAGTCAGAATATGACTCTGCAGAGAGGCCACCAGCCACCTAGTAGATAGAGTCTAGGTGCAGCAGCACCTATTAAGAGTCCAAGAGTCTGTTATTTCCTTTTAGATAAATGTCCAAATCTAGTAAGAGTCTAGTATTATTAGGTTCGGAGTCTGTAACAAGACCTCCTCCAAGGTGTTGTTACCTGTGCTCTTCTCTGTTCTGTCCAGGAAGCCTCAGCTGGCTTGATCAGACCCTGATCAAGCTCTCAGGAGCTTCTGCACATAAGAACAGAGCAAGACAGGTTCAGGATACCGGAATTCCAACATCTCAGTGTTTTTGTCGTCGTCCATGGATCGTTGCTAGATCGTGATACTAAATTGTCACAAGCGTTCTTGGGAACGCCGCCGAACCTGTCGCCTGATCGTCGGCGCCGTCGCTGGACGTCGCCGATGAACACGGGCAGGGATAAAGAGAGATGAGTTCTCTTGGACATAATTCTTGCTTGATTAATTTGTTGCCTTGCTTGATTAATTTGCTTTGCGTCGGCCACAATATATAGTCGGTCTGCATATTACGTTAAGGGAACTAGGACTCTATCTTTAATCTATTAAGACCATCCATTATCTCTAATTTCCTAACAAACTTTGAGTCCTTCCTAAACAAATGCAACAGAATAAGACTCTTTATTGACTAAATCTCTAATTTCCTAAAACCTACGTGACATAGCATCATGAAGCTCGGTCAAAATATTGGGACACAACTTTAATAAAAATAATGATTGGTGCTATAAATAGAGAAAAGAAGAGGTTTTGCGTGACAAACAATAATCTATCAAAATAATGACAAGAAGCGATTTTAGTAGAATTAAGCTAGTGGGACAAGAAGCATACCTATCCTCGCGGCTTTCCAAAAGAAACCACGGAATCTGTGATAAGGAATTATTTCAAAGGATATATCAGCGCAGATGGTAAAATTGTGCAGTAGATAATGTATACAAAACAGTGACCCCTTTGTATTCCTTTGTTTGCTCTACATGGTAGGATCCATGGGCCTTTCTGTAAAAAACCTTACGAGCTAATTATGCATAGCACTAATGGTTTCATAGAAGCAGGCAAACAACCGTTCATATTTTGTTATTTATCAAGGTACATAAAAATTATAAAGTTGGAGATCAGCTTTCTCAAGAAAGAAGCCTGAAACACAAAATGCAAATTAGTTCGGGACCTAATCGCTGCCTGTAAGATGTGAGAAAACAAATTGAGGATCAATAATGTTCAATTGACACGAAAAGTCAGCCCACAGTACAAAATAGTAACTAATAACAAAACACATTTAGTCTGTGGGCAGCTGGACATTGCAAGTACCAGAGGCATATCAAATATGTTTCTATTATGAACCTTGTTGATACGAAGAAGGTAGAAACATATGACAGTAAATTAGTTTCACAATTCTCTGACGGTAGATTTAATCATGCATAAGAGTTGGAACAGACTGAATCTAAACTGCCGCATGGCTGTGCATCCTACAGCTTCTACTGCTTGAAACTAAAAACGAATCGAATAGAGCCAATTTCAAAGCAACCGCATTGCTTGTTCACAGTGATTTTGACTCTCAAACTTCAATTTTTTAAAAAAAAAAGAAACTAGAAATCGGGCAGAATAGAGCGCCCATGAGGGATTCCCCACAAAATAATTTAGAATTAGATATGCAAGCAAACAAAAAAAACAAAATTACCCTGTGCGGTCGTTGAGGATGGCCGGGAACTGCGTCTTGATGTAGGTGCAGGTGCAGATCACCAGCAGCACCACGGTGAGGAATGAGTTGAAGTTGAACAGCGCCGACTAGCAAAATCACAGATGGAACACAAGTACGATTGAGCAGGGATCCACTGAAGCACGAGGTTCGCGAAAAGGGGAAGAGAGAAATAAAGTGGTCCGGGCGGAGGAGGGAATGGATCTCACCATGGCACTCCGTTTGGTCTTCCTCCCGACTCTCCCTTCCGCTGTTACCAGCTAAGCGAAGATGAGAAACGAGGTGGAAGAAAGGATCTGGATCTACTAGAGCCAGGTGAAAAACCGACCAAAGTAGAGATGGTAAGACCATCCGCGGGGTTGTTTAAATTTCAAGTAAATTTTCAGACATCAAGTAATTAAGCAGCTAATTGTTATTATTAATTATTGTGATTAACTATTAAACCTCAATTTTATATGTTAATCAATTACAAATTTTTTGTTATTATGTTGTAATTAACATAATCCTTACAAGAAAACAGATTAACAATAAAATATTTTAGTTGTATACCCGTTGTACCTAGCTGTTGTTCCCGTGCACTGTGCCTAGCTGTTGTCGTCTGAAATCACAGGTCGTTTCACGCGTCTGCTAAGTAGTATATTCGTACTCTAAAACATAATTTATCTTATAAACCATACTCTATATAATTTTACTTCCACTTTATGCACTCTGTAAAATTTTCTAATATGTTTTTACAGTATGTTTTCCAGTACGCTTTACAGTGTATCCTAAGGAGTACTCACTATATGCATATTTGCGAATATCAAATTTGATGGTACGGATTTGGATGAGACTTATACTTACGAGTACTGGTTTGGATAAGAGATTGATTGGATAATTCCCTTCCACCTGATAATATAAATATGTGTGGCATTATCCTGCATACCAAGTACCCGCGTACAGGCAAGAAGAAGCTCTGAACCTTTGCTCCCGCCGAGAATGGCTCCAAAGCTGCCACGTGTCCTCCAGCTTCGGACACTTGCTCCCACCCAAGAGAGCTCCAAAGATACCATGCGTCATCCGGCTCTGGGCCCTTGCTCCCACCGAGGAGGGCTCCGGAGGTGGCACGCGTCCACAACTTGCAATGGGTCGTGGGCCTCGAAGAGTAAAGAGGACACTGACTTGTCCGGTCGCGCATTCAAGATACGCGTCTTCTCCAGGCGCACGGACGCAACGCACGCTCCTGTCAGGTACTGTTGCGTCGTGTCACATAGCAGTGAAGGCGCCGTAGGGCTACCCCACGCTACCAAGTGGGTAGCTTACAACGACAAGACAAGACATCCTCCACCATTACCACTTGCTACGCTCTGGCCACTAGTGCTCGGTCAGAGGTAGCAGGTAGCCATTACACCTAAGATCTTGTACATGCATAAGATCATAACGAGGCCACCTGTCGGGCTCTGAGCCCCACTCGTAAGCTGTTCGACCTTGACTATAAAAGGATCGGGCAGCACCCGTTATTGGACATCCTCTCTGGCCCACTCGAACACAGATATGATCTCATTCACACGCACTCAAATCCAATTTTAGATTGACTCAATCAATCACAGGCAACACAACTCTCACCATGGAGTACGGTGTTATGTTCCGACATCCATACCATGTTAAACCATTGTCTCACCATACTTCATATGCGCGACCACACCAGAGACTAAGCCCCCGCCTAAAAAAAGAACTTGTGTGTGCTGCTCTCAAAGCAGGTCCGGGGGAAGTGTCGTTCGCACACTTCAACATTTGGAGTGCCATGAAGGGGATTGTCTCATCGACGTTTCGCACATTGATGGTGGGCGCCGTCGGAGCATCCAGCACCGGCACCTCTGAGGGGGCCCGCCATCGATGTTTCGCACGTTGATGATGGGCGTCAACAGAGCATCCAGCTCAAGCACTTCCCAGGGGGTCCGCCATCAACGTTCTGCACGTTCATGGTGGGCACCGTCGGAGCATTCAACTCTCGCACCTCTTAGGGCCCGTCATCAACTTTCTTATTGTTGATGGTGGACGCCGTCAGAGCATCCAACTCCGACATCTCCTAGGGCACCCATTGTTGACATTCCACGCGTTGATGATGGGCGCCGTCGGAGCATCTAGCTCCCGCACCTCCTAGGGGCCCCGTAGTCGATGTTCTTAGTGTTGATGGTGGGCGCCGCCAGAGCATCCAGCTCCGACACCTCCCAGGGCGCCCGCCTTCGATGTTTCACACGTTGATGATGGGCGTCGCTGGAGCATCCAACTCTGGCACCTCCGAGGAGGCCACTCTCCGCTTCAGAGTGAGTCGATCCAACCAAGCAAGCAGTCACACAGTTCCCACTCCTGTGGCAGCTACTGCTACCACCACACGACGACTTCCTGTCGCCACAACAACAATGACATTGTCGGCTACGAGTGTGGACAACATGCAGGTCAGGTACCTGTGGTGTATTCGGAGTCTTTCAATCGTCCTCTTGTTTGAGATCCGGTGTCGCTAGACAATCTTTCCCATGAAAGACCTATGCCAAGCGGGAGGTCCAGGGTGTGCAACATGCTTAGCCTGGTTGCGTACCCTAAGCGTGTACACTCTGCTTCCTAACGCTACAACTGAGTACTAGGGGCTAGAGGCCATATAGCTTGACCAAGGCGGGGATGGGGAATCCGACGTCTTTTGGTTATTTTCTTGCTCGGTTCTCGTGGTGTTGAACGGTCCCTCCCTTGAAAGGCTAATGCCAGCGGGAGGCTCAGAGTGTACAACCTACTTAGTGTGGTCCTGCACCCTAAACGTGTACACTTTGCCTCCCAAGTGTAGCAACTGAGTATTGTGGGTCGGTCAGCTCATACTCCTGCTAATGCTAGTGGGAGGTCCAGAGTGTGCAACCTACTTAGCCTGGTCCTGCACCCTAAGCTTGTACACTCTGTCTCCATAGCACTACGGCTGGGTACTGGGGCCGGACGACCCATGCTCCTGAACAACAATAACCATAACTCGGTATTGTCACACTGTATTATCATGTTAATTAGGTTATGCTTTAATTTTTTTGCTTACTTTCGCATATCGTTCATCATATGCCCAGTTACATTTCTCCTGTCTCGTCCCTAGTTGGAGTTGTGCTATCCTGCTGCAGGTGAGTCTGCTTGAGGTACATGCAACGTATTTGGGGTCTCTCGGTCGCCCCCTTGCTTGGAGTCCTGTGGCACCAGACGGTCTCCCCTACGAAAGTCCTACGCCGAGCCAGAGGTCGAGGGTGTGTGGCCTGCTTAGCCTGGTTCTGTAATCTAAGCGTGGACACCCTGCCTTCCGGCGCTACAACTAAGTACTGGGGGACAGACGGCTCACACCCTGGGTAAGGCGGGAGTTGAGCCTCGGATACCATCGCACTGAATTACCCATGGACTGTAAGCCTGGCTCAGGACCGTAACACATAACAAAACTAGGAGCGGGGGAAATGTGACAGGTGAGCGCAATTACTTTCTTGTCTATCATGCCTATGAAGGTCTCGACCAGATACAAGTTTGGAATAGCCACGCGGGAAGGTATGATGGTGGACCCACCTGCGGGATCGTCACCTCTTCTGAGATGGGCTCGAGAGCCATTGTCTGATGAGATCAAACACATTGTCATTGCTCATACAAGCATGACACAATGTTTATTTGTTTGGGATCCTGGCTCGAGTCAATGTGCATGTGTATTTGATGAAGAACATGGGGATGGTGCACTATGTCGTCCACCACCTTGGCCTCCTCCTTTGATGCACACGAGAGGATTCGATGGCGTTGCACATATGGACCCACACATGAGAGAAGATGAACTTGAGTCGAGGACGACTCCAATTCAAGAAGGGGAGGATGATGAGGACATCACTCCTATGCATATACACAACACTCCATTCAACATACAAGATGCAATTAATAGGATTCACATACACCAATTAATTTCAGAGGTGAGCTCGTTCTTATATGTTTCCTTATATATTTTTGAGAATAGGTTGCTACCTAATGACTTAATTGTGATTAGGATCCATGGAGAAGTTAAAGAAGTAATTAGAGGAAGATTTAGGGGCGTGGAGGAACAGAGGATACATTCAAAGAGGATGGAAACCGACCCCAACTCAAAATGGTGTCCAACTCGGAGTCCAGGAGCAGTACGCACTAAAACGGACGCCCAGGACGCATACGAACTCCGTTTTGGATGTTCTACATATGCACAGAAAGGGGAGAGGATAAACTTTCCAATGTCGCTGGTCCCATGTCAAAATTCCTTCGGAGGCGACAGGAATCGTCGAAATAGTATTGAGTTCAGAATCTATCAGGATCCTGCACCACCGTATTGGGCCATTGGGCTTTGTATCAAGTATAAGTCCATTATTTTCGTATCTTAGGGTTAGATCACGACCCCAATACACCCTTGAACGTCCTCTCACCTATATATAATCCATAGTAGCCACCATGAACAATTGGGTTTTGCTTAGATTAATCTGTTATACACAGTTTCACTGTTCATCGGTTTGTGAGACCCCAACTTAGCAATTTAGATTGCTTCTACCTTGTTCTTGCTTGTGTTCTCGGTTGTACTTGCAGGGATTAGCCTTCTTGGCGAGATCAAGCGTGTGCAGCACGGTTAATAACCAATGGAGCGGTGGTGTAGTGATTGCAGGGGTTTTTCGTGTTCTACTCGAGAGCCTCGGATCATCAACGTCGAGTTCTCCACTCCAATCGACTTATCATTACCTTTCGGAAGATCGAGAGTCACCTTTCTCATCAATTGATATCAGATATCCAGGTTGCCCATTAGGTAATTCATCTATCCTTTCCATTTGTTTGTTTTTCATACCTAGAGTTCACAAAAAGGTCACAAGAAACTTGTAGTTTCATAGATCTATTCATCACTTTGTCCAAACCACAATTGAGCCTTTGCAACTTTGTTATTAAGTTTGGTTTTGTTGAGTTTGTGTCCGTGTTTGAGTCATATTGCTGGTTTAGAAAGTGTTTTTGGTCTTAGTTTGAGTTTTGCATTGTGTTGATTCATCCTCTTGAATCACGTCATCACGTCCAGATTAGATTCATCTTTGTCCAGTTTGGTATTTTCATCATATCTCACTCATACGAACACGGATTTTAGAGTTGATGTACTTTCTGAAAAGCTTAAGAAGTTATATATAACTTTTGTATTCATAGGTTTCCCAGTAACGTAGCTATCATGGTCAAAAGTTCATTAGATCTGAATCTGTTCTCGACCTAGAATTTCTGAACAGTCTGTATTTCGGGGACAATATCTCCTATTGTTCTTGTCCAAGATAGGTCTTCCATATATTGAAATTAAAGAGGAGAGATATATCTACAACCTTGCTGTTGTTAGTTTTCTATTTGGAGCTTCTAAGTATGCCTATTTGTCCTTGGAAGTTTGAGCATAAAATCTACGACAGATACACAAGATATCTTTGATTACTTTTTATTGTGTTCTTCTTTTGCAGCACATTCTGAGAAAATGAAGGAAAAAAGAAAAAGGCAAGTGCAAAACAATATACATAAGCCGCACAAAAAAAAGAGGAGAAAAAAACAACAACAAAAAACAGAAGTGCTTGCATCTTATGTGTCATCTAGTTTTGTCTCATGTCTTGCTTGCTTGAACTACTAGAAACACATTTAGGCCAGCAAATTTGACAAGTACTTTGGACAGTTATTCAACTTTACTATCTGATTTCATTGTTTCTAATCCTTGCTACATATAAAGTGCCATCCAAGCTACACCTTACTCTTGAGCAGAATCGATACACCTTTGCAATCATCCCACACTTCATTGGTTTTTTCATACCGTCCACCGTTTGCCACCTGCAGTGTCGGTAAGAACACTTGTAAGAGCGTGGTAAGACGCTTGAGAGTGTGTGATTCCACTTCTACTTTACTATTATACTTTGTAGTTGATAGGGATAACATGTTTTTTGTTGTCTTTTGTTTGCTACTAACAATGTGAGGTAAAAGCAATAATCATGCATTATATGCTGAGATGATTGACATGATGAAGACGGCGATGGAGTTGCTCACTAAAAATCAAACATCAACTAAGGTTTCACATGACATTCGGACCACCTTTACAACACCTTTCATAAGAAGTAATTACATTCTCACATCTCTTCCTTCTTATGATGGTTTATGATGAATATATTAATTGGAAAATAGAGTTGGATAAATTTTTGGACAATGTCATATGTGTGAGAGGAGAAAGATTAGAAATGTTGCAAATGCATTAGTAGGTTGTGCATTAACTTGGTGGAACAATTTAAATGATTTAGAAAAACCTCGAACATGGAAGGATATGAAAATTTGTATGCGAGAAACTTTTAGGAATGTATCTAATTGCAAAGATGAAGTGCATCAATTTGAGGAGAAATTTCTTGTTGTACCTCCTTTTGTGTCTAACGTTTTGCAGGACAATATAGAAAATAATATAGATGATGCAAAAGAGAACGAGGCTTTCAACAACACTTGTGAAATTTTAGATAGATCAACTCATAATACACTCGAAATCACTGCTAAAAATGGTAAGGCAATACATTCTACAGATACAGAAGGTGAGAAGTTTTTGGATATTCTAGATTTTTTCCGCCAATCATGCTATTTTCGAGGAGCAACTATTAGAATCGTTTATTTATACACCATTGTCACATGTTGATTTTCCTGCTGATCGTTGCGCTAAGAAAGAGTTGTGTGCTGATAATTATATTGTACCTATGCTTGAACAATCAAATGAATTTGGTACTTTGTTACTCACATGTGCTGAAATTAGCATTTGATTCCAATTACATGTGAAAGGGATGAGTTGAAATTGTTGTCTTCTCTAAATATTTTGGGTTATATTGAATTTGACACTCTTTGTGATCTTGATATCGTAGAAAAGAGAATATTTTTCCAATCTGAATTGCCTTTGTTAAATAGAAATATTTTTCATGCTATAGGAAAATATGAACATAGTGGTATGTTTATAGTGCATAAAGTTTACATATGTTCAAATGAGAAAGCTCCTTTTGTGTTGTAACAACATAGTCAAGTAAATGAATGTACTAACGCTAATGAAAGCATCTAGGCCCCCATGAGGTATGGTTTCGGTGATTAATAACAACCATTGGATTTTACTAATGAATTTGTGGATGCAAGGTCTCCCATATCACTCATCACTCAAATGAAATCTATATGAATATCATCTACTGATCATTGGATATAATTGGAGACCCCTAAACAATTATTCTATGAGGTCAATCGATTTTTATAAAGACTAGAAGAAAAAGCTCACATGTCAAAATTATTCAACCAATATTGACAGCAATCAATGCTTGATAATCATCAGAAGAATATTTCCATCAAGTGTCTAAGAGGTCAATCGAGTAAAATACAAAATAATCACTTAGAACAACTCAAAGCAAACAAAATTAACTCACCGGATCAACCGATGTTTCCAGAAAACAACACATCGGTCGAGTTGGTTCAACAGAAGAAGAAGAGCTCAGAACTAAGTACTCATCGGATCATCCGATGATAAATGGCATATTACATCGGTCCATCAGTACAGTAAGCAATATCCCTGGACCAAGTGTAACACCGGGTCCGCCGATGTACAACTATAAACACATCAGTCAATCACTCCAGTAAGCATCAAGTCTGAACCAATTCTGGAGGAAGTGCCACCGGATCATCTGATGAGAAGACAAGTGTAACATCGGTCTAACAACGGTCATATCTAACACAGTGACATCAGCTAATTTGGATTTGACCGATGATAACTGAAGGGGGAGCATCAGATCATCCGGTGTTCGTAGAACAGTGATGTGAGTCTACTTTTCCAACAGCTATTTCGTGGAGGCTGGCTATTTATACCCCTTCAACCAGTATATTCGACAAGTCTTGACTACCAGACATACTCTACACATTCTCAAGCATTCAAGACGTTGAGCTACCACTTCTAGATCATCTACACCACTTACACATCAAGAGATAGGCTAGAACTTGCTAGAGATAGTGCTTGTGTGCTTCCATTCTTGGTGATTGGAATCTCTAGTGTAGTGAGAGCTGTAAGGGAGTGTCCCTTGGTGGTTGTATTTGAGAGAGCCTTTTGGAGCTTGCCAAGACGGTTGTGGAAGCCCGGAAGATCCAAGTTGTACAAGGCTTGAGCTCCACCTTGCCGAGGTTGGCAAACAGAGAAGTATAGTGAAGATCCCTAGTCTCGGTGACTTGGGTGTGGCTATACCCTTTGGTGGGTGCCACAACGTGGATGTAGGAAGATCTTGACGATCTTGCCGAACCACGGGATAAATCCTCGTGTCTCCTCGGGAGTTTGCATTCTCTTCCTCTCACCTTACACTTATGCATTTCATATACTGCAAAGTTACTATTCACTTGAATGCATATGTTGTTCGCATAGGGAATTGGGCTTTTAGTAATTAAGTTTTATTGCTTTAAATTTTTTGAAAAGAAGCCCAATTCATCCCCCCTCTTGGGCATTCGATCCTTACAGCTAATAATGTCTTGTCAAGTTTTTCTAGTATTTTTTCCTTGCAGTAGGGACAAAAAAAGTATTATTCACTGCGATTGTGCAATATGGACAGCGCTCACTCTATCCCCAAAAGCCTCTTTGCTCGACATACGAGCAAGCCGAGGACGGATTGTCATCAAGAAGGGGAGAATGATGAGATCAAACACATTGTCATTGCTCATACAAGCATGGCACGATGTTTATTTTTTTGGGATCCTGGCTCGAGTCAATTTACATGCGTATTTGATGAATAACATGGGGATGGTGCACTATGTCGTCCACCACCTTGGCCTCCTCCTTTGATGCACACGAGAGGATTTGATGGCATTGCACATATGGACCCACACATGAGAGAAGATGAACTTGAGTCGAGGACGACTCCAATTCAAGAAGGGTAGGATGATGAAGACATCACTCCTATGCATATACACAACACTCCATTCAACATACAAGATGCAATCAATAGGATTCACACACACCAATTAATTTCAGAGGTGAGCTCGTTCTTATATGTTTCCTTATATATTTTTGAGAATAGATTGCTACCTAATGACTTAATTGTGATTAGGATCCATGGAGAAGTTAAAGAAGTAATTAGAGGAAGATTTACGGGTGTGGAGGACCAGAGGATACGTTCAAAGAGGATGGAAACCGACCCCAACTCAAAATGGTGTCCAACTCGGAGTCCAGGAGCAGTATGCACTAAAACAGACGCCTAGGACGCATACAAACTCCGTTTTGGACGTTGTACATATGCACAGAAAGGGGAGAGGATAAACTTTCCAATGGCGCTGGTCCCATGTCAAAATTCCATCGGAGGCGACAGGAATCGTCAAAACAGGATCGAGTTCAGAATCTGTCAGGGTGCTGCGCCACTGTATTGGGCCATTGGGCCTTGTATCAAGTCTAAGTCCATTATATTCGTATCTTAGGGTTAGATAACGACCCCAATACACCCTTGTACGTCCTCTCACCTATATATACTCCATAGTAGCCACCATGAACAATTGGGTTTTGCTTAGATTAATCTGTTATACACAGTTTCGCTGTTCATCGATTTGTGAGACCCCAAATTAGCAATTCAGATTGCTTCTACCTTGTTCTTGCTTGTGTTCTCGATTGTACTTGGAGGTATTAGCCTTCTTGGCGAGGTCAAGCATGTACAACACGGTTGATAACCAACGGACCGGTGGTGTAGTGATTGCAGGGGTTTTTCGTGTTCTACTCGAGAGCCTCGGATCATCAACGTCGATATCTCCATCAATCGACTTATCATTACCTATTGGAAGATCGGGACTTCCTCATCTTTTACTTATCACTGTCGGTACCCTATAGACTAGGTACCCCTGTGTATAGGCAAGAAGAAGCTTTGGACCCTTGCTCCCACCGAGGAGGGCTCCGGAGCTGACACATGTCCTCCGGTTTCGGACCCTTGCTCCCACCGAGGAGGGCTCCGAAGCTGTCACGCATCCTCTGGCTCTGCACCCTTGCTCACACCGAGGAGGGCTCTAGAGCTGGCACATGTCCACGACGTGCAATGGGTCGTGGGACCCGAAGAGTAAACAGAACACTGACTTGTCCGATCACGCATTCAAGACACGCGTCTTCCCCAAGGTGCACGGTCGCGGTGCATGCCCCAGTCAGGTACCACTATGTCGTGTCACATCGTAGTGAAGGCGTCATATGGATACCCCACGCTACCAAGTGGGTAGCTTACAGCGACAAGATGGGACATCTTCCACCATCACCACCTGCTACGCTCTAGCGACTGGCGCGCAGTCAAAGGTAGCAGATAGTCATTACACTTTAGATCTTTTATAGGCATAAGATCACCCCGAGGCCACCTGTAGGGCCCCAGAGCCCACTTGTAAGCTGTCCGACCTTGACTATAAAAGACCGGGCAACACCCATTACTAGACATCCTCTCTGGTCCGCTCGAACACAGATTTAATCTCATTCACATGCACTCAAATCCAATCTTGGATTGACTCAAGCACTCACAAGCAATACAACTCTCACCGTGGAGTAGGATTTTACGCTCCGGTGGACGAACCATGTTAAACCACCGTCTCACCATACCTCATACGCGTGACCTCACCGGAGACTAAGCCCTCGCCTAAAAAAGAACCTCCGCGAGCTGCTCTCAAAGCAGGTCTGGAAGAAGTGTCATTTGCACACTTCGACGGTATGTAAACACTATTGTTAGGTAGAGGATTTTAAGTGAAAAATTGTAGTGATCATTGGATGGATATCGTGTGGTTCATAGGAGATTTTTGGACCATTGCATCATAGTATTGATTGCATTTTTATTGCCTCGCCTGTTACGCCATCGCCAGGGCCTGTGGCTTCAGGGTCACTGTTGGAGTCTAGTTCCGGCAATTTCCCCGGTACTATTGTTAGTAGTATGTGGAGTTTCTTAGTTTGTTTAGGGCGCGCGGAGATTCAGAACAAGATGGTGACTTGACATGAGGATTTACGAGGTTCAGGCCGCCTGAGCGTAATACCCTACTCCACGGGTGTGTTGTTGTAGTTTTATTGAGTGTATGAGCGTGTGAGAGCGTGAGCCTAAGAGAGCCCCTTGAGCGCGTGTGTCTGCCTCTCCGCGTGTATCGCTCGGCCAGTCCTTTTATAGTACAAGGGCTAACCTTTACATCATTAGCCTGGTCCGACATGTGGCCCTGGCGGTTACTAATGCCTAATACACAGTTTAATGTACTTATTTCCCCTTAATAGCATGGTAACGCACCTTAATAGTGGCGTTACTAGTATTAAGGGTCCTCTGATCGTGTGTCATTAAGATAACATTAATGAAACATAATCAGGTCTTGAAGCCTTTAATGTCCCTTGAAGGTCCGAGCCGTTGGGGGTCCACCAATATGCCTGTTGAGGTTGAAGGTCCGACGGTTGGACGCGTGGCAGCTTCAGAGCTTACCGTCTTGGACGAGTAGATCTAGTGCCGTGGTACACGTGTCGATACCGGAGCTTCCCTCTATCGGGGGTTAGGTCCGGGGGTGCCACACAGGTATCCAGTCTAGAGCATTCCCATGTAGGGATTGTAGGTTCAGTTTTATGATACACGTGGCGGCACTGGGACTAACCATATGAGGGAGGCAGGTTCGGTTACAAGTGACACGTGGGGTCTTCGGATGTCTTCAACTCAGATAGGTGGAGTTCCATTGCACTCTTTGCAGTTCCAAGGGGTATCCGGTACGCAGGGTACCGACAGTGGCCCCCCCCCTGGCCCACCTCTGGGAGACCCTCTGGATTAAGTCGTTCTGCCGGAGGTGGGTCCATCTTTCAATTTATGCGCCGTGTCTTCAAGGGTTTTTGGATGTACCGTTGAGGTGATAGTTCATAGTTAAACCATCACCGTGTGGCATCTTCTGGACGTGGCAGGTGAGATTTGCGCGTGCAGATCTCACACACTTGAAGGTTGCCAGTTCCCAATATGAAAATCGTATCGCGCGTGCCCTGTCAAGCCGCCGCCCTTGGGTTTCCCGCCGCTCGCCATAGCAACGGTTGGCCTTGGGTAAGGACCTTGATCTCTTCGTCGGGGTGGCCCCAGGTCCACACATCATTAACGGGGTGGATTTTTGAAAAGTGCTCTTGATCTCATTGCGGTTTCCATCCAAGCGTCGCAGGAGCTTACTTAAGAAGGAAAGTGTGCACGGGTTGAAGACTCTTTACGCCTTTGATCATCTTTGCGCTCAAAGCCTCTCAACCTCTGCCTAACTTTCCATCCTTTGCTCCACTTTGCCGCGATGGAGTTGGGTCTCCGCAAGAGCCATCTCACGAGTGATGACGATCCGAAGAAGGTCCGGACCTACATGGGTGGTCCAGCAACTCCTTCAACCATCTTTTCTTCAACTCCTTTTATTTCATTACATTGACGACTGGCCCCCTGGATTTGTCGGAACTTGATAGCTCCGGCGACGCCCACTATCAATTTCTAAAACATCGACGGTGGCCCCCCTTGGGGGATGTCGAAGCTTTGATAGCTCTGGCATTGTCCACCATCATCGTGGGGTTTTCATTTTTCCTGCACACTAAAGTAAAAAAACAATAAAATCTATTTCTTATCTATAACTCATTTGCGATTTACTATTCCCATATGAAATTTTAGGTCGACAACAATTCTATATACAATCAAGCGCATTTGTTTATTTTCTCCAGGTCCAATCGTTTTCTGGACTCACCTTACTTAGGCCTGCTGGGGTATAGGCAAAGTGGCGTACTTAGGGTGCAGGACCAGGCTAAGTTGATAGCACACTTCGGACCTAGATTGGCCTGGCGTTCAGGCGAGTAGGCCATTCAACGATGTTAAGACCCGAAAGAAATAACAATGCAACTTGAATTATATATGAATTATTCGAGCTAAAGCTTGTTAAGAATTGCACAACTTTGTTATAGACAAGAAAGAGAAAAATAAAAAAGAATGAGCCTGTACAAAATAAATGCACGTGGAGTCTATTTTCACATATCGATGTCTTTCATTATAGGTCCGGGGTACAGGGGAGACAAGTACACTCTTAGGGTATAGAACCAAGCTAAGTGTGTTATATTTCTTGTTCGACCAGGGTAGCTAGCTACACTTTTAGTTCAGAGACTGTGTCAAGTGTTGCTTGAACTTTGCGGACCTTCGTGAAAAGGTCCGGCTGTCCTCCCGGAGGAGTTACTCGTCTCTGTACAATGACGCTATAACATACATCATATGTAATTACAAACTCACCTCCATGATATTAAGCGTAAAACTTACGGAGGTGCTCAATGTTCCAAGGATTAGGGAGCGGTGTCCCATCCTCGGTTGCCAAGCGAACGCATCCGGGACGGGATACTTTGATCACTCGAAAGGGTCCTTCCCAGCTGGGGGAAAGTTTGTTTTACCCTTCTCGAGTTTGTATTCTCCGTAGCACCAGATCACCTTCCTCGAGCTGTAGGCTATGCACATGCCTTTGGTGATAACGCCGAGCGCTTGGCGGTATCGTGCATTTTGAACAGCTGCTCAGCACCTTCCCTCTTCAACAAGGTCAAGGTCTTCACTCCGGAGCTGGTCCTGCATGGCTGCGTCGAAGGTTTGGACCCGGAGCGACCCCAAGGTGATTTCCGAAGGAAGGACTGCTTCATCTCCGTGCACCAGGAAGAAGGGTGTCTCTCCAGTTGACTGGTTTGTAGTTGTCCTATTTTCCCACAAGGTGGGCGAAAGCTCCTTGATCCAGTTGGCTCCATGTTTTTTCAAGCGTTCATATGTGCGCGTCTTGAGTCCCTTTAGGATTTCTGCATTTGCTCTCTCAGCTTGGCCTTTGCTTGCCGGGTGAGCCACGAAAGCGTAGCTGACTTGAATGCCGAGGTCTTCGCAATATCCTTGGAATGCAGAACTTGTGAATTGGGTCCCGGTTTCAGTTATGATCTTGTTTGGGACTCCAAATCTGCATACTATGAACTGCAAGAACTTGATAGCTGATTGTTTGTTTATTGTCACAACTGGAGTTGCTTCCAGCCACTTGGTGAACTTGTCGATGGCGACATACAGGTACTTGTAACCTCCGACGGCTTTTGGAAAAGGTCCCAAAATATCCATACCCCACACAACGAATGGCCATGTCAGAGGTATCATTTGTAGAGGTTGAGATGGTGTGTGAATTTTCTTCGCATGAAACTGGCATGTTTCACATTTCTTCACTAGCTCGATTGCATCTTGGAGTGCTGTAGGCCAGTAAAAACCATGCCGAAAGGCTTTACCGACCAACATGCGGGAAGACGCGTGGTTCCCACACTCGCCTCCTTGGATTTCCACGAGGAGCTCACGACCTTCTTCCCTTGTGATGCACCGCATTAGGATGCCGTTGGCACCACGCCGGTAGAGATCCCCTTCTACCAGTGTGTATCTTTTAGCCAATCTGACTATCCGATCAGCAGATACATTGTCTTCAGGAAGTATGTTGTCTTTCAAGTAGCTCCGGATCTCCGAGATCCATGCATCGAAGCTAACTTGAGCTTCTGAGTCTTGCGTGATGGGTTGCTCGGAGCTTCCTGCAGCACCTACGACCCTTGATGGACGCCATGGTAATAGGGCCATCGAGACCACCAGCTTCGAGGTGCTGGTCTCGCCCCCTTCGCTCAGTTCGGCAGGCTGAGCTGTTGATCTTGACAATCTCTGGACGAAGGTTCCGTTGGGAGTCGGAGCTCTGGTTGAAGCTTTCGTTGAGAGTTCATCAGCTTCAATGTTGTTGAGACGCTGAACATGGCAAAGATCCAGGACTTCGAAATCCTTCTGAAGCTTCTGGACTTCAAGAAGATATGCAACTAGTTGGGGGTTGTTGCAGTAGCATTCACCTTTGACTTATTTTATAATGAGCTGCAAATCACCCTTTACCAACATTTGCTTGACACCATATGATAGTGCCACCTTGAGCCCATAGATTAGTGCTTCATACTTCGCCATGTTGTTGGTCGCCTTGAAGTCAAGGTGAACCATGTATTTGACCTTCTCCCCGGTCGGAGATAGGAGAAGGATTCCAACTCTGGTCCCCTGCTTTTGCATGGGGTCGTCGAAGTAGAAAGTTCAGTGAGGCTCAGTGAAGATCGAAACCTTAGGTTCTGGCTTCTGCTCACCGTGGCCCCCGGGATTTGATGAAGAGGGGGTCCATTCCGCCACAAAGTCTACCAATGCTTGACTATTGATCGCTTGTCTTGGGACCAATTCAAGATCAAACTCGGCCAGTTCCGCTGCCCACTTTGCGATGTTCCCAGTAGAATTGGGGTTATGCAAGATTGCACGTAGTGGATAAGAGGTTACCACTGAAATCTTGTGAGCTTGGAAGTAGTGACGAAGCTTCCTAGAGGCGATAAGAACTGCGTAGAGCAGTTTATGCACCTCTAGGTACCTAGTCTTTGCATCGTGAAGTACTTCACTTATGAAGTACACTGGGCACTGAATTGTCCGGAACCTCCCGGAGGGGCCCGAAGCTTCCTCCTCATCAACCCGGACCCTCCCGGAGGGGTTCGAACCTTTTTCGGGGACCTCTTGGTTCTTGCTAGAGGAACTCGGAGCTTCCTCTGAAGTGACCCGGACCTTCCCGGAAGGATCCGGATCTTCATGTTCAGCAACAGTAACTCCTTCATTTGAAGTAGGTTGATCCTCTGACTTCTCACCTTGAGGATCCGAGTCTAGGGGCTGGGACCCAGACCCGCCTTCAGGTAGCTCCGGACCTTCCCGGAGGGGTCTGGATTCCTGAACTGGAGATGGCTCTAGTCTTTACGCAACCAGGACCATGCTGACAACTTCGTCAGTTGCTGAAATGTAAAGCAGAAGTGGCTCACCAGGATTCGGAGCTACCAAAGTTGGTAGAGTGGTGAGTTGCCGCTTCAGCTCTTAGAATGCCTTTTTTGCTTCTTCAGACCATTTGAATGGTCCGAACTTTCTCAATAGTTTGAAGAAGGGTAGCGCATGTTCCGCCAGTCTTGAGATGAACCGGCTGAGGGCAGCTAGACACCCAGTTAGCTTCTGGACATCCTTGATGCGAGCTGGTGGCCGCATGTCTTCAATAGCTTTAATCTTCGCCAGATTCGCCTCTATTCCTTGGTGGTTCACCAAGAATCCAAGAAGCTTTCCGGAGCTAACCCCAAAGACACACTTGTCAGGGTTTAGCTTTGTGCATGTAATTCGCAACTTGTCAAAGACAGCTTGCAAGGTGTCAAGAAATGACTCCTTGTTCTTGATCTTGACGACGATGTCATCGACGTACACTTCCACTACATCTCTAATGAGCTCTCCAAAAGTTTTGTACATAGCTCGCACAAACGTTGAAGCAACATTTTTGAGACCGAATGGCATGGCAGTGTAACAGTACAATCCATCTACTGTGATGAAGGCGGTATGCTCTTCATCTTCCCTAGACATTCTGATTTGATGATACCCAGAATATGCGTCTAGGAAACACAGTAGTTCACACCCGGAGGTGGAATCCACTATCTGATCTATTCTAGGTAGTGTAAATGGATCCTTTGGACATGTCTTACTCAGTGTTGTGTAGTTGTAAGACCTATGTGTGCTGAATACATTGGCTTGTAGTGAATACACTTGGCTTTGATGATAAAAGTCTTGAATATCACCAAAACACCTTTTTATCAAGGTCCGACTCTAGCTCCGAGCTACAGCAAGGTCCGACGTAGGTCCGGCTTGGTTTGGGTAGCTCCGGTTACGTTAGATGCTAGGTCCGACTTCTTGGTAAGGTCCGACTAGCTTTGGTTAGCTCCGGTGAGCTTTATCTTTAGCTCCGGCATTACTTTGTTAGCTCTGGCATGTCTTTAATAGCTCCGGCATACTTTTGCTAAGCTCCGACGTACTTTGTCTAGCTCCGGTTTTGGGTTGACTAGTTTTGACTAGTTTTTGGTAAGCTCCGGTGCTAGGATCTACTAGTTTTGGTAAGCTCCGGCAGGTTCTTCATTGTACTAGTTTTGGTAAGCTCCGGGTCAAGCTCCGGCTTGCAGTGGGATGGTCCGGAACTTGACTGCAATACTTCTGCTTTTCATTTGCATAGTTTTGAACTTGCTTTATATTCTTAGAAAGATTGCTTAGTGTTCATTTACTAAGTTTTTGGTGTGTTTTGGTTGACATGGATGATTTTGTTTTTATATTGTGTTACTGTGGTTTTACAACATGCTTATGTGAGGTTCTCACGTAGGGTGTTGTGTTCGGAACTAACTTGAGTCAAGTCGAGGACTTGGGCTCGTATGGATTGGTTGTTTATTCATGTGAAGGTGTTGCTTGAGTTCAAGACATGGCTGGTGATGGGATCCATTGGACTAGTCTCAGGGAGGAGATGAGGTTCCAACAACCAAATTCAGGAGGAATTGTGGTTGAGCTGATCAGGAGGTTGCGCAGCATGATTGAATCAAGAACAATGCATATGAAGGTATCATGGACGTCATTGGAAGATGTTTGCACGTGTGCAAGGAGTGCATGGATGTGTCTACATGGTTCCGGGACGTGATGAAGAGATGTGGATGTAAAGAATTGGTCGGAAAGGTCCAACCGACTAGGTTATGGACTCAGGCTGCGGCTGAGTCGGGTTTGACTCAAATATGGAAAGATTTGAGTTGGTTATGATAGGATTTCGTG
The DNA here is from genome assembly GCA_036927565.1 of Tuctoria greenei. Classification (NCBI taxonomy): domain Eukaryota; kingdom Viridiplantae; phylum Streptophyta; class Magnoliopsida; order Poales; family Poaceae; genus Tuctoria; species Tuctoria greenei. The sequence goes on from JAYESD010000001.1 coordinate 93,417,873, forward strand.
TGGGTCACGAATTTGAGTTGTTTAGGAATGTGGGATACGTTCCTAAGGTGTTTGGAAGTCTTAAGATTGCTTCTATCTGCGTATAGAAGAATCTTGAGCAGTTATGGAAAGTTACGATTCGTGAACAGAGTAGGATTAGGTTCCTGATTTGAGTTGAGTTGGCTTTCGAGCTGGTTATATAAGCAAGGGAGCCCAGAGCTCGTGGGACACGACTTTGGGGCTGTTCCTCTTGTGTTCTATTGAATAAAATTCGTAGTTTGAAGGAACTTTTGTGCCTTGTTCGTCAGACTTGTTCCAGACAAGTTTTACTCATTGAGTTTCTGGACAGCACTACCTTTCGTCGGTGGTTTTATCATAACTCGAGTTTTACAGATCAAATTGATGTGATTCTTTTTGGGTTGTCTTCACAACTTGTTGTCTATCATATGTAAAAATTTCACGGTCATTGGATTTGTGGTCTATGACCTACACGTGTTTCTTTGCAGCGTTCCAGAACTGTTTTTTTTTTTCTTGGGTAGGGCAGATTGACCATTGTTTGATCTTTCGATCATAACTTGAGTTTTTCTTGTCGGATTTGAGTGATTCTTTTTGTGTTGTCTTCGTGACTTGATTCTCTCTGATATCTATCACTTTTGTCACGGTGAAACACGTTTAGATTAGTCTCACACACGATTTCTTTAACAAATCGTTTTTCTGCTGAAAGGGTTTGGGGTTTAATTGTTTTCGCTGCATAAAATTTTCAAATCTACCATTCACCCCCTATGGTAGCTTTTCACGTGCTCTTCGATCCTACAATTGGTATCAGAGCCACGGTGCTCTAATCTTTGTGATTTGCGCGTGTTTTTGACTAATCATCATGGAAAAGTACTCTGCCAAACCGTGTATGTTTGCTGGTATTGATTTTCAGGTTTGGAAGGCACGCATGGAGGCTTTCATCCAGGCACAAGGCTTTGCAATATGGGATAATGTATACAAGACTTACGAAGTGCCATCAAACGATCAAGTTACAGCTACAAATCTGAGAGATGTCGACAACAACAACAAGGCTCGGAACTTGATCATACAAGGATTAACACAAAGCGACTTCGACCGTGTTGCACACCTCCGATCTGCATACGATGTGTGGAAAGCACTTTGTGACTACCACGAAGGATCCAACACGATCAAAGAGGTAAGGCAAGACATGTTCAAGAAAGAATGCATGCGCTTCGAGATGCAATCCGATGAGTCAATTGATGATCTCTTTGCTCGCTTTAATAAAATTCTCAGCAACTTGCGTAGCGTCAATGTTAGTTTTTCAGATGCTGAAAATGCTAGGCAATTGTTAAGTGCATTAGACATGTCGATTTGGGAGATGAAAGTTACATCTATTCGTGAATCTACTGTCATGAGTACACTTACTTTAGATGTGCTATATTCCAAGCTAAAAACTCATGAAATTGATATAATATCACGTAAGAACCCCAACAAGTCTATTGCTTTTGTTTCTCAACGTGATATGCCTAGCTCCGGCCAATCTTCATCTTGTAGTACACTTGCTTTGTTGTCCTCTCTAACCCTTGAACAGATTGAGGAGTTTCCAGAGGAGGAGCTAGCACTTCTCTCTACGAGGTTCTCAAAAGCATTGCAAAATGTGAGAACTAGAAGGAGAGGAAGCTCCGAACCTCAACAATGCTTCGAATGTGGTAAAACAGGACATTTTCATTCAGATTGCCCTAACCTTTCAGGTCCTACTTCCCGGGATGAAAAGAAAACAAGAACAAAGCACTCCTTTGCAAAAGATACGAAGAAAAAGAAGGGTACCATAGGACGCAAGATGATTAACAGCTTCATCACTGCACTTCAAGAACTTAGTTCAAGTGATGTAGACTTTGAAAGTGATGAAGATGATGATGATCTGGCCAACTTATGCTTCATGGCGGGCAAAACAAGATCAAGATCAAGTCAGGAGGATGCAGAACACAACAGTGAAGACGATGAGGTATGTTCTACCTGCAATGAAATGTGTGATGCTATTTCTCGTGCAACTATTATTGTCAAGAAAAAGGACAAAAATCTTAGGGATAATGCTGCTAAAATTGAATCACTAGAATCTGAAATTAACCGTTTAAAAACTTTGATTCCTAGTGATGATGCATGTCCCTCATGTGACTTAATCTATGAACAATTGTCCACATTAAGAAGTGCACACTCCTCCACTCTAGATAGACTTGATGAAGAAATTGAAAAGAACAGAGAGCTTGCTGCACTTAATGATAAAAACTTGAAAGATGCTAGCTGTTCTACAATTGATTTGCATTGTTCTACTTGTGATGATCTTGATAAGAAACTACAGGATGCTATGAATGAAATTTCTATATTGAACAATGCTTTACGTTCTCATGAAGTTAAATTTTGTTTCAATTGCAAACTAAAAGGAAAAGCTTCATGTGAAAATTGCCTTGATCTGTCCAACAAACTTGATGACATGCATAGGACATTAGATCGGTTTTGTAATGGGAATAAGAACCTAAACTTGCTGCTGAATTCTTCCAAGTCTTGCAATGATAAAACTGGTTTAGGTTTTGATTTTCATGCTCATGCTAAGGCACATCCACCTAAAATTGTAAAGACATTAGGAAGTGGTTTGATTCAAACAGTTCCTAAACAAAAAGGAGTGGTTTTCAAATCTGCAGGAGTGTTGCCTCATTCGGTTTCAAATAAAAATATTGCTTGCTCATCTAGACATGAACACAAAGTTAAATTTCATTGTACCTTCTGTGGTAGAGATGGTCATGTCATAGATTTTTGTTACAGACTAGCTAAACAACAGAAAAGGGAAAGAATGGTTGCTAGATCTGATAACTTTCATGCAAAATTTGCTGCACACATTGAACCAAATGTACAACCTGCTGTTTTGAGTCAAAAACATTCAAAGTTTACCTCCGAACCTTCTGTTTTTGCCTCCGGAGCTACTGATTTTTGTGCTACACAAGTAACACCTTATAGGTCAGTAGGCAAGAATAAAAAATCTCAAACTTTGACTCATAAACCTGCTGTTTTGTCTCAGCTTTCGCGTGTTTTTCCTGCTGCACGTCGCGTGACTCAGTACTGGATTCCTAAATGCCTTTTGACTAACCCCAGTATTGAGTCATCGACGTATTGTGCTTTTATGTAGGTTACACGTTTGAGTAAGGAGAACATTTGGATTGTGGATTCAGGTTGCTCACGCCACATGACCGGTAACAAAGATTGGTTCTCCTCCCTCTCTTTTGTGTCACGTGTAGAGAATGTTACTTTTGCCGATAATTCTTCAACTCCTATAATTGCTAAGGGTTCGGTTAGAGTAAATGATCACTACACTTTGAAGGATGTGGCACTTGTCAAAAATTTGAAATACAACTTGCTTTCTGTTGCACAATTGCTAGATGAAAATCTAGAAATTATTTTCAATAAAAACTGCTGCAAAGTTGTAGGTTCAAATAGTGAGCTTATTTTTAACATGTCTCGGTTAGGAAGAGTTTTTAAAGCTGATTTTGATATGTCTTCCTCTAAGCATAGGTGTCTAGTTGCTAATGATTCAAAGGACTTATATTTTTGGCATCGTAGACTTGGTCACGTAGGCTTTGATCACCTAATGCGTGTTAGTACTCTTGATCGCATACGTGGGCTGCCTAAGCTTAAAGGGGACAAAGATATTGTGTGCTCTTCTTGTATACATGCTAAGATGGTTGCAGGTTCACATACTCCTATCACAATGATCATGACAACTAAACCATGTCAACTTTTGCATCTTGACACCTTAGGACCTTCACGTGTTCAATCCTTCGGAGGTAAATGGTATGTTCTTGTTATCGTTGATGATTATTCTAGATACTCTTGGGTTTACTTTATGGCGTCTAAGAATGAAGTTTTTAGTCACTTTAGAACCTTATTTCTTAGATTATCAATTGATCACCCAGGATCATTAAAAGCAATTAGAAGTGATAATGGAACTGAATTTAAAAATCAATTTTTTGATCACTTTTGTGCTGAAAATAGAATAGATCATCAATTCTCTTCACCATATGTACCTCAACAAAACGGTGTTGTAGAAAGAAAGAACAGAACCTTAGTTGAGATGGCTAGGACTATGCTTGATGAATATCAAACTCCTAGGAAATTTTGGGCTGATGCGTTAGCAACCGCTTGTTATGTCTCAAATCGTGTTTTCTTGCGTGCTAAGCTAGGTAAAACACCATATGAGCTCCGGTTTGGACATAGGCCTAGTGTTACACACTTTCGGGTCTTTGGTTGCAAATGCTTTGTTAAGAAACATGGTAATCTTGATAAATTTGAACCTAGATCCTTTGATGACATGTTTCTTGGTTATCCATCTCATACTAGAGGCTACCGTGTGCTTTTACTTGGCACTAACAAAATTGTGGAGACTTGTGAAGTGTCTTTTGATGAAGCTAGCCCAGGTACTAGCTCCAGTGCTGTAGGACCAGATTCGTATCCTCAGGGGGAGGGTATTTTCGAAGATGAAGAAGAGCCGGTGATACTGCCTGGTAGTTCCGAAGTTGTCACGTGTCCAGCTCCGGACATTGAACAAGCTCCGGCTATCACCTATGCTGGTCTTGATCATCCTCAAGCCACAAGCTCATCGATTTGTGATGAACATGAAGAAGAAGAAGCTTGTGAGTTATCTGTTCCCCTACGTTTTTACAAAGATCATCCCCCACAACAGATGATTGAAAGCTTGCACGAACGAGTCACACAGTCCAGGTTTTGCGATCCAAACTCTCATGCTCATTCTGCTTTTGTTGCTTCTTTTGAACCCAAAGATATATCACACGCACTCACTAATGAATCTTGGATTATTGCCATGCAAGAAGAGTTAGAAATTTTTGAAAGAAATAATGTTTGGAAACTTGTACCTCCACCTCAAGGTCACACTTTAATTGGAACTAAATGGGTATTTAAAAATAAACAAAGTGAGGATGGGGTTGTGGTTAGGAATAAGGCTAGGTTGGTTGCTCAAGGTTTCACTCAAGTTGAAGGTCTAGATTTTGATGAAACTTTTGCTCCTGTCGCTAGATTAGAAGCCATAAGAACTTTGTTAGCTTTTGCAGCATCTAAAGGTTTTAAGCTATATCACATGGATGTTAAAAGTGTTTTTCTTAATGGCTACATAGATGAGGAGGTTTATGTCAAACAACCAACAGGTTTTGAAAATCCAGATTTTCCTAATCATGTTTACAAACTGTCCAAAGCCTTATACGGTCTCAAACAAGCCCCTAGAGCATGGTATGATAGGTTAAAAACATTCTTACTTGAAAAGGGGTTTACCATGGGCAAGGTTGATAAAACTCTTTTTGTGCTTAAGCATGGCAATGACTCATTATTCGTTCAAGTGTATGTGGATGATAGCATCTTTGGTTGTGCTTCTCATGATCTTGTGTCCAAGTTTTCAGCAATGATGAGTTCCGAATTTGAAATGAGTATGATGGGTGAACTCACTTACTTTTTGGGGCTGCAAATCAAGCAAACCAAGGAGGGTACCTTTGTGCATCAAACGAAGTATACCAAAGACCTCCTAAGGCGCTTCAACATGGACAAAAGCAAGCCTCTTCGGACACCAATGGGAACAAAAACAACACTTGAACTTGATGAAGATGGTGAACCCGTGGATCAAAAAGAATATAGAAGCATGATCGGATCACTTTTGTACCTCACGGCATCAAGACCGGACATTCAATTCAGTGTATGTCTTTGTGCACGGTTTCAAGCTTCCCCACGTGCTTCACATCGTCAAGCCGTCAAAAGGATTCTCAGGTACTTACATGGAACTCAAGAATTTGGCATTTTTCTTCCTTCTTCCTCAACCGTTACTTTGAAAGCTTTTTCATATGCTGATTTTGGGGGTTGTAGGATTGATAGGAAAAGTACTTCCGGTGCTTGTCATTTTCTTGGTAATTCTCTTGTTGCTTGGTCCTCTAGAAAACAAAATTCAGTTGCACAATCCACAACCGAATCTGAATATGTAGCTGCTGCTAGTGCTTGCTCACAAATTCTTTGGATTGTTCAAACACTTAAGGACTATGGGGTTGATCTAGATAGTGTTCCACTATTCTGTGATAACACTAGTGCCATTTGCATTGCTAAAACCCCGTGCAACATTCTAGAACTAAGCACATTGATATTAGGTATCACTTTCTCCGTGATAATGTTGAAAAAGGAAACATTGTGCTTCACCATGTAGATACCAAACAACAATTGACTGACATTTTTACAAAACCTTTGGATTTCACTCGTTTTTGTTTCATTCGTAGTGAAATAGGGGTTATGCATCCTCATGGCTTAAATTGAGGGGGAGTTTTTGAAACTTGGGAAGTCTATGTGTGAATCTGAAATTAAAATAATATGAGCATAGTATTTCATTCATATATGACTTTGTGATTCCTTTTACATGCTGAAAGTTCTTACTACATTACTCGTGTTATACATTTTGTAGTTTTTGCCATGTCTAGTAATTGGAATAATTACTTACACTAAAACTGGTCATGGTCGAACTTTCTTGCTGTTTTGAACTTGTTACATGTTCACAAGTGCTTTTAATCATTAAGAATTAATCAAGTAATCAACTCACATGTTGAGTTTTTATGAACAAATATAAATTGAGAAAAGATCAAGAGAATATGCATGCATCGCACTTCTTCTTTTGAGATGGCCTATCATTGCACTTAGATATGAACTTGGAAGAAGTTGTGTATGACTAAAACCATGTCCTTAAGCTTCTGATTGTCAAATGACATATGCTTGGCTTGGTTGGTTAGAATAAGGCAGATGCTCATATAATCTCTTGCAAATATCATATGATTCAAATTTATGCTTTGAAAAATAATAAAATGCAGCAACTAGTGTCATGTTTTCAGGTTTTGAAATAGTTAAGTTTGTGAGATCATGACTTGATTAAATTGAAAATTACATTTGATCTCTAGCATGGCTTACACTACTTTATGTATTTTATTGATGTGATAATGTCAGGTACTTGATAGTATGACTTGGATGAGCTTTGTTTATATGTATATGTTATAATATGCTCATAACAACTAAAGGGGGAGAGATAATTTGTTTATATGTTCATGACTTGCTGAATACATTATCACAGGGGGAGAGATAAGCATGAAGAGAAAGAGAATATGTGCATAAGGAGAAATAATAAAGGGGGAGATATAATTTTTTTTTGGATTTTCTTCTCATTTTATTTTTGATTTAAAAAGGGGGGAAATTGTTTATCAAAACTTTTATTTGAATAAGCCAATGTTCGGATTTTAAGTGGTGTTGCCAATGCATTCATCAAGGGGGAGATTGTAAGACCTATGTGTGCTGAATACATTGGCTTGTAGTGAATACACTTGGCTCTGATGATAAAAGTTTTGAATATCACCAAAACACCTTTTTATCAAGGTCCGACTCTAGCTCCGAGCTACAACAAGGTTCGACGTAGGTCCGGCTTGGTTTGGGTAGCTCCAGTTACGTTAGATGCTAGGTCCGACTTCTTGGTAAGGTCCAACTAGCTTTGGTTAGATCCGGTGAGCTTTATCTTTAGCTCCGGCATGACTTTGTTAGCTCCGGCATGTCTTTGATAGCTCCGGCATGCTTTTGCTAAGCTCCGACGTACTTTGTCTAGCTCCGGTTTTGGGTTGACTAGTTTTGACTAGTTTTTGGTAAGCTCCGGTGCTAGGATCTACTAGTTTTGGTAAGCTCCGGCAGGTGCTTCATTATACCAGTTTTTATAAGCTTCGGGTCAAGCTCCGGCTTGCTGTGGGATGGTCCGGAACTTGACCGCAATACTTCTACTTTTCATTTGCAAAGTTTTGAACTTGCTTTATATTCTTGGAAAGATTGCATAGTATTCATTTACTAAGTTTTTGGTGTGTTTTGGTTGATATGGATGATTTTGTTTTGATATCGTGTTACTGTGGTTTTGCAACATGCTTATGTGAGGTTCTCACATAGGGTGTTGTGTTCGGAACTAACTTGAGTCAAGTCGAGGACTTGGGCTCGTATGGATTGGTTGTTTATTCATGTGCAGGTGTTGCTTGAGTTCAAGACATGGCTGGTGACGGGATCCATTGGACTAGTCTTAGGGAGGAGATGAGGTTCCAACAACCAAATTCAGGAGGAATTGTGGTTGAGCTGATCAGGAGGTTGCGCAGCATGATTGAATCAAGAACAATGCATATGAAGGTATCGTGGACGTCATTGAAAGATGTTTGCACGTGTGCAAGGAGTGCATGGACGTGGCTACATGGTTCCAGGACGTGATGAAGAGATGTGGACGTAAAGAATTGGTCGGAAAGGTCCAACCGACTAGGTTATGGACTCAAGCTGCGGCTGAGTCGGGTTTGACTCAAATATGAAAAGATTTGAGTTGGTTATGATAGGATTTCGTGTGGGTCACGAATTTGAGTTGTTTAGAAATGTGGGATACGTTCCTAAGGTGTTTGCAAGCTTAAGATTGCTTCTATCTGCATATAGAAGAATCTTGAGCAGTTATGGAAAGTTACGATTCGTGAACGGAGTAGGATTAGGTTCCTGATTTGAGTTGAGTTGGCTTTCGAACTGGTTATATAAGCAAGGGAGCCCAGAGCTCGTGGGACACGACTTTGGGGCTGTTCCTCTTGTGTTCTATTGAATAAAATTCGTAGTTTGAAGGAACTTTTGTGCCTTGTTCGTCAGACTTGTTCCAGACAAGTTTTACTCATCGTGTTTCTGGACAGCACTACCTTTCGTCGGTGGTTTTATCATAACTCGAGTTTTACAGATCCAATTAATGTGATTCTTTTTTGGTCGTATTCAAAACTTTATTGTATATCATATGTAAAAATTTCACGGTCATTGGATTTGTGGTCTATGATCTACACGAGTTTCTTTGCAGCGTTCCAGAACTGTTTTTTTTCTCGGGTAGGGCAGATTGACCATTGTTTGATCTTTCGATCATAACTTGAGTTTTTCTTGACGGATTTGAGTGATTCTTTTTGTGTTGTCTTTGTGACTTGATTCTCTCTAATATCTATCACTTTTGTCACGGTGAAACACGTTTAGATTAGTCTCACACATGATTTCTTTAACAAATCATTTTTCTGCCGAAAGGGTTTGGGGTTTAATTGTTTCCGCTGTGTAAAATTTTCAAATCTACCATTCACCCCCCACTGGTAGCTTTTCACGTGCTCTTCGATCCTACAGTAGTTGATACACATCCGAAGCTTCCCGTCGACCTCGGGTACAACGACTGGGTTTGCCAGCCATTTTGGATGGAAGACTTCCCGGATGAATCCATCTCCGAGCAACTTCTTCACTTCTCGACGTATGAAGTTTTGTCGCTCCACTGATTGCTTCCGAGGTTTCTGATGTACAGGCCGAGCGTCAGGATAAATCTACAGATTGTGCTCAATCACCTACCTAGGGATCCCAGGCATTTGTGACGGTTGCCAGGCAAACACGTCGACATTAGCCCAGGGGAAGTGATGAGCGCGAGTTCCTATTTGTCGTTCAGACCTCCCGATATATGGGTGGTCTGAGCAACGTTGGAACTAATTTGGGTGACTTTGACGGGAATGTCGGTGTCACCGCTTGGTTGCACACGAGGTGCAGAAGTTGAGCCTCGATGATGAATGCTCGGGGGCTTCAGAGCTTGCTCCTTTTCAGATTCTTCCCCCTGTGTTGTAGCAAGCGCGTTGAGTTCTTCCAGAGCAGTAACTTCGATGGTGCAATCTCCGCGGATCCAGAGAACGCCTGAGGGTGTTGGCATCCCAACACCATGTAGCCATAATGAGCAGTAGCCATAAATTTGTATAAAGCTGTTCTGCCCAAGATGACATTGAATGGCAAGTTGATCTGCGCCACGTCGAAGACCAACTTCTCAGTCCTATAATTCTCCCGAGTTCCGAAGGTCACCAGGAGAGTAATGGCACCGAGTGGGGTTATGGCCCCTGGACCTACTCCTGAGAAAGGTCGTGAGGGACGAAGGCCCGAAGGTCGGTGAATGTGGCCTAGAGGGGGGGTGAATAGGCCTTTTGAATTCCCTGCACACTTAATAGAATCGTCAAAACTTGGTTGGCTGGACTAGTCCGGTCGTGTGGGCGGACTTGTCCGGTGTGCTAAAAATATGTGTGTTGATCAAGTGTTATTTGGGAAACTAAATTTCTTTAGCAGCGGAAATGAGAACAACTGATATTTTTATTTGAGATTAATATAAGAATGCAGGTAAAACTTATAATTGCCTTAGGTTGATGTTTTAGCACTCAAGTGATCTAATGAACAAAATTTAAATGAAATAAGGCGCAAGACACACGAATTTTTCCCGAGGTTCGATCTCACCACGAGATCTACGTCCTCGTTGAGGAAGCTCACACAGAGCCGGGTCTCCAACCCTTTCCCTCTTCAAGTCACCACGAAGGCCTACTTGATTCCACTATCATGGGTAATCACCAGGTTTGTGGGGCAACCTCACACGTTGAGGGCTCCCACGAGAATTACAATGAAAGAAGTGATCAAATACACTCAAAAGTATTACAATGCAGAGTATGACTGTAGAAAGATCAAACCCCAAGAGCTCGCAATGAAAGAACGACGATCTCCCAATCCCGAATCCAAGTGTTCAATTGATTTCACTCTTTTTGCACTTTAAACGTGTGGGGAGATGTGTTTTGGGATTTTGGGACGAAGTGGCGGCGCTAGGGTTTGCTCTTTGATCAGTATTCGACGTGTGTTTCAATAGGAAATCTGTGGACTCTCTATTTATAGGGTTTCCAAAAGGTAGCCATTGAAAAACCCTAACACCGGACTAGTTCGGTGCAAGTCCGGACTTGTCCAGTCTCAGTGCATTTTGATGTCCAGAAAGTCTGCCGGACTAGTCCGGTCCAAGCTCGGACTAGTCCGGTGCTGTGTGAAAGTGAACTCCAGAAAGTTCAACGGACTAGTCCGCGGACTAGTCCAATCTCCACATATGGGAGACTCCAGAAAGGTCAACGGACTAGTCCGGTGGTACAACGGACTAGTCCGGTCCCTCAATATGAGAGACTCCAGAAACATCAACGGACTAGTCCGGTGGACGCACGGACTAGTCCGGTCTCCCAATAAGTGAGATTCCAGAAAGATGAACAGACTAGTCCGGTCCATGATCGGACTAGTCCGGTGCTTTGTGAAAGTTTGGTTAATTTTAATCCCTTACCCTCGCGCAAAGTTGTGAGCTCTTGGAGTGTGTCTTTCATACACTCCCTATACATTCAAAATCTAATTTGGTCTTCCAAGCTTCATCAAAGTATCTTTCTTTGAACACCACTTCATTTTTCACCTTTTTGTGCGCACCGAGCTGTTTCACTTGTTTGTCCTGCAATCATCTCAGTGGTTTCATTAGGATCTCATATGTTTGTCATCAATTAGCCAAAACCCACAAGGGATATCCTAGATGCACGTACAATCTCCACCTTTTTTGGTGATTGATGACAACCATTTGAGATATCACAATTGAGAATAAAATCTTGATTTTCATAAGTTGTGCACATATGAGAATAATTATAAGTCCACAAAAAGCTTCTCACATATGCACACACCTTATGGTGGGGTGCCTAACAGGTGTGTGATCAACAAGGTGTGATGAAGTAAAGGTAATCAATAATGAGCATAGAGATAATCATCCAAGCAACAATAAGCATCACACATAAGAGAAGAAATAGTGCATTACAAGGTTTTAAAAATAAGTACATGTCCTTGATCACAAAAACATAAAGACACCAACTAGTGATGGTCTCAAGCTACTAGTCTCAATCTCTCCCCCTTTGGCATCAAGGCACCAAAAAGGGAAAAATTGATGGGAATCACTCATCGCCACTCTCTTCTTCAGTCTCGATCCGGTCCTCATCTTCACCACCATCATCATCATTCGCCGAAGCAGACTCTTCCTTGGAGTCCTCGAAGGCGGGCGGGGATCCCACCGGCTCAATCTCCAGCTTGTCACATATAGCTTTGATGTTGGCATTGACATATTGTTGATGCTTCTTCTTCCTGACTTCAATCTTGCAGCAGCAGGCAAAGATAGAGGTGAGCATTTTGAGCACACCACCGGAGGGTTCGTGGGCAGGTGCAGAGCTAGGAGGAGCAGCTGAAGATCTTGTGACATTCACATCCCGAGTTTGTTTAGTCCTCCTCTGAGCTTCAGGGGAGGGAGGTGCATCAGGAGCCGAAGGTAGAGTGTACTCGGTGGGCTTTTGCAGTTTCAACCCCGTATGGTGAACATCCTTGACGAACTCAAGTCCAGTCACAACCTTCTCAATCATGAACATGATGTACAGGGCATACCCGCAGGATCTGTTTGGAGTGATTGAGATGTTCACAATGTCATTGTAGATGTATTCAAAGACATTGAACGGTCTCCTCCCACCAATGACCTTCATTAGGGTCCTCAAGGTTCCTTGAATAGTCCCCGCATATCCATCTTTCGGGGCTATTGTCTTCCTCAAAATTCTGTTGAGGACCACATAGAAGGGCTTCAAATATTTGCTGTTGGGAGGCACATAGGGCATCCTTGTGTCATAGAGGAACTTGAGCTCATCCTTCTCCAAGGGTTGCAAATTGTGGATGACAAGATCATGATCCAGAGTATGTTCAAGGTGAAGAATTCTTGCAAACTCATCATAAGTAACACTATACTTGGAACCATGAGTCATCCAAGTAAGACTGTCTCCATCACCACGAGCAAAGTAGAGGGTGGAGTAGAATTGGGTGATGACCTCATTGTTCCAGTCATTCTCAAAAGAAAACAGTTCCTTCAGTCCGTGCCTCTCTAGGGACTCAACCACCTCACGGAAGGCAGGATATTTCTTCGACTGCATGTACCCAATGTTCACCCATTGACTCTTCACAACGGGATTCTTCATATTCATGTACACATGCTCGTAGTAGTCGGCATGGAAGTTGCTCCAAAATCTTGGGTCTGAGCATTGCCGAGGTTGATCATACACATTAACCTGCCTGAAGCTATCGGCAAGCTCACCCCCTTTTCTGGTGAAATCTTTACTCGAGCGCTGCCTGTTGCGGTGACTTGGGTTCTTCATCTTCAGGGGTCCAATGGGACCACTAGCAAGCCCCTTTCCTTTGTTGAGAGTCCTCTTTGGCCCTGAGGAGCTCTCGCCAGCTTTTCCTTGGGCCTTCTTAACAACCACCCTCCTTTTCTTGGGCAAGTTGTCGTCGGAGGGTGGAGAGTGCACATTTACATCATGTCTCTTCTTCATGTACCTCTCCTTGGCTCTCTTCACTTTTTCGCGTTCAACTTCTTCATCAACATGAAAGGAGCTGTCATCGGAGCTTGAAGACATCGTGCCTAATAAGGAGTTCATGATTTAGATGAGAATGAACTAAGAATGAAGGAGATGTGAGGATTCAAATGTCAGAGATCGGACTTGTCCGGTTTCAGAGTGCGGACTTGTCCGGTGTACCGGACTAGTCCGTATCTGGGAGCCGGACTAGTCCGGCCTGGCACAAGAACCCTAACAAAACTATGAATCACAACTTCTATCTAAGGATGCAAAGGAGCATGAAGGTGAAAGGAATACATCTCTGAAGCTAATGTACTTCCTTGGAATCAAGAGAAATAAGCTAGAACTAGAAAAGTTGAGAGTTTGACATTACGGAGAAATTTACTGAGATTTGAAGATTCGCGTTGAAGGAGCACGAATCTGTCCAGATGAGTTTGGAGTGGAGTATCAACTCGTCGAGGGGAGGATTTCCCACGGAGAAAGCTTGGATTTTGAGGGCTCAACTAGAAAATCACTTTTGGGGGCTAGGGTTTGAGAGGTGAGGGTTCAACTCAAAGTGGAGGGAGGTTTGAAATGGTTTTGGGCCGGCCAGCTGCTTATATACGTGGCCGACCGGACTAGTCCAGTTAGAGGACGGACTAGTTCGGTGCCCCTGGAAAACCTAGGAAAGAGAGACTATCCGGACTAGTCCGGTGGCAAACCTGACTAGTCCGATGTCCCTGGAAAAACTGAGTATTTAGAGATAACTAATAGTGATCCAAGGACAAGTTTTGCAAATAATCTTGGTAATTATGACCAGAAAGCAATCAACACAAAAATGGTCATAAATTCCAAGATTTCTTCATTAAAATTAGTTTTCTTAGGAGAAAAAGAGGTGAGGGGCAGTTTTAGCAATAAAATGTAACATTTGAAGTTTCAACCAGGTGTGCAACGTTTCAAGCCACATTTCGAGAGTCAAGAATATTAAGTTCATTCCTAAGTTCACAAAACCTTTTCTCATCCAATGGTTTGGTAAAAATATCCGCAAGTTGTTTTTCAGTTCTAACATGTGAAATAGTAATGTCACCTTTTAATGAATGATCTCTAAAAAAATGATGACGGATATCTATGTGCTTAGTTCTTGAGTGCTCTACCGGGTTGTGTGCAATTTTTATAGCACTTTCATTGTCACATAGAAGTGGTATATGGTTATGATTGTAGCTGTAGTCCCTAAGGGTTTGTCGCATCCAAAGTAGTTATGCGCAACAGCTACCGGCTGCAATATATTCTGCTTCTGCTGTGCAAAGGGAAATGGAGTTTTGCTTTTTAGATGACCAAGAGACCAGGGACCTACCAAGAAACTGACAAGTTCCTGACGTGCTCTTTCTATCGACTTTGCATCCTGCATAGTCGGCATTGGAATACCCTATCAAGTTAAATTTGGATCCTTTGGGATACCAAAGGCCCAAGTTGGGTGTGTGCACAAGGTACCTTAGGATTCTTTTTACCGCAACTAAGTGACACTCTTTAGGTGCAGCTTGAAACCTTGCACACAAGCAAACACTAAGCATAATATCTGGTCTAGATGCACATAAATAAAGTAAGGAGCCAATCATGGACCGATATACCTTTTGGTCCACATTTGGACCATCTTCATTGAGGTCGAGGTGTCCATTAGTGGCCATGGGTGTCTTGATGGGCTTGGCTTTGTCCATATTGAATTTCTTGAGAATGTCTTGTGTATATTTGGTTTGTCTTATAAATGTACCTTCTCTTAGTTGCTTCACTTGGAATCCCAAGAAGAACTTCAATTCGCCCATCATTGACATCTCGAACCTATCTGTCATAATTTTGCTAAATTCTTCACAGAAGGATTTGTTAGTGGATCCAAAGATAATGTCATCAACGTAAACTTGACATACAAATAAATGATCATCACAATGTTAAGTGAAAAGTGTATAGTCAGCTTTACCAATTTTGAATCCATTGTGAATTAGAAAATCTCTAAGACACTCATACCAAGCTCGAGGAGCTTGTTTGAGACCATAGAGAGCCTTACGCAGTTTGTAGACATGGTTGGGATATTTCTGGTCTTCGAATCCTGGTGGCTGCTCCACATAAACTTCCTCTTTGATTGGGCCGTTTAAGAAAGCGCTCTTGACGTCCATTCGATACAGCTTAAAATTATGGTGAGTAGCATATGCCAATAAAATACGAATGGACTCAAGTCTAGCTATAGGAGCGAAAGTTTCATCGAAGTCCAAACCTTCGACCTGAGAATAACCTTTGGCCACCAGTCTTGCCTTATTTCTTTTTACTACTCCATGTTCATCTTGCTTGTTCCGAAAGACCCATTTGGTTCCAACTATGTTCGCCTTTGGTCTCTCCACCAGCTCCCATACTTCATTTCTCTTGAAGTTGTTCAGCTCCTCTTGCACTGCAATCACCCAGTCTGGATCCCTTAAGGCTTCTTCTACCCTGTATGGTTACAGAAAAGACACAAAAGAATAGGATTCACAGAAATTTGCAACTCGAGATCTAGTAGTTACTCCCTTAGCAATATCTCCAATGATATTGTTGGCAGGGTGGTCTCTTTGCACGCTCTGGTGTACTCTTGGGTGTGGAGCTTGTGTAGTTGCTTGTTCTTCATTATCTTCATGTGCATTGTCTCCCCCTAGATCATTGTTTCCATGATTGTCCCGATCTTCTTGATCTTCCTCCTCTTTATCTTGTGCAAGAGCTCCCCCTTGATCATTGCCTCCGTGTTGAGGTTCATCTTGTGCATTTGAGTCGAATGTTTGCTCTTGTGGTAAGATATCACCAAGTCCCATTTTCTTCAGTGCTTCATATGGAGCTTCCTCTTTATCTAGCACACACTTATCAACTTGCTCCACTTGTGAGCCGTTAGATTCATTGAACACTATGTCACGTGCTACTTCAACAAGGCCAGACACCTTGTTGAAGACACGATAGGCGTAGGCATTCGACTCATAACCGAGCAAGAATCCTTCATCGGACTTTGAAGCGAACTTCGAGGCCCTCTGTTTCTTGTTCAGAATAAAACATTTGCAACCAAAAACTTTAAAATAAGAAACATTAGGCTTTTTATAGGTAAGGAGCTCATATGGAGTTTTCTTCAGTAGTCGATGGAGATACTGTCGATTCGTGGCATGGCAAGCGGTGTTCACCGCTTCTGCCCAAAATTGATCTGATGTCTTGTATTCATCCAACATAGTTCTCGCCGTTTCGATCAATGTTCTGTTCTTCCTTTCGGCCACTCCATTTTGTTGAGGGGAGTAGGGTGCCGAGAATTCATGCTTTATCCCTTCTTCATCGAGAAACTCTTCAACTTGGAGGTTCTTGAATTCTGTCCCGTTGTCACTTCTGATGTTCTTTATGGTTGATGAGAATTCGTTCTGAGCTCTTTTCAAGAACTTCTTGAGGATCCCCTGAGTTTCTGATTTATCATACAAGAAAAATACCCAGGTAAATCTTGAAAAATCATCAACAATTACTAAACCGTATTTGTTACTGCCAATGCTGATGTACGAAACTGGACCAAAGAGATCCATGTGGAGAAGTTCCAGCGGTCTTGCGGTAGTCATCACATTCTTGGCGGGGTGTGGTGCTCCAACTTGTTTTCCTGCTTGACAAGCGCTGCACGACCTGTCTTTTTCAAAAACCACATCCTTAAGACCACGGATGTGACCACCTTCTAGAAGTTTCTGCAGATTTCTCATCCCAACATGGGCTAGCCGTCTATGCCACAGCCATCCCATGTTGTTCTTAGCAACCAAGCAAGTGTTGAGTTCGACTTTATCTTTGTTGAAGTCAACTAGATAGAGCTTTCCCTTCAACATTCCCTTGAATGCAATCGAGCCATCGCTTCTTCTAAAAATAGTCACACCCTCATTAGTGAATAAACAGTTGTAACCTTTGTCGCATAGTTGGGATATTGACAAAAGGTTATAATCTAGAGAATCTACATGTAAAACATTTGATAAGGTATGTTGAGAGGATATTTCAATGTTACCGCTAACAAGGACCTTTCCTTGGCTGTTGTCTCCGAAGTATATGCCTTCACCTGGATCCTTGTTGTACTCGTACTCTACAAACATACCTCTCTCTCTGGTCATGTGATTTGTGCATCCGCTATCAAGTATCCATTTTGTTCTACCGGAGGAGTAAGCCTGCAAAAAGAATTATTCCTTGGTTTTAGGTACCCAAGCTTGCTTGGGTCCTCTCAGGTTAGTCACAAGAGTCTTGGGCACCCACACACAAGTTTTCAAGTTCTTGTGGCGTGGCCCTGTATATTTGGCAATGACTTTTCCATATTTGGCTTTCATAAGAACATAAGAAGCGTTAAATGTATGAAACAATATTTGTGGTTCAGATTCATGGGATTTTTCCTTAACAAAGACAATTCTATTCTTAGCATGATTAGAAGTAGACATGTGTTTGCTCTTATCAAAACCAAGGCCATCTTTGACATTAGGAGGTCTAGTGACCATATATGCACTGCGTGCATATTTGATCTTCTCCTTATCAAAGATGCCGCTTGGAGGGGCATGCATATTATGAGAAGTTGAAGTATTAGAAATAATATTCTTCTTACTAGAGCAAGTGCAAGTTCCGATTGTTGTCGAACTTATATCTTTGGAGGAAGAGCTCTTGGAGGATGAGGAGTCACTTTGCTTGAGCGACTCAACTTGCACCTCAAGGATCTTGTTAGCTTTTGACAAGTTAGCAAGTTCTTCCTTGATTGCAATATGCGAGTCTTCTAGCTTTGAGTAAGTTTCCTTACTCAAGGCTAGCTCAACTTCAAGCGACTCGTTCTTCTCTCTTTCAAGCTCGAGAAGCTTTTCAACTTCTTGATATCTCTTCCTTTCACAAATGAGCATATCTTCTTGTCGGTCAAGAAGTTCCTCCTTTTCAAAAATTTCGTTCGACAACATTTCCATTTTCTTTAGAGCAATTTTACTTAATCCTCTAAACATTTCTTCATTATCACTAGAGCTGTCAAAGTCATCAATAGAGGAATTTAGCGTAGGAGGAGTAAGCCGTACCTTTTTCTTGCCTTCCTTAGCCATAAGGCAAGTGTTGTTGTTCATGCCCCATCCTCCCATGTTTGGAAAGAGTGTGGCCTTCATAGTAGGTTTCTTGATTGCGATAGTGGCCATCTCTTCTTCTTCATTGGAGGAGGTCTCGTCGTTTGAGTCCCACTCCTTGCCAATGTGAGCTTGATGGGTTTGTCTTATTTTTCTGAAAATTTTCTTTTCTTGAGGTCTTGTTTCCTTCTTCTTTTTGTTTTCTTCATAAGGGCAGTCCACCATGAAGTGACCATACTCTCCGCAGTTGTAGCAAGTGCGTCGAGCCTTGGATTTTCCTTTATCCTTGTTTTTGCCTTCATTTGAGTTGTTGCCGTGTCTTCTTTTCATCATTCACTTGAACTTCTTGATAAAGAGTACTATTTCTTCATCATCAAGATCGGTGCTCTCGTCACTTGTATGCCCATCATCTTGATCTTCACGAGCTTCTTTGAGTTTGGGTCGGCATGTTGCTTTGAGAGCAACCTCTTTCTTTTTGGAGGAAGTGAGTTCGTCCAAGTCTTTGACGTATTGTGCCTCTTTCTCCATCATTTCATGATTTATGATCTTTCCCAACAACTCATCGGGAGTCATTTTGTGAAACCCGGGGCTTTCTCTAATCGTTGAGCAAAGTGTGACATTTCTTGGCATGAAGGCTCTAATCATTCTCTTGACTACCTCGTGATCCGTCCATTTCTTGCTTCCATAGGCACGTATTTTGTTGATGAGTTCCTTCATCCGGTTGTACATGTCTTGAGGTGATTCGCCTTCTTCAATAGCGAATCTCCCCAACTCTCCTTCAAGCATTTTGATTTTTGCTTCACGAACCGATCTATTTCCTTCGTGAGCTGTCTTGAGTCTATCCCAGATTTCCTTTGAACTTTCTAAGCCATCAATCTTGTTGAATTCCTCTCTGCTTAGTGATGATGTGATCACGGCGACGGCTTGTGCATTTCTGTGAATCTCTTGTTCTTGTTCTGGGGTGAGTTATTCATCCGTGTCCGGGATGTCTATGCCAGTGCAAACAATGTGCCACAGACTAGGATTTAGGGATATTAGATGCATCTTCATGTTGTACTTCCACATTGTATAGTCGCTTCCGTCAAACTGTGGAGGTTTTCCTATAGGAATGGAAAGATAATGGTTGTTTGAATTGAGACGGTTGTAGTTGTAAGGCTGTCGGGAGTAGTCGTGATGACCAGTCCCCGTCGTCTTCTCTTCTTCTTTTCCCTTTTGTCCTAGCAGTTTATTTCTCAGAAGTGCCTTTAATTGTCGCACTTCTTCATCATCGTGTGGGCTCTCTTTCAGCACATCAAAAGTTTTAGTTTCTTGTTCCTCCTCATTAATGTTCATCTTCGAGATATTGTTGTTCTTCTCAGAGGCCATTGATCTCTCTGAGATGTGAGTCTCGTTGGTGGAGAACCTCGCTCTGATACCAATTGAATGTGGCCTAGAGGGGGGGTGAATAGGCCTTTTGAATTCCCTGCACACTTAATAGAATCGTCAAAACTTGGTTGGCCAGACTAGTACGGTCGTGTGGGCGGACTTGTCCGGTGTGCTAAAAATATGTGTGTTGATCAAGTGTTATTTGGGAAACTAAATTTCTTTAGCAGCGGAAATGAGAACAACTGATATTTTTATTTGAGATTAATATAAGAATGCAGGTAAAACTTATAATTGCCTTAGGTTGATGTTTTAGCACTCAAGTGATCTAATGAACAAAATTTAAATGAAATAAGGCGCAAGACACACGAATTTTTCCCGAGGTTCGATCTCACCACGAGATCTATGTCCTCGTTGAGGAAGCTCACACAGAGTCGGGTCTCCAACCCTTTCCCTCTTCAAGTCACCACGAAGGCCGACTTGATTCCACTATCACGGGTAATCACCAGGTTTGTGGGGCAACCTCACACGTTGAGGGCTCCCACGAGAATTACAACGAAAGAAGTGATCAAATATACTCAAAAGTATTACAATGCAGAGTATGAGTGTAGAAAGATCAAACCCCAAGAGCTCGCAATGAAAGAACGACGATCTCCCAATCCCGAATCCAAGTGTTCAATTGATTTCACTCTTTTTGCACTTTAGACGTGTGGGGAGATGTGTTTTGGGCTCTTGGGATGAAGTGGCGGCGCTAGGGTTTGTTCTTTGATCAGTATTTGACGTGTGTTTCAATAGGAAAGCTGTGGACTCTCTATTTATAGGGTTTCCAAAAGGTAGCCGTTGAAAAACCCTAACACCGGACTAGTCCGGTGCAAGTCCAGACTTGTCCGGTCTCAGTGCATTTTGAAGTCCAGAAAGTCTGCCGGACTAGTCCGGTCCAAGCTCGGACTAGTCCGGTGTTGTGTGAAAGTGAACTCCCGAAAGTCAACGGACTAGTCCGCAGACTAGTCCGATCTCCACATATGGGAGACTCCAGAAAGGTCAACGGACTAGTCCGGTGGTACAACGGACTAGTCCGGTCCCTCAATATGAGAGACTCCAGAAACATCAATGGACTAGTCCGGTGGACGCACGGACTAGTCCGGTCTCCCAATAAGTGAGATTCCAGAAAGATGAATGGACTAGTCCGATCCATGATCGGACTAGTCCGGTGCTTTGTGAAAGTTAGGTTAATTTTAATCCCTTACCCTCGCGCAAAGTTGTGAGCTCTTGGAGTGTGTCTTTCATACACTCCCTATACATTCAAAATCTAATTTTGTCTTCCAAGATTTATCAAAGTATCTTTCTTTGAACACCACTTCATTTTTCACCTTTTTGTGCGCACCGAGCCGTTTCACTTGTTTGTCCTGCAATCATCTCAGTGTTTTCATTAGGATCTCATATGTTTGTCATCAATTAGCCAAAACCCACAAGGGATATCCTAGATGCACTTACAGTCGGAGCTGAAGTTTGACGAAGGCTTCGAAGCTTATGAGGTTCAGCCCCGAACCTCTGTCCACCATTACGTGGTGGAGCTGGATGTTATTGATGGTCGGAGATACCATCAGCGGAAGTTGACCAACTCCGATCATGTTCTGAGGGCAGTCCAAAGCATCAAAGGTGATGGCAGTATCCATCCACTTCCGATGGGGCTCCGCCCTGGCGGTGGAAGCTACAGAGGCCATGTCCCGCCGCATTGTCTTGAGGACACGACGAGAAGTGATGTCCCACGAACCACCAGAGATGGTGTTCATAGTCTTCCAATGCTCGTTGTTGGAGACATCGGAGTCGTTGTCAACGGAGGTGTAAACAACCTTCAAGACCTTCTCGGGGTCCTGAAAGCCTAACTCCTCTTCAGCCGGAGCTTCGTCTACTTTTTGTTTTCCTTCCATTTGACGGAAAGGAGCTTCTTCCTGACGCTTGTTGTAGAGCTCGGCGAGGTTCTGGACCTCTCGGCAGTCTTCTAGGTTGTGCCTGTCCGTCTTGTGTATGGGACACCACATCTTGGAGCTGCCACCGTCTTTGGACGACGGTCGAGGTCGTTTCTCAGGGCGTGGCCCCCGGCCACCTGGAGCTGCAGCAACTGCAGCAGTGGGTGTGCTGGCTGACGACTTCTTATTGCCATTGGACTTTTTCTTCTTCTTGCCACTCCCGGAGGTAGTGGTTTCACCCTTGGAGGATTTTTTGTTAGCCTCCGGAGGTGGTTGGGAGTGCATTTCACGACCCTCCGCAGCCTTGGCGCACTTGTCTGCCAAGCTGAAGAGTTCCATGACGCTGGTGACTTCCTTGGTCGCCAGCTTCTCCAACATTTTCTTATCTCGAACGCCCTTCCTGAATGCAACAATAACAGAAGCACTTGAGATAGAAGGAATGGTATTTCGTACCTGGGAGAACCTATGGATGAAGGATCGCAAGGCCTCTCTCCCTTTTTGCTTGACAGCAAAAAGATCCAGTTTCGTGCCTGGTCGGGTGTATGAGCTCCCGAAATTGGCGGTGAACTATTGGCACAACTCCGACCAACTGTTGATGGAGTCAGGCGGAAGGCTCATGAACCAAGACCTGGTGGTCCTAGACAAAGCCAGAGGGAATTAATTGGCCATCATGACCTCATTTCCCCCAGCCGCAAGGATAACGGTGGAGTAGATTTGAAGAAATCCGGCGGGGTTAATAGTACTGTCAAATTTCTCCAGCAAGTGAGGCCGAAACTTCTGCGGCCATCTGACCATGCGTAGGTGCATGGCCAAGGCAGAACAGCCTCCTCCTACTCCCTCAGGAACATGGTTGTCCTGAGCCT
This sequence comes from Tuctoria greenei, assembly GCA_036927565.1. Classification (NCBI taxonomy): domain Eukaryota; kingdom Viridiplantae; phylum Streptophyta; class Magnoliopsida; order Poales; family Poaceae; genus Tuctoria; species Tuctoria greenei. Next base: position 93,440,438 of record JAYESD010000001.1, read on the forward strand.
CTCGCCTCTCGCGAGCATGCTCAATGTGGACGCGGACGTCCTGTTGCCGATAACGACGATCGAGCTCCACCCGGAGGTCGTGAGTCGAAAGCCTTATTACCGTGTGAGTACGTTGCGCCTCGGAAGGTAGCGACGTCGTGTGTTGAGATGCAGCATGCCTCCTGTGCTACAATGCTTGCAGACCGAGTCTACCCGACAAGGTCTGATGCACATGCTCCATCTCGATGTCCGGGTTGATTCACCGGAGCGGACGGTGGTGGCGGTGGCATGACTCCTGCTGGGGCTACAACACCTGTTGGCTGCTGCATGTTGGAGGGATTACCTCCAGCAGGTTGCTCAGCGTGGTTACCATTGGATGATCCAGTAGCAGAATTCATCATCTTGGAATCTCAGGCGCTCCCCTACCTGGCGCGCCAAATGTCAGAGTCTGGTTTCAGCAATTCCCCCGGTACTATTATTAGTAGTCCGTGGAGTTTCTTAGTTCGGTTAGGGCGTGCGGAGATTCAGAACAAGATGGTGACTTGACACGAAGATTTATGTGGTTCGGGCCGCCTGAGCGTAATACCCTACTCCACGGGTGTGTTGTTGTAGTTGTATTGAGTGTATGAGCGTGTGAGAGCGTGAGCCTAAGAGAGCCCCTTGAGCGCGTGTGTCTGCCTCTCCGCGTGTATCGCTCTGCCAGTCCTTTTATAGTACAAGGGCTAACCTTTACATCATTAGCCTGGCCCGACATGTGGCCCTGGCAGTTACTGATGCCTAATACACAGTTTAATGTACTTATTTCCCCTTAATAGCATGGTAACGAGCCTTAATAGTGGCGTTACTAGTATTAAGGGTCCTCTGATCGTGTGTCATTAAGATAACATTAATGAAACATAATCAGGTCTTGAAGCCTTTAATGTCCCTTGAAGGTCCGAGCCGTTGGGGGTCCACCAATCTGCCTGTTGAGGTTGAAGGTCCGACGGTTGGACGCATGGCAGCTTTGGAGCTTACCGTCTTGGACGAGTAGATCCGGTGCTGTGGTACACGTGTCGGTACCGGAGCTTCCCTCTATCGGGGGTTAGGTCTGGGGGTGCCACACAGGTATCCAGTCTGGAGCATTCCCATGTAGGGATTGTAGCTCCGGTTTTATGATACACGTGGCGACACTGGGACTAACCATATGAGGGAGGCAGGTTCGGTTACAAGTGACACGTGGGGCCTTTGGAGGTCTTCAACTCAAATAGATGGAGTTCCATTGCACTCTTTGCAGTTCCTAGGGGTATCCGGTACGCAGGGTACCGACAGTTGCCGAAAGGGGAGGCTCAGTGGAGCTTCCGGGGACGTCGGTAAGGCATTCTTGCCAACACATGCTCTATTATCTCGCCTGCCTATGTTGATTGGTTAGGGCTTGATCTTGATTTGCAGGGTTACATTAGCTGTTATGAGGCCCCTACCGCCGGGGGTAGTGCCCAGAAGTGATTTGAAGGCGGTCGAGGATGCTACGGTTATGCAGGTGTGGCAGCCTACCAAGCTTGTTCAGGGGAGCGCTGCTCCGGCGTCTGTGCCCGACGTGGGTAGTGAAGCATCTCTGGTTGCATCTCCAGCGGTCGCGCCAGAGGCACCTCCAATTATCGTGGCAGAGGCACCTCCAGTCGTCATGGCAGAGGCCATGTCAGAGCCGACTCTGGGGGCTGGGGTTCTGACCTCCACTGCTGCTGATTTGACGGGTGACTCTCTGAGCGATGGTGGCCCTACTGTGTCAGCTGGCACCACAACTCCTGCTCAGACTCCAGGGGAAAGATCCCCAGTGCTGGTGGCCTTGCCTTCACCGCTACGGGAGGAAGGGGTCCCCGAGATGGTCACCGAACGGCCTTCCCTGACTTCGGCGCAACCATAGCGGCTTTCCGACGTCATGGACTTGATGCAATCTAGCATCCTTTAGGTGCAATCCAACCTCCAATGGGCACAGGAGGCTCTTGCCGCGGAGTGAGAGAGGCTGCGTGCCGAGCATGAGCGCCTCCGAGGCTGGGAGGATCTCCTAAGCTCTAGGATCGCCGAGGCAAAGGCGAAGTACCAAAAGGAGAGCAAGGAACTGGAGGTGAGGCACTGCTTGGTGAGGGCCTCAGACGCCTTGACTCAGAAGATTCTGGCAGACGCCAAGGCGGCCAATGATGCTGCTGATGCCCGCATTTGTGCTCTTGCTGCCGGTCGAGAGGCCCTGAGTCATCAAGAAGCTGCCGTTGCCAAGAGGGAGGCTACTGTCGCCAAACAAGAGGCGGTGGCACAGGCGATGATGGCCCGGGCTGAAGCCTATCAGGACAGGCTGTAGTCCTGCCTTGAAGACCTTGAGCTCTGTGAGAGCAATCTGGCGCGGGTTCAGGCGAAACACCTAGCTGAGTGTCAAGAACTCCTCCTGCACGATCTTGACGTCCAAGCCTGGGAGCACACAACAGAGCGCCGCAGCCGGGAGCTCGACCTGCAGGAGCGTCAGCTGGCTCAGCGTTTGGAAGCGGAGGGTAGGGCAGCGGCGGAGACAGTGGCATCCCATGTCTTGGTGTGCTACCTGAGTCGATACCTTGATGTGCCACTAGAGCCAGCTTTTGAAGGCCCTGTTGAGGAACTCGAGGCGATAGCAGCGGCGGAGGTTAAGGAAGCCGCCAAATACGTCGTAGCACAGTTCAATCGGGGCTGAGGCCGGTGGCTTGTTTTTGTATCCGGGGTTCACCCTTCCTTGTAAAGAATTCCTTAATGAATTTGAATTTGTGTTTGGCTTCTTGCATTGTCTTTCTGCTTCTCAACTGTTGCTCTAAGTCCTTAGCTACGTAAGGATTTGCAGAACCTTTGTTGAGCTCGTTGGCTTCTCAGGACCAACAATTTGCACAATTGACATGGCCAAAGTGTCGTTCGTTGATTTTATGCATGTGGATCCCCTTAGAGGCCCCTTGGTAGATGTGGTTAGTTGGCTAAGCACATCTACCACTTGATCGCATAATGTCTTGAACTGGCCCCCAGTGGAGTGGTGGAGTTTGGAGTGTCGTAGCGCCAACATTTGCTAGAGCTAGATGCTCCGGCCTCGTCCACCATCGTCGCAGAGTTATCGACGACAGGTCCCTTGGGTGGTGCCAGAGCTGGATGCTCTGGCGCCGTCCTCCATCGTTGTAGAGTCATCGACGGCAGGCCCCTTGGAGGGTACCGGAGCTGGGTGCTCCGGCGTCGTCCACCATCTTCGTGTAGATGTCGACAGCAGGCCCCTTGGGAGGTGCCGGAGCTAGATTCTCCAGCGCACCATCATCGTAGCATCGTTGACGGCAGGCCCCTTGGGTGGTGCCGGAGCTGGATGCTCTGGCGTCGTCCACCATCTTCGTGTAGACGTCGACGGCTGACCCCTTGGGGGGTACCGGAGCTGGGTGCTCCGGCGTCGTCCACGATCTTCGTGTAGACATCAACGACAGACCCCTGGTTTATACGCTATCACACTTGGTGCTGTCGTTGACGTTCTAGAACGTTGACGGCAGGCCCCTTGGGAGGTGCCGGAGCTGGATGTTCCGGCGTTGTCCACCATCATTGTGGAGACGTCGACGGCAGGCCCCTTGGGAGGTGCTGGAGCTGGATGCTCCGGCGTCGGCCACCATCATCGTAGAGTCGTCGACAGCAGGCCCCTTGGGTGGTGCCGGAGATGGATGCTCCGGCATCGTCCATCATCTTCGTGTAGACATCGATGACATACCCCTGGTTTATAGGCCATTGCAGGGGAACCCTGTTAGCAACAAGAGCGGGGCAGGATAGTTTACTCACTTATCCGCGCTTGGTGCTGTCGTTGATGTTCTGGGATGTTGACGGCAGGCCCCTTGGGAGGTGCCGGAGTTGGATGCTCCGGCGTCGTCCACCATCGTCGTGGAGACCTCGACGGCAGGCCCCTTGGGAGGTGTCGAAGCTTGATGCTCCGGCGTTGTCCACCACCATCGTAGAGTCATCGACGGCAGGCCCCTTGGGTGCTGCCAGAGCTAGATGCTCCGGTGTCATCCACCATCTTCGTGTAGACGTCGACGACATGCCCTTGGTTTATAGGCCATCGCAAGGGAACGCTGTTAGCAACAAGAGCGGGGCAGGAAAGTTTACTCACTTATTCGCGCTTGGTGCTATTGCTGACGTTCTGGGATGTCGACGGCAGGCCCCTTGGGAGGTGCCAGAGCTGGATGCTCCGGCGTTTTCCACCATCGTCATGGAGACATCAGCGACAGGCCCCTTGGGAGGTGCCAGAGCTGGATGCTCCGGCGTCGTCCACCATCTTCGTGTAGACATCGATGGCAGGCCCCTGGTTTACAGGCCATCGCAAGGGAACCCTATTAGCAACTAGATCGGGGCAGGAGAGTTTACTCACTTATCCGCGCTTGGTGCTGTCGTTGACATTCTGGGACGTCGACGGCAGGCCCCATGGGAGGTGCCGGAGCTGGATGCTCCGGCGTCATCCACCATCGTCGTGGAGACATCTACGGTAGGACCCTTGGGAGGTGCCGGAGCTGGATGCTCCGGCGTCGTCCACCATCATCATAGAGTCGTCGACAGTAGGCCCCTTGGGTGGTGCCGGAGCTCGATGCTCTGGTGTCTTCCACCATCGTCGTGGAGATGTCGACAACAGGCCCCTTTGGAGGTGCCGGAGCTGGATGCTCCGGCGTCGTCTACTATCATCGTAGAGTCGTCGAGGGCAAGTCCCTTGGGTGGTGCCGGAGCTGGCTGTTCTGCACATATGGTAGAAGCAGGGTGGACTAGTTTGCTCGTTGATTTGCTTGTCACTCTCCCTTAGCTCTTTCATGTGTTACTGTCCTGGGATGACTCGCGGGGCCTGGGTAATTCAGTGCGTTGGTGTTCCGGGGCCCGGCTCCTGTCGTCCTCAGGGTGTGAGCTTTCTGATTCTTAGTACTTGGCTGTAGCGCTGGGAGGCAGGGTGTGTATGCTTAGGGTACATGACCAGGCGATGGAGTTTACACCCCCTGAACCTCCTGCTCGGCACAGGCCTTTCCTGGGGAACCTTCTGGCGTCATAGGTCCCTAATGACGAGAGGGGCCAGAAGAACTCCTCATACACCGCAGGTACCTCAAGTAGACCCGCCTGCATTAGGACTGCATGACTCCTGCGCGGGGTGAGTTACAGAGAGTACAATCGTGCATATAGAATAATAAGCAATAAACGAGTCTTAGTGTGGCATGTTCATAAACTTAATGCATAAGTAAATGGACAATGTTTTTAAGAAGCCTTTAAGCAAAATAGTGATTTTTATAGGGGTTCATAGGGGGAGACAGACTTTTACAAAAGAGGACAACAACTTGCCTCCAGATGATGAGGGAGGCAGGGTACACATGCTTAGGGTTCGGAACCAAGCTAAGCTGGCTGCACACTCTGGTCCTGACCCTCCCGGTGCTTGGTTGTCCTTAGTGCTGCTCCTAAGCCCTACGAAATCCTTTACACTGTTCTACAAAGACTAGTATTTACAATAGGGGTGCCCAAAGCTCCATGTATAGCTGCGATGGTTGGCGCGCAACCTTGTTGTCAACAACTACTTAGAAGGGCGATGAGCGAGCATCCCTATTTCCTGCCTTGACCACCCATCTTGCGAGTGGTCTGAGCAGAGCCAGGACTGGGCTTGATAGCTTTGACGGAGGTGTCGATGCTGCCGGAGGGCTGCAGTTGAGGTGCGGTGGGTGCTCTGCACTGCCGTGAGCTTGGCGAAGGCCGACTTGATCCAGCGTCGCCTGGGACAGGTGTTGGGTATGCTGTGAGTGCCTGGATCTGCTCCAAGGCTAACACTACAGCGGTGCGATCTCTGCGGATCTTGAGGATGCCGAAGGGAGTTGGCATCTTTAGGATGAGATAGCCGTAGTGGGCTACAACCATGAACCGGTATAGGGCAGGCCTGCCGATGATGGCGTTGAAGGGGAGGTTGACATCAGCGACATCGAAGAGGATGCTCTTCGTCTTGTAGTTGTCGAGTGTCCCGAAGTTCACCCGCAGGTGGATGTTGCTGTACGGGATGATGCTCCCAGGTCCTACCCCCGAGAATGGGCTCGAGGGGGCGAGCTTGGACACCAAGATCTGTAGCTGTTCGAAGGCTGCATGACTGAGGAGGTTGAGGCTGGCCCGACCATCTATCAAGACGTAGTGGAGCTTGACGTTGTCTATGGTGCGGGTGACCAGGAGAGGTAGGACCCCTGCCCCGACCATGTTCTTGGGGTAGTCAGAGGTGTCGAAGCTGATCGGTGTCTCCTTCCAGCGGTGGTGCTGTGTCGGAGTGGGTACAGAGGCTATCAAAGCCACCGCACGACGAAGGGTATTGATTGTGTTTCGGGACGCGGGATCCAAAAACCCTCTGAAGATGACGTGGAGAGTCTTGCAACGCTCGTTGTCTCTGCTGGCGTCGGAGTCCTCATCTTGGTGGACCCCTTTGACGGTCCGCTGTTGCTTCTGGTACTCCAACTCCTCGTCATTGTCGACCTTGGGTTCGACCTTCTGCTTGCCCTCCCGTTGGCGGAAGGGGGCGCCATCCGGGCACTGCTGTGCTTGCTCTTGGTAGCGTTTGACACACCTTTTTATATTCTAACACTCGCTCGCGGTGTGTTCGCGAGTTTTGTGCACCGGGCAGGCTCGACGTCTTCATCAGTAGCAGGTGGCTCACAAGGGCGTGGGGGTTTGCTTCCTCCAGTTGCGGTTGTGGCCGCGACAGGGGATCCATGCAGCGGCTTGTTGTGGCCGCCACCCCAGTTCTTGTTTTTCTTTTTGCCTCTACTAGGGGTAGCGTCTCCTTCTCCAGTCTGGCCAGCCCCGCCCGCTCCGGGGGTGGGCTGAGCGTGCCAGTCACGGCGTTCTGCCGCTCTGGCACACCGATCGGCGATGGAGAAGAGCTCAGAGATGTCTTGCATATTGTGCGTGGCTAACTTCTCGAGCATCTTGCGGTCACACACTCCCTGGCGAAATGCCACTATTATAGAGGCATTCGGGATGTTGGGAATGGAGTTGCATACCTGGGAGAAACGCTGGATGAATGATCGCAACATTTTCTTGGGTTGCCGTCGCACGGCGTGGAGGTCAAGCTCGGTGTCGGGGCACATGTAGGAGCTACGGAAGTTCACCGTGAACTGCCGACAAAGCTCATCCCAAGAAGTTATACACCCCTAGGGAAGGTTCATCAGCCACGAGCGGGTTGATCCAATCAGGGCGACTGGGAAGTAATTCTCTAGGGTGGTCTCATCCGCTCCTGCAACAAGGAGCGTCGTGGTGTAGATCTGCAGGAACTCCGCCGGGTTGATGCTTCCATCGAATCTCTCTGGGATATGTGATCGGAACTTGCGTGGCCACATCTCGAAGTGGAGGTGCCGGGAAAACGCCGAACAGGCCCCCACGGGCTTCGTTGGAGAGGCAGATGGGACAGCATACCCCAAGGGGGTCTGCTGCATGATGTTCGACACTTGCTAGACCTGCGGTTGTGGCACTGGTTGTGCCATGCGCTGCTGCAACGGTACTGGCTGTGCCAAGTATTGTTGCTGCACATCCTGCTGCACCGAGTACTGTAGGGGAGCTGGGGAGCTGACATACTCCTGGTCAGGTGGCGGAGGGTTTACCTACAGCGCACCTTGGACGGAGGACGCGTCGTGAATAGGGCATTGAGGGCCATATTCAGCGTCGAGGTTGCGCCACCTCTCTCGCTGCCACTCAATGATGGCACGGTCATCCATGTGAGTTTGACGACGGTCAAGCTCGGCCCTAAGGTCCTCCGTGGGGAGCCAGCCAACGCTCGTAGGTTTGGAGGAGCGAGAGTTGGTAGTGTGACGATCGATGGACGGCGTGCGTGACAACGACACGAGGCGACTTTCCCTGTTGGCGGACTTGATGGCTGCGATGACGAGGCGGTTGATTTCTTGGACCCACTACTGAGCCGCCCCCTCAGAGGCGTTCAACGATGGTGGGTGGTGGACTAGGGCTCTGGCCGCCTCCAGAGCGCTTTCCGGGCTTGCTGCTGGGGGTGCTGGTGGAGTCGACTGAGCTAGGGCGTGTCCCGACGTGCCATTTTTGCCAGCCGTACCTGCACGGGGGCGCGACAGACCAGAGAGTGCTGCTCGAGCGACGAATCTGGTCACTGGATGACGAACACAAAAACCAACTTCCATAGGCCTAATAAACACCATGGTTGTGAAAGCGCCATCACTCTTTTGAGGGAAAAAGCCCCCTACCTGGCGCGCCAAATGTCGAAAAGTCAATGCAACACTTCCCGCGGATCCGCTAAGGAGCAACCCGCGGAGGTTCTTGTTTGGCGGGGCTTAGGCCTCAAACTAGTGTTCTAGTGGAAGAGTATGAGACAGTGGAGTTTTTATGTGGTTCGGGCCGCAAGGAGCATAACACCCTACTCCACAGTGGATTATATTGCTTGGTGAGTGTGTATGCGAGTGTGTGTGTGTGTATCGAGGATTCTGAGTCTTGTCCTTGTATCTGTGGCAGTCCGGGCCTTTTATAGTCAAGGTCGGACGCCTTACAAGTGGGGTCCCGGGGCCCGACAGGTGGTCCCGGGGCGATCTTATCCTACAGATCCAAGGCTTCTTCTGTAAGCTTGCTCTGACCGCGGACGTGAGGCTCGCCATCTTTCCGCCCGGGTCATCAGTAGCCCACGCGCAGTTGCTGACATTGGCAGGGAGTGTCCCATCCAACTGTCTATGGCGCCATAAGCTACCCACTTGGCGAAGTTGGATAGGCCTACGGCGCCTTCACTGTGATGCGATTAGTCGTAGCGGTACCTGATATTAGGCGTGCGCCACACCATGCTTCTGGGGAAGCCACGTGTCTTCAAGGCTTGATGGAGACAAGGCGCACCGCCCTCTTAACTTCCCCACTATTTGCTCAGGGCAAGTGGACTAACCATGCGACCGCTGGGGAGCTCTCCGCCATGGTGGAGGCCACGCCCGTCTTGCAGGCCACGTGGCAGCTCGGGAGCTCACCTCCGTGGGGGAGGCCAGGTCTCGCCCCGCAGGCCTCGTGGCAGCTCGGGTGCTCGCCTCCACTGGGGAGATCGAGACTCAACTTCGTGGGCCATGTGGCAGCTTGGGAGCTCACCTCTGCGGAGGAGGTCAAACTCCGTTCTGCTAGACACGTGGCTGCCTGGGAGCTTGTCATCGAGGCGGAGCTGAGATCCACTTTTGGATGTCTTGTGGGCACCCCAAACTTCCTATCTGAGGCCGGTGGGTCTGGGTTTCTTTGAACACGTGTCGCCCTCGGACCCTATCCCTGCTGGGAGGCGGGGTACCTAGGCGACTCTAGCTTGTGTGCAAGGGTACCTAGTATGTCGTGTACCGACAACCGTCATGGCCAATTACTTCCCATTGGCTTTGACTTGGACTGCTAGGTCCTTGTTTATGAGCCTACCCCGTGACTCCATCTACAGTTGGATGAATTATGTCGCCAGTTCACCGCCAACTTCGGTAGCTCCTACACCTGACCTGACACCAAGATATACCTTTTTGCTATACATCAAAAGCCAGGAGAGTCACTACGATCCTTCATCTAGATATCCTCTTAGTTACGTAATACAGTTCCTTCTGTCTCAAACACCTCTGTGGTTGTCGCCTTCCGACAGGGTGTTTGGGATAAGAAGATGCTGGAGAAGCTGGCAACCAAGGATGTCATTAGTGTCATGGAACTCTTCAGCTTGGCTGACAAATATGCCAGAGCTACGGGGGGCCATGAGATGCACTCCAAACTAGCTGTGGAGGATGGTTAGTCTACCTCCAAAGCCAGAGCTACTGGCAGCGGCAGTGGTAAAAAGAAAAAGAAGTCAAGTGGCAAGAAGACTTGCCGGCACACCTACAGCTGCCGCTGCCGCAACACCTAGTGGCCGGGGGCCACACCCCGACAAGCAACCTCGATCATCGTCTGAAGATGGTGACAAGATGTGGTGTTCGATCCACAAGTCTATGGCCCACAAGCTTGAAGACAGTCGTGAGGTCAAGAGGCTTGCTGAATGCAACAACAAGCATCAAGATGACACGCCTTTTCTCCAGCGGGAAGGAAAACAAAAAGTTGATGAAGCTCCGTCTGATCAGGAGTTAGGCTTCCAAGACGCCAAGAAGGCGTTAAAGGCAATCTACAACACCGTCGATTACTCTGACAATGAACGTTAGAAGACTCTCCATATGATGTATGGAGGGTCCTGGGACATTACCTCTCGGCGCATTGTGAAAACTTTGCATTGGGAGATGGCTACTACTGCTCGCACCGCCAAGGCGACACCCTATCAGATGTGGATGGACACTACCATGACCTTCGATGCTTTGGATTGTCCGAAGAACATGGCAGGAGCTGGACAATTTCCCCTGATGGTCTCCGCGACTATCAACAATATCTAGCTCTTCCATGTCTTGGTGAATGGTGGCGCGACTCTCTATCTGATCAGCTTCGCAGGCTTTATGAAGCTCCAGCTCAACCTCTCGGACCTGAGACCCTCACGCTCATTCTCCGGAGTAGGTCTGAGAGCTGTTACACCTCTTGGCTCTGTTACTCTCCCGGTGACCTTCAGGACACCAAATAACTACCGGTCTGAGAAGCTGGTATTTGATGTGGCACACATCAACTTACCTTCAACACCATCCTAGGCAGGCCAATCCTGTATAAGTTCATGGAGGTGGCCCACTATGGCTACCTAGTGTTGAAGATTTGTAGGATCGAAGAGCACGTGTAAAGATACCAGAGGGGGGGGGGGTGAATGGTAGATTAAAACTTTTCAGCGGAAGCAACAAAACACCCCTCGGCTAAAAACCGATCTGTTAAAGAAACTATGTGTGCGACTAATATAAATGTGTCCAACTGTGACAAAACTAGTATAGATTTTATAGAATCAAGTCATGAAGACGTCACAACAATAATCCATCAAGAAAAACTCAAGTTACGATTGAAAGATCAAACAAAGGTCAATCTGTCCTACCCGAGAAAAATAGTTATGGAACACTGCAAAGAACCTCGTGTAGATGAGAAACCACAAATCCAATGATCGTGAAATTTTCAAAGATGATATAAAATAAAGTTGTGAAGAGAACCCAAAAAGAATCACGTCAATCGGATCTGTAAAACTCGAGTTATGATGAAACCACCGAAGAAAGGTAGTGATGTGCAGAAACTCGACGAGAAAGACTTGAAGAAAACAAGTCGGATGAACAAGGCACAAAAGCTCCTTTAGACTACGAATTTTATTGATAAAAACTCACAAGGAACAGCCCCAAAGTCATGCACCACGAGCTTTGGCCTCCCTTGCTTATATAACCAGCCCTTAGGCCAACCCAAACTTAACTAGGACTATAATCCTATTCAATTCACGAATCGAAAATTTCCATAACTGCTCAAGACTCTTCTATACGCAGATAGAATCAATCTTAAGACTTCCAAACACCATAGGAACATATTACACATTCCTAAAACAACTCAAATTCTTGACCACACAAAATCCTATCATAACCAACTCAAAATTTCCATATTTAAGTCAAACACGACACAACCGCAGCCAAAGTCATCATCCGATACGATCCGATCCTTCCAACTAGATCTTTCCTTCCATAACCCGTCTTCGGAACCATGTTGCCATGTCATGCACCACATGCATACATGCGAGCACCTTCCTTCGACATCCAACTTCCTTCATATGCACTGCCCTTGATTCAATCACCCTGCGCGACCTCCAGATCAACTCAACCACAGTTCCTCCTGAACTTGATTGTTTGAACGTCATCTCCTCCCTGAGACTACTCCAATGGATCCCATCACCAGCCGTGTATTGAACTCAAGCAACACCTGCACATGAATAAACAACCAATACTTCCGAGTACAAGTCCTCGACTGGACTCTAGTTAGTTCCGATAACCACAACACCTTACATGAGAACCTCACATAAGTATGTTGCAAACCTTAGCACAAAGATATCAACCATAACCACCAAAACACAACAAAAACTTAGTAAAAGAAAACTAAGCAAACTTTCCATAATCCAAAAAGCAAGTTCGAAACATTGCAAATTAAAAAGCAGAACCACTGCGATCAAGCTCCGAACCTTGCCAAAGCTAATCGGACCTTGAACTGGAGCTTACCAAAACTAATAGGATCTAGCACCGAAACTTACCAAAGCTAGCATGACCTAGCGCGGAGCTAACCAAAGCTAGTCGGACCAAGCGCTGGAGCTTACCAAAGCTAGTCGGACCTAGAGCTGGAGCTAACCAAAGCTAGTCAGACGTAGACAAAGAAGTCGGACCTAGCCGAAGCAAGTCGAACCTTACATCAGACCTTGCCGGAGCTACCTAAAACAAGCCGGACCTATCGTTGGACCTTGCAGGAGCTCGTACCTAGAGTCGGACCTTGACGAAAAGGGTGTTTTGGCAGTATTTGAAACTTTTCTCGTCATAGCCAATGTATTCAGCACACATAGGTCTCACAATCTCCCTCTTGATGAATGCATTGGCAACACCACTTATAATCCGAACATTGGCTTATTCACATGAAATTTTTTTGAAAACAATTTTATCCCCGAAAAATTTCTCCCCCTTTGTAAATTAGAAATAATAAGAAGAAAAACAATAAATTCTCCCCCTGAGAAGAATCGTCCCAAATCACTTGTGAATGTGTGTGCAATGTATGATCAATTTATCCCCCTTTGACAATGTATTCAACAAGGTTCAAAAGAGAAATTTTAGTTTGTTATGAGCACATTATAACATATACATATAAAACAAAGCTCATCCAAGTCATACTGTCGAGTAACTTACACTATCACAACAATGAGATACATAAAGTAGTGTAAGCCATGCTAGAGATCAAATATAATTTTCAATTTAAGTAAGTCATGATCTCACAAACTTAACTATTTCAAAACTTGAAGGCATGATACTTTTTGCCGCAAATTTTTAAGCACAAACTTTGATCATATAAAATTTGCAAGATATTATATGCGCATCTGCCTTATTCTAACCAACCAAGCCAAGCCTATGTCATTTGATCAGAAGCTTAAGGACATGGTTTTAGTCATACACAACTTCTTCCAAGTTCATATCTAAGTGCAATGATAAGCCATCTCAAAAGAAGAAGTGTGATGCATGCATATTCTCTTGATCTTTTCTCATTTTTTTTTCATTTGAACATAAAAGCCCAACATGTGGATAGTTGATTGATTAATTTTTCATTATTAAAAGCACTTGTGAGCATGCAACAAGTTCAAACAGCAAGAAAGTTCGATCATGACCAGATTTAGTATAAGTCATTATTCTAATTACTAGTCATGGCAAAAATGATGAGTAGGTTTAGGACTAATCTTCTGAAAGGTAAGTTGATTGGGGTGGAGAACTCGATGTTGATGACCCGTGACACTCGAGCAGTTCGAATACCCCTGCAATCACTACACCATAACTCTGTTGGTTATCAACCGTGCAACACACGCTTGACCTCACCAAGAAGGCTAATCCCTGCAAATGAACCGAGAACACAAGCAAGAACGTAGAAGACACGATCTGAAATTGAGAAGTTGGGGTCTCACAAACCGTAGAACGGCGAAATTGTTATTCTAAGAAAAACCCATTGAATATGACCGGCGTCAAGTATTTAAAGGGTAGGGTTCGGCCAAAACATGATTAGACGCGTCCCTAATGGACTCATACGGGATACAAGACCCAAATGCCCGATTCGGTGGCGCAGCACTAGAAAGAAATCTGGACTCGAATTCTTTCAACGATTCCCATTGACTCCGGAGGAATTTTGAGGTGGGACCAGAGCCGTTGGAAAGTTTATCTTCTCCTCTTTCTGTTCATATGTGTAACGTCAAAAACGGAGTCCGTATTCATCCTGGGTGTCCGTTTTAAGGTGGACTACTCCTGGACTCCGAGTTGAACTCAAGTCCAAGTTGTAAACTGATTCCATCAACTTGTGGACGTCCCAGCAGGTTCTCCATGTTCCCAAGACCTCTACCCTTCACTTGTTGATTTTCTCCATTGTTCTTAATAACAATTAAATCATCACATAGCAATATATTCTCAAACTCACATGCAAAGGAAGTTAGGAATGAATTCACCTGCTGATTTATTAACCATGCTCGTGCTCTTGTGATTGGTCCTTGCAGTTCAATGTGCGTCTCCGCTGTTGTGATGTCCTCATCATCCCCCCCCCCTCTTGAATTGGAGTCGTCCTCGACTCAAGTTCATCTTCTTCTCCCAAGTACCATCGTAAATCTGAAATGTTAAATGTAGGACTAACCCAAACATCGGGAGGCAATTCAAGCTTATATGCATTATCATTAATCTTTTCAACAATCTTAAAAGGACCAGCAGCTTGTGGCATCAGTATAAATTTTCTCAAGTCAGAGGATCGCTCTTTTCTCAAATGTAACCACACCAAATCACCCGGTTAAAGTTTTACGTTTTTTCTACCTTTACTACCTGCAATCCTATACTCCTCATTCATCTTTTCAATATTTTTCTTTGTAGTTTCATGCATCTTAAGAATGAATTCGGATCATTGTGTAGCATCCAAATTTATATTTTCAGAAGGAGGCAAAGGTAGTAAATCAATAGGAGCATGGGGATTGAAACCATACACTACCTGGAATGGACTTACCTTTGTCGTGGAGTGAACGGATCTGTTGTAAGCAAATTCTATATGTGGTAAACACTTCTCCCACAACTTAAAATTTGTCTTCAAGACAGCCCGCAACATAGTGGATAAAGTACGATTAACTACCTCGGTTTGTCCATCCGTTTGTGGGTGACATGTAGTTGAAAACAGCAACTTGGTTCCCAATTTATACCACAAAGTTCTCCAAAAATGACTTAAAAATTCTGCATCACGATCAGAAACAATGGTATTTGGCACACCATGTAAATGAACAATTTCTGTCATAAATAATCAGCAATGTGTGAGGCATTATCATTCTTATGACAAGGTATAAAGTGTGCCATTTTGGAGAAACGATCAACAACTACAAAAATACTATCCCCCCCTCTTAGTCCTAGGCAATCCCGAAACAAACTCCATAGAAATATCCTCCCAAGGTACACTAGGAACAGGAAGAGGCATATAAAGACCATGTGGGTTAAGGCGAGACTTAGCTTTATTGCAAGTAGTGCATCGTGACGCATAGCGCTCGACATCACGCCTCATCTTTGGCCAAAAGAAGTGTGTGGACAGCACATCTTTAGTTTTCTTCACTCAAAAATATCCCATCAAACCTCCTCCATGTGCTTCCTGCAAAAGTAATAGACGAACGGAGCTAGCTGGAACGCATAGCTTGTTAGCACGATAGAGGAGACCCTCTCGAAGCACATATTTGTTCCAAGTTCTTCCTTATCTACAATTTTGAAAATCATCTTTGAAGTCCGAATCAGTAGGATATAATGCTTTTATTATTTCCAAACCAAAGATTTTATGATCAAGTTGGGACAGCATGGTATAACGCCTAGATAATGCATCAGCAATGACATTTTCTTTCCCTTTCTTATGCTTAATGATGTATGGAAATGACTCTATGAACTCAATCCATGTAGCATGTCGTTTATTCAGATTGGTTTGACACTTAAGATACTTCAATGATTCATGATCGGAATGTATGACAAACTCCTTAGACCAAAGATAATGTTGCCAGGTTTGTAATACTCGCACTAAGGCATACAATTCCTTATCATAAGTGGAATAATTCAGAGAAGGACCATGAAGTTTTTCACTAAAGAAAGCAACGGGTTTACCTCCTTGTAGGAGAACGCCTCCAATACCAATGCCGCTTGCATCACATTCTAGCTCAAAGGTCTTACCAAAATCAGGAAGTTGTAGTAATGGTGCTTGTGTAAGCTTTGATTTGAGAGCATCAAAAGCTTGTTGCTGCTGTTCGCCCCATCAAAACGGCACTCCCTTCTTCGTTAGCTCATGTAGAGGTGCTGCAATGGTGCTGAAATCCCGCACAAAACGCCGATAAAAACCTGCAAGACCAAGAAAACTACGAACCTGTATGACGGTTGTCGGGGTTGGCCAGCTGGTGATTGCTTCAATTTTTGCCTCATCCATCTCAATTCCCTGCGAGGAAATGACATAGCCAAGAAACGAGACCCGATTGGTGCAAAAGACCCACTTTTCGAGGTTACCAAACAAACGTGCATCTCTCAAAACAGTAAAACAACACGTAAATGATCAAGATGTTCATCATATGACTTGCTGTAAATGAGGATATCATTGAAGTAAACCACCACAAATTGTCCAATGAAAGCACGTAAAACCTCGTTCATTAATTGCATAAAGGTGTTGGGTGCATTAGTTAACCAAAAAGGCATGACTAACCAATCATAAAGTCCAAACTTGGTTTTAAATGCAGTTTTCCATTCATCTCCTAGTGCCATTCTAATTTGGTGGTAACCACTATGCAAGTCAATTTATGTGAAGATGATAACACCACTCAAGTCATCAAGCATGTCATCTAAACGAGGAATAGGATAACGATATCGAATGGTGATGTTATTAATCGCTCGACAATCAACACACATGCGCCAACTACCATCTTTCTTACAAACCAAAAGAACAGAACAAAAAAGGGGCTAAGGCTTTCACGAATGTACCTGCGGTCCAAAAGATCTTGGACTTGTCGCTGAATTTCCTTAGTTTCCTCTGGATTCGCCCTGTATGCTGCAAGATTTGGCAAACTTGCTCCTGGAATCAAATCGATCTTGTGTTCAATGCCTCTTAGCGGTGGTAAACCAGGGGGTATCTCAGAGGGAAACACATCCTCAAACTCCTGCTAAAGGTTAGCAACAGCAGGGAGCAATGCAATAGACAATTCATGAAGTGAAAACATGGCTTCTTTGCATACTAAAGCATAGCACATCCCCTTAGCATCGAATAAATCAGCAAGGTCAGATTTAGTTGCGAGCAACGATGGTGATTTTAACTTATTGACTTGCTGTTTTTCAGATTCTAGTTTTGTTGCTTTGCCATCACGAATTTTACTCTTCTCAAAATGCACAATTTCAACAGGAGTCATGGGGAGCAAAGTGATTTTCTTTCCCTTATGCATGAAGTATATTTATTAATTCTACCATGTTGAATAGCATCTGTATCAAATTCCCAAGGACGACCCAATAAAAGAGAACAAGCATCCATAGGAACAACATCAAAATCAGCAAAATCATGGTAAGAACCAATTGAAAAATGTATTATCGCTGTTTGTGTTACCCGAACCTTACCTCTATTGTTGAACCATTGAATGTGGTATGGATGAGGGTGTGCTCTTGTTGTCAAACCAAGTTTCTTGATGACGTCCATGTTCACCCAAGTTATTGCAGCTACCTCCATCAATTATAGTGTGTACACGGCAGTTCTTGATGACGAAAAACATGTGGAAGAGGTTGTGTCATTGTAGCTTGTCGTCAGTCTCCACTTTGGAGCTCAATGCACGCTGCACAATGATGCTCCTATAGTTCTCCGTCGCCGCTGTACCAAGTACCTCTTCTTCGTTGTGTTCGTCATTTGGATCTGTAAAGTCAGTAGCAATAGAATATTCATCTTCAACATCTGAAGTACTATCATACCCGTCATCGTCGCGTGCTATGTATGCTCATTTGCTCGGGCAATCTCTCATCATATGACCAAGTCCCTGGCAGCGGTGACACTTAATGTCAGAAGTACGACTCAAAGAAGGAGTGGACGACGAAGGCTTGAATGATGTCGCCTTGCTTCCCTCCGGCACACGAGAAGGTGGAGCAGCAGGTATAGTTTGTTGGCCTCCATTGGATGGTGTAATCACTGCACGGGGGGGGGGGGGGGGGTCAAAGATGGTGCTGTTTTGGATGGTTTGGGCGTCGAACGCGGCGTGAAGTTGCTCCTTGTGCGTTGTTGTTGTTGTTGTCGGCCCTGCCAGGGACGTCGTGCCTAACTACTTTAGAGCCCATGTGGGACTCTAAACCGGCCCCTACTCATCCCAAACTCGAAATCCATCTAACCCTAGCCTCCACCTCTATATAAACAACCCCACCCCTTGGCTTGACATCTATTTGCCCCTTTTCCACCCCACTCAAACCCTAGTTCGTGGAGAGCCACCACCAAGGAGGGAGGAGGAGATCCCAAGCAAGAAGAAGAAGAGGAGGAAACGAAAGAGGATCAAGATCTCCAACAAGTTTCGTTCTTCATCACCAATTCATCTCCAAGTTCATCCCCCAACCCTAGATCATCAAGATCCTAGTGTTACCTCCAAGTTTATTGATTCATTGGAGTTCTAAACACCTGGTATACCTTCTATTATCTTTTCCTTACGTGAATTTGAGCCCTAATCTCCAAATTTACGTCGATCTATAAAACCCTAGTTTGCTAGTTCTGCGAAGTGCGGACTAGTCCGGCCTTCTGCAGACTAGTCCGATTTTGCTGACTAAATTCTGTTGAATTAATTCTAAAATTAGATCTAATCACATCCAAACCTGTATAAACCTGTTAAAATCTATTAGAACTAGTTAGTGATCATTAAAAGCAATCTATTAACAAGTTCTACCTTGCATTTGCATCAATCATGCATGTGATGTCATATTGAGTAATATTTGTACACTCTTTGATTGTGTTTCTTGTCTTGTATGGTTATTGTGCGGATTAGATGGATTTACGCTAGAGAGTGCCATGGAGGATCTATAGCACCAAGAGTTTGAAGGCTTTGACCCTAATCAACCGCAAGAGCAAGGCAAGTGTCCTTGAAGCATATTGATCCCGTCTTTAAAATAAATGTTTTGTTTGCATACTGCATGCTTGTGTCAATTTGATGGGAATCCTATGGTAGGAAGTTTACTAGATTTGTTAAACCACCCTTGTCACCTGGAGTTCATGGTAGAGAGTCAGGATGGGATTTTTACCTTTTTGCTTCGCTTAATCAATTGGGATGGGAAACCACTATATTATTTAATTATGCATTAATGATATGTTGATTATCATGAACTGGTTAAAAATATGGGTGATCTAAGCAAGCCTGGTATGTGGATGGGTTGGATGTCATGGTGGTTTGCTTGCTTTAGATCTAAGGACCGGTTCATGTGAGAATAAGCCAAGATTACAGTGCCACCATGAGACCAAGTATGGGTGCGGCTGAAAGCATCTAGGCCCCATGAGGTACGGTTTCGGTGATTAATGACAACCATTCGATTTTACTAATGAATTTGTGAATGCAAGGTCCCAATAATCACTCAATCAAATGAAATCAAAATGACATTGGAGACCCATATAAAATCAACCTTAAGTTCAAATAAATCACATGAAGACAAGGAGTGAAAGCTCTAAATTGACATCATTCAATGCTTCAAGATTATCAGAACAACAATTCAAACAAGTGTCAAAGAGGTCCCATGTTCAAATTCCAAAAGAACAACTCAAAACAACTCAAAGTCAACAAGATGAACTCACCAGATCATCCGATGATCTCAGAGATGACTACATCAGTCGAGTTGGTTCAACTGAAGAAGAAGACCTCAGACAAATGTACTCACCGGATCATCCGATGTGAGTGGCTCAGTGACATCGGTCCATTAGTACAGTTTGCAATACCATTGGACCAAGTGACGCACCGGATCATTCGATGTGCAGACTCACACACATCGGTCGATCACTCCAGTAAGCATCAAGATCAAGCAAATTCTGGAGGAAGAGCCAGCGGATCATCCGATGAGAAGACAGGGGCAACATCGGTCTAACAACGGTCATATCTGACATAGTGACATCATCTAATTTGGCTTTGACCGATGATAACTGAAGGGGAGACATCGGATCATCCGGTGTTCGTAGAGCAATGATGTCAGCCTACTTTTCCAACGGCTATTTCATGGAGGTTGGCTATTTATACCCCTTCAACCTGTCAAATCGACAAGTCTTGACACTCAGAAGCTAACAACACATCCAAGAGCACTCAAGACCAAGAGCTTACATTTCTACACCCATTAGATCATTTGTATAGGCTAGATCTAGCTAGAGAAAAGCTTGTGTGCGTCCATTCTCTGTGATTGGAGTCTCTAGACTAGTGAGAGGTTGAAGAGATCCTTCCGGAGCTTGCCAATGTGTGTGTGGAAGCCCGGAAGATCAAGGATTGTACAAGGCTTGAGCTCCACCTTGCCGGAGATGGCGAACGGAGAAGAATAGTGAAGACCCCCTTGTCTCGGTGACTTGGGAGTGGCAAAACCCTTCGGTGGGTGCCACAACGTGGACGTAGGAAGATCCTTGTGATCTTGCCGAACCACGGGATAAACTCCATGTCTCCGTGTCCTTTGAGCGTTTGCATCCCTCTCCCTCCTTTTTACATTTATGCAATCTTCATTCCGCAACTTAAATTTACGTTGATTGCATAGATTAATCGCATAGGGAATTGGGCTTTAAGTCGTTAGTTTTTAATTACCTTAAAATTTGAAAGAAAGCCCAATTCACCCCCCTCTTAGGCATTTCGATCCTTACAATTGGTATCAGAGCCTTGTTGCTCATTGGATCATTCTAGCTTCACCGCTAGAGAGCTAAAATGGCCAAGAATGGGGGTTCGGTTCCTACCTTCGAGGGCAAGAACTTTGCCTATTGGAAAGCACTCATGCGCGCCTACCTAGAGGCTATTGCTCTCGAAGTTTGGGAAGCGACCCATGCGGGGTTTGGAGATCTTGACTATGTTGGTGATCAACTAAAATGGGATGCTAAAGCTAGAAATGCAATCTATGAATGTATTAGTCAAGACGTATTTGCTAGAATTGCTAGTAAGGAGAAAGCTTGTGAAATTTGGGCATGTTTAATTGAAATACATGAGGACTCATCTCGTGTTAAAGAACTCAAATATCACTTGCTTAAATCCAAGTATGATGAATTTAAAATGCTTCCTCATGAGAATGTTAACCAAATGTTTTCTCGTTTAAATGTGCTCATTGAGGAGATTAACGCACTTGACATTGCATCTCTTGGCAAGGGACTTATCAACCGCAACATCCTCATGCTTCTACCCAAGCCCAAGTACAACATTATCAATTCAATGCTCCAAAAAGAGTCACTTGACAACATTGAAGTTTCAGAGCTCATTGGAGAAATTCATGCTCATGAGATGAGCGTACTTGGAATGATGGAGGAGTCATCGTCAAAAACCATTGCTCTAAAGGCTTCAACCAAGAAGACAACTCCCAAGAAGAAGAAAGTGGTTGAGCCTAGCTCAAGTGAAGAAGAGCAAGCAACAAGCGAAGATGACGATGATGAGCTTGCGTTGATGATGAGGAAATTCTCACGTCTAAACTCCAAGATCCCAAAGAAGGGATACTCTTTTGATCCCAAGAAGAAAGCCTTCCTCCCAAGAAAAGATGAAAACAAGACATGCTATAATTGTGGTGATCTAGGCTACATATCATATGATTGTCCAAGACCGGACAAGAGGAAGGACAACCACAAGGGAAAGCATCGGAAGCTAGAAGAAACTGATGAAGATGAAGAAGAGGTCAAGCCCAAGCGCTCCTTTGGAAAGAAGAAATTTGACAAAGGCAAGAAGACCAAGCTCTTTCCAAAGAAGAGAAGAGGGCCACAAAAAGTCTTCATGTGCGAGGCCAATGAGTGGATCACGGATGAAGAGTCAAGCGACGAAGAGAGTGAAGATGAAGAAAACTTGGCGGGCCTTGCCATCGTCAACAAGGATGACTCACCTCTTCGTCCACCTCCTATGTGCCTCATGGCGAAAGGTAACACTAAGGTACGTGACGATTCTAGCGATGATGATGATGAGCTCTCCCCCGATGAATTAGCATCTATGATTAATGAATACCATGCCATCATAAAAAGGGAGAAGAGCAAGGTTAAGGCACTTGAACAAAGCTTGTGCTAAGCTTGAGAGTGCGAAGCTCGATTTGCATGACAAGTACTTAACCATACTTAAAGAGCATGACACGCTCAAATCACATGTCAAGCAAATCGAGAAGGAAAATGCTCAAATCAAGCTTGACTATCATGAGCTTGACTTAGCAAACCTAGCACTCTTGGGAAAGCACAATGACTTGGTTCAAGAACATGAAGTGCTTAACCTTGCTTATGAAGCAATTGAACTAAAATTGAAAAACATGAAAAAGGAAACCCTTGATGGCAAAGTATCAACTATTTCACATGCCACTAATATTTTGGATAAGTCTTTGCCTTTGAAAGCAAGCCCTAGGGAGAAGGATTTGATGGACGAGATTGAAAGTCTCCGCACTAGTGTGGCAAGACTCTCTAAGGGGGAGGACAAGCACAAGGAAATCCTCTACCAACAAGCTAAAGGATTCAACAAGAGAGGACTTGGATCCTTCCCGGTGCCCAACAATGGAAAGGTGCCCTCACCGGAGCTTAGGACAAGCTTCATCAAGGAAGTTGGTTCCTATTGTCAACATTGTGAGGTCACCGGACATCACATGAGGGAGTGTCCTCTTCCCAATCGTCCTTCTCCCAAATTGCCTCCTAACTACAAATCTACTTTCAATGATTACCACTATCTCTTGAGCAAAGTAGGTGGCAAGGTGAAGGCAAGGTTCATCGGCAAAGACATTAAGGGCATGAAGGGGAAGCTCCCCAAGCAACTTTGGATCCCAAAATCACTTGTATCACACATACAAGGACCTAAGTTGGCTTGGGTGCCTAAACTCAAAAACTAACTTCGCGTGTGTAGGTGAACTACAAAGCCGGAGGAAAGCATTGGGTACTCGATAGCGGGTGCACTCAACATATGACCGGCAATGATGGTATGTTCACCTCCATAGAGAACCCCGACAATCATGAACAAGTTACCTTTGGTGACAACTCAAAGGGGAAGGTAATTGGTTTTGGTAAAATTGCTATTTCGCATGATTTGTCCATTTCTAATGTGCTCTATGTTAAGTCTCTTAGTTTCAATTTGCTTTCCATTGCACAACTATGTGATCTTGGACTAACGTGCACCTTTGACAAGAATGGTGTTGTAGTGACTAGTGAATCAAGCAAAGAGCTAATCTTCAAAGGTTTTCAACATGGACATCTTTACTTGGTGGACTTCTCCAACAAGGATGCTAGCTTGACCACTTGTCTTTTCACCAAGACGAGTTTGGGTTGGCTATGGCATCGACGCATTGCTCACATTGGGATGAGCAAGCTCAAGAAGTCGTTCAAGCTTGGGTTGGTGACCGGCGTGAAGGATGTCACATTTGAGAAGAACAAGCTTTGTAGCGCTTGTCAAGCCGAGAAGCAAGTTGCTTCACACCACCCAATGAAGACATTGGTGTCAACCTCCAAGCCACTTGAACTACTCCACATGGACCTCTTCGGACTGTCCACATATCAAAGTCTTGGTGGTAACCTCTACTGTCTTGTTATTGTTGATGACTATTCTCGATATGCTTGGACTTTGTTTCTAGGTGACAAGGGTGAAACTCCGGAAGTCTTCAAGACCTTTGCTAAACGTGCTCAAAGGGAATTTCAACTTCCCATCATCAAGGTCCGGAGTGACAACGATACCGAGTTCAAGAACTACAACATTGGGGAGTGGTGTGATCGTGAAGGCGTGAAGCATGAGTTTTCGGCCACATACACCCCTCAACAAAATGGTGTCGTTGAAAGGAAGAACAAGACTCTCATCACCCTTGCTAGAGCAATGCTTGATGACTATGGCACGTCGGAGAAGTTTTGGGCCGAAGCAATCAACGCGGCGTGCCATGCCGCTAATAGGGTCTATCTTCATCGACTACTTCAAAAGACCCCATATGAGCTCCTCATTGGGAGAAAGCCCAACATCTCCTACTTCCGAGTCTTCGGGTGCAAGTGCTACATCTACCACAAGAAAAGGCTCGGTAAGTTTGAAAGAAGGTGTGATGTTGGTATCTTTCTTGGCTATGCATCAAACTCAAAAGCATATCGAGTATTCAACCAAACCTCCGGTTTAGTTGAGGAAAGTTGTGATGTTGAGTTTGATGAGACTAATGGCTCCCAAGAGGAGAGTTTTGGTCATGATGAAATAGATGATGAGCCTCTACGAGAAGCCATGAAGAACATGACCATTGGAGACATCAAGCCCGAAGTTGAGGAGAACCATGATCAAGGGGGAGCATCAAGTTCCAACATCAACACCTCCATGGCGCCTCAAGTTGATGAAGAAGAAGAAAAAGATGATCCATTGCCAATGCAAGATTCACAAGCCACACAACATCAACAAGAAGAAGAAGAAGTCCAAGATCAAGTCCAACCACAAGACGAGCAAGATGCTTCACCACCGCCAAGTGCTTCACAATCACTTATGAGACATGGACGCATCTCCAAGGCGCATCCGATTGATCAAATCATCGGAAGTCCGTCACGGGGAGTAAGTACTCGTTCTCGCCATGTCGCTTCGTTTTGTGAGCACTACTCATTTATTTCGTGTGTAGAACCCACTCATATAGAGGAAGCACTCCAAGATCCAAATTGGGTGATGTCCATGCAAGAAGAACTCAACAACTTCACCCGCAATGAAGTTTGGGTGTTGGAGGAGCGACCCAAGGACAAGAACGTCATCGGAACAAAATGGGTGTACCGCAACAAGCAAGACGAGAATGACGTTGTGGTCCGCAACAAGGCAAGACTTGTGGCCAAGGGTTTCTCACAAGTTGAAGGACTAGACTTTGGAGAAACATTCGCTCCGGTCGCTCGGTTAGAAGCTATTCGTATACTCCTTGCTTCTGCTTCGCATCACAATATAATGCTTTATCAAATGGATGTTAAAAGTTCCTTTCTTAATGGTTATATTAACGAGCTTGTTTATGTTGAGCAACCTCCCGGGTTTGAAGATCCGAGGAATCCTAATCATGTGTATAGGTTACACAAGGCGCTCTACGGGCTCAAGCAAGCACCTAGGGCGTGGTATGAACGTCTAAGGGATTTCTTGGTCATGCAAGGATTCAAGATCAGGAGGGTGGACACTACACTCTTCACCAAGGACGTCAACGGGGATTTATTTATTTGTCAAATTTATGTCGATGATATTATTTTTGGCTCAACTAACAAATCTCTTAGCCATGAGTTTGGCACCATGATGTCTAGGGAATTCGAGATGTCAATGATTGGAGAGCTCAACTTCTTCCTTGGATTTCAAATCAAGCAACTTCAAGAGGGGACCTTCATCTACCAAGAGAAATACACCAAGGACCTCTTGAAGAAATTTGAGATGGGAGATTGTAGCTCAAGAAGTACTCCAATGGCGACAAATTGTCATCTCGACGCGGACTTGGACGGTAAACCTATTGATCAATCTCACTACCGTTCCATGATTGGTTCATTGTTATATCTTACCGCATCTAGGCCCGATATCATGTTTAGTGTGTTCTTGTGTGCTCGCTTTCAAGCGGCACCTAAAGAATCGCATCGTAAGGCGGTCTTTAGGATACTTCGGTATCTCAAGCATACCCCAAGTGTAGGTTTGTGGTACCCCAAGAACGCTAGTTTCCATCTCTTGGGTTACTCGGATTCGGACTTTGCCGGATGCCGTGTGGATCGCAAGAATACCTCCGGTGGGTGCCACTTACTTGGGCGTTCCCTAGTATCTTGGTCGAGCAAAAAGCAAAATTTCGTGGCTTTGTCCACCGCGGAGGCGGAGTATATAGCGGTCGGTGCATGTTGTGCCCAAATTCTATATATGAAGCAAACCCTTTTGGACTTTGGAATTAAATTTGGTTGTGTGCCTCTCCTTTGTGACAATGAAAGTGCGGTTAAGATAGCTAGAAACCCCGTTCAACACTCTCGCACTAAGCACATTGATATTCGCCATCACTTCTTGCGGGATCATGAGGCTAAAGGAGACATCTCTTTGCAAGGTGTTAGGTCTGAAGAACAATTGGCGGATATCTTCACTAAACCACTTGATGAGAAAACTTTTTCTAGACTTAGAAGTGAATTCAATGTGCTAGATGCATCTAACATCATGTAAGTTGCCATGTTCATGTAAGGATGCATATCATATAGGTCTTGTCTAACTCCCAAAGGATAGGGGCGAGCTAGAAATAGTTTTCCTTGAGGAAGCCTTTGGAAGGTTTAAACTTGGCAAGATAGATTTATTTTATGCCTTGCATGATCCCTGCCATATAGACTTGCACTCATTTAATTTCTTGCACTATAATTTGTTTGGCATTGCATACGGTAGATTGTCACAAAGGGGAACCCACCTCATGAGAAAGAGACTTGTTTGAAATGCAATATCTCAACTCATATAAGGTGGAAAGAACAAAATGTTAGGCACATTAATGCCTAGAGGAAAATGCTTCAAAGAGATAGAAGTCTTCATACTCTACCTCACAAAGCATGGGCCTTACATTTTACTTTGGATATTTTCCTCCCATTTTTCTCGGTGTTCCATTTGCTTTAAGGTTTAGCCAAGCTATTGGCATATTAGCCTTTTTGAGGGGTAAGGGGTTGCCCAAAAAGTCCTAAGACATGTGTTTCTCTTTGCTTGTTTGTTTGGTCAAAGGACATATATGGGATGTTATTGTTTTGTAGTCATCGGATTATCCGATGCCTAGGTCAATCCCTCATCGGACCAATAGGTGTTCAATCTTCAAGGGCCAGTTCAGTTAGAATCTCAAATGATCCGACGAGTTCATTCTGAAAAACATCGGTCCATCCGGTGTTCTCTATTCTGGAGCTGTGACCAATTCCACCGATGTTACTTACTCCCACGTCGGACCATCCGATGTCAACATCACTCTTTTGATCCCTTACTGTGCCATTCGACCGATGATCCAAACCCTAAACGTCGGTCCATCCGATGTCAACAGCAATTTTTGAATATCCTTACTATGGCATTCGACCGATGCGTCCATCTTGTAACATCGGTCCATCCGGTGTTAAAATAACGGCTAGGGTTTGGGACCCACTATTTAAGCCCGAGCGCCTCCGACGATTTCTCTCTCCCCGACTTCTCTCTCGCCTGTACGCCGCCGCCTCACGCCCTAATCGCGCCGCCGCCGCAACCTTGCGCCGCCGCCGTCCTAGGCGCCGCCGCCGCATCTCCCTCGCCAAGCCGCCACCTCACTCACCGTCACCCAAGTCGCTGCCACCGCCGCTATCACCGCCTCCACCGCCTCTGCTCCACCCCGGCACCACAGCAGCCCCAAGTGCCATCTCCGTGGTACCTCCCAAGCTCCATCGCCGCTAGGGTTTCGACCGCGACACAATTGTTGTATCCCCGTGCGCTCGACCCCATCAAAGTTCACCTCGGCGATTGCAATGGCTCGTGACAAGAAGAACAAGGGCAAGGTCATCGCAGAGCCCGCCGCGATGAAGCAAAAGCTGTCCAAAGAGGAGAAGAAGGCATTGATGGCCGCTTGCGCCGCTGAGGAGCGTGAGCGTGGCCGAGGAGACAGCCTCCCGTGATCGATGATTCAGACGCCGAAGAAGAGCCTGAAGCGCCTCTCGTCCGCCGGCGTTCAGCCCGAACCCGTGGGGGACACTCCCCTGCAGTTCCACGTCCGAGACCGACAGCAGCCGACCGTCGTGAGGACAGGGAGGCCGAGAGGGCCATCTACCAGATGGACACGGCAGTCCATGTCGGTGAGGGAGTCCGTCTCACGGACTACAGGAATCTGAAGGCAAAGCAGCTTCGGAAGCTCAGGTGGAACCTGTTACTGGAGGAGTGGGTACGCGTGTTCTACGCTACCCTCTACATTTCTGAGGGCCAGAGGTCAATTGAATTTATGTTCATGGGCCAGCATCATCATCTGTTGAGAGAGATAGTGGCTAAGCTTCTTGGAGTGGACCTGCATGACACCTGCGTGCATAAGAAGGTCTATGGACAGGCAGATCCGCCAAGGAGGCCGCTCACTGGAGGAGGGGTTCCTGCTCTGGAGGAGATCAAATCATTGTTTGGACCTACGTTCTCTCCAGACCAGCCGAGGGTACCGGCTTTGTTGACCCCAGCATCGCGCACGGTGCACCTTGCCCCGCTTCGCTCTCTCCTGCCGAGGTCTAGCTATCTTGAGGGGTTCACCAGCCTCCATCAGACGATCCTGTTCTACATCATGAATGGGATGGATTTTGACATAGTTGACGTCATTTTCTGCGAGATGGAGGATGTGATTACAGATGGAGTGGGGATGATGAGGCAGCTCGTCTATGGGCACTGGATCAGCTACCTATGCTACATGGTGTCTGCTGATGGGACCGCAGTTCGAGACAGCTTTCTCACGGACGACAGTCTCCCGTGCTTCAGTCACTACCGAGCTCCAGCTCCAGGGGACCGCCGCCTTGGCCGCCCTGTTGAGCGTCAGGTCAGGGCGATGCTGTCCGAGGAAGACTGGTCGGACTTGGAGAAAGAGGATGAGCGTCTAGCTGAGGCAGAGGCTCAGGGAGGAGACCTGCAGCACGTCTGGTCCGAGAGCGACACAGACGAGAGTGTCGAGGAGTACTTCCCTCCTCCTCCACCCTCACCGAGGCAGCACGACGCAGAGGCAATAGGATCAGCTGCTCCACCGCCGACACCACCCCCTGTGTCCGAGGCACAGGTGTCACAGCCGTCAGAGCTGTCGACACTTCTTCAGCAGATGATAGAGTAGTAGCGCCAGGACAGGCTCGCGGCTGAGCAGGCCAGGGCATAGCAGGCTGCTCACCTAGCACAACTTCAGAGGCAGCAGCAGGAGCTTCAGCTGGAGATCGCCCGACAGAGGCGAGAGGATACGGACCGGTTCACGAACCTTGTTGATCAGATGCACCGACGTACCCTCAACCAGCAGCAGCAGACTCAGCAGGCTATGATGGGGATCCTAGGGTTGATCACCAACCTATACACTCAGACTGGGATCGCCCTTCCTCCACAGCAGCCTGGACTGGGACTGGCTCCAGGTGCGACTCAGGTGCCTGCTACTCCGATTCCTTCTATCAGCATGTCACCTCTTCTGGCACCCAGTGCACCAATCCACTCTCCTCTGCCGGCGACGACTCTGTTCCAGCAGACGCCGACATCTGTGGTCAGTGCTCAACTTCCTCCAGCTCCAGCTTTACCGGCGCCTCCTGTACCTGCTACCTCCTCTCCAGCATCGACAGCAGACCCCCCAGCTCCCTCCGCTCCAGCAGCTACGACCGGCGACTCCAGCTCCGACGACAGCGACGGTGACCAGTTCGTCATCGCGCCTAGCTCTCAGGGTCAGTAGGCTCTCGGATCCCTTTTTTGGTGTCTTGATGCCAAAGGGGGAGAATAGGTAGAGGAGTCAGGGGGAGTAGTATCTCAGTCTCAGGGGGAGTTTATTCTTTGTATTCTTGTGTGCTTGAGTACTTTTGTAATATTAATTAAGCACTTTTCCACTTGTGACATTTGCTTATGGTATTAATCGATTGAGCTTTTCGCGCCATTAATTTCATTTGTTTTCTACAAGCTCAATGTGTCTTATCTTGTATTCATTGCATATCTATTTGAGTATTGTACCATCAAATTCATTACTATTGCTCTTTAAATTATTGTGTTGTCATGAATCACCAAAAAGGGGGAGATTGAAAGCATATAGGCCCCATGAGGTACGGTTTCAGTGATTAATGACAACCATTCGATTTTACTAATGAATTTGTGAATGCAAGGTCCCAATAATCACTCAATCAAATGAAATCAAAATGACATTGGAGACCCATATAAAATCAACCTTAAGTTCAAATCAATCACATGAAGACAAGGAGTGAAAGCTCTAAATTGACATCATTCAATGATTGAAGATTATCAGAACAACAATTCAAACAAGTGTCAAAGAGGTCCCATGTTCAAATTCCAAAGGAACAACTCAAAACAACTCGAAGTCAACAAGATGAACTCACCAGATCATCCGATGATCTTAGAGATGACTACATCGGTCGAGTTGGTTCAACTGAAGAAGAAGACCTCAGACAAATGTACTCACCGGATCATCTGATGTGAGTGGCTCAGTGACATCGGTCCATTAGTAAAGTTTGCAATACCATTGGACCAAGTGAAGCACCGGATCATCCGATGTGCAGACTCACACACATCGGTCGATCACTCTAGTAAGCATCAAGATCAAGCAAATTCTGGAGGAAGAGCCACCGGATCATCCGATGAGAAGACAGGGGCAACATCGGTCTAACAACGGTCATATCTGACACAGTGACATCAGCTAATTTGGCTTTGACCGATGATAACTGAAGGGGAGACATCGGATCATCCGGTGTTCGCAGAGCAATGATGTCAGCCTACTTTTCCAACAGCTATTTCGTGGAGGTGGCTATTTATACCCCTTCAACCTGTCAAATCGACAAGTCTTGACACTCAGAAGCTAACAACACATCCAAGAGCACTCAATACCAAGAGCTTACATTTCTACACCCATTAGATCATTTGTATAGGCTAGATCTAGCTAGATAAAAGCTTGTGTGCGTCCATTCTCTGTGATTGGAGTCTCTAGACTAGTGAGAGGTTGAAGAGATCCTTCCGGAGCTTGCCAAGGTGTGTGTGGAAGCCCGGAAGATCAAGGATTGTACAAGGCTTGAGCTCCACCTTGCCGGAGATGGCGAACGGAGAAGAATAGTGAAGACCCCCTTGTCTCGGTGACTTGGGAGTGGCAAAACCCTTCGGTGGGTGCCACAACGTGGACGTAGGAAGATCCT
This sequence comes from Tuctoria greenei, assembly GCA_036927565.1. Lineage (NCBI taxonomy): Eukaryota > Viridiplantae > Streptophyta > Magnoliopsida > Poales > Poaceae > Tuctoria > Tuctoria greenei. Next base: position 93,471,020 of record JAYESD010000001.1, read on the forward strand.
TGTGATCTTGCCGAACCACGGGATAAACTCCGTGTCTCCGTGTCCTTTGAGCGTTTGCATCCCTCTCCCTCTTTTTTACATTTATGCAATCTTCATTCCGCAACTTAAATTTATGTTGATTGCATAGATTAATCGCATAGGGAATTGGGCTTTAAGTCGTTAGTTTTTAATTACCTTAAAATTTGAATGAAAGCCCAATCCCCCTCCCCTCTTGGGCATTTCGATCCTTACAGCGGCGTAGCTGATTCATTAGGGCTTTGCTAGTGCTATTTGGACCATTAAGGATGCTCGGAGAAGGGGTAGTCGGATTGGGTTTGTTGATGATTGGTGGGACTACCCTGGGATCAGAATGGCTCAAGAGGGGGCCCTTGGTTGAAGATGTGCTCAGTTGGAGGCATCACCAGTGGGGAAACCTCAGTGGGGTCTAAATAGGCTAGTAATCCCTTTGTAAAGGCTATTTTGTGATCTCTTGGCCATACACCAAAGGAAGTGTAATTGGCATGAGGGAGGTTCTTTAGTCGCCGACGGGTGATGAAATCACAAACACGTGGGTAAAGCGGTACAAACTCTACAGAGTCAAATAAAACTATCATGATAGCCGTGCTCCCGGTTATGAGCACCTGGACAACTTCCATTATTAGAGGGAACTCGGTATTGGGATGGTTATGGTTTGGTGATGGTTATGGCTAGTTATGGATTAATTTCTGGTATTGAATATGGTTATTGGCAAATGGTGAAATCGGGAATTATTGATGATGGTAATGAATTCAGACTGGTATTATGATATTACTTATGATTGTGATGGGTTTACTTCACATACATGTAATATATTGCTTTTTAAATGTTTTAATGTACTTTCAGCACTCATCCATTATTATATTATTCATTTGAATCAGTCACATGTCATACTTTCCACACTTGCTGTGTACGACATGTACTCATTCTTGCAATCCCCCCCCCCCAACAGTTGCAGGTCAGGATTGGGAGTTTAATGGCGATAATGCGGAGTTCTAGGCCGTGTCTACCGTCAGCTTGCCTGTGGTGTTGATTGGAGCTGCACTATGCCCTATTGCTTATGCTGCCTAGCTGTTTAGTTTGCTTATTTAGTTTATTTTCGCTGCAATAGTTGAACTTGTCATTAATATTCACTAGAGTTTGTATTCGAGGAAAATATGGTTTGTTTAATAAAATTTGGTTAATTAATCTTGTTCTGTGGTAATTTTCTGTATACTCTTTTGTGAATGCACTCGTGTATGTGTGATTGAACGTCCTGGGCACACATATGCGTTCATTCGGTTCATTTTCGGAACCAGGTGTCACAGATTTGTATCAGAGCCACAGGTTGACCGTAAGACGCAACCGAGATAGAATGGACACTTTAGAGCACATAGGAGCACTCAGGAACCAATGTGTTTTGTTTGGTGTGCTGTTGCTATATATTGGTTGCTTGTGTGCTTAATAGAGGATTTTGGGATGCTTTAGCATTGCCATGTCCACGTAGGCTAGTTAGTTGTCTAGTTTCATATCCCTTGATGCATATAGTTGGGGACGTTTTCTAATTCTTACCTATTACTTTTCTCCAGATGGTGAGGACTCGCAACCAGAGGGATGACAATGATGAGGAGGAGAACCATGGAGGACCTCAGAACAACAATGGACAAGGACCTGCTCATGGAGCTATCAATATCGAGCAGCTTTTGGCTATGCAAAACCAGCTCATGCAGACCATGATACAGACTACGAGACAGCTGCAGGCTGGCAACATCAACCATTAGCCCCACATGCCTCCACCGCCACCCCCGCCTCCTCATAACCGATAGTTTATGAGGACTAGGCCACCGACCTTTGCTCAAGCTGCCAACCCTATGGATGCCGATGATTGGCTCAAGTCTGTGGAGAAGAAACTTCCTATTGTCCAATGCAGTGACCGAGAGAAGGTGCTATTTGCTTCTCATCAACTCGTTGGAGCAGCTGTGGATCGGTGGGATGCTTATTGCAATGCTCATGAGAATCAAGAGAGGATCACTTGGGCGGAATTCAAGGAGAACTTCCATTCTCATTATGTGCCGGAAGGAGTTATGATTTTGAAGAGGCAAGTATTTGAGAACTTAAGGCAAGGAAGATCAAGCGTGAGTGAATATCTCAATAAGTTCACTCAACTCTCAAGGTATGCGCCTGAGGATGTGAGCCAGGATCACCGGAAACAATACTTGTTCATGAGGGGCTTGAACAATGAAATCCAGGTGCAACTACTCAACTGTGATTATGCCAACTTTAAGAAGCTTGTTGACAAAGCAATCGTGGTTGAGAACAAGTCCGTGAGATGGAGCAAGACAACAAGAGGAATGCGCCATATCAAGGACAGCAACAAGGAAGTAATGTGCGCCCTCGCTTTGTGCCTCCTAATGCGCCATATTACAGCTCCTCTACTCCTATACAACGCCCTAGTTATGCGCCGCTCCCAACTCAGTTTGTGTAGCAGCGCCCTATTATGCAAGCACCTAGGCCTTCAATGTCTTATGCACCTCGTGCCAACTATCCCGGTGCCAATGCTCAAAACCAAACTCGTCCCAATAATTCTGGTGGAGTTAAGAAGTGCTATACTTGTGGAGAAGCTGGACACTTTGCGCACCAATGTCCTAAGTCAAGCCTTGGTCAAGGAAGTAATGCACCGAGGCAAAACCCAAGACCCAATGGAGGACAACCACAAGGGAACCGTGGACAGCAGAATTTTGCTCATGGCAACGTGAACCATATCTCTACGGAGGATGCTCAACAAGCGAATGACGTGGTCATTGGTATGTTTCTCGCCAACTCCAACCCCGTGACTATGTTATTTGATTCTAGAGCATCACATTCATTCATTGCATTGAAGTATGTCGCCAAGTATAGTTTGCCTATCTCTCATATGAAGTTTACTCTATTGGTTAAGTCTCCTGGTGGAGAGATGAGGACAAATATAGTATGTCCGAAAGTAAGCCTTAGAATAAGGGGGGTAGACTTCTCCGCCAACCTCATTGTTTTGGACTCTCAAGGATTGGACATTATACTTGGTATGGACTGGTTGAGGAAGCACAATGGAGTTATTGAGTGTGCCACGAAGACGGTGAAGTTGACCAATGAAGAAGGGATCACCGTAGAATTTGAAGCATCTCAAACCGCACCAAAGAAATTGGAGCTAAATCATATGGACGGTGCCGCAATGGAGGAGATTCTGGTGGTGTGTGAATTTTTGGACGTGTTTCTAGACGAGTTGCCAGGTATGCCACCCGATCGAGATATTGAGTTTGTTATTGATTTAATACCTGGAACTGCACCTATAGCTAAGAGGCCATATAGGATGCCTCCTATGGAATTAGCGGAGCTCAAGAAGCAGATTCAAGAGCAACTAGAGAAGGGTTTTATTTGCCCAAGCTCTTCACCTTGGGGAGCGCCCATTCTATTTGTGGACAAGAAGGATGGATCCCAAAGGATGTGCGTAGATTACTGAGCTCTCAACGAGGTAACAATCAAGAAGAAGTACACCTTGCCACGCATAGAGGATTTGTTTGATCAGATGAAAGGTGCATGTGTGTTTTCCAAGATCGATTTGAGGTCAGGTTACATTCAAATGAAGATTAGACCATCAGACATACCCAAGATAGCTTTTAGGACGCGGTATGGATCTTATGAGTACACTGTGATGTCTTTTGGATTGAGAAATGCGTCTGCCTACTTTATGTACCTCATAAATAAGGTCTTCATGTAGTACTTGGATAAGTTTGTTGTGGTGTTTATTGATGACATTATGATCTACTCAAAGGATGAGAAGGAACATGAGGAACACTTGAGGCTTACATTGCAAATATTGGGGGAGCATCAATTGTATGCCAAGTTCAACAAGTGTCAATTTTGGTTGAAAGAGGTGTCATTTTTGGGTCATATCATCTCAGGAGGAGGAGTATCGGTGGACCCCGGAAAAGTGAGAGACGTGTTGAAATGGGAACCTCCGCAGAATGTATGGGAAACAAGGAGTTTTCTTGGGATGGCTGGATATTATCGTAGATTCATCAAGGACTTTTCCAAGATAGCCAAGCCAATGACAGAATTGCTAATGAAGGGAAAGGCTTTCCAATGGACTCAAGCTTGTCAAAACAGTTTTGAGGAGTTGAAGAAGGGGTTGACAACAGCCCTAGTTTTGGTACTGCCGGATGTAAGCAAGAGTTTTGACATATATTGCGATGCATCAAGACAATGACTTGGATGTGTGCTTATGCAAGAAGGTCAAGTAGTAGCTTGTGCGTCGAGACAATTGAAGAAACATGAGCAGAATTACCCGACGCATGATCTTGAACTACCAGCCGTGGTACATGCATTGAAGATTTGGAGACACTATATTCTTGGACATAGGTGTGAAATTTATACGAATCATAAGAGTTTGAAGTATATTTTCGCACAAATGGATCTGAATTTGAGGCAACGAAGATGGTTGGAGCTCATCAAAGATTATGATTTGGGGATCAACTATCATCCGAGAAAAGCCAATGTAGTGGCCGATGCTTTGAGTAGAAAAGGAGTGAGTCATCAACTCACAGTTCGAGAGTTACCATCCGACTTATGTAAGGAGTTTGAACGGTTGAACCTTGGATTTGTAAATGAGATGGAGATGATGGAGTTAAACCCAACCTTGGAGCAAGAAATTCGAGAGGCACAAACCAAGGATGAGGAAATTCGGGAAATCAAGGAAGGGACCCAAGAGGGGAAATAATTCAAATTCGATGAGGATGAACATGGTACCTTATGGCTGGGAAAAAGGATTGTCGTGCCTAATGTAAAGCATATTCGGGAGACGATATTAAAAGAGGCACATGACTCACCATACTCAATTCATCCTGGTTGTACAAAGATGTACAAAGACTTGAAGATGTGCTATTGGTGGGATAGCATGAAAAAGGACATAGCTGAATATGTAGCGTTGTGTGATGTGTGTCAACGAGTCAAGGCGGAACATCAAAGGCCATCTGCGTTATTGCAGCCATTGAAGATTCCAGAATGGAAGTGGGAAGAAATCTGTATGGACTTCATAGTTGGTTTACCGCGTACCCAGTCCGGGTATGACTCGATTTGGGTAATCGTGGATCGATTACCAAGTCAGCTCATTTTGTTCCTGTCAAGACCAAGTATACATCTGCACAATTGGCCAAAATATACATGGAGCATATTGTGTGTCGACATGGAGTCCCTAAGAAGATAATCTCGGATAGAGGTTCTCAATTTACCTCCAGGTTTTGGCAAAAGTTGCATGAAGCATTAGGAACAAGGTTGAATTTTAGTTCAACATACCACCCTCAAACAGATGGACAAACCGAGAGGACCAATCAGATTTTAGAGGACATGTTAAGAGCTTGTGCTTTGAAGCATGGGAAAGGTTGGGACAAGAGCTTTCCATATGCAAAATTTTCATACAACAATAGTTACCAAGCAAGCTTGAAAATTTCACCATATAAAGTGCTTTATGGAAGGAAGTTTAGGACACCTTTATTCTGGAATGAGGCAGGAGAAACTCAAGTATTTGGTCCAGATGTGTTGCAAGAAGCCGAAAAGCAAGTCCAAATAATTCGTGAAAACTTGAGGGCTGTCCAATCAAGACAAAAGGGCTATGCGGACAATAGGAGAAGGAAATTAACCTTTGAAGTGGGAGATTTTGTTTACCTCAAGGCGTCACCGATGAGAGGTCATAAGAGGTTTAACATAAGAGGCAAGCTAGCACCTCGCTACATTGGACCATTCAAGATTTTGGACAAAAGAGGAGAAGTAGCATATAATTTGGAGATGCCAACTCATCTTTCAGACGCACATGATGTCTTTCACGTTTCTCAGCTCAAGAAATGCTTGAGAGTACCAGAAGAACAAGTGCCAATGGAAGGATTGGAACTAGAGGAAGATTCGACTTATGCCGAACAACCAATCAAAATCATGGAAACCAAGGAGAGAGTCACAAGAGACAAGGTTATTAGATGGTGTAAAGTTCAATGGAAGCACCACGCAGAAAAAGAAGCAACGTGGGAATTGGAGGATGATATCAAGAAGGAATTTCCCTATCTCTTCTCTTCCGCGTCGAATCTTGAGGGCGAGATTCATTTTAAGGGGGTAGGTTTTTAACACCCTCATTTTCATGCATCATGCCTTACATACATTCATAAACATGTTTAACATTAACCCACATAAAGAGGAACGAGTTTAAAATTGATTTGGAGCAAAACCACACTTAAAATGCTGGAAAGTGCGGACTAGCCCGATTTTGGTGAGGACTAGTCCGATTTCTCTCTGACTAAAATCAGACTTGTCCATTTTTGCTGCGGACTAGTCCGATTTTGCCTCTGTACACTTTCGGACTTGTCCCATTTTGTGCGGACTAGTCTGATTTTCCAAGAACCTTGAAAATTTGCTAAGTCCCTGGACTTGTCCAGACTAGTCCGGTGTTCCACCAGACCTGTCCGTTTTCCTCTCTGACTAAAGTCGGACTTGTCCGATTTTTGGCCAGACTTGTCCGATTTCTTTCTGACCAACTTCGGACTAGTCTGGTACTTTTCGAACTTGTTTGATATTTCGCGACCCTGAATTAATCCTTTGTTTTATGACTTGTTTCTTGGGTTTCACGTTAAGTGGGTCTAGGGATGTCTTGCCTAACTCCTTTAGAGCCCATGTGGGACTCTAAACCGGCCCTTACTCATCCCAAACTCGAAATCCATCTAATCCTAGCCTCCACCTCTATATAAACAACCCCACCCCTTGGCTTGACATCTATTTGCCACTTTTCCACCCCACCCAAACCCTAGTTTGTGGAGATCCACAACCAAGGAGGGAGGAGGAGATCCCAAGCAAGAAGAAGAAGAGGAGGAAATGAAAGAGGATCAAGATCTCCATCAAGTTTCGTTCTTCATCACCAATTCATCTTCAAGTTCATCCCCCAACCCTAGATCATCAAGATCCAAGTGTTACCTCCAAGTTTCTTGATTCATTGGAGTTCTAAACACCTGGTATACCTTCTATTCTCTTTTCCTTACGTGAATTTGACCCCTAGTCTCCAAATTTACGTCGATCTAGAAAACCCTAGTTCACTAGTTCTGCGAAGTGCGGACTAGTCCGGCCTTCTGCAGACTAGTCCGATTTTGCTGACTAAATTCTGTTGAATTAATTCTAAAATTAGATCTAATCACATCCAGACCTGTATAAACATGTTAAAATCTATTAGAACTAGTTAGTGATCATTAAAAGCAATCTATTAACAAGTTCTACCTTGCATTTGCATCAATCATGCATGTCATGTCATATTGAGTAATATTTGTGCACTCTTTGATTGTTTCTTGTCTTGTATGGTTATTGTGTGGATTAGACGGATTTGCGCTAGAGAGTGCCGCGGAGGATCTACAGCACCAAGAGTTTGAAGGCTTTGACCCTAATGAACCGCAAGAGCAAGGCAAGTGTCCTTGAAGCATATTGATCCGGTCTCTAAAATAAATGTTTTGTTTGCAAGCTGCATGGTTGTGTCAATTTGATGGGAATCCTATGGTAGGAAGTTTACTATATTTGTTAAACCACCCTTGTCACGTGGAGTTCATGGTAGAGAGTCAGGATGGGATTTTTACCTTTTTGCTTCGCTTAATCAATTGGGATGGGAAACCACTATATTATTTAATTATGCATTAATGATATGTTGATTATCATGAACTGGTTAAAAATATGGGTGATCTAAGCAAGCCTAGTATGTGGATGGGTTGGATGTCATGGTGGTTTTCTTGCTTTAGATCTAAGGACCGGTTTATGCGAGAATAAGCCAGGATTACAGTGCCACCACGAGGCCAAGTATAGGTCCGGCGTAGCTGATTAATTAGGGCTTTGCTAGTGCTATTTGGACCATTAAGGATGCTCGGGGAAGGGGTAGTCAGATTGGGTTTGTTAATGATTGGTGGGACTACCCTGGGATCCGAATGGCTCAAGAGGGGGCCCTTGGTTGAAGATGTGCTCAGTTGGAGGCATCGCCACTGGTGAAACCTCAGTGGGGTCTAAATAGGCTAGTAATCCCTTTGTAAAGGCTATTTTGTGATCTCTTGGACATACACCAAAGGAAGTGTAATTGGCATGAGGGAGGCTCTTTAGTCGCTGACGGGTGATGAAATCACAAACACATGGGTAAAACAGTACAAACTCTGCAGAGTCAAATAAAACTATCATGATAGCCGTGCTCCCGGTTATGAGCACCTGGACAACTTCCATGATTAGAGGGAACTCGGTATTGGGATGGTTATGGTTTGGTGATTGTTATGGCTAGTTATGGATTAATTTTTGGTATTGAATATGGTTATTGGCAAATGGTGAAATCTGGAATTATTGATGATGGTAATGAATTCAGACTGGTATTATGATATTACTTATGATTATGATGGGTTTACTTCACATACATGTAATATATTGCTTTTCAAATGTTTTAATGTACTTTTCAACACTCAGCCATTATTATATTCGTCATTTGAATCAACCACATAACATACTTTCCACACTTGCTGAGTATGACATGTACTCGCTCTTGCAATCCCCCCCAACAGTTGCAGGTCAGGATCGGGAGTTTAATGGCGATAATGTGGAGTTCTAGACCGTGTCTACCGTCAGCTTGCCTGTGGTGTTGATTGGAGCTGCGCTATGCCCTATTGTTTATGCTGCCTAGCTGTTTAGTTTGCTTATTTAGTTTATTTCCACTGCAATAGTTGAACTTGTCATTAATATTCATTAAAGTTTGATTAATTAATCTTGTTCTGTGGTAATTTTCTATATACTCTTTTGGGAATGCACTCGTGTATGTGTGTTGAATGTCCTGGGCACACAAATGCGTTCACTTGGTTCATTTTCGGAACCAGGTGTCACATACACTTGGACGAATAATGAGTCATTGCCATGCTTAAGCACAAAAAGAGTTTTATCAACCTTGCCCATGGTAAACCCCTTTTCAAGTAAGAATGTTTTTAACCTATCATACCATGCTCTAGGGACTTGTTTGAGACAATACAAGGCTTTGGACAGTTTGTGAACATGATTAGGAAAATCTGGATTTTCAAAACCTGGTGGTTGCTTGACATAAACCTCCTCATCTATATAGCCATTAAGAAAAACACTTTTTAACATCCATTTGATATAACTTGAAACCTTTAGATGCAGCAAAGGCTAACAAAATTCTTATGGCTTCTAATCTAGCAACAGAAGCAAAAGCTTCATCAAAATCTAGACCTTCAATTTGTGTGAAACCTTGAGAAACCAACCTAGCCTTATTCCTAACCACAAATCCATCCTTACTTTGTTTATTTTAAACACCCATTTAGTTCCAATTAAAGTGTGACATTGAGGTGGAGGTACAAGTTTCCAAACATTATTTCTTTCAAAATTTTCTAACCCTTCTTGCATGGCAATAATGCTGGATTCATTAGTGAGTGTGTTTAATATATCTTTGGGTTCAAAAGAAGCAACAAAAGCAGAATGAGTATGAGAGTTTGAATCACAAAACCTGGACTGAGTGACTCATTCATGCAAGCTTTCAATAATTTGTTATGGAGGATGACTTTTGAGAATCCGAAGGAGAGTAGACACTTCACAAGCTTCTGATAAGTAGGTTTAGGCCCGATCTTCCGAAAGGTAAAGTCGATTGGGGTGGAGAACTTGACGTTGATGATCTGCAGCACTCGAGCGGTTCGAGTACCCCTGCAATCACTACACCACGGCTCCGTTTGTTACCAAACGTGCTGCACACGCTTGACCTCGCTAAGAAGGCTAATCTCTGCAAGTGCAACCGAGAACACAAGCAAGAACGTCGAAGACACGATCTGAAATCTCGAAGTTGGGATCTCACAAACCGTAGAATGTCGATATTATTGATCTAAGCAAAACCCACCGAATATGACCAGCAGATGCAGTATTTATAGTCTAGGGTTCGACCAAAACATGATTAGACGCGTCCCTAATGGACTCTTACGGGATACAAGGCCCAATGGCCCGATTCGGTGGCGCAGCACCGGACAGAAATATGAACTCGATTTGTTTCGACGATTTCCAATGACTCCGAAGGTATTTTGAGGTGGGACCAGAACCATTGGAAAGTTTATTTTCTCCTCTTTCCGTGCATATGTAGAACGTCAAATACGGAGTCCGTATGCCTCCTGAGCGTCCATTTTAAGGTGGACTGCTCCTGGACTCCAAGTTGAACTCGAGTCCGAGTTGTAAACTGTTTCCATCAACTTGTGAACGTCCCAGCTGGTTCTCTACGCTCCCAAGGCCTCTTTCCTTCACTTGTTGATCTTCTCCATTATTCCTAATAACAATTAAATCATCACATAGCAATCTTTTCTCAAACTCACATGCAAAAGAAGTTAGGAATGAATTCACCTGCTGATTTATTAACCGTGCTCATGCTCTTGTGATTGGTCCTTGCAGTTCAATGTGCGTCTCCACTGTTGTGATGTCCTCAGCATCCTCCCCCTCTTGAATTGGAGTCTTCCTCGACTCAGGTTCATCTTCTTCTCCCAAGTACGGTCGCAAATCTGAAATGTCGGGAGGCAGTTCAAGCTTATATGCATTATCATTAATCTTTTCAACAATCTTAAAAGGACCAACAGCTCGTGGCATAAGTTTAGATTTTCTCAAGTCAGGGAATCGCTCTTTTCTCAAGTGTAACCACACCAAATCACCCGGTCCAAGTTTTACTTCCTTTCTACCTTTACTACCTGCAATCCTATACTTCTCATTCATCTTTTCAATATTTTTCTTTGTAGTTTAATGCATCTTAAGAATGATTTCAGATCGTTGTGTAGCATCCAAATTTATAGTTTCAGAAGGAGGCAAAGGTAGTAAATCAATAGGAGCACGAAGATTGAAACCATACACTACCTGGAATGGACTTACCATTGTCGTGGAGTGAACTGATCTGTTGTAAGCAAATTCTATATGTGGTAAACACTCCTCCCACAACTTCAAATTTGTTTTCAAGATAGCCCGCAACATAGTGGATAAAGTACGATTAACTACCTCGGTTTGTCCATCCTTTTGTGGGTGACATGTAGTTGAAAACAGCAACTTGGTTCCCAATTTATACCACAAAGTTCTCCAAAAGTGACTTAAAAATTTTGCATCACGATCAGAAACAATGTATTTGGCACACCATGTAAACGAACAATTTCTGTCATAAATAAGTCAGCAATGTGTGAGACATTATCATTCTTATGACAAGGTATAAGTGTGCCATTTTGGAAAAACGATCAACAACTACAAAAATACTATCCCTCCCCCTCTTAGTCCTAGGCAATCCCAAAACAAAGTCCATAGAAATATCCTCCCAAGGTAAACTAGGAACAGGAAGAGGCATATAAAGACTATGTGGGTTAAGGCGAGACTTAGCTTTGTTGCAAGTAGTGCATCGTGACACGTAGCGCTCGACATCACGCTTCATCTTTGGCCAAAAGAAATGTGTGGACATCACGTCTTCAGTTTTCTTCACTCCAAAATGTCCCATCAAACTTCCTCCATGTGCTTCCTGCAAAAGTAATAGACGAACAGAGCTAGCTGGAATGCATAGCTTGTTAGCACGATAGAGGAGACCCTCTCGCAGCACATATTTATTCCAAGTTCTTCCTTCTCTAGAATTTTCAAAAGCATCATTGAAGTCCAAATCAGTAGGATATAATGCTTTTATTGTTTCCAAACCAAAGATTTTATGATCAAGTTGGGACAGCATGGTGTAACGCCTAGATAATGCATCGGCAATGATATTTTTCTTCCCTTTATTATGCTTAATGATGTATGGAAACGACTCTATGAACTCAATCCATTTAGCATGTCGTTTATTCAGATTGGTTTGACACTTAAGATACTTCAATGATTCATGATCGGAATGTATGACAAACTCCTTAGACCAAAGATAATGTTGCCAAGTTTGGAATGCTCGCACTAAGGCATACAATTCCTTATCATAAGTAGAATAATTCAGAGAAGGACCATGAAGTTTTTCACTAAAGAAAGCAACAGGTTTACCTCCTTGTATGAGAATGCCTCCAATATCAATGCCGCTTGCATCACATTCTAGCTCAAAGGTCTTGTCAAAATCAGGAAGTTGTAGCAATGGTGCTTGTGTAAGCTTCAATTTGAGAGCATCAAAATCTTGTTGCTGCTGTTTTCCCCATCAAAACGGCACTCCCTTCTTTGTTAGCTCATGTAGAGGTGCTGCAATGGTGCTGAAATCCTGCACAAAACGCTGATAAAAACCTTGAAGACCAAGAAAACTATGAACCTGCGTAACGGTTGTTGGGGCTGGCCAGCTGGTGATTGCTTCAATTTTTGCCTCATCCATCTCAATTCCCTGCGAGGAAATGACGTAGCCAAGAAACGAGACACGATTGGTGCAAAAGACACACTTTTCGAGGTTACCAAACAAACGTGCATCTCTTAAAACAGTAAAAACAGCACGTAAATGATCAAGATGTTCATCATATGACTTGCTGTAAATGAGGATATCATCGAAGTAAACCACCACAAATTGTCCAATGAAAGCACATAAAACCTCGTTCATTAAACACATAAAGATGCTGGGTGCATTAGTTAAACCAAAAGGCATGACTAACCACTCATAAAGTCCAAACTTGGTTTTAAATGCAGTTTTCCATTCATCTCCTAGTGCTATTCTAATTTGGTGGTAACCACTATGCAAGTCAATTTTTGTGATGATGATAGTACCACTCAATTCATCAAGCATTTCATCTAAGCGAGGAATAGGATAACGATATCGAATGGTGATGTTATTAATCGCTCGACAATCAACACACATGCGCCAACTACCATCTTTCTTAGTAACCAAAAGAACAGGAACGGAACAAGGGCTAAGGCTTTCACGAATGTACCCGCGGTCCAAAAGATCTTGGACTTGTCGCTGAACTTCCTTAGTTTCCTGTGGGTTCACCCTGTATGCTGCACGATTTGGCAAACTTGCTCCTGGAATCAAATCGATCTTGTGTTCAATGCCTCTCATCGGTGGTAAACCAGGGAGTATCTCTGAGGGAAACACATCCTCAAACTCCTGCAAAAGGTTAGCAACAGCAGGGGGCAATGCAATAGACAAATCATGAAGTGAAAACATGGCTTCTTTGCAAACTAAAGCATAGCACATCCCCTTAGCATCGAATAAATCAGCAAGGTCAGATTTAGTTGCGAGCAACGATAGTGATTTTAACTTAATAACTTGCTGTTTTTCAAATTCTAATTTTGTTGCTTTGCCATCATGAATTTTACTCTTCTCAAAATGCACAACTTCAACAGGAGTCATGGGGAGCAAAGTGATTTTCTTTCCCTTATGCATGAGAGTATATTTATTGGTTCTACCATGATGAATAGCATCTGTATCAAATTCCCAAGGACGACCCAATAAAAGAGAAAAAGAATCCATAGGGACAACATCAAAATCAGCAAAATCATGGTAAGAACCAATTGAAAAATGTATTCTCGCTGTTTGTGTCACCCGAACCTTACCGCTGTTGTTGAACCATTGAATGTGGTACGGATGAGGGTGTGCTCTTGTTGTCAAACCAAGTTTCTTGACGACGTCCGTGTTCACCAAGTTATTGCAGCTACCTCCATCAATTATAGTGTGTACACGGCAGTCCTTGACGATGAGAAACATGTGGAAGAGGTTGTGTCGTTGTAGCTTGTCGTCGGTCTCCAGTTTGGAGCTCAAGGCACGCTGCACAATGATGCTCCTATAGTTCTCCGTCGCTGCTGTACCAAGTACCTCTTCTTTGGTGTGTTCGTCATTATTTGGATATGTAAAGTCAGTAGCAAGAGAATATTCATCTTCAACATACAAAGTACTATCATACCCGCCATCGTCGCGTGCTATGTATGCTCGTTTGCTCGGGCAATCTCTCATCATATGACCAAGTCCATGGCCGTGGTGACACTTAATGTCAGAAGTACGACCCGTAGAAGGAGTGGACAACGAAGGCTTGAATGATGTCGCCTTGATGCCTTCCGGGACGCGAGAAGGTGGAGCAGCGGGTATAGTTCGTTGGCCGCCATTGGATGGTGTAGTCGCTGCACGGGGGGGGGGGGGGGGTCGAAGATGGTGCTGTTTTGGATGGTGTAGTCGCTGCACGCGGCGTGAAGTTGCTCCTCGTGCGTTGTTGCTGTTGTTGTCGGCCCTGCAATTCTTTTTCTACCAACATAGCAAGCTGAAACAATCTGTTAACAATATCATATTCCTTGTAATCAACAATGTCCTGAATTTCACGCCTCAACCCTCCATAAAAAGAGCTATTTTATCATCCATGTCCTCTACTACCCCACAACGCAACATACCCTTTTGTAACTCTTGATAATATTCGTCTACAGACATGTTACCTTGGTCTAAGCGCTGCAATTTTTTGCGAAGGTCCCACTGAAAAGATGGAGGAACAAATCGAACACGCATAGCTTCTTTTAATCTATCCCATGTTGGAGGATCAGTTTTAGTTTTAATAAGTTCATTCCACCATATGATAGCAAAGTCCTTAAACTCACTAGTGGCTTGATGAACTCTATGTTGTTCAGGAACAAGATGGGCACTAAATTTTTGCTCTACTGTCATCTCCCAATCAAGATAAGTCTCAGCATCATAAGCACTGGAAAAATGGGGTATAGTAAATTTCACTTTAGCAAAAGGATCATCAGGAGGACGATTGTAATTGTTATGATGATTATTACCTCCCATACCTCGACGATAAAGTGGTAGTCTTGGCTGATTGTTGTGATCTTCCATATCATCATAAGCATTGTCTTCATGTCTTCCAGCAAGAGGCAACCGAGCCTCAAAAGTATTCATCCGAAGAGCAAGGTCATGAAGTTGGTGAGTCAAGTTCGCCAATGACTCCTCTGTTGCTGTGTTGTATTTGGCAAACATATCTGTCATGGTCTTCATTATATCATGTAACTCAGCATGTTGAACACATTCGTCATCATTGTCTTCTCCTGCCATTGTTAGTAGGAAACGAAAGACAACAAAAATATGTTATCCCTATCAACTACAGTGACAATGTGAAAGGTGGAAGAAAAACAATTTCTCTCGCTCAAGCGTCTTACCACGCTCTTACAAGTGTTCTTACCGACACAGCAGGTGGTGTGGACAGTGTGATGAACCAATGAAGCGTGGGATGATTGCAAAGGTACCTGCTATGCTCAAGAGAAAGGTGGAGCTTGGATGACACAATATGGTGGCTAATAAGCAGGAAATCGTTAATAGGTAAACAAAGTTGAATAAGTATTCAATGTAGGAAACTGTTGCTAGTCAACCAAGTGCTCTAGGGCCTAGCACAACACAAGGAAGTAGCAAGGCAAAAGGAAGACAGAATGATATAACCAACAATCACAGCACAAGTAGTATAAGCCAATTGCTTTAATATGCGTGCTCTTCACAATTTTTTTTCTTTTTTGTAATATTTTTTGATATTTTTTCTTTACTCAAGAGCACGAAGATATGAAGCACACAAATTTGCAGCTCAATTGGATGTAATATGCGGCCTATAGAAAATCAAGAAGATTCTTTAAAATTTGTGCTGAAACTTCGAAGGCCGGATAGCCTATCTTCCGAGGGGAATTTGGGCAATCTACGCCGAACGCGGCTATGCCGTGGAGAATCAAATGCGAAATTGCGTAGATGAATTTAAAAAAAAAATCGCCCGATTTCGTGTTCGTATGCAAAAGTTATGGCCGTTTTAAGGTAGGCTGTTCGAGTTACAATTTTTAGATGTTGATTCCAACTCGGTTTGAGAACAAAACTCGCAATCGGATATGAAAACAATCGGAATTTGCACAGAAACTAATGGGGTGGTGTGTGATGATTCAACTATTAGTGGCACAAGGGTTTGTCACCTAATCTAGGGCTGGCGATGCGGGAGTTCACGCAAGGCGGCTAGCTGGGGCAAATCGATGAATGTGGTGGATCAGTTTGTTATTTAGGGAATGTGGAATAGGTGTCAAACGGCAAGAAAACAAGGACGAAACACGATAACTAGGACCCAAAACACAAAGCTAAACCAGCAACAAGACTCGACCACACGAATGCAAACTCAACAATGCAAATTGAAAAATGAAACTGCAGGCACTATAGTCTGGGAAGCGATAAAAATGATCTAATTTTTTTGTGGCTTTTCTGTGGACTCTGGGTACGAAACAAAATGAATCTTATGAAAGGAAAACAATGATACCTCACGGGCAACCTGGAAATCTGATACCAATTGATGAGTAGGTTTAGGCCCGATCTTTCGAAAGGTAAAGTCGATTGGGGTGGAGAACTCGACGTTGATGATCTGCGGCACTCGATCGGTTCGAGTATCCCTGCAATCACTACACCACGACTCCGTTGATTATCAACCGTGCTGCACACGCTTGACCTCACCAAGAAGGCTAATCCCTGCAAGTGCAACCGAGAACACGAGCAAGAACGTCGAAGACACGATCTGAAATCTCAAAGTTGGGGTCTCACAAACCGTAGAACAGCGATATTATTGATCTAAGCAAAACCCACCGAATATGACCGGTAGCTGCAGTATTTATAGTCTAGGGTTTGACCAAAACACGATTAGACGTGTCCCTAATGGACTCTTATGGGATACAAGGCCCAAAGGCCTGATTCGGTGGTGCAGCACCGGACAAATATCTGGACTCGACTTGTTTCGATGATTACCAATGACTCCTAAGGAATTTTGAGGTGGGACCATAACCATTGGAAATTTTATCTTCTCCTCTTTCCGTGCATATGTAGAACGTCAAAAACAGAGTTCGTATGCCTCCTGGGTGTCCGTTTTAAGGTGGACTGGTCCTAGACTCCGAGTTGAACTCGAGTCCGAGTTGTAAACTGTTTCCATCAACTTGTGGCCGTCCCAGCTGGTTCTCCATGCTCCCAAGGCCTCTTTCCTTCACTTGTTGATCTTCTATATTATTCCTAATAACAATTAAATTATCACATAGTAATCTATTCTCAAACTCACATGCAAAAAAAAGATATGAACGAATTCACCTGCTGATTTATTAACCGTGCTTGTGCTCTTGTGATTGGTCCTTGCAGTTCAATGTGCGTCTCCGCTGTTGTGATGTCCCCATCAGATTCTTCTTCTTCTTCTTCATGTTCATCACAAATCGATGATCTTGTAACTTGTGGACGATCTGGATCAGCAATGATGGTTGTCGGTGCTGGTTGAGAATCAAAATCCGGAGCTAAAACAAAGACATTAGGTGCTGAATTTTCGGGCAGCAGCTCCGCTTCTTCCTCATCTTCAACGAAAATGCTCTCCCCCTTGCAGATATGGATCCGGACCTGCAATGTTTGAGCTAGTACCTGTGCTAGCTTAATCAAAAGACACCTCACAAGTCTTCACAATTTTGTTAGTGTCAAGTAAAATGCACACGGTAGCCTCTAGTATGAGATGGATAACCAAGAAACATGCCATCAATGGATCTAGGTTCAAATTTATCAAGACTACCATGTTTCTTAACAAAGCATTTACAACCAAAGACCTGAAAGTGTGTAACAATAGGTCTATGTACAAACCGAAGCTCATATGGTGTTTTACCTAGCTTAGCACGCAAGAAAACACGATTTGAGACATAACAAGCAGTTGTAATTGTCTCAACCCAAAATTTTCTAGGAGTTTGATATTCATCAAGCATAGTCCTAGCCATTTTAACTAAGATTCTGTTCTTTCTTTCTACAACACCGTTTTGTTGAGGTACATATGGTGAAGAAAATTGATGATCTATTCTATTTTCAACACAAAAGTGATCAAAAATCGATTTTTATATTCGGTTCCGTTATCACTTCTAATTGCTTTTAAAGATCCTGGGTGATCAATTGATAATTTAGAAATAAAGTTCTAAAGTGACTAAAAGCTTCATTCTTAGATGCCATAAAGTAAACCCAAGAGTATCTAGAATAATTATCAACAATTACAAGAACATACCATTTACCTCCGAAGGATTGAACACGTGAAGGTCCTATGGTGTCAAGGTGCAAAAGTTGACCCGGTTCAGTTTTCATGATTATTGTGATAGGAGTATGTGAACATGCAACCATCTTAGCATGTCTACAAGAAGAGCACACACTTCCTTTGTCCCCTTTAAGCTTAGGCAACCCACGTATGCGATCAAGAGCACTAACACATATTAGATGATCAAAGGCTACGTGACCAAGTCTATGATGCCAAAAATATAAGTCCTTTGAATCATTAGCAACTAGACACCTATGCTTAGAGGAAGGCATATCAAAATCAGATTTAAAAACTCTTCCAAACCGTTACATGTTAAAAATAAGCTCACTATTTGAATTTACAACTTTGTAGCAATTTTTAGTGAAAATAATTTCCAGATTTTCATCTGGCTGTTGTGAAACATAAAGCAAGTTGTATTTCAAATTTCTAACAAGTGCCACATCCTTCAAAATGTAGTGATCATTTACTCTAACCGAACCCTTAGCAATTATAGGAGTTGAAGAATTATCAGCAAAAGTAACATTCTCTATACGTGACACAAAAGAGAGGGAGGAGAACCATTCTTTGTTACCGGTCATGTGGCGTAAGCAACCTGAATCCACAATCCAAATGTTCTCCTTCCTCAAGCGTGTAACCTACATAGACGAGCAATACATCGATGACTCAATACTGGGGTTAGTCAAAAGGAATTTAGGAATCCAGTACTGAGTCACACGATGTGCAGCAGGAAAAACACGCGAAAGCTGAGATAAAACAGCAGGTTTATAAGTCAAAGTTTGAGATTTTTTTCTTAACTACTGACCTATAAGGTGTTACTTGTGTAGCACAAAAATCAGTAGCTCCGGAGGCAAAAACAAAAGGTCCGGAGGTAACAACAGAAGGTCCGGAGGCAAAAACTGAAGCTCTGAGGTAAACTTTGAATGTTTTTGACTCATAACAGCAAGTTGCATGTTCCTGACATTCGGTTTAGTATGTGCAGCAAATTTTGCATGAGAGTTATAAGATCTAGCTTGCATTCTTTCCTTTTTATGTTGTTTAGCTAGTCTATAACAAAAATCTATGACATGACCATCTCTACCACAATAGGTACAATGAAATTTAACTTTGTGTTCATGTCTAGATGAGCATGCAGTATGTTTATTTGAACCCGAACGTGACAACATTCCCGCAGATTTAAAAACCACCTCTTTTGAATTAGGAACTATTTTAATCAAACCACTTCCTAATGACTTTACAATTTTAGGTGGATGTGCTTTAGCATGAGCATGAGAATCAAAACTTAAACTAGTTTTATCATTGCAAGATTTGGATCAATTCAGTAGCAAGTTTAGATTTTTGTTCCCAATACAAAACTGCTCTAGTGTCCTATTGATGTCATAAAGTTTCTTAGACAATTCTAGGCAGTTTTCACATGAAGTTTTTCCTTTTAATTTGCAATTAGAACAATATTTAACTTCATGAGCACGTAAAACATTATTCAGTATTGAAATTTCATTCATAGCATCTTTTAGTTTCTTATCAAGATCATCACACCTAGAACAATGCAAATCAATTGTAGAACAAGAAGCATCTTTCAAGTTTCCAATATTAAGTGCAGCAATCTTTTTGTTCTTTCCAATTCCAAGTTCAAGTTTATCAAGTGTGGAGGTATGTGCACTTCTTAGGGAGGACAATTGTTCATATATTAAGTCACATGAGGAAAAAGAATCATCACTAGGATTCAAGGATTTCAAACGATTAATATCAGATTCTAGTGACTCAATTTTAACAGCATTGTCCCTAAGTTTTTTGTCCTTTTTCTTAACAATAATAGTGACACGAAAAATAGCATCACACATTTCTTTGCAAGTAGGACATACCCCTTCATTGTCGCTGTTGTGTTCTGCCTCCTCCATACTTGATCTTGACTTGCCTGCCATGAAGCACAAGTTTGCCAAATCATCTTCATCTTTGTCACTTCCAATGTCCATGTCGCTTGAGCCAAGTTCCTGGAGTGTGGAGATAAAACTGTTCACCAGTTGGCGACCTGTAAAGCCCTTATTCTTCTTCTCATTGTTTGTTGAGGAGTGCTCCATCCTTGATTATTTTTCTTCCCGGAAAGTAGGACCTGAAAGGTTAGGACAATCTGTACGAAAGTGTCCTGTCTTACCACGTTTGAAGCATCGTTGAGATCCGGAGCTTCCTCTCCTTCTAGTTCTCACATTTTGCAATGCTTTTGAGAACCTAGTAGAGAGAAGTGCTAGCTCCTCCTCTGGAAACTTCTCAATCTGTTCAAGGGTCAGAGAGGACAACAAAGCAAGTGTACCACAAGATGAAGATTGACTGGAGATAGGCATGTCACATTGAGAAACAAATGCAAGAGACTTGTTGGGGTTCTTACCCGAGATTATGTCAATTTCATGAGTTTTTAGTTTAGAGTAAAGTCTATCTAAATTAAGAGTACTCATGACAATTGATTCACAAATGGATGTTACTTTCATTTCCCATATTGTCATGTCTAATGTACTAAGGAGTTGCCTAGCATTCCCAGCATTAGAAAAGTTTACGTTGACACTACGTAGATTACTAATAATTTTATTAAACCGGGCAAAAAGTTGATCGATGGACTCACCAGGCTGCATCTCAAAACGCATGTATTCCTTTTTGAACATATCTTGTTTTACCTCCTTAATTGTGTTGGAGACTTCGTGATAGTCACAGAGAGCTCTCCAAACATCGTATGCTGATCGGAGATGCGCGACATGATCAAAGTCGCTTTGAGTGAATCCCTAAATGATCAAGTTGCGGGCTTTGTTGTTGTTGTCAACGTCCCATAGGTTCGCAGCCGTAACTTGATCATTTAGTGGCACTTAATAAGGCTTGTACATTTTTTCCCCATATTGCAAAGCCTTGTGCCTGGATGAAAGCTTCCATACGTGCTTTCCAAACCTAAAAATCAATACCACTAAAAACACATGGTTTTGCAGAGTATTTCTCCATGATGATTAGTCAAAAACACGTGAAAATCACAAATATTAGAGCACCATGGCTCTGATCCCAATTTTAGGATCGAAGAGGTGAATGGTAGATTAAAACTTTTCAGCAGAAGCAACAAAACACCCCTCGGCAGAAAACTGATCTGTTAAAGAAACCATGTGTACGACTAATCTAAATGTTTTCAACGGTGACAAAACTAGTATATATTGTAGATAATCAAGTCACGAAGACGTCACAACAAGAATCACAAAAATCCGTCAAGAAAAACTCAAGTTACGATTGAAAGATGGAACAAAGGTCAATCTGTCCTACCCGAGAAAAACAGTTCTGGAACATTGCAAAGAACCTCGTGTATATCAGAATGCACAAATCCAATGACCATGGAATTTCCACAGATAATAGAAAATCAAGTTGTGAAGAAAACTCAAAAAGAATCACACCAATCGGATTTGAAAAACTCGAGTTATGATGAAACCACCGAAGAAAGGTAGTGCTGTGCAGAAACTCGACGAGAAAGACTTGAAGAAAACAAGTCGGACGAACAAGGCACAAAAGCTCCTTTAGACTACGAAATTTATTAATCAAATCTTGCAAGGAACAGCCCCAAAGTCGTGCACCATGAGCTCTGGCCTCCCTTGCTTATATAACCAGCCCTTAGGCCAACCCAAACTTAACTAGGACTCTAATCTTACTCAATTCACGAATCAAAACTTTCCATAACTGCTCAAGACTCTTCTATACGCAGATAGAATCAATCTTAAGACTTCCAAACACCATAGAAACGTATCCCGCATCCCTAAAACAACTCAAATTCGTGACCCACACAAAATCCTATCATAACCAACTCAAAAATTTCCATATTTGAGTCAAACATGACTAAGCCGCAACCGAAGTCATCATCGGATACGATACGATCCTTCCAACCAGATCTTTCCTTCCATAACCCATCTTTGAAACCATGCTGACACGTCATGCACCGCATGCATACATGTGAACACCTTCCTTCAACATCCAGCTTCCTTCATATGCACCGCCCTTGATTCAATCATTCTGCGTGACCTCCTGATCAGCTCAACCACAATTCCTCCTGAACTTGATTGTTGGAACCTCATCTCCTCCCTGAGACTAGTCCAATGGATCCCGTCACCATCCGTGTATTGAACTCAATCAACATATGCACATGAATAAACAACAAATACTTCCGAGCACAAGTCCTCGACTTGACTCTCGTTAGTTCTGATAACCACAACACCTTACATGAGAACCTCACATAAGTTGTTGCAAACCTTAGAAAAAATATATCAACCATAACCACCAAAACACACCAAAAACTTAGTAAAAGAAAACTAAGCAAACTTTCCATAATCCAAAAAGCAAGTTCAAAACATTGCAAATTAAAAGTAGAACCATTGCGATCAAGCTCCGAACTTTGCCAAATCTAACTGGACCTTGAACCAGAGCTTACCAAAACTAACAGTATCTAGCGCTGAAACTTACCAAAGCTAGCAGGACCTAGCGCCAGAGCTAACCAAAGCTAGTCGGACCTAGTGCCGGAGCTTACCAAAGCTAGTCGGACCTATAGCCAGTGCTAACAAAGCTAGTCGGACCTAGCCAAAGCAAGTCGGACCTAACGTTGGACCTTGCCAGAGCTACCCAAAACAAGTCGGACCTATCATCGGACCTTGCAGGAGCTCGGACCTAGAGTCGGACCTTGATGAAAAGGGTGTTTTGGCAGTATTTGAAACTTTCTCGTCATAGCCAATGTATTAAACACACATTGGTCTCACAAGATGCCTACTCCATCAGGTGTCTTCCGGATTCGAGGAGATCGCACTGCTGGGGTCACTGCGCTGGAAAAACTTCATGCACTCGCAACAGTGCAAGAAGCTAAATCCAGCAAGGAGCAATCTGCTCGGCAACCTCTGAGCTCGCGCCAGCTCGGCTCAACCTCTACACATCGTCTGTAGCCAAGCAGTGACACCGACATTCCCGTCAAAGTCATCCAAATCAGTTCTGATGCCACTCAAACCACCAAGACCCGAAGTTGGAGGTACCGGTGGACCTATTACCATGGCATCCACCAAGGATCATAGGCCCTACAGGAAGCTCCGAACAACCAAGCACACAAGATGCTGAAGCTCAAGTAAGTTCTGATGCATGGATCTCGGAGGTCTGGAACTACTTGAAATACAACATCCTTACTGAAGATGGTGTGTCTATTGAGCAAATTGTCAGATTGGCTAAAAGATAAATGTTTATAGAAGGGGAACTTTATCGATGTGGTGCCAACGACATTCTAATGCAGTGCATTTCCTAGGAAGAGGGTCGCGAACTTATCGTAGAGATCCATGGAGGCGAGTGTGAGAACCACACGTCATTCCGCACGCTGGTTGGTAAGGCCATCCGACATGGTTTTTACTGGACAACAACATTCCAGGATGCAATCGAGCTGATCAATAAGTGCGAGGCGTGCCAGTGCCACGTGAAGCAAATTCATACACTGGCGCAGTAACTGCAAATGATTCCTCCCTCATGGCCATTCGCTCTGTGGGGGATGTATATTTTGGGACCTTCCCAAAAGTCGTCGGAGGATACCGGTTCTTATACGTCGCCATTGACAAGTTCACAAAGTGGCCGGAAGCAACTCCAGTTGTGACAATCAACAAACAATATGTGAGACCTATGTGTGCTGAATACATTGGCTGTGACAATAAAAGTTTTGAATGCTACCATAACATCTTTTTAGCAAGGTCCGACTCTAGCTCCGAGCTTCTGCAAGGTCCGACAATAGGTCCGACTTTCTTTGTCTAGATCCGACATGTGTTTGGGTAGCTCTGGTGAGCTTTGTCTTTAGCTCTGGCATGTCTTTGTTAAGCTCCGACATGTTTTTCTAGCTTCGACTTTTGGGATGACTAGTTCCGACTAGTTTTGGTAAGCTCTGGTGCTAGGTCCAACTAGCTTTGTTAAGCTCCAGCACTAGGTTGTACTAGCTTTGGTAAGCTCCGGTTCAAGGTCCGGTTAGCTTTGATAAGGTCCGGTGCTTGATCGCAATGTTCCAAATTTTCATGTGAAATGTTTCAAACATGCTTTATATTCTTGGAAAGATTGCTAAGTATTCATTTGATAAGTTTTTGGTGCGTTTTGGTTGATATGGATGATATCGTTTTGCTATGCTTTGCAACATGCTTATGTGAGGTGCTCACGTAAGGTGTTGTGTACGGAACTAACTTCAGTCAAGTCGCGGACTTGGGCTCGTACGGATTGGTTGTTTGTTCATGTGTAGGTGTTGCTTGAGTTCCAGGCATGGCTGGTGACGCGATCCATTGAACTAGTCTTAAGGAG
Organism: Tuctoria greenei; assembly: GCA_036927565.1. Taxonomy (NCBI): domain Eukaryota; kingdom Viridiplantae; phylum Streptophyta; class Magnoliopsida; order Poales; family Poaceae; genus Tuctoria; species Tuctoria greenei. Next base: position 93,495,364 of record JAYESD010000001.1, read on the forward strand.
AAGATGAGGTTCAACAACCAAGTTCGGGAGGAATTGTGGTTGAGTTGATCGGGAGGTTGCGCAACATGTTTGAATCAAGAACAATGCATATGAAGGTATCGTGGACGTCATTAGAAGATGTTTTCACGTGTGCAAGGAGTGCATGGATGTGGCTACATGGTTCCGAGGCGTGATGAAGAGATGTGGACATAAAGAATTGGTCAGAAAGGTCCAACCGACTAGGCTATGGACTCAGGCTGTGGCTGAGTTAGGTTTGACTCAAATATGGAATGTTTTGAGTTGGTTATGATAGGATTTCGTGTGGGTCACAAATTTGAGTTGTTTTAGGAATGTGGGATAAATTTATAAGGTGTTTGGAAGTCTTAAAATTGCTTCTATCTGCATATAGAAGAGTCTTAAGCAGTTATGGAAAGTTTTGATTCGTGAACGGAGTAGGATTAGAGTCCTGATTTGAGTTGAGTTGGCCTTCGAGCTGGTTATGTAAGCAAGGGAGGCCAGAGCTCGTGGTGCACGACTTTAGGGCTGTTCCTCTTGTGTTCTATTGAATAAAATTCGTAGTTTGAAGGAACTTTTGTGCCTTGTTTGTCCGACTTGTTCCAGATAAGTTTTACTCGTCGAGTTTCTGGACAGGACTACCTTTCATTGGTGGTTTTATCATAACTTGAGTTTTACAGATTCAATTGACGTGATTCTTTTTGGGTTGTCTTCACAACTTTATTATCTATAATCTGTCAAAATTTCACGATCATCGGATTTGTGGTTTCTGATCTACACGAGTTTCTTTGCAGCATTACAAAACTATTTTTCTCGAGTAGGACAGATTGACCTTTGTTCGATCTTTCAATCGTAACTTGAGTTTCTCTTGACGGTTTTCAGTGATTCTTGTTGTGTTATCTTCGTTACTTGATTCTATATGATATCTATTACTTTTGTCACGGTGAAACACGTTTAGATTAGTCTCACACACAATTTCTTTAACAGATCGTTTTTCTGCGAAAGGGGTTGGGATTTAATTGTTTCCGTTGCGTAAGATTTTTAAATCTACCATTCACCCCCCTCTGGTAGCTTTTCACTTCTCTTCGATCCTAAAATTGGTATCAGAGCCACGGTTCTCTAATCATTGTGATTTGCACGTGTTTTTGAATAATTATCATGGAGAAATACTCCGCCAAACCTTGTGTGTTTGCTGGTATTGATTTTCAGATTTGGAAGGCACACATGGAGGCTTTCATCCAGGCGCAAGGTTTCGCAATATGGGAGAAGATGTACAAGTGTTACGAAGTGCCACCAAACAATCAAGTTACGGCTACAAACCTACGGGACATCGACAACAACAACAAAGCCCGAAACTTGATCATCCAAGGACTCACTCAGAGTGACTTCGACCGTGTTGCACATCTCCGATCGACATACGATGTATGGAGAGCACTTTGTGACTATCACAAAGGATCCAACATGATCAAGGAGTTAAGCCAAGACATGTTCAAGAAAGAATACATGCGCTTCGAGATGTAACCCGGTGAGTCCATTGATGATCTCTTTGCTCGCTTTAACAAAATTCTCAGTAACTTGCGTAGTGTCAACGTTAATTTTTTTGATGCTGAAAATGCTAGGCAACTTCTTAGTACATTAGATATGTCAATTTGGGAGTTGAAAGTCACATCTATTCGTGAATCTACTGTCATGAGTACACTTACTTTATATGTGGTATATTCCAAGTTAAAAACTCATGAAATTAACATAATATCACGTAAGAACCCCAACAAGTCTATTGCCTTTGTTTCTCAATGTGACATGCCTAGCTCCGGTCAATCTTCATCTTGTGGTACACTTGCTTTGTTGTCCTCTCTAACCCTTGAACAGATTGAGGAGTTTCCAGAGGAGGAGCTAGTACTTCTCTCTACTAGGTTCTCAAAAGCATTGCAAAATGTGAGAACTAGAATGAGAGGAAGCTCCGGACCTCAACAATGTTTCAAATGTGGTAAGACAAGACATTTTCGTTCAGATTGCCCTAACCTTTCAGGCTCTACTTCCCGAGAAGAAAAACAATCAAGGACGAAGCACTCCTCAACAAATGATAAGAAGAAAAAGAAGGGCTTTACAGGTCGCAACCTGGTGAACAGTTTTATCTCCGCACTCCAGGAACTTGGCTCTAGCGACGTGGACATTGGAAGTGATGAAGATGAAGATGATTTGGCCAACTTATGCTTCATGGAGGGCAAAACAAGATCAAGATCACGTCAGGAGGATGCAGAACTCAACAATGACGACGATGAGGTATGTTCTACCTGTAATGAAATGTGTGATGCAATTTCTCGTGCAACTATTATTGTTAAGAAAAAGGACAAAAAACTTAGGGATAATGCTACTAAAATTGAATCACTAGAATCTGAAATCAACCATTTGAAAACCTTGATTCCTAGTGATGATTCTTGTCCCTCGTTTGATTTAATATATGAACAATTGTCCTCATTAAGAAGTGCGCACACCTCCACACTTGATAGACTTGAGTTAGAAATTGAAAAGAACAGAGAGCTCTCTGCGCTTAATGTTAAAAACTTGAAAGATGCTAGCTACTCTACATTTGATTTGCATTGTTCTACTTGTGACGATCTTGATAAGAAACTACAAGGTGCTATGAATGAAATTTCTATATTGAACAATGCTTTACATTCTCATGAAGTTAAATTTTGTTCCAATTGCAAATTAAAAGGAAAAACTTCATGTGAAAATTGCCTTGATCTGTCCAATAATCTTGATAACATGCATAGGACATTAGATCAATTTTGTAATGGGAATAAGAACCTAAACTTACTGCTGAATTCTTCCAAGTCTTGCAATGATAAAACTGCTTTAGGTTTTGATTCTCATGCTTATGCTAAGGCACATCCACCTAAAATTGTAAAGTCATTAGGAAGTGGTTTGATTCAAACAGTTCCTAAACAAAAAAAAGTGGTTTTCAAATCTTCAGAAGTGTTGTCTCATTCGGCTTCAAATAAAAATATTGCTTGCTCATCTAGACATGAACACAAACTTAAATTTCATTGTACCTACTATGGTAGAGATGGTCATGTCATAGATTTTTGTTATAGACTAGCTAAACAACAGAAAAGGAAAAGAATGATTGCTAGATCTCATAACCTTCATGCAAAATTTGCTGCACATATTAAACCGAATGCCAAGAACATGCAACCTGCTGTTATGAGTCAAAAACATTCAAAGTTTACCTCCGGACCTTCTGTTTTTTTCTTCGGAGCTACTGATTTTTGTGCTACACAAGTAACACCTTATAGGTAAGTAGTTAAGAATAAAAAACCTCAAGCTTTGACTCATAAACCTGATGTTTTATCTCAGCTTTCGCGTGTTTTTCCTGCTGCACGTTGTGTGACTCAGTACTGGATACCTAAATGCCTTTTGACTAACCCCAGTATTGAGTCATCGACGTATTGTGCTTCTATGTAGGGTACATACTTGAGGAAGGAGAACATTTGAATTGTAGATTCAGGTTGCTCACGCCACATGACCAGTAACAAAGAACGGTTCTCCTCCCTCTCTTTTGTGTCACGTGTAGAGAATGTTACTTTTGCCGATAATTCTTCAACTTCTATAATTGCTAAGAGTTCGGTTAGAGTAAATGATCACTACACTTTGAAGGATGTGGCACTTTTCTTTGAAATACAACTTGCTTTCTGTTTCACAATTGCTAGATGAAAATATGGAAATTATTTCAATAAAATCTGCTGCAAAGTTGTAGGTTCAAATAGTGAGCGTATTTTTAACATGTCTTGGTTTGGAAGAGTTTTTAAAGCTGATTTTGATATGTCTTCCTCTAAGCATAGGTGTCTAGTTGCAAATGATGCAAATGACTTATATTTTTGGCATCGTAGACTTGGTCACGTAGGCTTTGATCATCTAACGCGTGTTAGTGCTTTGGATCACATACGTGGGCTGACTAGGCTTAAAAGGGACAAAGAAATTGTGTGCTCTTCTTGTAGACATGCTAAGATGGTTGCAGGTTCACATACTTCTCTCACAATGATCATGACAACTGAACTATGTCAACTTTTGCACCTTGACACCTTAGGACCTTCACGTGTTCAATCCTTCGGAGGTAAATGGTATGTTCTTGTTATTGTTGATGATTATTCTAGATACTCTTGGGTTTACTTTATGGCGTCTAAGAATGAAGATTTTAGTCACCTTAGAATTTTATTTCTTAGATTATCAATTGATCACTCAGGATCCTTAAAAGCAATTAGAAGTGATAACGGAACTAAATTTAAAAATCAATCTTTTGATCACTTTTGTGCTGAAAATGGAATAGATCATCAATTTTCTTCACCATATGTACCTTAACAAAATGGTGTTGTAGAAAGAAAGAACAGAACCTTAGTTTAGATGGCTAGGACTATGCTTGATGAATATCAAACTCCTAGAAAATTTTGGGCTGATGCGATTGCAACCGCTTGTTATGTCTCAAATCGTGTTTTCTTGCGCGCTAAGCTAGGTAAAACACCATATGAGCTCCGGTTTGGACATAGGCGTAGTGTTACACACTTTAGGGTCTTTGGTTGCAAATGCTTTGTTAAGAAACAAGGAAATCTTGATAAATTTGAACCTAGATCCATTGATGGCATGTTTCTTGGTTATCCATCTCATACTAGAGGCTACCGTGTGTTTTTACTTGACACTAACAAAATTGTGGAGGCTTGTGAAGTGTCTTTTGATGTAGCCCAGGTACTAGCTCAAACATTGCAGGTCCAGATCCATATCCACAGGGGGAGAACATTTTCGTTGAAGATGAGGAAGAATTGGAGCTGCTGCCTAAAAATTCAGCAGCTAAAGACTTTGGTTCAGCTTCGGATGTTAATTCTCAACCAGCACCGACAACCATCAATGCTGGTTCAAATCGTCCTCAAGTCACAAGCTCATCGATTTGTGATGAACATGAAGAAGAAGAAACTTGTGAGACATCTGTTCCCCTACTGTTTTACAAAGATCATCCACCGCAACAGATAATTGGAAGCTTGCACGAACGAGTCACACGGTCCAGGTTTTGCGATCCAAACTCTCATGGTCATTCTGCTTTTGTTGCTTCTTTTGAACCCAAAGATATATCACATGCACTCACTAATGAATCTTGGATTATTGCCATGCAAGAAGAGTTAGAAAAGTTTGAAAGAAATAATGTTTGGAAACTTGTACCTCCACCTCAAGATCACACTTTAATTGGAACTAAATGGTTGTTTAAAAATAAACAAAGTGAGGATGGGGTTGTGGTTAGGAATAAGGCTAGGTTGGTTGCTCAAGGTTTCACTCAAGTTGAAGGTCTAGATTTTGGTGAAACTTTTGCTCCTGTTGCTAGATTAGAAGCCATAAGAATTTTGTTAGCTTTTGCTGCATCTAAAGGTTTTAAGCTATATCAAATGGATGTTAAAAGTGCTTTTCTCAATGGTTACATAGATGAGGAGGTTTATGTCAAACAACCACCGGGTTTTGAAAATTCAGATTTTCCTAATCATGTTTACAAACTGTCCAAAGTCTTGTACAGTCTCAAACAAGCCCCTAGAGCATAGTATGATAGGTTAAAAACATTCTTACTTGAAAAGGGGTTTACCATGGGCAAGGTTGATAAAAATCTTTTTGTGCTTAAGCATGGCAATGAATCATTATTTGTTCAAGTGTATGTGGATGATATTATCTTTGGTTGTGCTTCTCATGATCTTGTGTCCAAGTTTTCAGCTATGATGAGTTCGGAATTTGAGATGAGTATGATGGGAGAACTCACGTACTTTTTGGGGCTGCAAATCAAGCAAACCAAGGAGGGTAACTTTGCGCATCAAATGAAGTATACAAAAGACCTCCTAAGGCGCTTCAACATGGAAAAAAGCAAGCCTCTTCGGACACCAATGGGAACAGCAACAACACTTGAACTTGATGAAGATGGTGAACCCGTGGATCAAAAAGAATATAGAAGCATCGGATCACTTTTGTACCTTACAACATCAAGACCGGACATACAATTCAGCGTATGTCTTTGTGCATGGTTTCAAGCCTCCCCACGTGCTTCACATCGTCAACCTGTCAAAAGGATTCTCATGTAGTTACATGGAACTCAAGAATTTGACATTTTTCTTCCTTCTTCCTCAACCAGTACTTTGAAATCTTTTTCCGATGCTGATTTTGGAGGTTGTAGGATTGATAGGAAAAGTACTTCTGGTGCTTGTCATTTTCTGGGTAATTCTCTTGTTGCTTGGTCCTCTAGAAAACAAAGTTTAGTTGCACAATCCACCGCCGAATCTAAATATGTAGCTGCTGCTAGTGCTTGTTCACAAATTCTTTGGATTGTTCAAACACTTAAGGACTATGGGGTTGATGTAGATAGTGTTCCACTGTTTTGTGATAGCACTAGTGCCATTTGCATTGCCAAAAACCCCGTGCAACATTCTAGAACTAAGCACATTGATATTAGGTATCACTTTCTCCATGATAATGTTGACAAAGGAAACATTGTGCTTCATCATATAGATACCGAACAACAATTGGATGACTACAAAACCTTTGGATTTCACTCGTTTTTGTTATATTCGTAGTGAAATAGGGGTTATGCATCCTCATGGCTTAAATTGAGGAGGAGTTTTCAAACCCTAGAAGTCTATGTGTGAATCTGAAATTAAAATAATATGAGCATAGTATTTCGTACATATATGAATTTGTGATTCCTTTTACATGCTGAAAGTTCTTACTACATTACTCGTGTTATACATTTTGTAGTTTTTACCATGTCTAGTAATTGGAATAATTACTTACACTAAATCTGGTCATGGTCGAACTTTCTTGCTCTTTTGAACTTGTTGCCTTCTCAAAAGTGCTTTTAATCATAAAGAATTAATCAAGCAATCAACTCACATGTTGAGTTTTTGTGAACAAATATAAGTTGAGAAAAGATCAAGAGAATATGCATGCATCACACTTCTTCTTTTGAGATGGCTTATCATTGCACTTAGATATGAACTTGGAAGAAGTTGTGTATGACTAAAACCACATCCTTAAGCTTCTGATTGTCAAATGACATAGGCTTGGCTTGGTTGGTTAGAATAAGGTAGATGCGCATATTATCTCTTGCAAATATCATATGATCTAAATTTGTGCCTTGAAAAATAATAAAATGCAGCAACAAGTGTCATTCTTTCAGGTTTTGAAATAGTTAAGTTTGTGAGATCATGACTTGCTTAAATTGAAAATTACATTTGATCTCTAGCATGGCTTACACTACTTTATGTATCTCATTGATGTGATAGTGTATGTTACTTGATAGTATGACTTGTATGAGATTTGTTTTATATGTATATGTTATAATATGGTCATAACAATTAAAATTTCTCTTTTCAACCTTGCTGAATACATTGTCAAAGGGGGAGAGATAATATGTGAATTTTTAAAGATAAGTATGCAAGGGGGAGAAATTGATTACACATTGCATATATTCACAATTGTTTTTGGCACGATCCTTCTCAGGGGGAGAATTTCTTTTTCTCATTTTATTTCTGTTTTACAAACGGGAATAAATTGTTTTCAAAACTTTTAATGTGAATAAGACAATGTTCAGATCTTAAGTGGTGTTGCCAATGCATTCATCAAGGGGGAGATTGTGAGACCTATGCATGCTGAATACATTGGCTTTGACAATAAAAGTTTTGAATGTTGCCATAACATCTTTTTAGCAAGGTTCGACTCTAGCTTTGAGCTTCTGCAAGGTCCGACAATAGGTTCAAATTTCATTGTCTAGATCCGACATGTGTTTGGGTAGCTCCAGTGAGCTTTGTCTTTAGCTCTGGCATGTCTTTGTTAAGCTCTGACATGTTTTTCTAGCTCCGACTTTTGGGATGACTAGTTCCGACTAGTTTTGGTAAGCTCCGGCGCTAGGTCCGACTAGATTTGTTAAGCTCCAGCGCTAGGTTGTACTAGCTTTGGTAAGCTCCGGTTCAAGGTCCGGTTAGCTTTGGAAAGGTCCGGTGCTTGATCGCAATGTTCCAAATTTTCATGTGAAATGTTTCAAACATGCTTTATATTCTTGGAAAGATTGCTTAGTATTCATTTGCTATGTTTTTGGTGCGTTTTGGTTGATATGGATGATATCGTTTTGCTATGCTTTGCAACATGCTTATGTGAGGTGCTCACGTAAGGTGTTGTGTACGGTACTAACTCGAGTCAGGTCGCAGACTTGGGCTCGTACGGATTGGTTGTTTGTTCATGTGCAGGTGTTGCTTGAGTTCAAGACATGGCTGGTGACGGGATCCATTGAACTAGTCTTAGGGAGAAGATGAGGTTCAACAACCAAGTTTGGGAGGAATTGTGGTTGAGTTGATCGGGAGGTTGTGCAACATGTTTGAATCAAGAACAATGCATATGAAGGTATCGTGGACATCATTGGAAGATGTTTGCACGTGTGCAAGGAGTGCATGGACGTGGCTACATGGTTCCAAGGTGTGATGAAGAGATGTGGACGTAAAGAATTGGTCGGAAAGGTCCAACCGACTAGGCTATGGACTCAGGCTGTGGCTGAGTCGGGTTTGACTCAAATATGGAATGTTTTGAGTTGGTTATGATAGGATTTCATGTGGGTCACAAATTTGAGTCGTGTTAGGAATGTGGGATACGTTTCTAAGGTGTATGGAAGTCTTAAGATTGCTTCTATCTGCATATAGAAGAGTCTTAATCAGTTATGGAAAGTTTCAATTCGTGAACGGAGTAGGATTAGAGTCCTGATTTGAGTTGAGTTGGCTTTCAAGCTGGTTATATAAGCAAGGGAGGCCAGAGCTTGTGGTGCACGACTTTGGGGCTGTTCCTCTTGTGTTCTATTGAATAAAATTCATAGTTTGAAGGAACTTTTGTGCCTTGTTTGTCTGACTTGTTCCAGACAAGTTTTACTCGTCAAGTTTCTGGACAGCACTACCTTTCGTCGGTGGTTTTATCATAACTCGAGTTTTACAGATCCAATTGACGTGATTCTTTTTGGGTTGTCTTCACAACTTGATTTTCTATCATTTTATTTGTGGTTTCTGATATACACGAGTTTCTTTGCAGCGTTCTAGAACTTTTTTTCTTGGGTAGGACAGATTGACCTTTGTTCGATCTTTCAATCGTAACTTGATTTTCTCTTGACGGTTTTGAGTGATTCTTGTTGTGTTGTCTTTGTGACTTGATTCTATCTGATATCTATCACTTTTTTTCACGGTGAAACACGTTTAGATTAGTCTCACACACGATTTCTTTAACAGATTGTTTTTCTGCCGAAGGGGTTGGGATTTAATTGTTTCCGCTGCGTATGATTTTTAAATCTACCATTCACCCACCTCTGGTAGCTTTTCACATGCTCTTCGATTCTACACAATCTGACATCAAGTTCTTGAAGTCCATTGTCTGAAGATTTGGAGTTCCAAACAGAATCATCACTTACAACGAAACCAATTCACAAGTGCAGCATTCCAAGAGTATTGCGGAGACCTCGACATAACTGTCAGCTATGCATCAGTAGCTCATCCGACAAGCAATGGCAAAGCCAAGAGAGAAAACACAAAAATTCTCAAGGGACTCAAGACACACACTTATGAGTGCTTGAAAAAGCATGGTGCCAACTGGATAGAAGAGCTTCATTCTGCATTGTGGGCAAGCCAGACAACACCCAGTCGGGCAACAGGAGGAACACCCTTCTTCATGGTGTACGGCGCCAAAGATGTCATTCCTCTGTAAATTCTATGGGGTCTCTCCGAGTCTGGACCTACGACGAAGCCATGCAGGACCAGCTTTGACGTGATGACTTAGACCTCGTCGACAAGGCAAGGTGCGAGTAGCTGTTCGGAACACACGATAACACCAGGCGCTCTAGCGCTATCATCAAAGGCATGTCAAATCGGCGGTTGGAAAAAGGCAATCTGGTGCTGCGGCGAATACTCACTCGAGAAGGGATGAACAAACTTTCCCCCAGCTGGGAGGGTCCCTTCCGAGTTATCGAAGTTTCCCGCCCAGGATGCGTTTGCTTGGCAACGGAGGATGGGATACCACTTCGTACCACTTCCCAACCCCTGGAATATTGAGCATGTCCATAAGTTCTATACTTAGTAGCACGGAGGTGAGTCTGTATTTGTATAAAATGTATCTCATAGAGTCTATGAACAGAGTCGGGTTGGTGCAAGATGTATAGCACACTTAAATTGGTCCTGTACTTTATGTGTGTCCTTGCCTTCCCCTGTTATTTGGACCGATAGTGAAATACATTTATATGAAAATAGATTCTACGTGCATCTACTTTGTGCATGCTCATTATTTTTCTTCTTTTACCTTCTTGTCAATTGTGATGTTGTGCAATCTACTTGAAACTTAGTCTTAAAGATTCATGCGATGTATAAATAAGTTTTATTAGTAATCTTCTATTAGATCTTAGTATTGTTGTATGGCCTACTCGCTTGAAACCAATGCCAATGATAGGTCCGGAGTGCGCTATTGACTTAGCCTGGTCCAACACCCTAAGTACGCCACTCTACCTATTCTGGTGGGTCTCAGTAAGGCTGGTCCGAAAAGCACACGAACCTATGGAAGTTTAATCAATATACTTATATTGTCACAATGAGTTTATTAGGATCTAAAATTCAAAGAAGGATAATAAGCCACAAATAAGTTATAGTTAAGAGGACAATTTACTGCTTTTCTTGTCTCTCATGTGCATGAAAAAAGAATAATTGACGATGACCTGGACGTTGATGGTGGATGCCGCTAGAGCACCTAGCTCTGACATGACCCAAGGGGCCCGCCGTCGATGTTTCATACGTTGATAGTGGGCACCGTCGAAGCAACTATGCTCCGACAGCACCCAGGGGTCTGCCGTCGATGCTTCATACGACGATAGTGGGCACCGTCGAAGCAACTAAGCTTCGACAACTCCTAGGGGGCCCGCTGTGGACGTTCAGTATGTGGCGAAGGGTCCTTAGAGATTTCAGATGCAGGACTCAGCTCTCGAAGCTATCACAGTAGCTACGAGTTTGGAGCAATATAAAATTCAGGACATTGCCCAATTCCTATGGTAGATGTCCTAAATCAATTGAGCACATCTACCAGGGGGCCAACAAGATAAAGGCAAGGCAATGATATATTGAAGACAAAAATGGACATCAAAAGGATTTCATTCATTCAAAATTTGGAGACTTACAAGCTGAAGGTACAAAAGGGAAGGATCCTAGCTACTGGAGTTCCGCTAGAAGTACGTAGCAACCTTTTGGGCAACTTCTTGGACGCTTGCCTTGACAATTTCTTCATCCTCAGCGATGGGTCCGTCAATCACCGGAGCTAGAGACATAGAGGGATCCAGACTGCGAAAGCATGCCAACACATATTCTGCATGATTCTTTGCCAAGGAATTTCCCTCGATCTCCAGTTGGTTATTGATCACATCTTCCAGCGAATCCATCTTAGCTCCGGCTGAGTTGAGCTCCACCAAAGCTTTGTCCATCTTTGGCTCTGGGTTAACTGGTGGGACCAGACTGAACCCCAGTGGCATCAAAGCATCTTCCGCTCGCCCAAGGAAGTCCCGAACCTGCTGGGACTCTATTGCCCTCGTACTCCAGAGATCTACCAGTGAATTTCTTGTAGATGATAGCTCTTTAGAGCCCTCCTTCAAGAATCACTCGACCTCTTTAGCATGCTACTGAATTTGTTCAACCAGCTGCCACACTTGGTCAGCGATTTGCTTCTCCCGGAGGTTCAAATGGTCTTGCTTCTCCACAAGGTCCCTCTCCTTAGCCTTCACCTTAGCTTCCCTGGTAGAGACAGCAATCTCCCACCTACTGACTCCTTCTCCTTTCAACCATACCTGCTGCTTCTCAGCCTCGTGCCAGGACATAAATGTTTACTCACGGTTGGCTAGATCCTGCTCGCTACGTGCTAGCTTCTGAGAGATTTGTCTTCTATTACCTAGAGTTGTTGCTCTTTATTGTCTAATGCATCTCAGGGCTTGAGAAGCTATTCCAACAAAGTGTTGAGACTCTCCGAGCGATCATTTGCCAATTCATTGGTTTTCTTGGCATGCTCGTAGATCTCCCGAGTCTTGTCATCAAGGACTTTTATTGCAACCTCTCTTTCATCCAGTGCCTTTTTCAGACGCGTATGCTGAGCTTTCGTGGCCTCAAGCCAATCTCTTAGGTCCGCTAGTAGAGACTGCATCAACTTCGTCTTGAAGTAGAGCAGCTTGTGCCATCGCCTTAAAGTGTCACGCTCATCCTTTAGGGCCTTGCGCTCGTAGTCGAAGGCGAGATGAACTTGGCAGAGGATCGAGCAGGCATTCTCGATTGACATGGCCAGAGGGATTGACTCAGGACCTGCCTGAGGTTCCTATGGTTCCTCCTCATCTTCTGGAATAGTTGTCGGGGACTCAGGTGCCATTGCAGCATCAACCGACTACTCTGGTGTAGTGACTGCTAAAGGTTCCAAGGTAGGTGCTGATGTCGGTACCTCTGGTGCTGGTGCTGGTACTTCCGCCGGAGGTTCCAAAATCTCCAACACAGATGTTGGTACATCCACTGCTTGCTTCGGAGAAGTTAAAGCTTGCTCCGACAATTCTTATTTGTGGTTCGGCGAAACCACGACTTCTTCAACTGCTGGCGCCAATGTCATCTCAAAGTTAGTTGGCGCCGGAAGTGTCGTGTCGTCCGCCATGACCATAGGAGAACCTGTACCATCAGCGCGGGGCTTTGGTGGGCGTGATTTCTGCTGTCGTGGTGCTGGCTTGGTCGCCTGCACGTGCCAGAGTAGTAACTCCTCCTCTTGATACTCTGGAAACATAGGAATAGTGAATTCACGAAAAAGCAAAAACAAAAAAGAAAACACAAGTTCGAGTGCTGATTATTACCTGGGGACGCTGCCGCTCCAGTTGGCACAAAATTTCTTCCTTGGACGATCGGAGTCAGAACCCACTGTCGTCGGTGAGGCAGAAGCTCCGGACTTCATCCCTGAAGTCATGGCAACCACCAGCGTTGGGATCTCTGTCGTTTGAAGACACTCAGACCCAAAGCCGGTCGCTGGCATCGGGACTAGAATAGACTTGCCGAACCTAGTGCCCGCCATAGGCATTGGATCTGAAGATGATTTCTTCCGCCCGTAGCTCACCTTGGTTGTCTGACCCGGGGCTGTTGTTGCTGGAGGCACCACCAACACTTACTTGAGGGTTGGGCGAGGCAGTGGCACTGCTTGCGTCAGAGCTGCTCTAACAGAGCTGCCATCAATTCACGTCAACTTCCTCTTTCGACTGGAGGCGTCGACGTGCTCTTTGCCTTTGCCCCGACTTGAGTCAAACTTCTTCTGTCTTGGTTCTGCAGGAGCTTTGCCCTTTCCACTGACAGGTGCAGAGTCGGACCCTTCATGTGGGCAGGGGGCCGAAGCTCCTGGGATTACAATCCCTGCTAGCAGAGTGCTCCTTTGTGGCACCACAAGATCTGTATCATCAAGGAGCAACATCACCTTCTGTAGCTCCCTCCTGACCCCTGGAACTACACACGGAGGCAAGAACTCTGTTAGAGGTACGAGGTCATCTCTCTATGGAGTTCTACTATTCAACTTCTACAGATGGAGCTTCAAGGCATGCTCATCTAAATTGGTTCCTTGACCAACATCAATCCGAAAGAAATCCATTTCTCCGAAGAATGACCAAGCTGCAAATTCTCGCTTCTTGAGTGAAGCCCAACGGTTGGTGGAAGTTGCCGAGGACCATCAGAGACATCAATCCTCCATCGACCAAGTTCCGAACTCTTGATAGCACAGAGTTGTACTCTTCAGTCAGCTTCAAGAGCTCCTCCCAAGAGTTGGACTCTGTCGTCGGGAATCCTTCTGACAGCTCCACCCGACTGTGATGGTCCACCCGGATAACTACCCAATCAGTCTTCTAGGTCTCCCATTTTCCGAAAGGAAAGGCCTTGATGTACTTGTATGGGGGATTCCTATGCCTTACAAAGTAGTAGAATCCCAACAGGCTGTTACCATTGCCTATCACCCGGAGTGTGAAGAAGGTTCGGAACAGCGGCACACAGGGCAACACGCTTACCCACATCATCTAGAAGTGGACAAAGATCGCCACCAACAAGATCGAATGAGGTCCAAGATGTTGCAGTTGGAGCCCATATGACTCCGGCGGCATCAATAAGAAGCTGAATACTAGTGGAACTAGCCCAACCATGGCGTACGCTAAGAAGTAGACAATGTCACCGAGTGACTCCTTCTTGAACGGGAGCTTGCCGCAGCGAATAGCACTGTTGATGGAGTCGCTCTGCAAGCCCATCAGCTTCCGAAATCTTGTAAGATCTCTCTCGCTCACAATCTTGCTGGGGGAAGTCCGAGTTCCATCGCCGTAAAGTTGAGCAAAAGTGGGAGCGCGATGCAAGGCCTCAAGCGGAGAATTCTATGAGCAAGAATAGATCGCTGCGTAAGAGTTTTCTCCCCTTGCAATGCCTCTCCCTTTATTAAGCCTCTGCAACGCTTGGATGGCAACTGCATCCGGATCTTGATCACACTCAACAAAGTTACCTCATCAATGACAAGGGGCCTGGGTCCACTTTGCCAAAAAAGTCACACCAGGTGAACCATTGTCATGATGAGAAGTTGGAAGCCCGAGGACAGCGGCTTGACAGGGCTACAAAGATTGCGTTGGGAACCGATATGAAGGATTGCGTGAGATCCACACGTCATGTATCTCACCTAGAAAATCAAGAAGGGCCGCACGTCTCAAAAGAAAAACTGAAGTAGCAGCACAGAAGAGATAATGGCCCCACCTCCAGCATCGAAACCTCACAATCCCACCAGAGGTGGGCCCGGGGGCCACTATCGATACTCTGAATACTAGGTATCCCTTCGTACAATAAGAATATGCATTGAGTTCCACCTCCCAGTGTTGTGGACTTTCGGAGGCAACACGTGTCCTGAAGTGTCGGGCCTGCCTCCCTCCTTAGGGAAGCTCCAGCGCTGCCACATGTCCCGCAGTGCTGGATCTGCCTCCCTCCTTAGGATGGCTCTGGCGCTGCCATGTCTCCCGCAGTGCCAGACCTGCCTCCCCTACAAGGGAAGCTCCGGTGCTACCACGTGTCTAGTAGCTCTGGGCCTACCTCTCTGCAGAGCGAAGCCCCAGACCTGCCACTTGTCACAGGTCCGGATCTATGTCTACAATAGGAAGACACCGGGATCTCCAACGGCGTGGACATTCAAGTGTTGTCAATTGGCCGTTAGAAGACCTGGTTAATGCTTTATTAATGCCATATTAATGATGCACGATCCAAGGACTATCAAGACCAGTAACGCTGCCATTAAGGCACATTATCACACTATTAACCCCCCACCCCCTTAACATTCGTGGATCGTGTATAGGGTGGTTATTACAGCCGGGGCCACCTATCGGGCCATGACGCACACTGTAACCAGGCCCGATCCAGGGCATGTGCTGCTGGTGCGATGACACAGGGCCCCAGTTTGCAGTGGCCCCTGATCCTGAACACCCAAGCTTGCTAAGCACTTTAGCTGGTACAAACAAATCGAAGACCAAATGATCAAAATATTGTCTCAACAGCCCAATTAGCAACTAGCTTATCAAAGCAGCAAAGCGGAAGACAAAGCGAACTGCCAACCACAGGACCACCGTCATCACTCAGCCAACAACACGGCAAGATGACGACTCCTGATTCCTAAATCTCTCTTGCCATTGCAGCGCCCCTTTTCTTCATTAATTTCTGATTCCTTTTTCAGGTTTGCAGGTTGGCTCCCTTCCGCTTTAACTCTGACTCTTTAGTGCTTCATTCATTCATGACACAAGTTTTCTTCTTCTACTGCTGCTGAAATTAGGTGGCAGTTGTTTAATGTAGACAACCTTCCAGTCCAAGGTAGTAACTGATTTTTGTTCACAGTATTCTCTATTTTGATCTGATGTACTCTTTTCATTCTAAAAAATTGTCACTTTATAGTTCAAAATGAACTACAAAGTGATAATCTGTTAGGGACGGAAAGAGTAGCTTGGAAAATCCACATTAATTCGACTTCTAATTAGGGACCACACATCAGTAGTCTATACATCAAATATATAGTTTAAACTGCCGTTATTAAGTAGAACGTGCCTTCTTGCCCTTAGAAGAAAATTAATGGTTTAGATTGCAGATGCCTCATTTTAATATTTCGTACGGGGCCTCGGATTTTACCGTTCGGCCCTGACTGTAACAATCAGTCTTTAGCATATAAAAGGACCGCGCTGCACGATAGAAGGGGAGGTCATTCAGACTAGCTCACCCTCATACTCGCTCAAAGCAATCCAGTATACAAACACCCCGTGGAGTAGGGTATTACGCTCAGGTGGCCCAAACCACGTAAAACTCCTTGTGTCACATTGCTCTTGGATCTTGAAAAGCGCCCCGCCTAAATACGAACCTCTGTGGACTACTTCTTAGTAGTACCGGGGGAAGTGTCATTGGAACACTTCGACATACTTGATAACCACATATGCTCAGTTTCATTTGTAACCGTTTTCATGTTTATAGTAGTGAGTATAAACATACATAGCTCCCTGAACGTTAATTTTCAATAAGGAAAATTTATTATTTTCATCTTAGTTACATGAAAGTGATACAACTTTTTTGGAAGCACACTCGTGACTTCTATATCATATGATGCACAACACTTAAAAATAAAAAGACAAAAAAGAACTCCAAACATTGCAGTAGTAATCAACCGGGAGACTAGGTCACCATCCAAGTGCTTGTAAAAAATAACTAACCACTATTTCAATCGTATATATATAGCTAAGACCATTGACGGGTTCTGCACCCTGGCTAATAGAGGGCATGGGTCAGCAAACCAGACCCCAACCATCGAGGTCAGGACCACTTGTCCAAGCCCAATCATGGATCCAACAAGATACGGTGCACAACTGCACCCGACTACTAACCTGACACAAGACCACCGAGGTCGAGGATAACCAGGCTCGGTCCACGACCATCGAGGACGGCCACGAGCCTACCTAACCTCCGATCATCGAGGTTACGATGAACCCACCTGAGCCTGAGCTTGGAAACATGGTAGGTGTCAGCATTCAATATCATTTGAGCTTCGCGAATGACTTCAACGAAGGAAGGATGACCATGCTCAAGCTTATCCTGACATGGGTCACAAACCTTGCTGACAACTTCTCTGCCCCGTTCCATCCAACACTCACATACTGCAACACACCACCAATAGGCTACGAGACTGGAGCAGGCGAGGTTACAACTTTTGCAATCCGGCCTTTCCCAGAGGCACGTAGGAGGATACTATAAAGATATAAGAACATTTAACTCCCATCCCATTTATGAGTAAAGTCGAGGATAGATAGATGATTAAACAAGGCATGCTCGAGTTGCCGATAAAAAGGGGTCCGAGGCCACCTTGAGATGCGAGAGAGATTGAATCTATTGATCGACCCAGAGAGGGAGCATTCAACTGCTCTCTCACACTTATGCTCACATGACTCGACACACATGCATCAATTATTCGCATCCTCTATAACCATTTCCCCCTTTCAATCAACAAAGAGCAGGAGAACGATACTAGACATAGGGCATATTGTCCGAACCAGCATAAACCCTTGTGTCTATATAGCTAGGCCACCTCGAATCCGAATGCACGACAAAATTTATATTCATCGGTAGTACGAACATCGGTAGATGGCATGCCTAGTAGGGGGACTGCCGTGCATTCCACATCACTAGCAGCGGTGAGCATGAAGCCAGCTCTACCTTTCCCTAGATCCAAGCTCTCTGTTTTGGGAGCCCAGACTTCTTCACCAGCAGCGCTGGCACCCTTTGGGTCTCTAACAAATAGATCCATTCTCGAACTTCCGATGGGCAAAACAGTCGACGACAACAACATAGACTATGTTAATGGCATTTCGGCACCATCCTATATGAGTATGGTCGACTATGCATCACCATCCCTTCACTACATCCTGAAGAGCAACGATGGCTTCAACTCCATCACCAATAGTTGGTTGATCCTTCAACACAACTCCGCCTCAAATAGCAAGAAGTGTGGCATTGCGGCCTGGCCTACCAGCTTGTCGGTACCCTAGATGCCAGGTACCCCCTGACATTGTGGATAAAGTCATGGAGTTTCGCCCGCCAATGTTGAAGACTTCCAAAGCAACACGTATCCAGCAACACTGGGCCCGCCTCCCTCCTTTGGGTAGCACTAGAGCTACCACGTGTCTTGCAGGACCGGAGCTACGTCCCTTCACAGGGAAGCTCCGGTGCTGTCAGGCGTCCAGTAGATCCGGAGCTAACCCCCAGTAGAGGGAAGCTCCATTGCTGCATGTGTCTAGTAGCTTCGGACCTACCTCCCTGCAGAGGGAAGCTTCGGAGCTGCCACATGTAAGACCTCCGGATCTAAGTCAGCAACAGGAAGATCATAGGATCCCCAACGGCATGGTCATTCAAGAGGCTATCAAACAAACGTTACAAGTCCTGGTTAAAGTGTCATTAATTCAGTATTAATGACACACAATCGGAGGACTGTCAATACCAGTAATGCTGCCATTAAGGCACGTTATCAAGATGTTAATCACTCATAATACCAGTAGATCATGTATAGGGTGATTAATATAGCCGGGGCCACTTGTCGGGTTAGGCATGCACTGTAATGGCCAGTCCTTAGCATATAAAAGGGTTGTGCCGCACGATAGAAAGCATCTAAGCTGATACGCATACAAGCAATCCTAGACACCCACTACATACTCATACATTAACAACCACCCCGTGGAGTAGGGTATTACGCTCAGGCGGCCCGAACCACATAAAAACTCATGTGTCATTATCTTGTTCTTGATCTTATGCATGCCCCAACCGAATACGAACCTCCACGAACTATGCTTTAGTAGTACCGGGGGAAGTGTCATTTCTACACTTCGACATTTGGCGCGCCAGGTAGAACCGGGGAAGCAGGTTGCCGAAATGATCCCGCCGGAGCTGGGGGTACAACCACCATCGACCTAAGACGAGGCTGAGGTGTCACTCCCTTAGGAGTTTCCCTCACGCTGCTCCGATCACTCCTTGTCGTATTCCGCTTGCGACCCGGAACTTCAACGGGAGCTTTCTCTTTGCTTCGGTTGGAGGTTGATTTCTTGAAAGGAGAATCTACAGAACCTTTGCCTTTGCCACTGTCTGGTGTAGGTCTAGAGCCCTCATGGGAACAAAGAGCTCCGAGGATCACAATCGCTGCCGGAGGAGTGCTCTGACGCCTGTCCATGAGACCTAGATCATCAAGTGCTGGCATCTTCTTCCGTAGCTCCCTCCTGATTTATGGCACCATGTCCAAGGGCAGGAACTCCGCCAGAGGTGTCAGATCATCAGGGCAAATGGCTCCATGGTTCGGCTTTTGGAGATGAAGCTTCAAAGCCTTTTCATCCAAATTGGACCACAAATGTTTGTTGACGTTTCTTACGTCACTGATAAAAATCCACAAGCCCACGAAAACTGTCGTGTAGCACTTCCCCTTAAGAGAGTATTCCAAGGGTATCGAATCCAAGGAACGTGTGTGTAATCTTACGAACTAACTCACCCAAGTACACAAAGTTATTTTGTAGGCAAGGAAGAGAGAGGAATTCAAAGTATTGATTCTAATTCAAAAGAATTTGCAGTAGATGCTTGCTTCGGGCACGGGTTTACCCCTAGCAATACTAGGATGACTCCCGACAAGAGCCAATGGCATAACCGAACATGGAGTATTACTAAGGGCAGATAGGGCTATCACCTCCTACTGCCTACCTCTTCAATCCATGGGTCTACGAGATATTCACTAGTGATGTCTAACCTAAGCACCACGCTCACGTTCTAAATCACAACTCTAGTTGTTTCGAACACAAAGCTACAACTAGAGCCTCTAATAAATTAAAGCAATGAACCCAAAAGTAAATACTTGTGCAAACTACTATGAAATGAGAATCAAACTTCAATTGAATTCACAAAGGGCTTACTTGATTTGAGTTCACCTTTGTAGGGATACAAGTGTAGAAGAGGGACTTGACAAGCCCAGGCCTCCTTATCCTATACTCTCACCACACTCTCCTTCTACTTGGCAGCCTCTAGGACTACTCTAAACCTTTGGAGTGGTATTCTATTCTCAACTTTTGGTGTGTGTGTGAAGCGAGGTGTAGGGTTATATTTATAGGGAGGAAAAGGGTCGGTTCCCGCCACCAATTACGCGCGAATCAGTCAACTATGACTTCTTCAAGACAGAAGGAGCCAAGACATGGCATTTGACTGCATTTGGTGCCAGGACCTATTCGGCCGTCTAGGGGGGGTCAGCCGACCTGGTCTTGGCTCCTTTTGCAGTGTGCTTCATCCAGATCTCCGCCAGGTGGGTCCCATTGACTGATATTGGTGCTACATCGTTGGATGGTCTCAGATACTTCTGTTTGTAGGCCATTTGATCCATGTGGTGACATGTGGCATTGCTTGATTCGTCGAAATCCAATTTTATGGATTACTCCCTGCATGTCTTGGTATGTTAGGTCTAAATTCACCTGCATACAAATAAACACCAGCACTTGTGGAATCGGTTAGTTTTTAACCCTACCACTATGTTGTGTTTATCTTTTATGCTCATTATGAGGTGAATTGACGGTCTAAATATGGCACTTAAGGACCGTCAACAAACTCCCCCACAGTTAGTCCTTTGCTCGTCCTCGAGTGAAGGCAAGAAAAAGAACTAAGGTGCTGGTCATAAATTTTCTATAAGTTAGAAAAAAGAGAATACTAGATATTTCAACTCATACCTCAATTCATGAATTCCCCCTGTGGAATGTGGCTACCACATCAATCATGGGGTTTGAAGAGTGGAATGGTTGGAATGTAGTTCTCTTGGATCTTCCCCTGTCGAAATGATTTGACGATTTGCTATATTCGAAAGGCCAAAGAGACAATTGCTTTATCTCGCATTTGGAGTCTCTCAAGTCTCTCAAAGTGTTTTCATCCTCACCTTGGCATGTTGTGCCAATTTTGCCCCTATACTAAATATGGCTATATCTGGAGCTTGGTAGGGATCAATGTGGCACACATTGCAATTCATGTATTACTAAGTCGAAAACTTGATCCTATGGGAGACTTATGCAACAAACAAATTGACAAAGAAAATTCTTGTGCACATGAATGGAATGGGTCTTTGTGGACTCCATGGTTTTCTTTCTTTAAGGATGAAACATGGCTACTTACTTTTTATTTCTCCTTTTTTTTTGTAGCCATGTCTTCTACTCCTTTTTATTTTTCTAGAGAGAAACTGATGACTAAAATGTATGGAGTTTCTTTATTGAGTGGATGAATGATGGATACAAATTCTCAATGTGAGAAATTTTGCATGAGTAAGGTGCACAAGAAGTTCTAAGTCAAAAGGTTCATGCATGTCACTCAATTGGGTCACGAGTTTGACAAAGTTCAGTGAAAGGCAAAGTGGCATACGTATGTGGTATTCAATAATTTATATCATATGGCCGTGGTGGGTAATTAAATGTCCAATAAGAGAATCAGACAAAGTTCAAGACTCCAAATTGTGAAAACATCAACAATCAATTTCAAGCAAAGAAATATCTCCTCGAATAACTCATTTATCCTATCACACTAGTCAAATACTTAGATGATGTGTTCTTTCTATTTTGCTTGTGGGAATCATAAACAAGGAAGTAAATTGAAATATAAAGCATTCAAATTTTTAGCTCAAGCAAATTTTGACTACCAAGCTTTTAAATTTTAACCGTTGAGTTGAACTGATTTCACATATTCAATATTAAATATTATTATCTCAAACAGTAATGTAGCATGCATATTAAGGGCTAAGAGATCTAAACTAAATTTGTGGAACGAAACGAAGCCGTGTGGGGCTCAGACCAGGTCGGCCGACCAGGGGGTGTCGATTCTTATGTTCAGTTGCAACGTGTTTTGAGATGCAACGCTAATTTTGTACGTCGGGATTTCGCGAA
Source organism: Tuctoria greenei (assembly GCA_036927565.1). Lineage (NCBI taxonomy): Eukaryota > Viridiplantae > Streptophyta > Magnoliopsida > Poales > Poaceae > Tuctoria > Tuctoria greenei. The sequence continues at coordinate 93,517,385 of JAYESD010000001.1, forward strand.
TTTGGGGTACCTCCCCCACACTTGTTCCCTGAGTTCTTTATTCAACACAAATAGACTAAAGGGAGAACTTTACCGTGTTAGATGAACCAGTAAGTTCATTTTATTGAACTCAAAATATGGGGATGCTTACATTATTCAATCTAAATTTAATAAAATAAAAGTTTGGAATAAAACTAAACTAAGCTAGTAAGCATCCTATGCGGTCAGGACATCTAAACTACGCAGTGTTGTAGATGTCGGGCTTCCCGACGGCATTGCATATGCGCCTCAGCTTGGCGCCCATGCCACGGCGAACACAATCAATCTCCTCCTTGAGGGATATGAGTTCATCCTTCAGTTGTGGCCTCTCAATGCACCCTTCAGCCACTAAGTCCGACAACTTCTTGTTCTCCAAAAGGAGAGAAGCTAACTCCTTAGAAAGTTGCGCCACTTTAGGGGCATGAGGAGATTTCCCGTTGCTGTCCTCAAATTGGCCAGGTGGCCCTCTGATGGCAGGTGGCGAGAGGTGACGCATAATCTTGGAGGGTGTTGAGCCTGTCGATTCCTCCATCGGCAAATTATCCATTTGCTTGAAAAAGCCTTTTGCATAGCCTCCTTTAGGCTTACGCACCCCATGGATAATAGGGCGGTCTCCCACACGCTCAGGCGAGGTACGCGTAGGTGACTTGTAGTGGTGGTTCACTACGTCACCGTCCTTGGTCTTTAGAGTGTACATGTACTCCTCTCCAAGCTGCAGCGTTGGGACAGACTCATCTTTTTCAGGAAAAATATGGGTATTGACTGACTTAAGGCCAGGCATAGTTAGACGATGTGCTAGAATCATCGACTTCATGGGCGTCCTCCGAGGGGAGAGCGACCTTGCAGCAGAACGAGGCGTGGTGCTACGCCCACGCGGAGTCGTCGTCGGTGGCGGGATCATGACGAGAGGTACGACATCTAATGCCATGACGGACTCCAAAGCGAGGGGGGACTTTTCATTGGCTGGCGTGATGTCTCCTCTCAGGTTGAAAGTTGAGCTATAGTGGAGATGAGGCACAATCTTTCTTGTTGGCCATGACTTGGATGGGAGGAATAAGAGATGGGTTTTTCTGGATGGTGCAAGTTTCTCCTCTCTATTCCCGTCAATATATAAGCAGAGAAAGCATTATAGCACTGAGAGTCTTGTTGTGATACGTCAAAAGAGTCCGCATGAAAAAACAGAAAGCTGACGGCACAAGTGGGAGGTAGGTCAAACCTAGGGTTCGGCCGAACCCTTCCTGCCTTCGTTCGGGCTAAGTTTTCGTGGTTTGGCTTAATGGGCCCCATAGATGAATAATTGGATGAGCCCATTAATTGGATGCGGAGAATTTAGGTAGAATTTAAAGAAACAATGTGAAACTCAATAAGATTTATCACGTCAATTTCCTTTTCCGCCTCCTCCTCTTGGGATTCAAGAAATAATTTGAGTTGGTGCCCATTCACTTTAAATAGCTGACCATCATCACCTTGGAGTGTGATTGCTCCATGAGATGAGGTTTCTACTATAGTGAAGGGTCCTTCCCATTTACTTCTGAGCTTCCCATGTCCAAAGAGTTAACCCTAGAATTGAAGAGTAAAACTTTATTTCTGGGTTTGAACTCTTTAGGTGTAATCCTCTTATCGTGCAACATTTTAGTTCTTTCCTTGTAAATTCTGGCACTATGGTACTCCTTATCTCTCCACTCTTCCAACTCGGAGAGTTGCTTCAATCAGTGTTTTCCAGCTTCATGATGGTCCATGTTCCACCGCTTGATGGCCCAATAGGCTCTATGTTCGAACTCTACAGGAAGATGACAAGTCTTCCCATAGACAAGTTGGAAAGGAGACATGCCGACGGGAGTTTCGTAGGTAGTACGGTATGCCCACAATGCATCGGGTAGCTTATGCTTCCATCCCATTCCCATTTCCAAGACGGTCTTTTGCAGAATATTCTTAATTTGCTTATTAGATGTTTTTACCTGACCACTTGTTTGTGGGTGCTATGGGGTAGCAATGTTATGCTGGACACCAAACTCCCTCAAAAACTTCCAGAAGGTCTTATCTATGAAATGAGACCCTCCATCACTTATGACCATACGTGGAGTGCCAAAGCGTGGGAATATGATATCATGGAATATTTTCCTAGCTTGCTTGGAATCAGCATTTTTGCATGGCAAAGCTTCTACCCATTTTGACACATAATCTACAGCCACCAGGATATACTCTCAATCATAGGACCTAGGAAAAGGTCCCATGAAATCAATACCCCACACATCAAATAATTCCACTTGTAGATTATATGTTAAGGGCCATTGCGAGCTGAGATTCCTCCATGCTTTTGGCATTTCCAACATCTACAAATGAAGTCTTTTGTATCTTCATACATAGAAGGGCAATAGAATCCACTTTGCCAGATCTTTACCTGGGTACGGTAAACACCGTAATGGCCACCATAGGGGCTAGCATGACATTTCTCAATAATCTTGGTGCCTTCAATTGATGGGACACACCTTCTAAGAAGGCCATCGGTACAAACTCGATAGAGGTATGGGTCATCCCAAAGGTGTCTACGACTCTCATAGATGAGTTTCTTTTTGTTTTCCCCTGGTGGTACATATCATGTGACCATGAAGTTCACGATATATGCATACCAAGGGTGAGAGTCAATCACCTTGAGAAGCATATCATCTCGTAGGAAGTCATTTATAGGAATGTCCATGGTTTGGTTGACTTCCATACATGAGAGATGATCCTGCCACAGAATTCTCTACTCCCTTCCTATCCTTGATTTCTATGTCAAACTCTTGGAGTAGAAGAATCCAATGGATTAGCCTTGGTTTAGCATCCTTTTTGGTGACAAAATACTTCAAGGCAACATGGTCTGTATTGACTATGACCTTGTCTCCAACTAAATAGGACCTAAACTTATCGATAGCAAAAACTACCGCCAAGAGCTCTTTTTCAGTTGTGGCATAATTGAGTTGAGCTCCTGTTAGAGTTTTGCTAGTGTAGGCTATTGCATGATGATTTTTATCTTTGGTTTGGCCTAGGACTCCACCAACAACAAAATCACTAGCATTGCACATGATTTCGAACGGCAGTGTCCAATTGGGAGGTTGAATGATTGGAGCTGAGATGAGTGCCTTTTTGAGTGTTTCAAATGATTTAAGGCATTCATCATCGAAATCAAAGGGAGCTCCCTTAGCTACTAGGTTAGTGAGGGGTCTAGCGACTTCTGAGAAGTCTTTGATGAATCACTGATAGAACCTCGCATGACATAAAAAGCTGCAGATTCCCTTAACATTGATTGGAGGTGGAAGTTTTTCAATGACTTCAATCTTTGCTTTGTCCACCTCTATCCCTCTCTCGGAAACTAAGTGTCCATGAACCATGCCCTCATGGACCATGAAATGGCACTTCTCCCAATTATGTATGAGGTCCTTCTCTTGGCATATCTGTAAGACCTTGTCTAAATTTTCTAGACAATGATCAAAAGTTTTCCCATAGACGGAGAAATGGTCCATGAAAACTTCCATGATTTCCTCAATCATGTCAGAAACGATAGACATCATGCATCTTTGAAAAGAGGTAGGAGCATTGCACAGTCCAAAGGACATACGCTGGTAGGCATACGTTCCATAGGGACATGTGAATGTGGTCTTACTTTGATCGTCGGGGTGGATTGGGATTTGATGATAACCCGAATACCCATCAAGGAAACAAAAGTAGGAGTGTTTTGCCAACCGCTCTAATATCTCATTGATGAAGGGCAGTGGAAATGATCCTTCCTTGTAGCCTTGTTAAGTTTTCGGCAATCTATGCACATCCTCCAACCCGTGGCAGTTCGTTGAGCAATTAATTCATTCTTCTCATTTTGAATGATCGTCATACCTCCGTTCTTGGGCACTACTTGGACTGGGATTATCCATTCACTATGAGGGACTTGGTATATAATCCCGACATGCAGAAGTTTCAATCTTGACAATTCCCGCATCGCAATATTCAATCTCTTGTGGGGTTCCCATGAGGGAACACTCTCGGGTTCAATGGGAATACGATGGGTGCATAATGCTGGATTAATCCCCTTGAGATTCTCTAATGAATAGCCAAAAACATATCTGTGCTTTTCTAGCATGGCAATGAGCTTGAGTGTCTCATCATCTGAAAGTTTGTCACTGAAATCGCCATTTTGAAAGGCATAACGTAGGCCTGGAGGTAGAATTTTTAACTCAACAAGAGGTTTTGTAAAGAAATCTTCTTTTGACAATTCAATTGCCTCCTAAAATTTAACCTCATCTTGGATGAAATCTTCTTCTCCTTCAATTTCAGGGGGAGCTAAGAATTGAAGAGTTCTAACCTCCTCTAAAGGGTCATCTTGGATGGGAGGTTCTTCGGATGTGTCCTTGGAATGCAAGATAGGAATAGAGAATTTTCTCCTTCCAAGTTTGATATTGAGGCTTCTTTCCAAGGGAATTTCCAGGAGAAATTTCTCAATGGGAATCCCAATCGTAATGTCGAAATCTTGAATTTCAAACACATGGAAATATAGGATTGCGTCAACATCTTTGTGTCTCACAGACACTTGTTGTAAAACCCCGCACCCTTCAAGAATGTTTCCGAAGGAATCTCGAAAGGATTTACATGTTGGTGCCAATGGAACATCGCCCAGAATGGCGAGAGCAAAAGAGTCGGAAATGAGATTCGCTCCAACAGCGGGGTTGTACAGGACCTTCATTGGTGTCCCTCTAATAAAGCATAGAATAGTTGCCAAAGGTGAGGTCATCTGAAGAATTTTGGGTGACTGCTCAACTTCTGCAGTCCATTCCCTACTTAAAATAGAGGTTAACTCCTTGACTGTCTGTTGAATGAACATTCCATCAAGTGGGTCAGGTGGAGTTAATGGCAATGATGGTTTCCTATGGAAACAATACTTTGAGGTATTTCCAAAATCTTCAAATATCTCTTCCTCGAAGTAGAGGGGAAACTCCGAAGGTTGAATTTCTTCTTCCTTCATAGTTTCTAGTTCGGATGAGGATTCATCCAGTAAGGTTTGAGATAGGCAAGAGATAGGGTCTTCCTTGTCCACGGGTTTATCCTCGGATCTTGACACTACTTCCTCTTGAGGGGGCTCATTAAGACCCATAATGAAGGAAGAATTTTCTAGAATTCGGTCTAGAAGATCCTTGCCTTCTTCTGGTGTCTTATGGAGGAATGATCCTCCAGCTGTAATGTCAATATGTAGGGTAGAATCTTTGTTCAATCTCATATAGAAGTGTTGCAAGAGCAACGGTTCAGGAATAGACAAGTTTGGGACGGAATTTCTCAAAAGAGAAATCTATCCCAAGCTGCACCTATGGATTCCTTCTCCATCTGCTGGAAGTATAGTACTTCCTTCTGTAAGGAAACAATTCAGGCAATTGGAAAGAAAGCAAGACAAAATCTGTCTCGTAACACGTTCCAATTTCTGTTTGTCTTCCTGACATTGTGGTCGTACCATTGTTTGGCTTTTTCCTTGAGGAAAAAAGGAAACAACTTCCATTTGAGAGTTTCTTGTGTCACACCTTTGATTAGAAGGCATGAACACAATTGTTCAAACTCTCTTAGATGGTGGTAAGGGTTTTCACAATCCATTCCAAAGAAGGATTGCTCCCGATCCATGGATATAGCCAGGGCGAAGTTCATAGCTAGTAGAATAAATGGGTTCCACCGAAGGCGGTGGCTCACAGAACTTGCCCTTTGGGGCAGATTAAGAAAGAATGGTGGGCTACTCCATAAAGGTGGTGGTGGTAAGAAAAGATAAGATAAGAAGATAGATACGAGGGTGAACAAGGTTCAAAGATTAGCAGCAACTGTTCCCTGGCAAAGGCGCCAGAAATGCTTGTTGACATTTCTTTCATCACAGATAAAAATACGCAAGCGCACAAAAACTGTCGTGTAGCACTTCCCCTTAAGAGAGTATTCCAAGGGTAACAAATCCAAGGAATGTGTGTGTAATCTTACGAACTAACTCACCCAAGGACACAAAGTTGTTTTGAAGGCAAGGAAGAGAGAGGAATTCAAAGTATTGATTCGAATTCAAAAGAATTTGCTGTAGCTGCTTGCTTCGGGCACGGGTTTACCCCTAGCAATACTAGGACGACTCCCTCTAAGAGCCTATGGCATAGCCGAACGTGGAGGATTACTAAGGACATATAGGGCTATCACCACCTACTGCCTACCTCTTTAATCCGTGGGTCTACGAGATATTCACTGGTGATTTCTAACCTAGGAACCACACTTACGTTCTAAATCACAACTCTAGTTATTTTGAACGCAAAGCTACAACTAGAGCCTCTAACAAATTAAATCAATGAACCCACAAGTAACTACTTGTGCAAACTACTATGAATTGAGAATCAAACTTGAATTGAATTCACAAAGGGCTTTCTTGATTTGAGTATACCTTTGTAGGGATACAAGTGTAGAAGAGGGACTTGACAAGCCCAAGCCTCCTTCTCCTAGACTCTTCACCACACTCTCCTTGTACTTTGGTAACTTCTACGACTACTCTAAACCTTTGGAGTGTAGCACTATTCTCAACTTTTGGTGTGTGTGAGAAGTGAGGTGAGGGGGGTCTATTTATAATTGGAGAAGGGTTGGTTCCCGCCACAATTAACGCGCGAATCAGTCACCATTGACTCCAGGGAGCCGAGAGGAGTCAACACGTGTCATTTGACCGAGTTTAGCGCCAGGAAGAGGTCGGCCGAACCCCTAGTTCGGCCGACCTGGTCAAGCCTCCCCTCGGGGAGTGCTTCCTCCAGGTGGCTTCCAGGTGGGCCCCTTTGATGTATATGGTTGCAACACCATTGGATCTCCTCGTATTCTTCTGTTTGTGGGCCATTTGATCCATGTGTTGCCACATGTCATTGCCTGATTCGTTGAAATCCATTTTCATGACCTGCATGTTTTGGTATTTTGGGTAATAATTCACCTGCATACAAATATACACCAACACTTGTGGAATTGGGTTAGTGTATAGCCCTACCACTATGTTTTGTGTTTCTTTTATGCACATTATGAGGTGAATTGATGGTCAAAATATGGTACTTAAGGACCGTCAACAAACTCCCCCACACTTTGTCCTTTGCTCGTCCCCGAGTGAAGGCAAGAAGAACTAGAGTGTTGTCATGAATTTGCTATAAGGTAGAAAATAAGGATACTAGATATTTCAACTTATACCTGAATTGATGGATCCCCTTTTGTGTATGTGGCTACCACATCAATCTTGGGTGTTCGAAAAGTGGAATGGTTAGAATGAAGTTCCCTTGGATCATTCTCTGCTAAAATGATTTGGCAATTGCTATATTTGAAAGTCATAGGAACATTTGCCCTTGCCTTCTCGATCGGAATCTATCAAAGTGTTTGAGTCCTCACCATGGCATGTTTTGCCAATTCTTGTCCCTATACCAAAAGTGGCTATATCTGGAGCATGGTAGGGATGAATGTGGCACACATTTGCAATTCATATGTTACTAAGTCAAAAACTTGATCCTATGAGAGACTTATGCAATGAACAAAGTGAAGGGAAAATTCTTGTGCACATGAATGAAATGGAGGGGTGAGGTGATAACTCCTATGAATTTGCTCTCTTTTAAGGATGAAACATGGCTACTTTTTTTAGCACTCTTACTCTTTTTCAAGAGTTTATGCTTTTTCTTTTTCTTGTATCCATGTCTTCTACTCCTTTTTATTTTTAGAGAGGCTTTCATTTGTATTTTATGGAGTTTCTTTTGGCAGATGGGTAATCGATGGATGCAAACTCTCAATGTGAGAAAATTTGCATGAATGGAGAGCACAATAGTTTTCAATTCAAAAAGTTCATGCATGTCACTCAATTGGGTCACGGGTTTGACAAAGTTCAATGAAAAGCAAAGTGGCATATGCTTGTGGTTTTCAATGAATGTATCGTATGGCCTTGGTGGGTATATAAATTTCCAATGAGAGATTTAGGCAAAGTTCAAGACTTCAAATAGTTACAAATGTCAAAATCAATTTCAAGCAAAAGGATGATTTCTAAAGGACTCATTTACCATATGACACTAGTCAAATACCTAGATGATGTGTTTTTCCTATTGAATTATGGGAATCATAAACAAGGTAATGAATTGAAATATAAAGTATTCAAATTTTCAGCTTAAGAAAATTCTTTACTACCAAATTTTATTTCAATTTTTTGAGTTTATCCATTTTAGATATGCAATGAAAAATATGAAATCAGCTCAAACAGCAGGGTAGCGCATAAAAGTGGGGATAGGAAATCAAAACTGATTTTCTTGAGAAAAACAGAGTCGTATGGTGCAGAAGACAGGTCGGCTGACCAGGGGGTTCGGCCGACCTCCTGGTGGTTCTATGCCTCTGTTTCATCATGTCGTTTTGCCCATTGGTTGCGACGTGTTTTGATATGCAATGTTATTTTTTCACGTCGGGATTTTGTGAATTGGAGACATGTTTCCCCCACACTTGTTTCCTGAATTCTTTATTCAACAAAATAAACTAAAAGGGGGAACTTTACCAGTGTTAGATGAACCGGTAAGTTCACTTTATTGAAATCAAAATATGGGGATGCTTACATTATTTAATAGAAAACAAATGTTTTTTAAAAAAATTAAAATCCTAAGTAGTAAGCATCCTATGCTGTCGGGACATCTATACTATGGTGCGTTGTAGATGTCGGGCTCCACGACAGCATTGCACAAGCGCCGCAGTTTGGCGCTCGTGCCACGGCGAACACCGTCAATCTCCTCCTTGAGGGCCATGATGTCGTCCTTCAGTTCCGCCCTCTTGATGCGCCCTTCAGCCACCAGGTCAGTCAGCTTCTTGTTATCCAAGCAGAGAGAAGCGAGTTCCTTGCTCAGCTGTGCCACTTTAGGGGTACGAGGAGAGTCCTCATCACTGCCCTCGAACTGGTCGGGTGGCCCGTTGATGGCAGGAGGTGGTATGTGCCGCCTAATCTTAGAGGGCGACGAGCCCATCGACTCCTCTATCGCCAGATTATCAACACGCTTGAATAGGCCCTTAGCATAGCCTCCTTCGGGTTTGCGCACCCCACGGATAAGAAAGCGATCTCCCATGCGTTCTAGTGAGGTACAGGTGGGCGTCTTGTAGTGGTGGCTCACTACATCGCCCTTCTTAGTCTTTAGTGTGTACATGAATTCCTCGCCGGGATGCAACGATGGGGGAGACTTGTCTTTTCCATCGAAAAGACATGTCTTGACTGGGTTCAGTCCAGCCAAAGTCGAACGACATGGCGTCATCAACTTCATCGGTGTTCTACCAGGGGAGAGCTACCGGACAATGCTATGAGGTGTAGGGCTACGCCCGCGTGGAGTCGTTGCAGGCGGGATCATGGCAAGGGGCCTGACATCGATCGCCATGACAGACTCCAAGGCGAGGGGAGTTTTGTCGTTGGCCAGCGTAATGTCCCCGCTCAGGTTGAAGGTTGAGCTGGAGGCATGAGGCACAATCTTCTTGTCGGCCATGATGAGGACGGGAGGAAGATGATGATTCAATGATGTGCAACTTTCCTCTCTGTTTCCGTCCTTTAAATAGGTGGGGAACGACGCATTTCACCGAGGATTTTGTGGAGGATATCGAGGAGGATCAACACGAGAAAATAGAACGTGAACGGTGTGAAGGGAGAGTCAGCCGACCCTAGGGTTTGGCCGACCCCCTTCTGGCTCCGTTCGGGCCACATTTTCTCGGGTCGATTAAATGGGCCTCATAGATGAAGAATTGGATGGGCCCATTAGTTGGACATGGATAATTTAAACAGAATTGAAAGAAATGGCATGGAAAATGATTATATTTACCACGTCAAATTCTTTTTCTGTATCCTTTTGGGAATCAAGAAATAATTTGAGTCGGTGCCCATTCAATTTGAATAGTTGACCGTCATCACCTTGGAGTGTGATTGCTCCATGGGATGAAGTCTCTACTAGAGTGAAGGGTCCTTCCCATTTACTTCTAAGCTTCCCATGTCCAAAGAGTTTAACCCTAGAGTTAAAGAGTAAAACTTTATCTCCAGGTTTGAACTCTTTTGGCGTAATCCTCTTATCGTGCCATCTTTTGGTTCCCTCTTTAAAAATTCTGGCACTGTGGTACGCCTTATCTCTCCATTCCTCCAACTCAAAGATTTGCTTAAATCGGTGATTTCCAGCTTCGTTAAGATTCATGTTCCACCGCTTGATGGCCCAATACGCTCTATGTTCCAATTCTACGTGAAGATGGCAAGTCTTCCCATAGACAAGTTGGAAAGGAGACATGCTGATAGGTGTCTTGTAGGCAGTATGATATGCCCACAATGCGTCGGGTAGCTTTTGCTTCCACCCCGTTCCCATTTCCAAGACAGTCTTTTGCAGAATATTCTTAATTTGCTTATTAGATGTTTTTGCTTGACCACTTGTCTGTGGGTGGTATGGGGTAGCAATGTTATGCTGGACTCCAAGTTCCCTTAAAAAGTTCCGAAAGGTCTTATCTATGAAATGTGACCCTCATCACTTATGACCATACGGGGAGTTCCAAAGCGTGGGAAAATGATCTCATGGAACATTTTCCTTGCTTGCTTGGAATCAACATTTTTGCATGGCAATGCTTCTACCCATTTTGACACATAATCGACGGCATCTAGAATATACTCGCAATCATAAGACCTAGAAAAAGGTCCCATGAAATCAATACCCCATACATCAAATAATTCCACTTGGAGATTGTATGTTAGAGGCATCGCATCGTGAGCAGAGATTCCTCCATGCTTCTGGCATTTCCAACATCCGCGAATGAATTCCTTGGTATCTTCATACATTGAAGGCCAATAGAATCCACTCTGCCAGATCTTTGTTTGAGTACGGTAAACACCGTAATGACCACCATAGGGGCCAGCGTGGCATTTCTCTATAATTTTGGTGCCTTCGATTGATGGGACACACCTTCTAAGAAGGCCATCAACACATACTCGATAGAGGTAAGGGTCATCCCAAAGGTGTCTACGACTCTCATAAATGAGTTTCTTTTTGTTCTCCCCTTGTGGTACGTATCCCTTGACCATAAAGTTCACGATATCTGCATACCAAGGGTGAGAGTCTGTCACCTTGAGGAGCATATCATCTCGTAGGAAGTCATTGATAGGTATGTCCATGGTTTGTGTGACTTCCATACGTGAAAGATGATCTGCTACTGAATTCTCTACTCCTTTCTTATCTCTTATTTCTAGATCAAATTCTTGGAGTAGAAGAATCCATCGAATTAGCCTGGGTTTAGCATCCTTTTTGGTAAGCAGATATTTCAAAGCAGCATGGTCTGTGTAGACTATGACTTTTGCTCCAACCAAATAGGATCTAAACTTGTCGATAGCAAAAACTACTGCTAGGAGCTCTTTCTCAGTTGTGGCATAATTGAGTTGGGCTCTTGTCAGAGTTTTTCTAGCGTAGGCTATTGCGTGATGCTTTTTATCTTTGGTTTGGCCTAAGACCGCACCAACAGCAAAGTCACTGGCTTCACACATGATTTCGAATGGCAGCGTCCAATCAGGAGGTTGGATAATTGGAGCTGAGATGAGTGCCTTTTTGATTATATCAAATTATTTAAGACATTCATCATCGAAATCAAAGGGATCTTCTTTAGCTAATAGGTTGGTGAGGGGTCTAGCGGTTTTGGAGAAATCCTTGATAAATCGTCGGTAGAACCCCGCATGACCTAAAAAGCTGCGGATTCCCTTAACATTGATAGGAGGTGGAAGTTTTTCAATAACTTCAATTTTAGCTTTATCCACCTCTATCCCTCTATCGGACACCAAGTGTCCAAGAACGATGCCTTCTCGGACCATGAAATGGCACTTTTCCCAATTAAGCACAAGGTCCTTCTCCTGTCATCTTTGTAAGACACTGTCTAAATTTTCTAGACAATTATCAAAAGTTTTTCCATAGACGGAGAAGTCGTCTATGAAAACCTCCATGATATCCTCGATCATGTCTGAAAATATAGACATCATGCATCTCTAGAAAGAGGCAAGAGCGTTACACAGTCCAAATGACATAAGTCGGTAGGCATAGGTCCCGTAAGGACATGTGAACGTGGTCTTACTTTGATCATCGGGATGGATAGGAATTTGATGATATCCCGAATACCCATCAAGGAAACAGAAGTAGGAGTGTTTTGCCAACCGCTCTAACATCTCACCGGTGAAGGGTAATGGAAAATGGTCTTTCCTTGTTGCCTTGTTAAGTTTTCGGTAGTCAATGCACATCCTCCATCCCGTGACGGTCCGTTGAGGAATTAATTCATTCCTCTTGTTTTGAACGACCGTCATACCTCCCTTCTTAGGCACTACTTGAACTGGACTTACCCATTCACTATGAGGAACAGGGTAAATAATCCCGACATGCAGAAGTTTCAAGACTTATTTCTTGACAACTTCCCGCATCGCATTATTCAATCCCCTTTGAGGTTCCCTTGAGGGGACACTCTTAGGGTCAATAGGAATACGATGGGTGCATAACGCTGAACTAATTCCCTTGAGATCCTGAAGTGAATATCCAAAAACAACTCTATGCCTTTCTAACATGGCTATGAGTTTGAGCGTTTCATCATCTGAAAGCTTGTCACTTATGAAAGTGCATCTAGGAATCCCTTGTAGGTTTTGGATGATTTATGACAAGCAAATGAGATCCTAACCTCTTTGTTGAGATGAGCACAGGTTTTAATGGGAAAATAAGCAAAGTGCCAAAAAGAAAGGAGAATGAGGAGCAAAGTGGAAATGAGCTCAAGGAAGAAGAATAGTAGATCATTGTGTATGGAGTGTGTTAAGGAAACACACCCCAAGAGCTCAATCACAATTAAACACACACATTGCACAAAGTTATACAGGACCGGACTAGTCCGACTGACACCGGACTAGTCCGATATCCTCTCTGCACAAAATCGGACAAGTCCGATATCCATCGGACTAGTACGATATCTCTCTAACTAGAATCGGACTAGTCCTCAAAACACTTCACAAGTCACACAAAATCGGACATGTCCGATAACCACCGGACTAGTCCGATATTCATTCTGATCTAAATCGGACAAGTCCGATATTAGCACGGACTAGTCCGAAAAACTCTTTGACCTAAATTGGACAAGTCCTCCAAGTGCGGACTTGTCCCCATAACCACTTAGGGTTTCACTGCACGGACACGTCTGATGTCCATCGGACTAGTCCGAAGATTTCCAGAAGCGAAATCGGACAAGTCCGCTCCTAGCCGGACTAGTCCGATATTTCGGGACACTTAGGGTTTGCTACACACAGCACACCGTACTAGTCTGGTGTCCACCACGGACTAGTCCAATCTTTCTAAACCCTAACGGTCACTTTTAGAAACCCCATTTAAATAGAGGTGCACAACCCAACTTTAAAATCTCTCAAACCCTAGCGCCGTCACACCTCCCAAGAGCCTCAAAAACACATCTCTCCACGAAATTAAGTGCAGAAAAGATCAATCCTTTGAGGATACACTCTAGATCATTGGAGAGACACGTTCAACACTCATTGAGCTCTTGGTTTGATTCTCTAACACACTCCTGTGATTTCATTGTAATCTTTTGAGTGTGTTCTTGGTGGTATTTCATGTTGTAATCTAGGGGAGCCCCCAACGTGTGAGAAGGCCCCTTTGAATTCGGTTATTCACCCCTTTGTGATAAGTGGAAGAGGATTGACCTTCGTGGCGATCCGATGAGGGTAGGGTTGGAGAAGACCCTATCCTTTTGTGGACTCCTCAACGTGGACGTAGGTTGCCTTTGTGGGAGCCGAACCACGGGATAAATCCTTGTGTCTTTCTTGGTGTTCATCGTTCTTATTCATTACAACAATCTAGGGTTTCAATCATTATTGCATAATTTACGTTGAATCATTAAATATAAGATTGAATTGTGATATATCCTAGTCCATAATCTTACAACACTTCATTTGACTATATATTTCCGCTGCATACATCAAAGAATCAAATTAATCGAACAAACTTAATCAACCTAGTCGGTACACACCGAACTAGTCCGCACTTTACCGGACTAGTCCGCACTTTACCGGACTAGTCTGATATCTCTGGTTTTGAACTGGTTGTTAAGTGTTGCAGGTTCCGACAAATTTCAAAAAGTCCTATTCACCCCCCTCTAGGCCACATTCAATTGGCATCAGAGCAGGTTCTTCAAGAAAGAGACTAATCGCTCGAAGAAGATCATGTCGGACATGAAGGACATCCACAAGAGCAACAACCAAGAAAAGGTTGATGATGACAAGAACCTAAAGGTGGAGAAGCTCCTCGAAGCCACTCAAGACTTTGAGGACGACAATGAGGAGACGCTAGAACTAAAGGCGCTCCTAAGAAAGAAGACACTTTACAAAGGGAAAGTGAAGATTGAAGAAAAGAAGAAGGGGAGTAGTCACACCGACTACTCCCGATATCCTTTTAACTATGATCGTCTCAATTCCAACAATAATCATTATTTGTCTAACCCACTTGGAAAAGCCCCACACTTCGATGGAAGTGATTACTCAATGTGGAGGAAAAATATGAAAATGCATCTAATTTCCCTCAATCCAAGTTTATGGCATATTGTGTGCACAGGGATAGATATCCCGGGCGACGACGAAGAGCTCACACCAAGCCAAGAGCAGGAAATTCACCAAAATGCTCAAGCCGCGACAGTAATCACCTCTTCACTCAGTAGGGACGAGTTCACCAAGGTGGATGGACTCGAGATTGCTAAGGAGATATGGGACACATTACAAACTGCACATGAAGGTGACCGACATGTGCGTGAAGCAAAGATCAAAATGATCGAAGGCGAATTAGAAAGATTCATAATTGAACAAGACGAGTCACCTCAAGATATGTATAACTGGTTAAAGACACTCGTCAACAAGGTTCGATCATATGGAAGCAAGAAGTGGAATGACCACGAGGTGGTGAAGCTCATCCTTAGAGCTTTCATGCCTCACAACGTCACCTTATGCTCAATGATTAGAGAAAGCCCAGGATACAAGAAAATGACTCCGGATGAATTACTTGGAAAAATCATCAATTTCGAGATGATGGAAAAACAAGCAAAGCATGTCAAGGAAATTGCCGACCTCACCTCGGCAAAGAAGAGAGGGGTTGCTTTCAAGTCCACCCTCAAGCCCCTATCTAAAGAAGCTTGAGAAACTCATCTAGAAGAAGACAGTGATGATGAGAGCAGTGAATTAGATGAAGAAGACATGATATTGTTCATGAAGAAATTCAAGATAATAATGAATAAGAGACAAGGTGCTAAATCAAGCGAAGGAAAGTACAAGAAAAGAACAAAGCCAAAGTTGAGGCGGGCATGCTATAATTGTGGTGAGTATATCCACTTTATAGTTGATTGCCCATATGAAGAGAATAAGAAAAAGACCAAAGAAGCCAAGCCTCAACCCAAGAAATTCTTCAAGAAGAAGAAACAAGCCGAACAAGCTCACATAGGGAAAGAGTGGGACTCAAATGATGAGTCCTCATCATCCGAAGAAGAAGAGATGGCTAGCAAAGCCATCGAGAAGACATCCAAGAAGTATACTCTCTTCCCTAAACTCGGCGCATGGAAGGGAGATGGCACTTGCCTTATGGCAAAGGAAGGTAAACGCAAGGTAACCATTAAACCCCCTTCCCTGCATTCCTATTCTAGTGATGATGAAATCAATAGTGATAATGAGGATATGCTTGTTGGACTAGATAGGAAAACTGCTACAAAAATGAAATTTTTACTTGATCAACTTGTTGAGAAGGAGAGGTTGATACATAGTCAAGAGGACATGATTATCTCCCAAAAGGAGGAATATGTCGAACTTGACAAGCTTCTAGAACTTGAAAAGGAACGAAGCAAATCACTAGAGCTTGAGTTAGCTTCAAGCAAGGAAACTTGCTTGGAGTTAACCGACTCAAATGCTACAATCAAGGACCAACTTGCTGACCTGATTAAGGTTAACAAGATCCTTGAAGTGCAAGTTGAGTCACTCAAGCAAGGTGAACCTTCATCCTCTTCAAGTTCACCTTCTCAACCCACTAAAACTGAGGTTGCTTATGCTTGTACATGTAATAAAGTTGACACCAGATTGAAGGACAAGCCAACCTCTACAAAGGAGAAACATCCTGCCCAAAGTGGCATATTTGACAAGGAGAAGATCGAATATGCACGTAGTGCATACTTGGTCAAAAGACCTCCAAATGTCAAATATGGCATTGGTTACTCTTATGGTGAAAAGCAACATGCTAGAAGCCATAAGAATAACAAGGAGAGGATTACCTTTGTAAAGGGAAGACCCTCTCAAACTAGAAAGTCAAAGATTAAAACATTATTCACACATGAACACCGGACTAGTCCAGTCGGGGTCCGAACAAGTCCGGTCCTCCGGACAAGTCCAGCCTCCCAGACTAGTCCTGTACATAAACAACAACAGTTATTGTTTAGAACTTTCGATGCCTCATATGTCTTAATGAGAAATAATTATGGAAAGGTTTATGCTCATTATGTTGGGCCACGCCATGGGAATACCAAGTCTCATGTGTGGGTGACCAAATGTCTTGTAACTAACCTCCAAGGACCCAAGCAAGCTTGGGTACCTAAAACCAAAGCATAATTTGTTTTTGCAGGCCTATTCCTCTGGTGGATCTAAATGGGTGCTAGACAGTGGCTGCACCAACAATATGACCGGAGAAAGAAGCATTTTCGTTGAATATGATGAAAATGAGGATCCAAACGAGGGCATCTACTTTGGAGATAATAGTCAAGGAAAGGTGCTCGGTACCGGTAAAATTGCAATATCTTCTAAACACACACTTTCTCATGTTTTACATGTTGAATCCTTAGATTATAACCTGCTGTCCAAATCTCAATTATGTGACAAAGGTTATAATTTCTTGTTCACTAACGAGGGTGTGGCTGTCTCTAGGAGGAGTGATGGTTCCATTGCATTCAAGGGTATGTTGAAGGGAAAGCTTTACCTTGTTGACTTCAACAAGGATAAAGCTGAACTTGACACATGCTTCATTGCAAAGACCAACATGGGTTGGCTGTGGCATAGACGGCTAGCGCATGTTGGTATGAGGAACCTTCAAAAACTCCTCAAGGGCGATCACATCCGAGGTTTGAAGGATGTTGTGTTTGACAAAGACAGGCCTTGTAGCGCATGCCAAGCCGGAAAGCAAGTTGGAGCACCTCATCCCTTGAAGAACGTCATGACTACAACAAGACCGCTCGAACTACTTCACATGGACTTCTTTGGTCCAATTGCTTACATAAGCATTGGTGGTAACAAATATGGTTTAGTAGTTGTTGATGATTTTTCTCGCTTCACTTGGGTTTTCTTTTTGCATGATAAGTCAGAAACACAAGGAATACTCAAGAAGTTCTTCAAGCGAGCTCAAAACAAATTCTCATTGACAATCAAGAACATTCGAAGTGACAACAGCACGGAGTTCAAGAACACACAAGTGGAGGAGTACCTTGATGAAGAAGGCATAAAGCACAAGTTTTTAGCTCCGTACTCCCCTCAACAAAATGGAGTTGCCGAAAGAACCTAACTCTCATAGAGATGGCAAGAAAAATGCTCGATGAGTACAAGACCTCGAACCGATTTTGGGCGGAAGCGATTAACACCGCTTGCCACGCCGTAAATCGACTTTATCTTCATCAACTACTCAAGAAGACATCCTATGAGCTACTCACCGGTAACAAGCCTAATATTTCATATTTTCAAGTTTTCGGTTCTCCATGTTATATCTTGAACAAGAAGCCTAGGACTTCAAAGTTCGCTTCAAAGTCCGACGAAGGTTTCTTCCTTGGTTATGATTCGAGCACTTACGCCTATCATGTTTTCAACAAGACCTCTGTACTTGTTGAAGTAGCACGTGATGTAGTGTTCGATGAACTAATGGCTGCCAAAAGGAGCAAGTTGATCCATGTGTGCTAGATAAAGAAGAAGCTCCTTGTCAAGCATTGAAAAGAATGGCCTTAGGTGAAGTTCGACCACAAGAGTCACCTTTATAGGTGCATGAGAAAGATGAACCACAAGAGGAGGTCAACGATCAAGGGGGAGCTTCCACACAAGATCAACCACAAGAATAAGAAGATAATCAACAAGTCAATGAGAACAACCATTTAGGGGGAGAAGAAGATGATCATGAAGATACAACGCCTCAAGTGCCACACCCAAGAGTACACCAATGTATCCAAAGGGATCACCCAATCGACAATATCATCGGTGACATCCAAAAGGGAGTAACAACTAGATCTCGTATAGCTAACTTTTGTGAGCACTATTCGTTTGTATCCTTTTGGATCCATGAAGGGTTGAGGATACATTGAATGATCCGGACTGGGTGGTGGCAATGCAAGAAGAATTGAACAACTTCAAGCGAAACGAGGTGTGGGAACTCGTGGCAAGACCCAATGGGAACATCGTCGGCACCAAGTGGGTCTTCCTCAACAAACAAGATGAACACGCGGTGATGACAAGGAACAAGGCACGACTTGTGGCCAAAGGGTATTCACAAGTTGAAGGTTTGGATTTCGATGAGACCTTTGCTCCCGTAGCTAGACTTGAATCTATTAGAATATTACTTTCATATGCTACTCACCATGATTTCCAGCTCTATCAAATGGATGTGAAAATCGCCTTCCTCAACGGACCAATCAAGGAGGAGGTGTATGTGGAGCAACCCCCGGGTTTGAAGACGAAGAGTTCCCCGACCACGTATTTAAATTGTGTAAGGCTCTCTAGGGCCTCAAACAAGCTCCTAAAGATTGGTATGAGTGTCTTATAGATTTCTTAATTGAAAATAGCTTTAAGATTGGCAAAGTACATTATACACTATTTACAAAGAATTTGGACAATGATCTTTATATTTGTCAAATTTACGTTGATGATATAATCTTTGGGTCAACTAATCAATCTTTTTGTGAGGAATTTAGTAAAATCATGACAGATAGTTTTGAAATGTCAATGATGGGAGAACTAAAGTACTTCTTGGGATTCCAAGTGCAGCAACAAAAGGAAGGGACGTTCATAAGCCAAATCAAGTACACGAAAGACATACTCAAGAAGTTTGGTATGGACAGGGCGAAGCCTATAAAGACTCCCATGGCAACAAATGGCCATTTGGATCTAAATGAAGATGGACCTAGAATCGACCAAAAGGTATATCGCTCCATGATTGGATCTCTACTCTATTTATGTGCTCTAGGCCAGATATTATGTTGTGTGTATGTTTGTATGCAAGATTTCAAGCCAATCCTAAGGAGTGTCACTTGACAGCCATAAAAAGGATCTTGAGATATTTAGTTCATACACCCAACCTTGGTCTTTGGTACCCAAAAGGCTCAAAATTCAATCACATTGGTTACTCCGATGCAGATTATGCCGGATGCAAGGTAGATAGAAAGAGTACCTCCAGCACATGCCAATTCCTAGGTAGATCCCTAGTTTCTTGGTCCTCCAAGAAACAAAATTCCATTGTCTTATCCACAGTCGAAGCGGAGTATGTTGCAGCCGGGAGTTGTTGTGCACAACTCCTTTGGATGCGACAGATTCTAAGGGATTACGGTTACAATATGAACCGTATTCCACTCCTTTGTGACAATGAGAGTGCCATTAAAATTGCCCATAATCCCGTTGAGCACTCTAGAACCAAACACATAGACATAAGGCATCACTTCTTCAGAGACCACTCCATGAAAGGAGATATAGCCATTTCCAATGTCAACACCCAAAAGCAATTGGCCGACATATTCACCAAGCCACTTGATGAAAAGTGCTTTTGTGAACTCCGAAATGAGCTAAACATCCTTGATGCTCGGAGTGTGGCTTGAAATGTTGCATACCTGTATGAATTCTTTAAAATATGTTGATTGGATTGTGAAAATCATCTCTCTCAATTTTCTTCTGAAAACTATGTTAATTATTAGATCTTGGTGAATTATGATCATTGCTTGACTGTTGTATGCTTACTGATCATATTCATCAGGATTATTTGATTTGATTTGCCTCCCTATTTTCTAAATATGTACCTTCAAATATATATGAATGGGCTAAGAAATTCTTGCCCGGTGACCACGGACTAGTCCGTGGTTACCCGGACTAGTCTGCCCATGCAGACTAGTTCGCAGTGTGCCGGTTAGGCCGGACTAGTCCGGTAGACAACGGACTAGTCCGATATAGCCTCTGGAAAAGTTCAGACTAGTCCGGTCTTCTACGGACTTGTTCGATTTTTCGTGTCCATAACCCTAGCCACCGCCAAACCCTAATTTCTTCATCTCCTCTCTTGCCTCACGCGTCCTCTCTCTCACACTCGAGCTCCCAAGGCGATTTTGCATCCCCTCCACCAAAAAGCTTCGCATTTGGGTGGAAAACAAGCTTCCTCCCTCGAAGATTGAAGTTCTCGAACAAGTCCGGACTTCAACACCTCTTCTTCGAGAATCAATCGATTTCTTCCGTAATTTTCACCTTAACCCTAGAAATCCAAAATTTCTTCATTGTTGATCGAATAGCCTAGCATATTTCACTATATACATGCCTCCTTGATGTATTACATTTATGCTAAGCTTGTTGTGCATTAGGAATCACCATTTGTCTAGTTGCTTAGGTTTTTGAGGATGAATACCGGACTAGTCCGATCCATGCATGAACAAGTCCCAACCCCCGGACTAGTCTGTGCCTGTACACCGGACAAGTCTGATTTTTCTGAACTCAAAACCTAACCTTTCAATTCCTCAATGCAATTCCTTGCTATCCTTTCACACCTATGCCTTGTACCATTCATTCTCATTCATGCCACTCATTCTCAGGTCATGTCGAGCTCGAACAATGAAGTTTCCGACTTTGAGGCCAAGATGGACCACGAGGTGGCACCTCGAACCTCGACGGGACTTGGCACGAAGCGCCAAGAGAGACCTTCCGAGCCAGCTCCGCCTCCTCCATAGGCTCGGAGGAAAGTGCTAGCGAAGAAGCCGGCCTCCAAGGTGCCAGCTTCTAGGGCTACCACCGGTGGTGGCCCTAGCTCGGCAAGTGCCCGCCTAGCCAAAGGCAAGGGCAAAGGGATAGAGACGGGTCCAGTTGGCCCGTTGAAGCTCCATGCTCTGAGGGAAGGGGTCCGGGACCCCACTGAAGAGAAATTCAACGGGAAGGGCAGTAATTCGGCAGCAAAGTTTAGAAGCATTGATTGGTATGGCCGACCGAAACAAGCTACCGACAGAAAATTTTGGTGCAACTTCCATGCAGATTTCTACAAATCTGTGTATCTCCCAATGAAGACACCGGTTGTGCGCAATCAATGGATTGATTGGGCACACTTTGAGAAGAAGGGCTGCTCCCCGTTCACTGAAGTGGTGGAAGCTATTGAGAGGCATGGCCTGAAGGATCTCTTTGCCTTCAGGAACAACTGGAATGATGCGGTCATAGCATAATTCTTTGCAACATGCCATTTCTCGAGTGAAGATGAGGAAAGTGTTACTTGGATGACTCATGGATCCAAGTACAGTATCACTCAAGAAGATTTTGCGAGTCTGCTTCATCTTGACAGCTCTGGATGTGACAGCTTAATCATCCATAACATAGATGTCATTGAGAAGGATAGGATGAGGTTCCTATATGAGCCAAACTCCAAGTTCAACCCCCCATCCACGAGAACATGAAGTCGTTCTTTGTGGTGCTCAATAGAGTCTTGAGGAAGACCATCGCTCCCAAGGATGGAGATGCCGAGAGTGTGCAGGGTTATCTTCGGACATTGATGAGAGTGATAAGCAAGGACCGCCAGTTTGATGTGGCGGACTACATCTGGAAGGACATGGTCAACATATCCTGCACACCCAACAGGTCTTGTGGGTATGCCCCATATTGATGTTTGTGATCGAGAAGGTCATCAGGAATGAATTCGTCAAGGATGTGGAGTATCTACCCTTGAGGCCTCAGATGGCTCACAATCCAAGCATCCAGGCTGCTCCCTCGCCGGCCTCCAGTCCTGAGGCACCAGCAAGAAGAACTGAAGATGCCTGAGCTGCCCCTGCCTGTAGGGCAAACCCTCATAGGGGATCCGCCAGTGGGATCTTCAAATACTTGGCTTCCATCTTCTCTTCCTGCAAAAAGGCTGAAGTGAAGGCCCATAAGCTCAACAAGAGAAGAAAGGAAGATATGAAGTATGTGAAGGCAAATGTGAAGCAAATATGCCAGAAACTGGAGATCGAACCCATTGGGTCTCTGGTAATCTCTGAAGATTCCGATTCAGACTTCACCGAGCTCGGGCCCTTGACCCCCTCCGAGCTTGCCTACTTTGGCATTGGAGGCTCAAGTGGCTCCACACCTCCTCCTCCTCCTCCTCCTCATCACCCTGAAGACGACGATGAAGACGATGAGAGGACTGACATCGAGGAGTGAAGACTTTAGGTCCCTCTGGAATTTCGTATTGGGAACCGGCGACCTTCAATTGCATGAGATCCACACGCCAGGATCCACTCACCATATCAAGAAGGCCACACGGCGATGACATAACTGCGTGCCACCATCCCAACTACCCAGGAAAAGACCTTTGAAGCAGCAACACGGGAATCGATGATGGCTCCACCTCTGTTATCGATTCCTCTCTCAGAGGTGTGCCCGGGGGCCACTGTCGGTACCCTGGATACCAAGTACCCCCTGATACTGTGGATAAAGTCATGGAGTTCCACCCGCCAATGTCGAAGACTTCAGAAGGTAACATGTGTCCCGCAGCACTGGGCCTCCATCCCTCATTTGGGTAGCTCTGGAGCTACCACATGCCGTGTAGGGCCGTACCTACGTCCCTTCATAGGGAAGCTCCGGTGCTACCACATGTCTAGTAGCTTTGGAGCTAACCCCCAGTAGAGGGAAGCTCCGGTGCTGCCACGTGTCAAGTAGCTCCTGACCTACCTCCACGTAAAGGGAAGCTCCAGAGCTGCCACGTGTAAGACCTCCAGACCTAAGTCAGCAACAGGAAGACCACAGGATCTCCAACGGCACGGTCATTCAAGAGGCTATCAAACAACCATTACAAGTCCTAGTTAAAGCGTCATTAATTGATTATTAATGACAAACGATCAGAGGACTGCAATACCAGTAACGCCGCCATTAAGGCACGTTATCACACTATTAATCACTCATAATACAAGTAGATCATTTATAGGGTGATTAATATAGCCGGGGCCACCTGTCGGGCCAGGCATGCACTGTAACGGCTAGTCCTTTGCATATAAAAAGGCTGTGCTGCACGATAGAAAGCATCTAAGCTGATACGCATAAAGCAATCTTAGACACCCGCTACATACTCATACAATTAACAATTACCCCGTGGAGTAGGGTATTACGCTTAGGCGGCCTGAACCACGTAAAAACTCCTGTTTCATCATCTTTTTCTTGATCTTACGCATGCTCCAAACGAATACGAACCTCCGTGGACTATACTTTAGTAGTAACGAGGGAAGTGTCGTTGCTACACTTCAATACAGCTGGAAGTACTTGCCATCCTCTGGTGCTTTTGATGATGCTAATGTCATCATTATTCGAGGAATCTTCCAACCCTAACCATCATCACTGCTGCTGCTTGGAACAATGGAGATAAATGACCACGCGATAGGAGACGCCACCATCGTGTAGGCCTAGGAAGCGATGAAGATTCATGGGGACGCGCACACCATCCTGCATGAACTAGCAGACGAGGCACCGGTCTCGGCACGGAGCTACAACATGGCTGGCCGCACTTGGCTTAGGCGCACAACAGCGGCGTCCGCTGCACGCCGAGCCCAACTGTTGGCAGTGGCAAATCACCATTGAGTGGTGTACACCCACTCATGCATGATGACTAGGCATTCGATCACCGTCATGCGGATAGGGATATCGGTGATGACCACGGTCCACATGGTTGGCGCGGTGGTGCGATAAAGAAGTCATGACCTCCATGGTTGGCGCAACGAGCACATAGGGCCATCCAACCTCCGTGAAACACCCAAGGTTCAATGTAGAGTCTGGGTGTACGATGAGGGTTCACGATTCGAACCCCGTGTGCTCAATCTCCACCATGGCAATCACTATGACAATAAGGATGGGCGGAGCCCAAGCCCGACCAAAGATGCTTGGGAGGCATCACGACTACAAACCTTGCATCGACAACGACTATGAAGGCTGATCTCGACAAGCTATTCCGAGTTAATACCGGGGTCTTCCCGAGACCATCGGAAGATTGGAGCTCGGCCCAAGCCAATCCCAAAGGCCCGATCAAGATTGCCAGAATCAGTGCCACACTGCCTGACAAACTGGAAGCTGAGTACTTCTCTCTCTCCTCTATCGGTAAAATTGTTTATTTTATCACAAAAATAAATTGTTTCCGAATCCGAGATCGGTCAACCAATACCCAACACGACCTCAATGGATGGGGCTCTGGTGACAAGGGGGTGACACGACTCGCGACCCACCAAACAGAGGCCATGACATCTCCCCCTGATGTCAACCGTGTACCAGCAGGAGCTGGACCGTCGCGATGGGCAAAAACTCAACCCCAAGCTTTCTCAATCAACAATCTGGTCTTACAACGGATCAAGATCAACCGCGGACATGCATGAGCTGTCCTCCCTGAGGGAGGTTCCCTATGTGGTTGCCGACGCCATTGTGGCTTGGGAGGCTACCGACTGAACATTACCAATGGCTATGTCCTCTCCAGTGCGGAGAACACAGAGCATCTCATTGGTTTCTAGTCGTGAGAATGCCAAGCCAGAGATTTGACAATAAGGCTAAGTGTTTTTTTCCACTTCCTTCCTTCCATAACTATTTACCTTGTTGCGAAAACGAACAAGCTTTCAGGCTTGATTTTGGTCAAATCCCGTACCCTGACCTTGATAGTCAGGCTCGAGCGACGGGTTGCCCCTTAGGTGCATCGTGGCGGATGGGCTGAACCAACTGTCCCGTGCCACTCGGGGGCTGTTGTCCGCTGAAGAGATCAACGGGAAGCTTGGAAGATTGTTCTATCGAAAACATTTTTCTCTCCTAAAGTACTCCCTCCTCACCTTGCAACCTACGTCTAAAGGACCGTGAAAGTTTTATGCTACAGTTCAAGCGAGAAACGGGGAAGGAAAATAAGATGTAGGAAAAACTTTCTTATTATTTATAGATTCAAAGCCCATTATGGCTCAGTTTCATCCATACTCCAGATTCTCAGTTTCATCAATAACCATGTCCATTTATCACAATTCAATCCATAACCATAACCAATACCAAACCATCCCAAATACCAAGTTTCCCACTAATCA
Organism: Tuctoria greenei; assembly: GCA_036927565.1. Lineage (NCBI taxonomy): Eukaryota > Viridiplantae > Streptophyta > Magnoliopsida > Poales > Poaceae > Tuctoria > Tuctoria greenei. The sequence continues at coordinate 93,542,717 of JAYESD010000001.1, forward strand.
TGTGAGGGTCCAAGTTGCCGATGACCACTAGCACGGCTATCATGATAATTTTAGACACACTCTGAAGAGGTTGTACCTCTTTACCCACATGTTTGTGATTTCATCACCTTTTAGTGACTAAGAACCTCCCTTGTGCCGTCTCACACTTCCTTTGGTGTGTGGACAAGAGATCACAAAATAGCTTTTACAAAGGGACTACTAGCATATATGGACCCACTAAGGTTTCACCAGTAGGCTTGAATCTCCATTTTCCCACCCACGGGCCCCCTCATGTGCGATGCGGTTCCTAGGGTAGCCCTTCTCGACTCCCATTCTCCACACCATCCAATGGTCCATACAATACCAGCAGCACACCTAATTATTTAGCTAAGCCGCACCCATACTTGGACTTGTGGTGACACTGTAAATCCTGGATCACTACAAGAATCGCGATAATAGACGACGGCCAGAAACTGTCGTATATAAAGACTATACCGTTGTCTATAGCTTATAGACGACGGTAAGTGCTTATAGACGACGGTTTCAGGCCGTCTACATTTACTTGTCATCTATAAGCTTGTAGACGACGGTTACCGTCGTCTATAAGGTAATTGACGACAACCAGATTTAGCCATCGTCAATAAGGTAACTCCATCCACGTGACAGCGAGAGACCCTTATTGACAACGGTCGTCGGTAACCATCGTCTATAAGGACACTTATAGACGACGGCCGTCAGAAAACTGTCGTCTATAAATGTCTTATAGATGATGGCCATAAAAAACTATCATTTATAAGTGTCTTATAGACGACGGCCAGTAGGAAACCATCGTCTATAAGTGCCTTATAGACGACGGCCATAAAAAACCGTCGTCTGTAAGATTTGCATTTTAAAAAACAGAAAACTTTGCCCTTGCTTTGAGGCCAGCCCAGCTCGATGGCTGGCTCACACAAGCATATGAAAACAGAGATACCATCACACAGTATATCAATAGATATCTTTATAGTTTATTTACATATATTATTTAATCACCAAAAAATTCAAAGATCATATTTGTCCTTATGAAGCCCAAAACAATGCCGATGGCAGGCTGCATAGCAAAATGCCAATATAAGTGAGTAGTACATGTAGACAATTCTGAAATATGTTGATATGGTACATTCATTGATCATTCAAAATGGCAAATGGATGTGCAGGGTGTTCAAATGTTGGCACAATAATCTAATACTATCAATTACTAGTATTAATATAGACCGAATCTCCACAGAAGGGGATGTAGAATAGAACAATTTGTTTGTTCTAAAGAAAAAAAACTACAAAAAGAACCAAGAATGCATATCTGTTGTCAAAGTATTCAATTGAAAAGGTAAATAGCTCAGGAAACATTGAAAGAGCAATTGGATACCTGTAGATACTCCAATTCAGCCATGCTTTCAGAAATGAGCACATAGAGTGACCTTAAACCTAGACAGCAAGTTGCAGCAAGTTAACTCTCAAATGTGTTTTATAAGGGCATAAAGTTGCACCATAAACAAGATTCAGACAACACTAACAGAAAATTCATAACTATGGCAGATATTCCTTGTTAATCTTTTAAACTTTCAAGTGGTAATACTTTGATACTATGAAAAAGAAGAAGAAGCAGACAGAGCGGTTACTAGAGATAGCAAAAATATTTGATGATAGTATTATGAGGGGATCTCTTGTGACACTGAAGACTGCTGGTATAGAGTCAACCTGCAGATCATAAACGTTAGTCCTCAGTCCATATAATTGGGCTCACACAATAGAAAAGTAAACAGTATACATGAAATCGGAACATACAGCAAAAGCAATATCACTCAGCTCAATCACTGCCAAAGTCAAGAGTAATGGTGTGGCCTGCAGAGATTTGACCAAAACAAATACCAATCTTCAGGATATAGAATAACTTTTTTCAAACTCTCCACTCAACCATGCGCCTGTGTTGTCATCAACAAAAAACTTAACCATCGATGCAGAAAGTCAAGAGTATTTTCAATTTTCCTAGCATATACAAGTTCACTGTATACCAAATAGTAAGTAAATCCTGCCTAATAACAAGCTCCTGCTAAGCAGGTCTCATAAATGATTCAGACTCGATGACACTTACTTTCCATAAACCATCTTGATTTGTGATGAATCGATCATCATCATAATAGTCTGACAAGAAAAAACAGAGAATGATATTAACCACACATGCAAGCGTCTAAATATGTTCTAAAAAATAAGTGGTTTCATTCCAAGGTTTTAATATATTGATCTAAGAATTCCAGTAAGGATCTGGACACTACATCATCTATAATCCGGAGTGGAAAATGAAGAATGCTAATATTCTAATTTCTAACTAGCGGAAAGGTAACAAAACTGAAAACCACAGAATCAAGTCAATTACCAGTGATTGGAATGAACTTTTGGCATGTTTTCACAATGAAATTATCAGATAGATCATATTCTTCTTCTTCTTTAGCAAATGGCTGTCATAATATTAAGACCGTTGGTATCAGCACCAGTTAGCATGACCTTAAAAGGTCTCTTCATGAGCCTTTCAAAAATATATAAACAAGAAGGGCATTGTGCAAACAAACAGCAGAATGCAGCTAGAGCTGGATAGAAACAACACATGTCCCACAGACTCAAGGAAAACGACCTAAAACACATATCTCGGCTATAAGGCACACAGTTTTACCTTGTAAGAAGTGAATATCAAGACCAGAGCCAACAGTAAATTCACTGCCTCAAATCTCTACAGATATGAGAAAATCATAACAGTTAATAAAATATGATGAATGAAGAACCTAACCAATGGTAACATGAGAGAACAAAAAATTGTAGGAGAGGAGGCCCCCGAGCAGGATAAATGAAATCCCCATCCCAATCCCTGATTAGGATGAATGAAATCTCCCAGTCCCCGCTCCTGAGCAGGGATCAACACATCCCCGTTATATCCAGCCTAAACATCCGCTACAGAAGGAAGGGAGGATGATTCTTTGAACGATTGGAAAGGAGAGCTCGGTTGTCACCTGTAGGCGAGGAGGCTTGCCACGTGAGACGAGACCGAGACGCTGCTAGATCTGCCATCCTCGGCGACGGCGACGGTGGAGGCAGGCGGCAGCGGTGGAGGCGTGGCGGGGATGGAGGAGCGGCGCAGCGGCGGTGAAGGCGGGCGGCGGTGGTGGCGGTACGAAGAGCTTGGGATGCGTGTCTCTGAGAAATGAGGGCAAGTCGCGGCACGGTAGAGAAATAAGTCCAGAAAGCTTATAGACGGCGGTTATTTTCAGCCGTCGTCAGTTAAGAATTAATTGACGACGGTTTTTTTTCAGCCGTCGTCAATTAACCAACCACTTATTGACGACGGTAATGTTTAGCCGTCGTCAATTATGTTTCAGGTCGGCCCGAAGTTTGGCCCATTTTGACGAGGGCCTTATTTGTCGACGGTCGGCTGTCGTCTATAACTAATTGACGATAGTACTAGGGTAACTGTCATCAATTAAAGCCTAATTAACGATGGTGGGTTTCAGCCATCGTCAATTAATTAATTGATGATGACACCGTCGTCAATTAATTTGACCGTCATCTATTTTTGCGATTCTTGTAGTGGATGGTCACTCTATGAACCAGTCCTTAGATCTAAAGCAAGCGAAACCACCATAACATCCAACCCAGTCCACCGTCCATGCTTGCTTAGATCCCCCAAGTCCCATGTTTACCAATTTACCATCTTCATCAATTCACATTATCCATACATGCATTAATCCATTATGTAACCATTTAGTTGTTTTCCCATTTTGATTAATTAGAGCGAAGCAAAAAGGTAAAAAGCTCTTCCTGACTCTCTACAATGTATCCGAAGCGACAAGTATGGTCAAACAAGTCTAGTAAACACTTAATTTGGGTTTCCCATCAAATTGACACAAGCATGCAATTTTGAAATCAAAACATTTAAAAATAGGATCAATACGATCAAGGACACTTGCGTTGCTCTTGAGCTTGGTTAGGGTCAAAGACTTTAAAATTCTGGTGCTGGAGGTCCTCGACAGCACCATCTGGAGCAAAACCTTCTATTCTGTGCAACGAACATACAAAACAAACATTACAATCAATAAATGCTCATATATTACTCAACATGCCATGTCATGCATCATTAATGCAATTGTGAGGTAAAACTTGTTAATGAGATGCTATTAATGTTTACTAACTGTTCTAATAGTTTTTAAAAAGTTTGGACAAGTTTGGAATTGATTCAAGTCAAATTGGAATTAATTCAACCTAAAAAAGATTCAGATACGGGACAAGTTTGGTGCCAGGGCCAGACTAGTTCGCCCTGATCAAAACTGGAATTTAGGGTTTTCGTGATCTGCAAGAATTGGAGTTGAATTTGCATGGAAAAGGGAAAGTAGAAGGTGTACCGCATTTGTAGAACTCCAAGGATCGAGAGTTGAGTGCAACACTTGAATCTTGGCGATCTTGGGTTGGTGATGAAGAGTTGATGGTGAATTGGTGATGAAGATTGAAAAGTCGATGAAGATCTTGCTTGATTGATCCTCCTTCGTGTTCTCCCTCTCCTCCTTGCTTCTGGATCTTTTCTTGATGACGGCTCCCACAGAATAGGGTTTGGATTTATTTCAATTGTGGAAAAGAGGTGAAAAATTGTGGTGTTGGGTTGGTTATATAGAGGTGGAGAGGTAGGGTTTGATGAATTTCGTATTCAAGGCGGTGGAGGCCGTGTAGGGGTCCCACATGGGCTCCACAGGGGTTAGGCACGACGTTCTTGGGCCCAGTTAAGGTAAATACCCCAAAACAAGTCGTGGAGGAAAAGATTGAATCCGAGTCGGGCACACCGGACAAGTCCGCTAGAGAGCCAGACTAGTCCGATGTTGAACAAAGACGAAAATGGACAAGTCCAGTCTTGTCAAGAGAGCAAAACAGACAAGTCTGGCATGGATTGGACAAGTCCGTGGATTTGACAACTCAATCAAAAACCGTACCAAGGATCGGAGTAGTCCACACCCAATCACGGACAAGTCCGGAACAGAACATATATTGAATCGGACTAGTCCGCAGCAAAAAAGGACAAGTCCGGAGCGGCATCAGAGGGGGAAACCGGACTAGTCTGGGGTACAAACCGGACAAGTCCATACTTCTACAGACTTATAAGTGCTGTTTTGCTTCTAAGTCATTTTAAACTTGTTCCTTTTTATGTTGCTTAACATTAAACATGTATACGAATGTATACAATGCATGATGGATGAACATGAGGGTGTTACAAGGATTGGCAGCCTCGACGTCCTCATGCCCCACCTAAGAGAGGTCGTTTCTTTCTCGGCAACAACTCATCTCCAAATATAGAGCTGACCACGAGAAGCCAAAGTGGTTGACATATTTCCCTGTTGATGCTTGGTGCTCCAACAGATGCCAATGCTTTGGTCACGTAGGCAATCATTCTGCATCTGACACACCTAGATCCGGATCAACTAGATCCTCCACTCGACAAAAGTGACTCCTCCATCTTCAAGCCTCTATATGGCTCCTCTGCTTGCCGAGCCTCCATACGACTCCTCTGCTATTGAGCTTCCAGGTGTCTCCTCCGTGTCCAAGCCTCTAGACGAACCCTCATCGGCCAAACCAGCAAAGCAAGCTGTCTGGGCATGAGATCTCATGTGGCATGCTATCACCATCGAAGGAAGCAACAGGACTACGTAGGAAGTGGCAAGAGAAAGGAAAGAAGGGGATAAACAAACATGAAAAAAACCAAAGGCATGGGAGAAGACGAGCACGGCACCAGGCTATTTATAGCCCTGCTGTGTCAACACAACAATAAGCCCGACTAGAGAGGTTTGCCTTGTCTCTGGTCACCGAAGACCCTCAGGACGCGCCTCACTTCCTCTTCGTAAATGGCACTGACTTAAAGACAACGCAACTACCTGCACCTCCTCCTTGCAGATAGCATCGACTTGAAACGACACACTCCTCCATGACTTTCTTGATGCAGAGTTTAAGTCGAGCAGCGCCTCCTTGTTGCCCACGATGCAGGCCCACCAGAACGAGGTAAGGATGATAAGTTTCTAGCCCACTTCCTGGGCCCAATCGTGTTCTAGGTTCGAAGGCCAGTCCACGAGGTCCCAAGGACGCTTGAACAAACCTGATTTAGAGATGGACAAATGCAATATGGACAACATTTGGCAACATCAGGGGTAGTAGATACCCCTAACATCTCTGATGTTCCATATCCAAGTTCCAGCTTGGTAACTCTGCAGTGACATCCGAAGGGTCGGAACCAAGCCACTCGGGCCCCTGAAAGGCCCGGGCTCTACGTGAGTGTCGCGAGCAGGATTTAATGAAACATGAGCATCGATCCTCAACCAGAACCAGCTTTCAAAATAGGATAACTAGTTCTGCTCGTCCTTACAAAAATGGGGCGACCTCGTTTCACTTGGACCTACCCGCTATACAGCTCAACGAGCTTGGGAATTAGACCGCGAGGAAAAATTCTCGACCATCTCACTCCCTTCGAGCCCCGAACAACTCACGGATGGGGCACGGAGCGGATTCGCGAAATACAATAACCTAACCCTCGCGAGGGGGCCCAAGGGCTCACTGCAGAGCTCGGTAATCGTAACCGGCAGCAACGCCCTGCTGTTCTAGCCTAAACACCATAGTAATCATAATCAAGCCATGAGCTCATACATTTTGACTTATTTTCTCAAGGAACCCGCTATGTCGTTCCAGCCTCCAACCGATCAGACTGCTCAGCTAGAGCCTCGGTGGGCTACTGACATACTTCTGTACCCTAACTAACAGAGGGCATGGGTCAGCAAACTGGCTACTAACCCGACACCTGACCATAGAGGTTGTTGACTAGCCGAACCAGTTCCCGGTCGCGAAAGACGGCCACGAGCCTACCCGACCCCCCACCATCTCTCACCCCGCTGCACCATCTAAATTCTTCCAAGCAGCTCTCTTCATTCACTTTTGAACCACGTCCTCATCATCCATGATGCATGTTGATGGATACTCGAATCTAATACAAAAAAGTCCATCTGGAAACCCAGTCCCTTGGTGTCATAGAGTCGCCGCAATTTGCATGAGATGGGTCGCGGTGGTGTGAAGGCATTTTGTTTGGCAGCCATGGCCATGAAGGTGGCCATCTATGTGTGCACTAGGACGATGTAGAGGCGGCAAAGTGGAGCTCGTCAAAGAGCATAGAGGATGATGTAGCTGGTCTCTCCTGCGCATAGAGCTCGTCGTAAGGTCATGCAGAACATGCCACGACTATGACGAGTTTCCTTCATTTGGACCCTCTCAAAAGTGATACTGTGAAGAAACATGAAGGCGGTTAGGAGCCTGATGTGGCTCACTACAGATGACTCACGGAGGCAAGATGCGATGGGCCGTCACTGGCAGTTGGTACCTCAGCAGGCGGGACATAGGTGATAGCAGTGATGGTAGGAGGAGGGCTCCGGCTGACTGGGCAATCCCACCGCTACGACTACCGCAGGGGGCGGGCAAAGCCTCCCCAGCCCATCGGATCTGCTGGAGAAAGAAAAGCTCACTAGAACGTGTTGCAAAACAAAATGTGATTCATGTAACTGACAATCAACTGTGACTAATGTCTAAGCAACTATCAAAGTGTAGCAATGACACTTCCCCTGGCACTACTAAAGCGTAGCCCGCAGAGTTTCGTATTCAGTTGGGGGCATGCGTAAGGTCAAGAACAAGATGATGACATAGGAGGTTTTACGTGGTTCGGGCTGCCTGAGCGTAATACCCTACTCCACAGGGTGGTTGTTAATTGTATGAGTATGTAGCGGGTGTCTAGGACTGCTTGTATGCTTATCAACTTAGATGCTTTCTACCGTGCAACACAACCCTTTTATAAGCTAAGGACTAGCTGTTATAGTGCATGCTTGGCCCGACAGGTGGCCCCTCCTATATTAATCACCCTATACATGATCTACTGTATTATGAGTGATTAACAATGTGATAACGTGCCTTAATGGCGGCGTTACCGATATTGACAGTCCTCTAATCGTGCATCATTAATACTAAATTAATGACGCTTTAACCAGGACTTGTAATGACTATTTGATAGCGTCTTGAATGATCGTGCCGTTGGAGATCCCGTGGTCTTCCTCTTGCTGACTTAGGTAGAAAGGTCTTACACGTGCCAGCTCCGGAGCTTCCCTCTCCGGGGAGGTAGGTCCGGAGCTACTTGACACGTGGCAGCACTGGAGCTTCCCTCTACTGCGGGTTAGCTCTGGAGCAACTAGACGCGTGGCAGCACTGGAACTTCCCTGTGAAGGGATGTAGGTCCGGCCCAAGACACTAGGTAGCTCCAGAGCTACCCAAACAAGGGAGGCGGGCCTAGTGCTGCGGGACACGTGTTGCCTTCGGAAGTCTTCAATATTGGCAGGCGGATCTCGATGACTTTATCCTCAATATCAGGGGGTACCTGGTATCTAGGGTACCGACATTGGCCCCAGGCACACCTCTGGGAGAGGAATCGATAACATAGGTGGGACCATCATCGATTCCCGCGTTGCTGCTTCAAAGGACTTTTTGTGGGCAGTTGGGACGGCGACACACAGTTATGCCATCGCCGCGTGGCCCTTCTTGATTTGGTGAGTGGGATCCTGGCGTGCGAATCTCACGCAATTGAAGGTCGCCGATCCCCAATACAAAATTCGTATCAGTTCCTAGCGTGACCTTTGTAGCCCTTCAGTATGCCACCCTCAAGCTTCCAACTTTCCATCATGACAACGTTTTGCCTGGTGTGACTTTTTTTTAACAAAGTGGACCCGGGCCCCTTGTCATTGACGAGGTCATATGAGATTCGGGTCCGCAGGTAGCTTCTATCCAAGCGTTGCAGAGGCTTACTAGAGGGAGAAAGTCCTCACAGGGAGAGAACTCTTTACGCCTTTATCTGATCATGCGCTTAGAGCTCTCCACCTTTGCAGCCTTTCTTCCACTTTGGCTCCATTCTGCGGCGATGGAGTTGGGTCTTCCTCACAGCTAGATCAAGAAATATGAAGATTTGTCGAGGGTCCGCACCTACATGGGGTGGTCGAGCTACTCCTTCAACAACTTGAATCGCGTCAGCAAGTTCCCCATCAAGAAGGAGAACCCCATCGAGATCGTCTACTTCACGGCGTTCGCCATGGTGGGTGAATGTGGGCCTAGAGGGGGGGTGAATAGGCCTTTTTGAATTTTTTTGGATCCTGCAACACTCAACAACAAGTTCAATAACAGAGATATCGGACTAGTCCGGTAATGTGCGGACTAGTCCGGTGTTCACAAACTGAGTTGATTAAGATTGATCGATTAGATTGATTCTTTTATGTATGCAGCAGAAATATAGAATCAAATAAAGGTTTCATTGTTATATATTAGATTATTTCACAATTAAATCTTATGTTTTACAATTCAACATAAGATGAGCAATGATTATTGAAACCCTAGATTATATTGATGAATAAGAATGATGAACTCCAAAAGCAAAACACAAGGATTTATCCCGTGGTTTGGCTACCACAAAAGGCAACCTACGTCCACATTGAGGAGTCCACAAAAGGACCGGGTCTTCTCCAACCCTACCCTCGTAGGATCGCCACGAAGGCCAATCCTCTTCCACTAATCACAAAGGGGTGAATAACCGAATTCAAGGGGCTTTCTCACACATTGAGAGCTCCCTTGGATTACAACAGAAAATACCACAAAAACACACTCAAAAATTACAAATGAATCGCAGGAGTGTGCTAGAGAATCAAACCAAGAGCTCAACGTGGTGATGCAAGTGTCTCTCCAATGATCTAGAGTGAATCCTCAAAGGATTGATCGTTGTTGCACTTAATTTCGTGGAGAGATGTAGTTTTTGAGGCTCTTGGGAGGTGTGACGGCGCTAGGGTTCGAGAGAGATCATAATTGGGCCGTGCACCTTTATTTATATGGGGTTTCTAAAAGTGACCGTTAGGTTTAAGAAAGTTCGGACTAGTCCGTGGTGGTCACCGGACTAGTCCGGTGTGCTGTGTGTAGCAAACCCTAAGTACCCCGAAATATCGGACTAGTCTGGCTAGGAACGGACTTGTCTGATTTCTCTACTGGAAATCTTCGGACTAGTCCGATAGTCATCGGACTTGTCCGGACATGTGAGACCCTAAGTGTATAGGATGACAAGTCCGCACTTGGGGGACTTGTCCGATTCAGATCAGAGAGTATTTCGGACTAGTCCGTGCAAACATCGGACTTGTCTGATTTGGATCAGAAAGAATATCAGACTAGTCCGGTTGTGATTGGACTTGTCCAATTTTGTGTGACTTGTGAAGTGTTTTGAGGACTAGTCCGCACTGGGGAGGACTAGTCCGATTCTAGTCAGAAAGGATATCGGACTAGTCAAATGGATATCGGACTTGTCCGATTTCGTGCAGAAAGGATATCAGACTGGTCTGGTTGTGATTGGACTAGTCCGGTCCTGTGTAACTTTGTGCAATGTGTGTGTTTAATTGTGATTGAGCTCTTGGGGTGTGTTTCCTTAACACACTCTATATACAATAATCTAATACTCTTCTTCCTTGAGCTCATTTCCACTTTGCTTCTCATTCTTCCTTCTTTTTGGCACTTTGCTCATTTTCCTATTAAAATCCTGCACTCATCTCAACAAGGAGGTTAGGATCCCAATTGCTTGTCATAAATCATCCAAAACCCACAAGGGAGTCCTAGATGCACTTTCAATCTCCCCCTTTTTGGTTATTGATGACAACCAATTGAGATTTCACAAAATATGATAAAAATTGAGATTTTCATAAAGCATGCACATATGGGTCCAAAATACATCAAGCAGTGAGAGTATAATCCATATGTGCATTATTTATGGTGGGATGCATAACTAAGTACACTGGAACATAAAGAATGACATAATTGACTTTAATCAACCAATAGCAAGAATATATGTCATTTTAGAGCAAAATCACAGTTTTCATAAATACTACTCAAAGGATCAAATCATTGCATCACAGAACCATAATTAACAAAAGATCATTGTTAAAACATTACAAGCCACAAAAGAGTTAAGAAACATAAAAATAGCTCTCTCCTCGCACCTTACAGCTAAAGCTAAGACCCCCCTCCCCTCAATCTCTCCCCCTTTGGCATCAAGACACCAAAAAGAAGGAGAGGAGGGTCCTAATGTCTTCACTCTTCACTGTCGGTCCTCTCATCGTCGTCTTCGTCATCTTCATCTTCAGCTTGATGAGGAGGAGAAGGAGGAGGGGTGGAGCCGCTCGAGCCCCCAACGCCAAAGTAGGCAAACTCGGAGGGGGTCAAGGGCCCGAGCTCAGTGTAGTCCGGGTCGGAGTCCTCAAAAATCACTGGTGATCCAATTGGGTCGATCTCCAGCTTCTTGAAAATTTGCTTCACATTTTCCTTGATGTACTTCATGTCCTCCTTTCTTTTCATGTTGAGCTTGTGGGCCTTCACTTCAGCCTTCTTGCAGGATGTGAAGATGGCAGCCAAGTATTTGAGGATTCCACTAGCTGATCCTCTCTGAGGGGCTGCCCTTGAAGTTGGAGCAGCTCTGACATCTTCTCTTGTTCTTGCCGGTGCCTCGGGACTGGAGGCCGGCGAGGGAGCACCCTGCACACTCGGCTTTTGAGGCATTTGAGGCCTCAAGGGGAGATGCTCCACATCTTTCACAAAATCAATGTCGGTGACTTTTTCAATCACAAACATTAGGTAAGGAGCATATCCGCAAGATCTGTTGGGAGTGCAGGATATGTTCACCATATCATTCCAAATGTACTCCGCCACATCAAATGGGCAGTCCTTGCTTATGACTCTCATCAGAGTCCGGAGGTATCCTTGCACACTCCCAGCATCTCCATCCTTGGGAGCAATTGTCTTCCTTAACACTCTGTTCAACACCACAAAGAATGGCTTCATGTTTTTGGTGGAAGGAGGGTTGAACTTTGAGTTTGGCTCATATAGGAACTTCATCCTATCCTTGTCAATGACACCAATGTTGTGTATGACCAAGCAATCAAATCTTGTGGTGTCAAGATGAAGCAGGTTAGCGAAATCTTCTTGAGTAATGCTGTACTTGGATCCATGGGTCATCCAAGTGACACTCTCCTCATCCTCACTAGAGAAGTGACAGGTCGCAAAGAATTGCGCAATCACTTCATCATTCCAGTTATTTCTGAAAGCAAACAGATCTCTTAGTCCATGCTTCGCAATGGCTCTCACTACATCAGTGAACAGTGAGCAGCCCTTCTTCTCAAAATGTGCCCAGTCAATCCACTGACTGCGCACAACTGGTGTCTTCATTGGGAGATACAACGATCTATAGAAATCAGCATGGAAGTTGCTCCAGAATCTTCCATCAGCCGCTTGCTTCTGTCGGCCATACTAATCGATGCTTCTGAACTTGGCCGCCGAGTCACTGCCCTTCCCGTTGAACTTCTCTTCATTTGGGTCCCGGACCCCTTCCCTTGGAGCATGAAGTTTCAACGGGCCAACCGAACTCGTAGCAATCCTCTTTCCCTTGCCATTTCCTTGGTGAGGGCCACTCGATGATGCAGCTGCCTTGGAGACTGGCTTCTTAGCTAGGACCTTCCTCCGAGCTTGTGGAGGAGACTGGGCTGGCTCAGACGGTCTTTCTTGGCACTTCTTGCCAAGACCCGCCGAGGTCCGAGGTGCCACCTCATGGTCCATCTCGGTCTCAAAATCGGAGACATCATTGCGGGAGCTCGACATGACCTGAGAATGAGTGGTATGAATGATAATGAATGACACAAGGCATAGGTGTGAAAGAGCAGCAAGGAATTGCATCAAGGAATTGAAGAATTAGGTTTTGAGTTCAGAAACATCGAACTTGCCTGGTGTACAGGAACGGACTAGTACGGGGGACCGGACTTGTCCGTGCATGGACCAGACTAGTCCGGTATTCAAACTAAAAAGCCTAAGAAACTGGACAAATGTTGATTCCTAATGCACAATTAGCTGAGCAAGAACGTAATACAACAAGGAGGCATGTATATAGTGAAAGATGCTAGGCTATTCGATCAACAATGAAGAAAATTGAGATTACTAGGGTTTGGGTGAAAATTACTGAAGAATTCGATTATAACTTGGAGATGAGGGGTGTTGAAGGCCGGACAAGTCCGCTATCTTCAATCCTCAATTGGACAAGCTTGATTTCCGCCCAAATGCGAAGCTTTTTGGTGGAGGGAGCAAGAAATCGCCTTGGGAGCTCGAGCGTAAGAGAGAGAGAAAGCGTGAGCAAGAGTGGAGGATGAAGGGATTAGGGTTTGGTGGCGGCTAGGGTTATGGACACGAAAAAAATCGGACAAGTCCAGAGGTGACTGGACTAGTCCGAACTCATCCAGAGAGCAATATCGGACAAGTCCGTGGTCTATCAGATTAGTCCGGCCTAACCAGCACCCTGTGGACTAGTCTGCATGTGCGGACTAGTCCGGGTAACCACGGACTAGTCCGTGGTCACCAGGAAAGAATTGCATAGCCCATTCATATATATTTGAAGGTTCATGATTAGAGAATAGAGGGGCAAATCAAATCAAATAATCTTGATGAATATGGTTAGTAAGCATACAACAATCAAGCAATGATCATAATTCATCAAGATCTAGTAATTGACATAGTTTTTCGGAGAAAAAATGAGAGAGGTGATTTTCACAGTCCAAAACAACATATTTGAAGAATTCATACAGGTATGCAACATTTCAAGCCACACTCCGAGCATCAAGGATATTTAGTTCATTTCGGAGTTCGCAAAAGCGTTTTTCATCAAGTGGCTTGGTGAATATGTCGGCCAATTGCTTTTGAGTGTTGACATGTGAAATGGCTATGTCTCCTTTCATGGCATGATCTCTCAAAAAGTGGTGTCTTATGTCTATGTGTTTAGTTCTGGAGTGCTCAATCGGGCTGTGGGCAATTTTAATGGCACTCTCATTGTCACAAAGGAGTGGAATATGGTTCATATTGTAACCATAGTCCCTTAGAGTTTGTCGCATCCAAAGGAGTTGAGCACAACAACTCCCAGCTGCAACATACTCCGCCTCGGCTGTGGATAAGGCAATGGAATTTTGTTTCTTGGAGGACCAAGAAACTAAGGATCTCCCTAGGAATTGGCATGTACTGGAAGTGCTTTTTCTATCTACTTTGCACCCAGCATAATCTGCATCGGAGTAACCAATGAGATTGAATTTTTAGCCTTTTGGGTACCAAAGGTCAAGGTTGGGTGTATGAGCTAAATATCTCAAGATCCTTTTTACGGCTGTCAAGTGACATTCCTTAGGATTGGCTTGAAATCTTGCACACAAACGTACACTCAACATAATATCTGGCCTAGATGCACATAAATAGAGTAGAGATCCAATCATGGAGCGATATACCTTTTGGTCGACGCTAGGTCCATTTTCATTGAGGTCTAGGTGGCCATTCGTTGCCATGGGGGTTTTTATGGGCTTCGCCTTGTCCATGCCAAACTTCTTGAGTATGTCCTGCGTGTACTTGGTTTGGCTTAGGAATGTCCCTTCCTTCTGTTGCCGTACATGGAATCCCAAGAAGTACTTTAACTCTCCCATCATTGACATTTCAAACCTGACTGTCATGATTTTACTAAATTCTTCACAAAAAGATTTGTTAGTTGACCCAAAGATTATATCGTCAACATAAATTTGACAAATAAAAAGATCATCATCAAAATTCTTTGTAAACAGTGTATAATCTACTTTGCCAATCTTAAATCCATTTTCAATTAAGAAATCTCTAAGACACTCATACCAAGCTCTAGGAGCTTGTTTGAGGCCGTAGAGAACCTTACGCAATTTAAACACGTGGTTGGGGAACTCTTCATCTTCAAACCCGGGTGGTTGCTCCACGTACACCTCTTCCTTGATTGGTCTGTTGAGGAATGCGCTTTTCACATCCATTTGATACAGCTTGAAATCATGGTGAGTAGCATATGCAAGTAATATTCTAATAGATTCAAGCCTAGCTACTGGAGCAAAAGTCTCATCAAAATCCAAACCTTCGACTTGTGAATAACCTTTGGCCACAAGTCATGCCTTGTTCCTTGTTACCACCCCGTGTTCATCTTGTTTGTTGCGGAAGACCCATTTGGTGCCGACGATGTTTGCATTGGGTCTTGCCACAAGTTCCCATACTTCATTCCGCTTGAAGTTGTTCAATTCTTCTTGCATTGCCACCACCCAGTCCAGATCTTTCAATGCATCTTCAACCCTGCGTGGTTCCAAAAAGGATACAAACGAATAGTGTTCACAAAAGTTAGCTATGCGAGATCTAGTGGTTACTCCCTTTTGGATGTCACCGATGATGTTGTCGATTGGGTGATCCATTTGGACGCATTGGTGTACTCTTGGGTGTGGTACTTGAGGAGTTGTATCTTCATGATTATCTGCTTCTCCCCCTAAGTCATTGCCTTTGTTGACTTGTTGATCATCTTGGTATCTTTGTGGTTGATCTTGTGCTGAAGCTCCCCCTTGATCGTTGATCTCCTCTTGTGGTTCATCTTCCTCATGTACGTGTGGAGGTGGCTCTTGTGGTCGAACCTCACCTAGAGCCATTCTCTTCCATGCTTGACATGGAGCTTCTTCTTTACCTAGTTCACATGGATCAACTTGCTCCTTTTGGGAGCCATTAGTCTCATCGAACACTACGTCACGTGCTATTTCAACAAGTCCGGAGGCCTTGTTGAAAACACGATAGGCGTAAGTGTTCAAATCATAACCAAGCAAGAAACCTTCATCGGACTTTGAAGCGAACTTTGAAGTCCTAGGCTTCTTGTTCAGGATATAACATGGAGAACCGAAAACTCGAAAATATGAGATATTTGGTTTGTTACCGGTGAGTAGCTCATAGGATGTCTTCTTCAGGGGTCGATGAAGATAAAGTCGGTTTACGGCATGGAAAGCGGTGTTAATTGCTTCCGCCCAAAATCGATCTGAGGTCTTGTACTCATCGAGCATTGTTCTTGCCATCTCTATGAGTGTTCGGTTCTTTCTTTCGGCAACTCCGTTTTGTTGTGGCGGGTATGGCGCTGAAAATTCGTGCTTGATACCCTCTTCATCAAGGTACTCCTCCACTTGCGTGTTCTTGAACTCCGTGCCGTTGTCGCTTCGAATACTCTTGATTGTCAATGAGAATTCGTTGAGCTCGCTTGAAGAACTTCTTGAGTGTTCCTTGTGTTTCTGACTTATCGTGCAAAAATAAAACCCAAGTGAAGCGAGAAAAGTCATCAATAATTACTAAACCATATTTGTTACCGCTGATGCTTATGTAAGCAATTGGACCAAATAAGTCCATGTGAAGTAGTTCGAGCGGTCTTGTTGTAGTCATGACGTTCTTTGTGGGATGAGGTGCTCCAACTTGCTTCCCGGCTTGGCACGCGCTACAAGGCCTGTCTTTCTCAAAAACAACATCCTTCAAACCGCGGATGTGATCGCCCTTGAGGAGTTTTTGAAGATTCCTCATACCAACATGCGCTAGCCGTCTATGCCACAGCCAACCCATGTTGGTCTTTGCAATCAAGCATGTGTCAAGTTTGGCTTTATCCTTGTTGAAGTCAACGAGGTAAAGCTTTCCCTTCAACATACCCTTGAATGCAGTGGAACCATCACTCCTCCTAGAGACGGTCACACTCTCATTAGTGAACAAGCAATTATAACCTTTGTCACATAGTTGAGATATGGACAGCATGTTATAATCTAAGGATTCAACATGTAAAACATGAGAAAGTGTGTGTGTAGAAGATATTGCAATTTTATCGGTATCGAGCACCCTTCCTTGACTATTATCTCCAAAGTAGATGCCTTCGTTTGTGTCCTTGTTCACTTCATATTCCACGAACATTCTTCTTTCTCCGGTCATATGGTTGGTGCAGCCATTGTCTAGCACCTATTTGGATCCACCGGAGGAATAGGCCTGCAAAAACAAATTATGCTTTGGTTTTAGGTACCCAAGCTTGCTTGGTTCCTTGGAGGTTTGTTACAATACATTTGGGCACCCACACATGAGGTTTGGTGTTCCCATGGCGTGGCCCAACATAATTAGCATAAACCTTGCCAATATTATTTCTCATTAAAACATAGGAGGCATCAAAGGTTCTAAAGAGTAATCGTTGTTGTTTGTATACAGGGCTAGTCTGGGAGGCCGGACTTGTCCGGAGGACCGGACTTGTCCGGACACTTACCGGACTAGTCCGATATTTGTGTGAGTTCAAGTTTTTACCCTTGGAGTTTGAGAGGGTCTTCCCTTCACAAAGGAAATCCTCCCCTTGTTATTCTTATGACTTCCAGCATGCTTCTTTTCACCATAAGAGTAACCAATGCCATATTTGCCTTTTGGAGGTCTTTGGACCAAGTATGCACTACGTGCATAGTTGATCTCCTCCTTGTCAAATATACCACATTGGGTAGGATGTTTATCCTTGGTGGAGGTTGACTTCTCCTTCAAACTGGTGTCAATTTTACTACATGTGCACATATGAGCAAAATCAGTTTTAGTGGGTTGAGAAGGTGAACTTGAAGAGGAGGAAGGTTCACTCAGCTTGAGTGACTCAACTTGCACTTCAAGGATCTTGTTAACCTTGATCAGGTCAGCAAGTTGATCCTTGATTGCAACATTTGAGTCAGTTAACTCCAAGCAAGCTTTCTTGCTTGAAGCTAACTCAATCTCTAGTGAATTATTTTTCTCCTTTTCAAGTTCTAGAAGTTTGTCAAGTTCGACATACTCCTCCTTTTGGGAGATAATCATGTCCTCTTGACAATGAATTATCCTCTCCTTCTCAACAAGTTGATCAAGTAAAAATTTCATTTTGTTGCAGCTTTCCTATCTAGTCCACTAAGCATATCTTCATCATCACTAATTATTTCATCATCACTAGAGTAGGAATGCACGGAAGGGGTTTTGATGATTACCTTGCGTCTACCTTCCTTTGCCATAAGGCACGTGCCATTTCCCTTCCTTGCGCCGAGTGTGGGGAAGAGTGTAGATTTCTTGGACGCACTCTCGATGGCTATGCTAGCCATCTCTTCTTCTTCAGATGATGAGGACTCATCATTTGAGTCCCACTCCTTCCCAATGTGCGCTTGTTCGGCTTGTTTCTTCTTCTTGAAGAATTTCTTAGGTTGAGGCTTGGCTTCTTTGGTCTTCTTCTTGTTCTCCTCATATGGGCAATCAACTATAAAGTGGTCATACTCACCACAATTATATCATGCCCGCCTCAACTTCGGCTTCGTTCTTTCCTTGTACTTTCCTTCACTTGATTTTGTCCATTGTCTTTTCTAAATTATTCTCTTGAACTTTTTCATGAATAATATCATGTCATCTTCATCTATCTCACTGCTCTCGTCGTCACTGTCTTCCTCTAGTTGTGCTTCTCTTGCCTCTTTGGATAGAGGCTTGAGGGTGGACTTTAAAGCAACCCCTTTCTTCTTAGCCGAGGTGAGGTCGGCAATTTCCTTGACGTGCTTTGCTTGTTTTTCCATCATCTCAAAGTTGATGATTTTTCCAAGCAATTCATCCAGAGTCATCCTTTTGTATCCGGGGCTTTCTCTAATCATGGAGCATAGCGTGACATTGCGAGGCATAAAAGCTCTAAGGATGAGCTTTACCACCTCGTGGTCATTCCACTTCTTGCTCCCATATGACCGAACTTTGTTGACGAGTGTCTTCAATCGATTGTACATATCTTGGGGTGACTCATCTTCCTCAATTGCGAATCTTCCTAGTTTGCCTCAATCATCTCAATCATTGCTTCACGCACATGTCGGTCACCTTCATGTGCAGTTTGCAGTGTATCCCATATCTCCTTAGCAATTTCGAGTCCATCCACCTTGGTGAACTCGTCCCGACTGAGTGAGGAGGTGATTACAGCTGCGGCTTGAGCGTTTCTATGAATGGCCTGCTCTTGGCTTGGGGTGAGCTCTTCGTCGTCGTCCGAAATATCTATCCCTGTGCATACAACATGCCATAGACTTGGATTGAGGGAAATCAAATGCATTTTCATATTCTGCCTCCACATTGAGTAATCACTTCCATCGAAGTGTGGGGCTTTTCCAAGTGGCATAGATAAGTAATGATTGCTATTGGAATTTAGACGATCATAGTTAAAAGGATACCGGGAGTAGTCGGTGTGACTACTCCCCTTCTTCTTCTCTTCATCTTTCACTTTCCATTTGGAAAGTGCCTTCTTTATGAGGAGCGCCTTTAGCTCCAGTGTCTCCTCATCGTCGTCCTCGAAGTCTTGAATAGCTTCGAGGTACTTCTCCACTTTTCGAGTCTTGTCATTGTTAACCTCTTCTTGGTTGTTGGTTTTGTGGATGTCCTTCATCTCCGACACGATCTCTTCGAGTGATTAGACTCTTTCTTGAAGCACCTGCTCTGATACCAATTGAATGTGGGCCTAGAGGGGGGGTGAATAGGCCTTTTTGAATTTTGTCGGATCCTGCAACACTCAACAACAAGTTCAATACCAGAGGTATCGGACTAGTCTGGTAATGTGCGGACTAGTCCGGTGTTCACGGACTGAGTTGATTAAGCCTGATTGATTAGATTGATTCTTTTATGTATGCAGCAGAAATATAGAATCAAATAAAGGTTTCAATGTTATATATTAGATTATTTCACAATTAAATCTTATGTTTGACAATTCAACGTAAGATGAGCAATGATTATTGAAACCCTAGATTATATTGATGAATAAGAATGATGAACACCAAAAGCAAAACACAAGGATTTATCCCGTGGTTCGGCTACCACAAAAGGAAACCTATGTCCACGTTGAGGAGTCCACAAAAGGACCGGGTCTTCTCCAACCCTACCCTCGTCGGATCGCCACGAAGGCCATTCCTCTTCCACTAATCACAAAGGGGTGAATAACCGAATTCAAGGGGCTTTCTCACACAATGAGAGCTCCCTTGGATTACAACAGAAAATACCACCAAGAACACACTCAAAAATTACAAATGAATCGCAGGAGTGTGTTAGAGAATCAAACCAAGAGCTCAACGTGGTGATGCAAGTGTCTCTCCAATGATCTAGAGTGAATCCTCAAAGGATTGATCGTTGTTGCACTTAATTTCGTGGGGAGATGTAGTGTTTGAGGCTCTTGGGAGGTGTGACGGTGCTAGGGTTCGAGAGAGAACATAATTGGGCCGTGCACCTCTATTTATATGGGGTTTCTAAAAGTGACCGTTAGGGTTTAGAAAGTTCGGACTAGTCCGTGGTGGTCACCGGACTAGTCTGGTGTGCTGTGTGTAGCAAACCCTAAGTACCTCGAAATATCAGACTAGTCCGGCTAGGAACGGACTTGTCCGATTTCTCTACTGGAAATCTTCGGACTAGTCCGATAGTCATCGGACTTGTCCGGACATGTGAGACCCTAAGTGTATAGGATGACAAGTCCGCACTTGGGGGACTTGTCCGATTCAGATCAGAGGGTATTTCGGACTAGTCCGTGCAAACATCGGACTTGTCCAATTTGGATCAGAAAGAATATCGGACTAGTCCGGCTGTGATCGGACTTGTCCGATTTTGTGTGACCTGTGAAGTGTTTTGAGGACTAGTCCGCACTGGGGAGGAATAGTCTGATTTTAGTCAGAAAGGATATCGGACTAGTCCGATGGATATCAGACTTGTCCGATTTCGTGCAGAAAGGATATCGGACTAGTCCGGTTGTGATCGGACTAGTCCGGCCCTATGTAACTTTGTGCAATGTGTGTGTGTTTAATTGTGATTGAGCTCTTGCGGTGTGTTTCCTTAACACACTCCATACACAATAATCTACTACTCTTCTTCATTGAGCTCATTTCCACTTTGCTTCTCATTCTTCCTTCTTTTTAGCACTTTGCTCATTTTCCTATTAAAATCCTGCACTCATCTCAACAAGGAGGTTAGGATCCCAATTGCTTGTCATAAATGATCCAAAACCCACAAGGGAGTCCTAGATGCACTTTCAGTGGGGCTCATCCCACCCTTCTCCACCTTCTTGCTGATGATGCTAGACTTCTACGGTTTGCAGCTTCATCACCTCAGCCCCCACTCCTTCTTGCTAGTGGCGACTTTCGTCCACTATTGCAAGATGTGGGTGGGTGTGCCGCCCTGCATCGAGCTTTTCCAGACCTTCTTCACGGTCCACGCCATCAGGAAGAGCAACGAGTTTCTTGGCTTCTACTACTTCGTGAAGCGCAAAAACTCGACCCTCAAGTATCTGAAGATGTTCCCTTATGGAAGTGGGACGGCTGGAAGAAGGACTGGGTGGTGATCACGGTGGATTGCCACGACATGCTGGAGCTGCCTGACAGCGTTCTAGCAGTTGACACCGATGCTTGGGAGGTAGTTCCAATGCTATGGGAGGAGTACAACCTGATATTGACAAGGATTCAGGAGTGCGTCGATGGAGGGGTGACTACCTGATGGTCATTGCCAACTTCCTGACCAACTGGTGGGCTCTGCTGAAGAAGAGGGAATGGCCTGCGTGGGCATTCGGTGGTGAAATGGATCCATACAGAATTGAGACTGGTATCGGGTCCAATTTGAAGAAAAGGCTTTGAAGCTTCATCTCCAAAAGATGCACCACAGAGCCATTCGCTCTGATGATATGACACCTCTGGCGGAGTTCCTACCCCTGGACATGGTGCCAAAAAACAGAAGGGAGCCGCGGAAGTAGATGCCAGCACATTATGATCTGGGTCTCGTGAACAGGTGTCAGAGCACTCCTCTGGCAGGGATTGTGATCTCTGGAGATCCTTGCTCCCACGAGGGATCCATACCTACACTAGTCAGTGGCAAATGAAAAGGTCTCACAACTTCTCCTCCCAAGGAATCTACCTCCAGCTGAGGCAAAGATAAAGCTCCGGTTGATGTTTCGAGTCGTAGGCGCAAGCTGAAAAGGAGTGATGGGAGCAGCGTGAGGGAAACTCCGAAGGGAGTGACCCCTCACTCTCGGCTTAGGTCCGTGGTGGTTGTACCCCTAGCTCTACCTGGTTCTTCGGCTCTAATGCCCACAGAGGGCGCTCGCTCCGACAAGTTTACTCCGGCCCCGGTGCCAGTAGAGGGCTCTGGGTCCGGAGCAATTCCTCCTATGATGGAGGTTCTAGATGTGGCAGCACCAGCGGCTGCCTCATTGCCTGGTTCGAGTCTTGGAGCATCCACCACACCGACGACACCGGGCTCTAGTTCCACGCACGTGAGGAAGAAGATTCACGCTGATTGGAGCAGTAATACCCCTAGATAAGGGTCAACACTTTAGTTTTTGTCTTGAGTTTATTTCTTGATTTGTCTTGAATTTCCTATTCTCTACTTCTAGAATGTCAAGAGCAAGTACAGCTGCTCCGGTTCCTACTCCAGCTCCGGAGGCTGCTTCGGCTAAAGCTCCCGCCCTAGCTCCTACCTCTCCCCCATTGGTGGTGGCGAATGACACGACAACTCCGACACCTGCTGTCGTGGAGACAAGTCCAATGCTGATGCCAAAAGATCCCGTGGTAGCGCCAAAACACTTGGAAGAAGTACTTGAGGAAGCTCCAACGGTTTTGGAGTCTGCGGCAGAAGCTTCAGCATCAGGGCCAGAAGTCGCTAAAGCTCTGACAGAAGCTTCAGTGCCAGCCCCGGAGGTGACAGCTCCGGAGGTGACCATGTCTGAGCCGGTGCAACCTGAGGATTCAGCTGCATGTCCTCCGCCTTCTGAGTTGATGATTGAAGATCCGGCTGCGGGACCTTCCTCACCCACACCGAAGATAGATGAACTGCCGGAGACTGACCTCCAAGATGTCGAGTTGTTGGAGTCCATGCTCGTGCCATGGGCTCCAACGTCCGTCCCAGAAAACTTGGAGGAACTATAAGACTACCCTCAAGCAGGCCCGGAGCTAATCCCCCTGGAGATGTCAATTGACAATGCTTGCTCCAGCCTCTGACAGGTCCAACTTGCCTTCGACTATGAGCGGATGTCTCTTGAAGAGGACCGCACGCTGCTACGGCGTTGGCACCAGAAGCTCTTCTTTGAGACGAAGCTGACGCAGTCCAGGCTCGCCGACGAGATGGAGTGGTAGCTGCGGAGAAGGCACAACAGTCGCGCCTGAACAAGGCGTTGGATGAACGAGAGGCTGCTATTAAGGCCCTCGACAAGAAGACTCAATAGATATACAAGCACATGCAAAGGGCTCGTGAAATAGCTGACAGTCGCTCAGAGAGTCTCGAAGAGTTGAGGGAAACTCTTATCAAGCGCCGGGAAGAGCTTGATAATAAGGTCATCCTCCAAGAGAAGGAGGAAGACCTCGTGAAGAGGGAGGATGAGCTCTTCCAAAAGATGTCCCTGGGGGAGCAAAGCTTGGCTGATCGTGTCGAACAGTTCAATCTGTGGTGTGAACAAGAGAAGAATCATATATGGCAGGTGGGGGTAAACATATCCAAAAGAGAAACTGATATCTCCACCAGGGAGGAGAATGTGAAGGCCAAGGAGAAGGACTTGGCAGACCAACGGAAACGCATTCACCTATGAGAGAGAGAGAGAGCTCAGCGACCAAGAGAAGCAGGTTGCCGAAATGATCTAGCAGCATGCTAAGGAAGTTGAGCGCTTCTCCAAGTAAGGTTGTGCGGAACTCTCGGCTGCCAGGAGATCATTGGAGGAGCTTAAGAGGTTGAGAGCAACAGAGTCCCTGCAAGTCTGGGATTTTTTGGGGCAGGCCAATGAGGCTTTGGTGCCATTTGGTTTTAGCCCAAAACGTCCGGATGATCCGAAGCCAGAGATGGACAAGGCACTGGTGGCATTGAACTCCGCCGACAAGAAGATGGAAGCTGTGGGAGACGTGGTCATCGACGAACTAGAGACAGAAGGAAGGTCCCTGGCCAAGAATGTTGCCGAGTATGTGCTCACGTGTTTCAAGAGCCGGGACCCTAGATGTCTTTAACTCCAGTGTTCGAAGGACCCGTTGTCGAGGAGGAAGAAGCCGCCAGGGCCAGCGTTCAAGAAGCTGCCCAAACATTTGCCTCATTTTTCAATAGGAACTGCAGTAGTTAGGACCTTTCCTTTTTTGCCTTCATCTTGTAATCCCCTGATTTTGAATGAATGAAATCCTTCTGAATTCCATTTTTGTGTCTTCAATGCATTGCCCTTTATATTGTTGACCCCCTGATAGATGTGTTCAATGAATTAAGGGCTTCTACCATGAGGATTTAGACAATGTGTTGAAAACTCGATAGCTTCAAATTCGTAGCCAGTGTGATTGCCCCGAGTTCCGAGTCTTGCCTCTGATATCTGCAGGGCCCTTTGTTACGTTGACGACGGGCCCCCCTGGGAGTTGTTGGAGTTTGGTGTCTTCGATGGCGCCCACTATCAACGCGTAGAACGTTTATGGTGGGCCCCCTGGGAGTTGTTGGAGCTTGGTAGCTTCGACGGCACCCCCTGTCAACACTTGGAACATCGACAGTGGGCCCCCTTGGATTTGTTGGAGCTTGGTAGCTTTGACGGCACCCACTGTCATCGCTGGAACATTGACGGCGGGCCCCCTGGGTTTTGTTGGAGCTTGGTAGCTTCAACGATGACCACTTTCAATGCATAAAACATCGATGGCGGGCCCCCTAGGGGTTGTCGGAGCTAGTGCTCCAGCAGCATCCACCATTACCAAGCAAATTGCCATTGAATATTCATTTTTCCTGCGCATAAGAAATAAGAAAAGTAGTAAAATTCGTCCTCTTATCTATAACTTATTTGTGACTTATCATCCTTCTTTGAATTTTAGATCCTAAGGAATTTAACATGATGACATAAGTGTACTGATGAAATCTTTTTAGGTGTGAATGCCTTCTGGACCCGCCCTACTGGGACCTGGTAGAGTGGCGAACTTAGGGTTCCTGGCCAATCTAAGTCGATAGCACACTCTATACCTCTCATTGGCTTTGGTTTTCAGGCGAGTAGACCATGCAGCAATGCTAAGACCCAAAAGAAGATTAATAATACAACTTATATATCACATGAATACCCTAGACTAAATTTTAAAGGGATTGCACACCATTGTTATAGACAAGAAGGTGAAAAAGTAATGAGCTTGTACAAATAAAATGCACGTAGAGTCTGTTCGTATAAAATGTTTCTCACTAAGGTCCGAATTACAAAGGAAGACAAGGATATACTTAAAGTACAATGACCAAGTTAAGTGTGCTGTTCATCGTTATCTAACCCAGGCAGGATAAAGACACACCTAAAGTACAATACCAAGTTAAGTGTTCTAGGACCCTTCCCAACTCTGTCCATAGACTATAAGAGATACAGTTTATACAAATAGACTCACATCGTGTAGCTAAGCATAAAACTTATGGAGGTGCTTAATGTTCCATGGATTGTGGAGCGGAGTCCCATCCTCTGTCACCAAGCGAACGCATCTGGGGTGGGAAACTTTGATAACCCGGAAGGGACCTTCCCAGCCTGGGGACAGTTTGTTCATCCCTTCTCGAGTTAGTATTCTCCGCAGCACCAGATCGCCTTCTTCTAGCTGCCGGTTGTGCACGAACCTTTGATGATAGCTCCGAAGCACCTGGCGGTATCGTGCGTTCCGAACAGCTACTTGGCATCTTGCCTCGTCGATGAGATCTAGGTCTTCAAGCTAGAGCTTGTCCTGCATGGATTCGTCGAAGGTCCGGACTCAGAGAGACCTCATGGTGATCTCCGGAGGAAGGACTGCTTAAGCTCCGTACACCAAGAAGAAAGGTGTCTCTCGAGTTGTCCGGCTAGGTGTTCTCCTGCTTGCCCATAATGCAGACGGAAGCTCCTTTATCTAGTTGGGACCATATTTCCTCAGGCGCTCATATGTGTGCATCTTGAGTCCCTTGAGTATTTCTGTATTAGCTCTCTTAGCTTGGCCATTGCTTGCCGGGTGAGCTACTGATGCATAACTAACTTGTATGCTGAGATCTTTGTAGTACTCTTGGAATGTAGCACTTCTGAATTGGGTTTCATTGTCGGTAATGACTATGTTCGGAACTCCAAATCTGCAGACTATGGATTTCAAGAACTTGATAGCTGATTGCTTGTTGATTGTCACAATTGGGGTAGCTTCCGACCACTTGGTGAACTTGTCGATGGCGACGTACAGGAACCTGTAACCTCCGACAGCTTTTGGGAAAGGTCCCAAAATGTCCACACCCATACAACGAATGGCCACATAGGAGGTATCATATGCGGTGACTAAGCCAGTGTGTGAATTTGCTTCACGTGGAACTGGCATGCTTCACACTTCTTTACCAACTCGACTACATCCTGGAGTGTTGTAGGCCAGTAAAAGCCACGCTGGAAGGCTTTACTGACCAACGTGCGGGAAGACGCGTGGTTCCCGCACTTGCCTCCATGGATCTTCGCGAGAAGCTCGCAACCTTCTTCTCGAGAAATGCACCGCATTAGAATGCCGTTGGCACCATGTCGGTAGAGATCCCTTCTACCAACGTGTATCTTTTAGCCAATCTGACAATTCGATCAGCGGAAGCACTGTCTTCACGAAGGACAATGTCCTTCAAGTAGCTCTGGATCTCTGAGATCCATGCATCGAAGCTAACATGAGCTTTTTGATCTTGCGTGATGGGTTGCTCGGAGCTTCCTGCAACGCCTATGATCCTTGGTGGGTGCCATGGTAACAGGCCACCTGGACCGCCAGCTTTGGGGTGCTGATCTCGCCCCCATCACTCAGTTCGGCAGACTGACGAGTAACCCTTCACCAGTAGCTACACCATATGATAGAACCACCTTGAGTCTGTAGATGAGAGCTTCATACTCCGCCATTTTGTTGGTTGCCTTGAAGTCTAGGTGTACCATATACTTGACCTCCTCCACGGTCGAAGCGAGGACAAGGATTCCAGCTCCGGCCCTCTGCTTCTGCATTGAGCCGTCGGAGTAGATTGTCCAATGAGGCTTAGTGAAGACCAGGACCTTAGGTTAGAGCTTCTGCTCACTGAGGCCCCCTGGAGTTGATTAAGGAGTCCACTCCGCCACCAAGTCCACCAGCACCTGACTCTTGATAGCATGTCGAGGCAGAAATTCAAGATCAAACTCTGCCAGCTCCACAACCCACTTGGCGATATTTCTAGTAGAATTTGGATTATGCAATATAGCGCAGTGGCTAGGAGGTTACCACTGATATCTTGTGGGCCTGTAAGTAGTGACGTAACTTTCTTGAGGCAACAAGGACTACATATAGCAGCTTATACACCTCAATGTATCGAGTCTTGGCATTGTGGAGTACTTCACTAATGAAGTACACTAGCCGCTGGACGGTCTGGACCCTTCTAGAGGGGCCCGAAGCTTCTTTTCCATCAACCTGGACTCTCCTAGAGGGGTCCAAATCTTCTTCTTGAGCAACCTAAACCCTCCCAGAGGGGTCCAGATCTTCTTCTTCATCAGCCCAGACCTCCCCGGAGGGTTCAAAACCTTCTTCTTGAACCATAGAAACTCCCTCAGTAGAGAGAGGTTGATCCACAGGTGCCTTGCCTTTAGGATATGTGCCTGGGGGTTGGGATCCAGACTCGCCTTCAGGTAGCTCCAGGCCCTCCTTGAGGGGTCTAGGCTCCTAAGATGAAGATGTCTTTGGTCTCTACGCGACCAGGACCATGCTGACAACCTCTGTAGTTGCCGAAATGTAAAGCGGGAGAAGCTCGCTAGGCTTCGGAGCTACCAAAACTGGTAGTGTGTTGAGAAGCTGCTTAATGCTCTTGGAATGCCTTCTCTTCTTATTTGGAACAATGAAATGACCCGGACTTCCTCAATAGCTTGAAGAAGGGAAGTGCCCGCTCTGCCAGCCTTGAAATGAACTGACTAAGTGCAACTAGACACCCAGTTAGCTTCTGGACGTCCTTGACATGAGCTGGGGGCTGCATCTCTTCAATGTCTTTGATTTTGGCCAGATTGCCTCAATTCCTCGGTGAGTCACCAAGAAACCAAGGAGATTTTCGGAGAAACCCCAAAGACGCACTTGTCTGGGTTCAGCTTCGTACGCGTCAAGCGCAACTTGTCAAAGATGACTTGCAGATTGTCAAGGAGTGATTCCTTGTTCTTCAACTTGATGACAATGTTATCGATGTAGACTTCCACCAAGTCTCTAATGAGCTCTCCAAACATTTTGTGCATGGCTCGCACAAAAGTTGAAGTAGCGTTCTTGAGACCAAAAGGCATGGCACTGTAATAGTATAACCCATCTACTATAATGAAGGCGATATGCTCTTCATCTTCCCTAGACATTTGAATCTGATGATATCCAGAGTATGCATCTAAGAAACATAGTAACTCACACCCGGAGGTAGAATCCACTATCTAATCTATTCTAGGAAGTGGAAATGGGTCTTTTGGGCATGCCTTATTCAAGGTGGTGTAGTCGATGCACATCCGAAGCTTCCTGCCAGCTTTTGGTACAACAACTGGGTTTGCCAGCCACCAAGGATGGTGAACCTCCCGGATGAAACAAGCGTTGAGCAGCTTCTTGATTTATTGTCTGATGAAATTTTGTCGCTCGACAGATTGCTTCCATGGCCTCTGATGTACTGGCCGTGCATTGGGGTATATCTTCAGGCCGTGATCGATCACCTCCCTAGGGATCCCAAGCATCTGTGATGGTTGCCATGCAAACACATCTACATTCACCCAGAGGACATTGATGAGCGCGAGTTCCTATTTGTTGTCCAGACCTCCCGTTATACAAGTGGTCTGGGCAGCATCATAACCAATTTGGACGACTTTGATGGGAATGTTGGCGTCGCTGCTTGCTTGCACACAAGGTGCAGAAGTTGAGCCACGCTGACATGAGCACAAAGGTTGTTGAGCTGGTGGCTCCTTGCCAGATTCTTCTTCTTATGCTATTGCTAGCGCATGAAGTTCTTCCAGCGCAGTGACTCCAATAGTGCGATCCCCATGGATCCGAAGGACACCTGAAAGAGTCAGCATCTTCAACACCAGATAGCCATAGTGAGCTATGGCCATGAACCTATACAGGGCTAGCCTGCCTAGGATGGCGTTGAAGGGAAGGGTGATGTGTGCTACATCAAAGACCAGCTTCACAGACCTAAAGTTATCCCGAGTCCCGAAGGTCATCGGGAGTGTAATTGATCTGAGAGGAGTGATGGCTCCCATACCTACTATAGAGAAAGGAAGTGAGGGCCTAAGTTCTAATAGGCTGAGCTGGAGCTTTGCAAAAGCCGCGAAGCTGAGGAGGTTGAGTGCCGCACCTCCGTCCACCAGGAAATGATAGAGATGGATGTTATTGATGGTAGGAGAGACCATCAAAGGCAACTTACCAGCTCTGGTCATGTTCATCGGGCAATCTGAAGCATCAAAGGTGATGGCAATATCCATCCACTTCCGATGAGGTTCTGCCATAGCGGTGGGAGCTACGGCAGCCATCTCCCTATGCATTGTCTTGATGATACGCTAAGAGGTAATATCCCAAGAGCCTCCATATATCATATGGAGAGTCTTCCGATGCTCGTTGTCGGAGATATCAGAATCATTGTCGACGGTGTTGTAGACGACCTTCAGGGACTTCTTGGCGTCCTGGAAGCCTAGCTCCTGATCAGACGAAGCTTCGCCGACTTTCTGCTTCCCTTCCCATTGGCGGAAAGGGGTTTCTTCTTGGCACTTGTTGTTGCGTTCAATAAGCCGCTGGACCTCGTGACAGTCTTCAAGGTTATGGGTGTTAAATTTATGGATCAGGCACCACATCTTCTCGCCGTCGCCATCCTCAAACGATGGTCATGGTCGTTTTTTGGGGCCTGCAGCAGCAGCAGCAGTAGGTGTGCCGACCAACAACTTCTTCTTGCCGTTGGACTTCTTCTTCTTATTTGCACTGCCCTAGGCAATAGCTTCATCCTTGGAGGAGGTTTTACCGGCCTCCGCAGCTGGTTTGGAGTGCATCTCTCAGCCCTCCGTAGCTCTAGCACATTTGTCGGCTAGGCTGAAGAGCTATGTGATGCTGCTGATATCTTTAGTTGCCAGCTTCTCCAACATCTTCTTATCTCGAACCGCACGTCAGAATGCAATGATGACAGAAGCATTTGAGATTGAAGGAATGGTGTTCTGTACTTAAGAAAACTGCTGGATAAACGATCGCAGTGACTCTCCCCGCTTCTATTGCATGGTGAACAGGTCCAACTCTATGCCAGGTAGGGTGTAGGAGCTCCCGAAGTTTGCAGTGAACTGGTGACAAAGTTTCCCCAAACTATAGATGGATCCAGGAAGGAGGCTCATGAGCAGGGACCTTGCCGTCCTGGTTAGAGCCACAGGGAAGTAGTTGGACATCACGGCCTCATTGCCTCCAGTCGCGAGGATTGCAATGGAGTAGATTTGAAGTAATTCTACGGGATTGACTATCCTGTCATACTTCTCCGGCAGATGAGGATAAACTTGGGTGGCCATTTGACCATGTGAAGATGCATGGCCAGGGATGAACAATTGCCCCCCCCACTCCAAGAGGAGAAAGGTTTTCCCAAGCCTCTCGCCTCTCGCGAGCGCGCTCGATATGGACGCGGCTGTCCTACCTCATGTAACACCGGTCAAGTTTCGATTGGAGGTCTTGAGTATGAAGCCTTGATGCTGTTGTTGACGTTTCGTAGTTCACAAATCATCTATCGAAAGAGATCAGGTCTGCAAGTGCACGGAAACTATCGTGTAGCATTTCACCCAAGAGTAATCCCAAGGGTATCGTATTTATCCCAAAGGAAGGCAATGGAGTAAAGTAAACACTACTCTCATGATCAAGCTATGGGATACTAATCAATTATCAAGACAGGGGTAAGTTGATAATATATGGGATGTGTGACATACACCTAAGCAATCTATTATAAAGGGTAAATGGGTCCTAATGGAGGTTAGAATAAGAGTTGGGGAGTTGCTCCTATAATGCTTCTAATATACATATTCATAGCCTAGGTTAGATACTAATGAGCATGTCAATGGTGAATTCTTATGCTAAGTTGTTCAACACATCGGGCACGGGTTTACCCCTAGCAATACTAGGACGACTCCCGCCAAGAGCCTCTGGCATAGCCGAACGTGGAGGATTACAAATGACAGATAGGGCTGTCACCACCTACTGCCTACCTCTTCAATCCATGGGTCTATGAGACATCCAACACTACCTAACTATCCTAACACCATGCTAGCATATTAAGTAAATACCTTAAGAGCCACAACACAAGCCATCCTAAGGCGATGAACTAAATCATCGTTGAACAAAAGTTGAGACATAGCATAAGTTTTTCATACTAACATGATCATATCATAACTACTTATACTATAGTGGAGGTTTATTGAGTTTATGATGATAGTTTAATGACATTAAGGCATGATCATAAAGACTATTCCTACCACATAGATGGAATCCACATTCAGACAAGAAACGCTTCATCCAAGTATATGAATAAAAGAAGACTAAAGGTAATATCTTTATTATGCATGAAGTTACAAATATAAGAAAAGATACATGAGCCATACCTTTCCCAACTTGGACTTGGGACTAGAGGCTCTCTTCTCTATAGCCTAACTCCACTAAGGATAAGAGAACTAGTGTATACAATAGAATGATGCTCAAGTGGTGTGTGTTGAAGTGAGGGGTCCTATTTATAGCTTGGAGAAGGATCGGTTCCCGCCACCATAAGCGTGTGAATAAGCACCCATGACCTCTTCAAGCCAGGAGGAGCCAACACGTGGAGTTTGACTGCGTTTGTCACCAGGACCTAGTCGGCCGACTAGGGGGATCGGCCGACCTGGTCCTGGCTCCAAACGGCCAGTTCTTCCTCCAGGTGACTAGCAGGTGGGTCCCCTTCAATGATATGGGTGCTACACCATTGGATGGCCTCAGATACTTCTGTTTGTGGGCCATTTGATTCATGTGGTGCCACAGGTCGATGTTTGATTGGCTGGGATGATATTTTATAGGATTCATCTCCTTGTTTAACTTCAATTATGTGTAAAATGCCTGTATGCACCAATTTCTCCAAGTAGAAGTGGAAATAGGTTAAATAGAAAGGTGATGTGTGCAATAAATAATATTTCCATCACATAATTGAGTTATATTGATGGGTGAAATTGGTATATAAAAGTCATCAACAAACTCCCTCAAGCTTATCTTTTGCTCATCCCGAGCAAAGTCAAGACTTTAGGTTGATGATCAGGAGTTGCTACTATGTTCTACTTTTCAAAAGTACCTTTTGCACAACAGAATACTCTACCTAGTATTGCAAATATTGGCATGGTACTTCACCCATCTTAAGTCATTATGGGGCTTATGCCATCTCCTCTTCATGGGTGTTGAAAGATAGAACAGCAAATGGAGCACACATACCCTAGAAATCAAGTTCCACTCAAATTCCAGAGATTTCAATTTAGATTTTAAGTACCTTAATTTGATTCTCTCGGTGTCTCCTTTGTGTGTAGTGGAAATATTTCCTCACCAAGGCATTGTGCCTATACTCATCCTACTACTAAATAAGGCTTGTATGTGGAGCTTGGTAGGGAATATAGTAGGTGTATTTGCAACACATAATATTGCTAAGTCAAAAAAGCAATCCTTAGGAGAAATCAATTCAAGACTATTTGATTCAATACTTGTGCATGTGTGATGGAATGGAGGTGGATGTGGATATTTGAGATGACTCCTATTTATGTAGACTCTCTTATTTTGCAAGGATGAAACATGGCTATTACTTCTTTTTTTTCTCATGCTTATGATGAGCATGCATTTTATTTCTCTTTTTTTTTGTAGCCATGTATTCTACTCCCTTTTTATGCAAGAAATTTGGAGAGAGTACTAATCATGAATGGTATGGAGTTTCTCTTTTTATTGTGGAATGCTGGTATGATGTAATTTTGCTTACTTCTAGTGTAGAAGTATAGCATGTGCAAGTGAAGTCCTGAATTAAAAAAAGTAATGGATGAAATCTCACATAGATCTATACTAGTTTGACAAAGCTCAATGTGAAGACAAATAGCATGTGCATAAGGTCTATCAATGTGATATACCACATGGCTTTGGAAGGTATTTCCAATCAAATGAGAGTGACTTAAATCGTTTTAGAATTTCCCCGGAAATCTAAGTTTCACTTTCAGACTAGGAATAGCAGACCCACCACTATATCATATCTCACAAGAACTTAGAATTGGATTAAGATTTGCTACCCACAATTTCTAAATCAAGGTAAAAGAAATTCGAGCCAAGGAATGCAATATTTTGGAGAGTAGTAAGTTGTAAACTAGGGACTTAGGAAAATTAAAACAGAGCAACTATTCATAATTTCATCTATGTGAATTCCAAACTATTCTTACCGCACATCTTTTATTTTATTTCAAAAGCAAATATACTCTACTTATTTTTATGTTTTTTTATATGCAAGTTTGATGATGGGTGAATGTAAAATAAATATGCAAGGGGTGTGATACAAGTTACCTCAAGTGGGGGTCCTCCCCCAAGCTTGTTCTTGTTCAAGGTACGCGATAGGGGATGAAACCCTAGCGACAGATGTAGGCCATGATGTTGGCCTAACCTTGTTGCAGCATGGCTTTGACATTGGAGGGTTGAGTGTTGATGTTGGATTACCTTCCATGGGTTTCATGAGTGTGGTCGAGTAGAGTGTTGTCGATGTCGCACATCCACACCTCAAGGTTTCTATAGGTTGGATGTACCTTGTTATTCCTTGGCAAAGGTAATTATAACCTTTAGCTACAAATGAATGATGGGCACTCAACATGGTTGAGTGTGTTCCGTCATTCTTTGGAGTGACATGTACCCAACATATGTTGAGTATGATCCATTATTCCTTGGCTAAGGTACAACATATCTATAACCACAAAGGGATGACATGCACTCAGCATGGGTTGAGTGTGATCCGTTGTTCCTTGGCTAAGTTATAAAATACCTTCTCGCCACATAGGAACAACTTGCACCAAATATACATTGGATGTGATCTTGTCATTTCTTGGTTAAGGTACATCATACCTTTTAGCCACAAAGGAACAACTTACACCCAAAGATGGTGGCAACCCTTGAGCTTGAATGAGTGCTTAGAATAGTTGAGAGCATAATGCTCTTACATATTTGTAGCAGCCAATTGGTCGCTCATGGAGGGTTTCCATGTCAAATCTCCGACCTCGTATAGTTATGGTTGTCCTTTGGGCTTAATTTCCGATAGGTAGCAACCATCCTAATTTACTCCTTGGCCAAGGTATATTGAAATGGAATCCTCTTCGGGTTTCCAACAATTGGATCTTTGAATGTCTGCATAGTTACTTTACTCCTGCAAACTTCCTCTCTATGATAGAGAAGGATTGTTAGCTCTCGATACTTGTACAAATGAATTCTCGGATTAGGTAACCGAATTTTCATTTGTACATTTGGGGAAGAACAAGACCAAAGATGCATTGGGTCCAATTTCTAGTGTATCCATGATCAATGTATGAATCATTGCTAGGAGTGGGGCTTTATGGATAAATCAAGTTGAACATTTTTTAAAGCTCCTACTCATAGCGATGTAAGTAATATAAATACACTATATGGATCCCTTCATCTTGTAAAATTTCTAACCATCATAGATTTTTACATGAGCAAATCTTAATCATTTGGGTCATGGCAAACAAGATTCTCAATTTTATCCCCCTAAACATTTTAAATTTCTTGCCTAGGAATTTGAAATTTAGTGATCCATGCATGAATGAGTTTCAAATCAGAATTATAGACATCACTATTCCTAGGTTGTTACATACCAATTCATCCATTAAGTCATTCATTAGCATTACCTAGGCAAAAAAATGTCTAAGTCAATTTTAGCAATGCTTATGAAATTCTAGGTACTTGTTTAAATTTATTCCCAAGTAAGGTGGCATTCCTTTTTGAAGAATCAAAAAGAATAATGCCAACACTTACTCTCCTGATGATGCATAAGAATTAAATGATGAGAAGGTGTAAACCTTCGTTACCCAACGTAAGCAAAAATCATTCGATCCTAATGTAATTCCAACGACGAAAAATTTTAAACTTGTACCTCGATTGAAGAGCAGTCCAGGTTGAATGTCGTTGTGTGAGAAACTCACGACCATGAATTTTGGTGTAGCCTTCATGTTCAATGCCTTCTACCAAGTTGAGATTGGAGTTGAATGAGCTTCATCTTGTTCCTCCATTGGACCACCACTTGAGAAATCCTCCACCATGAACTCAAAATGAGATCAATGAATGGATATGCGCTTGATGAGTCCTTCCAACCTCTTTGCAAATTTTGTTTTGTCTGCACTAAAATCAAGAACAAACAAAACAACTCGAAAATGGGTTACGTTAGCTAAAAAGCATGTTGTACCCTTTGTCAAATTGTTTTGCCCAACTTGAAGCAACTTGCAAATGCAATTAATATTAAGGGAAATATTTTTGAATTGAATTAGGTAGATGAATTCAAGTGGTTATGCCCAAGGTTCATATCAAAATACATTTATTTCCTAATTAAGAATTTTAGTTTTCTGTTGGTTGGAAATTTTACTTTCCAGCATGCAAGTGTGGAAATTCAAACATGCTAAATGCAAATGCAATACTTGATGTGAAATTAAAATATACAATTGAGAAAGCAAATATGAGATAACTACCAATTAACCTATTGGCAAGGACTCATTAAATTTTTAAAGTCCGATGAGTAGGACTTACCTCCGCCCTATTTAGTGCGATGATTTGTTGTCCCATCCCGCAGTTGAAGATGTGGACAACTTATTTTGATCGACATTCCAATTCTACTTTGGCAAGTCAGTTGGACATCTGGGCCACATGGTGGCCCTAGCCACTCTGTCGTCTTGATGGAGACTTGTTGACGTAGCGACGACTTCTCCTTCTTGAAGATATTCTCTTATGAGCATGATGAGGCTTGTCCTTCTTTTGGAGTGTCACTTCGACCTTATTGATGTTCTTTTGAGTTAACCTATACCTTGATCATGGATCAAAAGCTTCCTTGGGCATGATGACATGTTGACTCAACAATCAAACAAGAAACACTTCATCCACAATGTCACTTGACCTTGGTTGCATGGGCTTGGTCAAAGGATAGGAATCCCAACAAGTGGTTGTGGGATATCTTGGATCTTGAATGCTCTTTAAGTTTCTTGTCCTTGGCCAAGAGCTTCGTGTAAATGTTGTCTTGATTTCTTGTTTGGCCATGGACAAGATACTTCAAGTTAGGCTAGTTGAACTTAAATCCCTTGAAATCCTCATAGCCTCCTTGATAACAAGGGTGATGTTGTTTCCACCCTTGACCTCCTTGTAGGTGATAGCCATTGGAGTTGTGTTTGGAAGGAAGAATCCTCATGTGAAAGTGCATCTACGCAATCCCTTGTGGGTTTTGGACGATTGATGACAAACAAATGAGATCCTAATGAACTTGTTGAGATGACTGCAGGTCAATTCAAATGACATAGTTTGGTGCACTAAAAAAGGTAAAAAATGAAGTGGTGTAGAAAAAGAGAAAAGTTCAACTCAAGAATGAAGAGCAAAGTAGATTTAAATGTATAGGATGTGTGTGAGAGACACATCCCAAGAGCTCAAGTCTTTGCGTAGGGGTAAGGGCTTAAAACCACCTAAAATTCACTGAGCACCGAAATAGTCCGTTCATGGACCGCATGTAACACCCTTATTTTCATGCATCATGCATTGCATAAGTTCATATACATGTTTAACATTAATTCATATAAAAGGAGTAAGTTTAAAATTAATTTAGAGCAAAACTGCACTCAAAAGTTCTGAGGAGTGCGGACTAGTCCGATTTTTGTACTGACTAGTTCGATTTCTCTCTGACCTTGCTCGGATATGTCCGTTTTAGTGCATACTATTCCAGTTTTTGCCTCTGGACACTTTCGAACTTGTTCGGTCCTTTGCGAACTAGTCTGGTATCCCAATTTCTTGGAAATTTTGCTAAGTCCCTGGACTTGTCTGAACTTGTCCGATATTCCGGCGGACTTGTCCGTTTTTCCTCTGACTAAAATTGGACTTGTCCGGTTTTGGCCAGACTTGTCTGATTTTCCTCTGACCAAGTTCGGACTTGTCCGATAAAGTCCAGACTTGTCTGATTTCTCTCTGTCTAACTTTGGACTAGTTCAGTCCCCTGCAGACTTGTCCGGTAAATCGCGATTCCGAGTTGATCTTTTACTCCACGACGTGTTTTTGGGTTCTACCTTAAGTGGGCCTAAGGATGTTGTGTCTAACTCTTTTTGGAGCCCATGTGGGACCCCAAACCGGCCTCTACCATCTTAAACTCGAATTCCATCAAACCCTAGCCCTCCACCTCTATATAAACAAGCCCACCTCTTGACTTAATATCCTTTTGCCTCAATTGAAAGTCACCCAAACCCTAGTTTGTGGAGAGACACCATCAAGGAGGGAGAAGGAGATCTAGAGCAAGAAGAAGAAGAGGAGGAAACGAAAGAGGATCAAGATCTCCATAAAGTTTTCGTTCTTCATCAACAATTCACCTTCAAGTTCTTCATCAACCCTCGACCGTCAAGATCCAAATGTTGCCTCCAAAACCCTTGATTCATTGGAGTTCTAAAAACCTAGTATACCTTCTACTTCCTATTTCTCACATGAATTCAACTCCGTTTCTCCAAATTCACATCGATCTAGAAAACCCTAGTTCGATGTTCCTATGATGGGCGGACTAGTCCGGTCCCAAGCGGACTAGTCCAATTTTGCAATCTATTTCCTGTTGAATTATATCTAAATTGTTTCGAATTAATTTCAAACCTGTTCAAACTTGTTAAAAACTATTAGAACTAGTTAGTAAACATCATTAACAACTCATTAACTAGTTTTGCTTTGCATTTGCATTAATCATGCATGTCATGACATATTGAGTAATATATGTGCACTTATTAATTGTGATTCTTGTCTTGTACGTTTGTTGCGCGGTTTAGACGGATTTGCACTAGATAGTGTTGCGGAGGACCTCCAGCAGCAAGAATTTGAAGTCTTTGATCGTAACCAAGCTCAAGAGCAAGGAAAGTGTCCTTGAACATATTGATCTTGTTTTTGACAATAAATGCTTTGTTTTCAAAACTGCGTGCTTGTGTCAATTTGATGGGAAGTTCTATGATAGGATGTTTACTAGCTTTGTTTAACCAACCTTGTCACCTGGAATTCATGGTAGAGTGTTGGGAAGGGCTTTACCTTTGCTTTGCTTAATCAATTGGGATGGGAAAACAAATATACTATTTAATTATGCATTAATGAGATTATGGTTAATATGAACTGGTTAATATTACATGGTAATGGATGATCTAAGCAAGCCTGGTATGGGTATGAGTTGGATGTTATGGAGGTTTTCTTGCTTTAGATCTAAGAACCGATTTGTGGAGCAACCATCCATGACTTACAATACCACCACGAGGCCAAGTATGGGTGCGGCGTAGCTATTTAATTAGGGTAGTTTTTCATGGACCATTTAGCGCACCAGGGAAGGGGAGTGGGATTGGGTTTGGATATGGTCGGCAGGACTCTCTAGGATCCGAATGGCACAAGAGGGGGCCCTTGGTTGAAGATGTGCTCAGTTGGAGACACCACAGCCGGTGAAACCTCAGTGGGTCTACATGCTAGTAGTCCCTTTATAAAGGCTATTTTGTGATCTCTTGGCCACACACCAACGGAAGTGTGAGACGACATAATTGGGATTCCAGTCATTGCAAGGTGATAAAATCATAAACACGTGAGTAAAGCGGTACAACCTCTGTAGAGTGTCTAAAAACTATCATGATCACCGTGCTCCCGGTTATGAGCAACCTGGACCCTCACATGATTAGAGGAGTTTTGGGTATGGGATGGTTTGGTACTGGTTATGGTATTATAGTTTATGGCAATGGATATGGTTATCGGTAATGAGAAATCTGGTATAATAGTGATGAATGTGGAATATGGACTCATACTAAGATACTTGTATGGATTATGATGGGTTTACTTCACTTATATTTAATATATTGCTTTTCAAACGTTTTAATGTACTTTTCAACACTTAGCCTTTATTATATTCATCATTTGAATCAGCTACATGTCATACTTTCCACACTTGCTAAGTACGACATGTACTCACCCTTGCAATTCCCCCACCAACAATTGCAGGTCAGGATTGGGAGCATAACGATGATAATGCGAAGTTCTAGGTCGTGTCTGCTGTCAGCTTTGCTTGTGGTGTTGATTGGAGCTGCGCTATCCCTTATGCTTATTTTGCTTAGTTTGCTTAGTTGCTTATTTAGTTATTTCCGCTGCATTAGTTAAACTTGTCATTAATAATCATTAGAGCTTGTATTCGATGATATTCTGAATTGTGTAATAAAAGTGGTATATTAAACCTATTTTGTGGTAATTTTCTGTATATCCTTTTGTGAATGCACTCGTGTATGTGTGTTGAACGTTCTGGGCACACATATGCGTTCACTTGGTTCATTTTTGGAACCGTGTGTCACAAATTGATATTAGAGCCACAGGTTGACCATAGGATGTATCCTAGATAGAATGGACACTTTAGAGCACATAGGAACACTCAGGAAGCGATGTGCTTTTGCTTGGTGTGCTGTTTGCTATATATTGTTTGCTTGTGTGCTTAATAGAGGATTTTGGGATGCTTTAGCATTGCCATGTCCACATAGGCTAGTATAGGTAGTTGCTTAGTTTCATATCCCTTGATGCATATAGTTGGGGACATTTTCTAAAACCTTATCTCTTGCTTTTCTTCAGATGGTGAGGACTTCCAACCAGAGGGATGGCAATGATGAGGAGGATAACAATGGAGCACCTCAGGACAATAATGGACAAGGACCTGCTCAGGGAGCTATCAACCTTGAGCAGCTATTGGCTATGCAAAATAAGCTCATGCAGACAATGATACAGACTATGGGACAGCTGCAGATTGGTAATAACAACTGTGAGACCTATGTGTGCTGAATACATTGGCTTTGACAATAAAAGTTTTGAATGCTGCCACAACATCTTTTTAGCAAGGTCCGACTCTAGCTCCGAGCTTCTGCAAGGTCCGACAATAGGTCCAAATTTCTTTGCCTAGGTCCAACATGTTTTTGGGTAGCTTCGGTGAGCTTTGTCTTTAGCTCTGGCATGTCTTTGATAGCTACAGCATGTCTTTGTTAAGCTCCGATATATTTTGCTAGGTCCGACTTATGTTGGTAAGCTCCGACATGTTTTTCTAGCTCCGACTTTTGGAATGACTAGTTCCGACTAGTTTTGGTTAGCTTCGGCACTAGGCTCCGGCGCTAGGTTGTACTAGCTTTGGTATGCTCTGGCGCTAGGTTGTACTAGCTTTGGTAAGCTCGGGCTCAAGCTCCGGTTAGCTTTGGCAAGGATCAGAGCTTGATCATAATGTTCATGCTTTTACTGTGAAATGTTTCGAACTTGCTTTACATTGTTGGAAAGATTTCTTAGTATTCATTTGCTATATTTTTGGTGCGTTTTGGTTGATATGGCTGATATCATTTTACTGTGGTTTTGCAACATGCTTATGTGAGGTGCTCACGTAAGGTGTTATGTTCGGAACTAATTTGAGTCAAGTCGTGGACTTGGGCTCGTACGGATTCGTTGTTTATTCATGTGCAGGTGTTGCTTGAGTTCAAGACATGGCTGGTGATGGTATCCATTGAACTAGTCTTAGGGAGAAGATGAGGTTCAAGAACCATGTTCGGGAGGAATTGTGGTTGAGTTGATCGAGATGTTGTGCAACATGTTTGAATCATGAACAATGCATATGAAGGTATCGTGGACATCATTGTAAGATGTTTGCACGTGTGCAAGGAGTGCATGGACATTGCTCCATGGTTCCTAGGCGTGATGAAGAGATGTGGACGTAAAGAATTGGTTGGAAAGGTCCAACCGACTAGATTATGGACTCAGGCTGTGGCTGAGTCGGGTTTGACTCAAATATGGAAAGATTTGAGTTGGTTATGATAGGATTTCGTGTGGGACACAAATTTGAGTTGTTTTAGGAATGTGGAATACGTTCCTAAGGTGTTTGGAAGTCTTAAGATTGCTTCTATCTGCGTATAGAAGAGTCCTAAGACGATATGGAAAGTTTCGATTCGTGATCGGAGTAGGATTGGAGTCCTGATTTGAGAATGAGTTGGCCTAAGGGCTGGTTCTATAAGCAAGAGAGGCCAAAGCTCATGGTGCACGACTTTGGGGCTGTTCCTGTCGTGTTCT
Organism: Tuctoria greenei; assembly: GCA_036927565.1. NCBI lineage: Eukaryota > Viridiplantae > Streptophyta > Magnoliopsida > Poales > Poaceae > Tuctoria > Tuctoria greenei. The sequence continues at coordinate 93,583,933 of JAYESD010000001.1, forward strand.
ATTGAATAAAATTCATAGTTTGAAGGAGCTTTTGTGCCTTGTTTGTCCGACTTGTTTCAGACAAGTTTTACTCGTCGAGTTTCTGGACAGCACTACCTTTCATCGGTGGTTTTATCATAACTCGAGTTTTACAGATCCAATTGACATGATTGACGTGATTGACGTGATTATCTATCATCTATCAAAATTTCACGGTCATTGGATTTGGGGTTTCTGATCTACACGAGTTTCTTTGCAGCGTTCCAGAACTGTTTTTTCTCGGGTAGGACAGATTGACCTTTGTTCGATCTTTCGATAATAACTTGAGTTTCTATCGACGGATTTGAGTGATTCTTCTTGTGTTTTCTTCGTGACTTGATTCTCTCTGATATATATCACTTTTGTCCTGGTGAAACACGTTTAGATTAGTATCACACACGATTTATTTAACAGATCATTTTTCTACTGAAGGGGTTGGGATTTAATTGTTTCCGCTGTGTAAGATTTTTAAATCTACCATTCACCCCCCTCTGGTAGATTTTCACGTGCTCTTCGATCCTACAATTGGTATCAGAGCCACGGTGCTCCAATCATTGTGATTTGCACGTGTTTTTGACTAATCATCATGGAGAAATACTCTGCCAAACCTTGTGTGTTTGCTGGTATTGATTTTTAGGTTTGGAAGGCACACATGGAGGCTTTCATCTAGGCGCAAGGCTTCGTAATATGAGAGAAGGTGTACAAGCCTTACGAAGTGTCACCTAACGATCAAGTTATGGCTACAAACCTATGGGACGTTGACAACAACAACAAAGCCCGAAACTTGATCATCCAAGGACTCACTCACAGCGACTTCGACCGCGTTGCACATCTCCGATCGGCATACGATGTATGGAGAGCACTTTGTGACAATCACGAAGGATCCAACACGATCAAGGAGGTAAGGAAAGACATGTTCAAGAAGGAATACATGTGCTTCGATATGCAGCCCAGTGAGTCCATCGATGATCTCTTTGCTCGCTTTAACAAAATTCTCAGTAACTTGCGTAGTGTCAATGTTAATATTTCTGATGCTGAAAATGCTAGGCAACTTCTTAGTGCATTAGACATGTCAATCTAGGAGATGAAAGTTACATCTATTCATGAATCGATTGTCATGAGTACACTTACTTTAGATGTGCTTTACTCTAAACTCAAAACTCATGAAATTGACATCTTATCACGTAAGAACCCAAATAAGTCTATTGCATTTGTCTCACAACGTGATATGCCTAGCTCCGGCCAATCATCATCTTGCAATACTCTTGCTTTGTTATCCTCACTAACCCTGGAGCAGATCGAAAAATTTCCAGAGGAGGAGCTAGCACTTCTCTCTACTAGGTTCTCAAAAGCATTGCAAAATGTGAGAACTAGAAGGAGAGGAAGCTCCGGACCTCAACGATGCTTCGAATGTGGTAAGATAGGAAACTTTCATACAGAATGCCTTAACCTTTCAGGTTCTACTTCCCGAGAATATAAACAATCAAGGACAATGCACTCCCCAACAGATGATAAGAAGAAGGGCTTTATAGGTCGCCAACCGGTGAACAGTTTTATCTCTGCACACCAGGAACTTGGCTCAAGCGACGTGGACATTGGAAGTGACGAAGATGAAGATGATTTGGCCAACTTATGCTTCATGGGGGGAAAACAAGATCAAGATCAAGTCAGGAGGATGCAGAACACAACAGTGACGACGATGAAGTATGTTCTACCTATAATGAAATGTGTGATGCAATTTCTCGTGCAACTATTATTGTTAAGAAAAAGGACAAAAAGCTTAGGGATAATGCTGCTAAAATTGAATCACTAGAATCTGAAATCAACCATTTGAAAACCTTGATTCCTAGTGATGATTCATGTCCCTCTTGTGATTTAATCTATGAACAATTGTCCACATTAAGAACTGCACATTCCTCTACTCTAGATAGACTTGAACTTGAAATTGAAAAGAACAAAAAGCTTGCTGCACTTGACATTGGAAACTTAAAAGATGCTTCTTGTTCTACAATTGATTTGCATTGCTCTAGTTGTGATGATCTTGAAAAGAATCTAAAAAATGCTATGAATGAAATTTCAATATTGAATAATGTTTACGTTCTCATGAAGTTAAATATTGTTCCAATTGCAAATTAAAAGGAAAAACTTCATGTGAAAATTGCCTTGATCTGTCCAATAAACTTGATAACATGCATAGGACATTAGATCGATTTTGTAATGGGAATAAGAACCTAAACTTGCTGCTGAATTCTTCCAAATCTTGCAATGATAAAAATGGTTTAGGTTTTGATTCTCATGCTCATGCTAAGGCACATCCACCTAAAATTGTAAAGTCATTAGGAAGTGGTTTGATTCAACAATTCCTAAACAAAAATATTGCTTGCTCATCTAGACATGAACACGAAGTTAAATTTCATTGTACCTACTATGGTAGAGATGGTCATGTCATAGATTTTTGCTATAGACTAGCTAAACAACAAAAAAGGGAAAGAATGGTTGCTAGATCTCATAACTTTCATGCAAAATTGCTGCACATATTAAACCGAATGCCAGGAACATGCAACCTCCTGTTATGAGTCAAAAACATTCAAAGTTTACCTCCAGACCTTCTGGTTTTGCCTCCGGAGCTACTGATTTTTGTGCTACACAAGTAACACCTTATAGGTCACTAGTTAAGAATAAAAAACCTCAAATGTTGACTCATAAATCTGTTGTATTATCTCAGCTTTCGCGTGTTTTTCCTGGATACCTAAATGCCTTTTGACTAACCCTAGTATTGAGTCATCGACGTATTGTGCTTCTATGTAGGTTACATGCTTGAGGAAGGAGAACATTTGGATTGTGGATTCAGGTTGCTCACGCCACATGACCGGTAACAAAGAATGGTTCTCCTCCCTCTCTTTTGTGTCACGTGTAGAGAATGTTACTTTTGCCGATAATTCTGAACTCCTATAATTGCTAAGGGTTCGGTTAGAGTAAATGATCACTACACTTTGAAGGATGTGGCACTTATCAAAAATTTGAAATACAACTTGCTTTCTGTTTCATAATTGCTAGATGAAAATCTGGAAATCGTTTTCAATATAAACTGCTGCAAAGTTGTAGGTTCAAATAGTGAGCTTATTTTTAACATGTCTCGGTTTGGGAGAGTTTTTAAAGCTGATTTTGATATGTCTTCCTCTAAGCATAGGTGTCTAGTTGCTAATGATTCAAAGGACTTATATTTTTGGCATCGTAGACTTGGTCACATAGGCTTTGATCACCTAGCGCGTGTTAGTGCTCTTGATCGCATACGTGGGCTGCCTAAGGTTAAAGGGGACAAAGAAATTGTGCTCTTGTTGTAGACATGCTAAGATGGTTGCAGGTTCACACACTCCTCTCACAATGATCATGACAACTGAACCGGGTCAACTTTTACACCTTGACACTGTAGGACCTTCATGTGTTCAATCCTTCGGAGGTAAATGGTATGTTCTTGTTATTGTTGATAATTATTCTAGATACTCTTGGGCTTACTTTATGGCATCTAAGAATGAAGCTTTTAGTCACTTTAGAATTTTATTTCTTAGATTATCATTTGATCACCCAGGATCTTTAAAAGCAATTAGAAGTGATAACGGAACTGAATTTAAAAATCAATCTTTTGATCACTTTTGTGCTCAAAATGGAATAGATCATCAATTTTCTTCAACATATGTACCTCAAAAAAAATGGTGTTGTAGAAAGAAAGAACATAACCTTAGTTGATATGGCTAGGACTATGCTTGATGACTATCAAACTCCTAGGAAATTTTGGGCTGATGCGATTGCAACTGCTTGTTATGTCTCAAATCGTGTTTTCTTGTGCGCTAAGCTAGGTAAAACACCATATGATCCCCAGTTTAGACATAGGCCTAGTGTTACGCACTTTTGGGTCTTTGGTTGCAAATGCTTTGTTAAGAAACATGGTAATCTTGATAAATTTGAACCTAGATCCATTGATGGCATGTTTCTTGGTTATCCATCTCATACTAGAGGCTACCGTGTGCTTTTACTTGACACTAACAAAATTGTGGAGACTTGTGAAGTGTCCTTTGATGAATCTAGCCCAGGTACTAGCTCAAACATTGCAGGTCCAAATCCATATCCGCAGGGAGAGATCATTTTCATTGAAGATGAGGAAGAGGTGGAGCTGCTGCCCAAAAATTCAGCAGCTAATGACATTGTTCGAGCTCCTGATTTTGATTCACAGCCAGTACCGACGACCACCATTGCTGGTCCAGATCCTCCTCAAGTCACAAGCTCATCCACTCCCCTCCAGGTTCTCAAAATTCATCCTCCACAACAGATTATTGGAAGCTTGCACGAACGAGTTACACGGTCCAGGTTTTGCGATACAAACTCCCATGCTCATTCTGCTTTTGTTGCTTCTTTTGAACCCAAAGATATATCACACGCACTCACTAATGGATCTTGGATTATTGCCATGCAAGAAGAGTTAGAAAATTTTGAAAGAAATAATGTTTGGAAACTTGTACCTCCACCTCAAGGTCACACTTTAATTGGAACTAAATGGGTGTTTAAAAATAAACAAAGTGAGGATGGGGTTGTGGTTAGGAATAAGGCTAGGTTGGTTGCTCAAGGTTCCACTCAAGTTGTCGGTCTAGATTTTGATGAAACTTTTGCTCCTGTTGCTAGATTAGAAGCCATAAGAATTTTGTTAGCTTTTGTTGCATCTAAAGATTTTAAGCTATATCAAATGGATGTTAAAAGTGCTTTTCTTAATGTCTACATAGATGAGGTGGTTTATGTCAAACAACCAACGGGTTTTGAAAATCTAGATTTTCCTAATCATGTTTACAAACTATCCAAAGCTTTGTACGTTCTCAAACAAGCCCCTAGAGCATGGTATGATAGGTTCAAAACATTCTTACTTGAAAAGGGGTTTACCATGGGCAAGGTTGATACAACTCTTTTTGTGCTTAAGCATGGCAATGACTCATTATTCGTTCAAGTGTATGTGGATGATGTTATCTTTGGTTGTGCTTCTCATGATCTTGTGTCCAAGTTCTGCTATGATGAGTTCAGAATTTGAGATGAGTATGATGGGAGAACTCACGTACTTTTTGGGGCTGCAAATCAAGCAAACCAAGGAGTGTACCTTTGTGCATCAAATGAAGTATACAGAAGACCTCCTAAGGCGCTTCAACATGGACAAAAGCAAGCCTCTTCAGACATCAATGGGAACAACAACAACACTTGAACTTGATGAAGATGGTGAACCCATGGATCAAAAAGAATATAGAAGCATGATCGGATCTCTTTTGTACCTCACGGCATCAAGACCGGACATACAATTCAGCGTATGTCTTTGTGCACGGTTTCAAGCCTCCCCACGTGCTTCACATCGTCAAGCCGTCAAAAGGATTCTCAGGTACTTACATAGAACTCAAGAATTTGACATTTTTCTTCCTTCTTTCTCAACCATTACATTGAAAGCTTTTTCCGATGCTGATTTTAGAGGTTGTAGGATTGATAGGAAAAGTATTTCCGGTGCTTGTCATTTTCTTGATAATTCACTTGTTGCATGGTCATCCAGAAAACAAAGTTCAGTTACACAATCCACCGTCGAATATGAATATGTAGCTACTGCTATCGCTTGTTCAAAAATTCTTTGAATTGTTCAAACACTTAAGGACTATGGGGTTGATCTAGATAGTGTTTCACTGTTTTGTGACAACACTAGTGCTATTTGCATTGCTAAATACCCTGTGCAACATTCTGGAACTAAGCACATTGATATTAGATATCACTTTCTTCGTGATAATGTTGAAAAAGGAAACATTATGCTTCACCATGTAGATACTGGACAACAATTGGCTGACATTTTTATAAAAACCTTTGGATTTCACTCATTTTTGTTATATTCTAGTGAAATAGGGGTTATGCATCCTCATGACTTAAATTGAGGGGGAGTTTTGAAACTTGGGAAGTCTATGTGTGAATCTGAACTTAAAATAATATGAGCATAGTATTTCATACATATATGACTTTGTGATTCCTTTTACATGCTGAAAGTTCTTACTACATTACTCGTGTTATACATTTTGTAGTTTTTGCCATGTCTAGTAATTGGAATAGTTACTTACACTAAATCTGGTCATGATTGAACTTTCTTGCCGTTTTGAACTTGTTGCATGCTCACAAGTGCTTTTAATCAAAAAGAATTAATCAAGTAATCAACTCACTTGTTGAGTTTTTATGAACAAATATAAGTTGAGAAAAGATCAAGAGAATATGCATGCATCGCACTTCTTCTTTTGAGATGGCTTATCATTGCACTTAGATATGAACTTGGAAGAAGTTGTGTATGACTAAAACCATGTCCTTAAGCTTCTGATAGTCAAATGACATAGGCTTGGTTTGGTTGGTTAGAATAAGGCAAATGCGCATATAATCTCTTGCAAATATCTTATGATCTAAATTTGTGCTTTGAAAAATAATAAAATGCAGCAACAAGTGTCATGCTTTCAGGTATTGAAATAGTTAAGTTTGTGAGATCATGACTTGCTTAAATTGACAATTACATTCGATCTCTAGCATGGCTTACACTACTTTATGTACCTCATTGTTGTGATAGTGTATGTTACTTGATAGTATGACTTGGATGAGCTTTGTTTTATATGTATATGTTATAATATGCTCATAACAATTAAAATTTCTCTTTTGAACCTTGCTGAATACATTGTCAAAGGGTGGGAGATAATATGGTGAATTATGCAAGAGGGAGAAATATGTATAGGGGAGAGATTTATTTCTGTCTCATTTAATTTTAAGAAAAGGGGGGAAATTATTCTCAAAACTTTTCATGCTAATGTTTGGATTTCAAATGGTGTTGCCAATGTATTAATCAAGGGGGAGATTGTGAGACCTATGTGTGCTGAATACATTGGCTTTGACAATAAAAGTTTTGAATGCTGCCACAACATCTTTTTAGCAAGGTCCGACTCTAGCTCCGAGCTTCTGCAAGGTCCAACAATAGGTCCGACTTTCTTTGTCTAGGTCCGACATGTTTTTGGGTAGCTCCGATGAGCTTTGTCTTTAGCTCCGGCATGTCTTTGATAGCTCCGGCATGTCTTTGTTAAGCTTCGATATGTTTTGCTAGGTCCGACTTATGTTGGTTATCTCCGACATATTTTTCTAGCTCCGACTTTTGGGATGACTAGTTTTGGTTAGCTCCGGCGCTAGGCTCCAGCGCTAGGTTGTACTAGCTTTGGCAAGGATCGGAGCTTGATCGTAATGTTCCTGCTTTTACTGTGAAATGTTTCGAACTTGCTTTACATTGTTGGAAAGATTGCTTAGTATTCATTTGCTAAGTTTTTGGCGCATTTTGGTTGATATGGCTGATATCGTTTTACTGTGGTTTTGCAACATGCTTATGTGAGGTGCTCACGTAAGGTGTTGTGTTCGGAACTAATTTGAGTCAAGTTGTGGACTTGGGCTCGCACGGATTGGTTGTTTATTCATGTGCAGGTGTTGCTTGAGTTCAAGACATGGCTGGTGACGGGATCCATTGAACTAGTCTTAGGGAGAATATGAGTTTCAACAACCATGTTCGGGAGGAATTGTGGTTGAGTTGACCGGGAGGTTGCGCAACATGTTTGAATCAAGAACAATGCATATGAATATATCGTGGACGTCATTGGAAGATGTTTGCACGTGTTCAAGGAGTGCATAGACATGGATGAATGGTTCCGAGGCGTGATGAAGAGATGTGGACGTAAAGAATTGGTCGAAAAGGTCCAACCGACTAGGTTATGGACTCAGGCCGTGGCTAAGTCGGGTTTGACTCAAATATGGAAAGATTTGAGTTGGTTATGATAGGATTTCGTGTGGGACACGAATTTGAGTTGTTTTAGGAATGTGAAATACGTTTCTAAGGTGTTTGGAAGTCTTAATATTGCTTCTATCTGCGTATAGAAGAGTACTAAGCAGTTATGGAAAGTTTCGATTCGTGATCGGAGTAGGATTGGAGTCCTGATTTGAGATTGGGTTGGCATAAGGGCTGGTTATTTAAGAAAGGAAGGCCAAAGATCGTGGTGCACAACTTTGGGTCTGTTCCTCTTGTATTCTATTGAATAAAATTCGTAGTTTGAAGGAACTTTTGTGCCTTGTTCGTCCGACTTGTTCCAGACAAGTTTTACTCGTCGAGTTTCTAGACAGCACTACCTTTCGTTGGTGGTTTTATCATAACTCGAGTTTTACAGATCCTATTGATGTGATTCTTTTTGGGTTGTCCTCACAACTTGATTATCTATCATCTGTCAAAATTTCACGGTCATTGGATTTGTGGTTTCTTATCTACACGAGTTTCTTTGCAGCGTTCCAGAACTGTTTTTTCTTGGGTAGGACAGATTGACCTTTGTTCGATCTTTCGATCATAACTTGAGTTTCTCTCAACGGATTTGAGTGATTCTTCTTGTGTTTTCTCTGTGACTTGATCCTCTCTGATATATATATATATATATATATATATATATATATATATATATATATATATATATCACTTTTGTCATGGTGAGACACGTTTAGATTAGTCTCACACACGATTTATTTAACATATCGTTTTTGTGCCGAAGGAGTTGGGATTTAATTGTTTCTTCTACGTAAGATTTTTAAATCTACCATTCACCCCCTCCGGTATCTTTTCACGTGCTCTTCGATCCTACAACAACAATCAGCCCCATATGCCTCCACCACCACCCCCACCGCCTCATAACCGGTTGGGAGAGTTCATGAGCACTAGGCCACTGACTTTTGCTCAAGCCGCTGACCCTATGGATGTCGATTATTGGCTCAAGTCCATGGAGAAGAAACTTGCAATAGTCAAATGCAGTGACCGGGAGAAGGTGTTATTCGCATCTCATCAACTTGTTGGAGCAGCTTCCGATTGGTGGGATTCGCTATGCAATGCCCATGAAAATCATTAGAGGATTACTTGGGCTGAATTCAAGGAGAGCTTCCGTTCTCACTATGTGCCTGAGGGTGTTATGATCTTGAAGAGGCAAGAATTTGAGAACTTGAGGCAAGTAAGGTCAAGTGTAAGTGAATACCTCAATAAATTCAATCAACTCTCATGATATGCGCCTGAGGATGTGAGCCGGGACAACCGAAAATAATACTTGTTCATGAGGGGCTTGAGCAATGAGATCCATGTGCAATTTCTGAATTGTGATTATGCTAACTTCCAGAAGCTTGTGGACAAAGTAGTTGTCATGGAGAACAAAATTCGTGAGATGGAGAAAGACACCAAGAGGAAGGCGTTATATCAAGGACAGCAACAAGGAAGTAATGTGCGCCCTCGCTTTGCACCACCAAATGCGCCTTATTACAGCCCTTCTGCGCCTGCTCATCACCCTGGATATGCACTGCGCCCAGCTCAGTTTGTGCAATGGTGCCCTGTAATGCAAGCACCCAGGCCTCCAATGCCTTTTGCACCTCGTGCCAACTTTCCCGGTGCCAATGCGCATAATCAAGTCCGTCCAAATTTGGGTGCAGTTAGGAAGTGCTACACATGTGGAGAAGCAGGACACTATGCGCACCAACTCCCTAAGTCAGGCCTTGGTCAATGCACCAAGACAGAACCCAAGACCCAATGGAGGACAGCTACAAGGGAACCATGGACCGCAAAATTTTTCTCATGGCAACGTGAACCATGTCTCTATGAAGGATGCCCAACAAGCGGATGATGTGGTGATTGGTATGTTTCTCGCAAACTCCAACCCGACGACTATGTTATTTGATTCTGGAGCATCGCATTCATTCCTTGCATCGAAATATGTTGCCAAGTATAGTTTGCCTATCTCTCATATGAAGTTTACTCTATTGGTTAAGTCTCCTGGAGGAGAGATGAGGACAAATATAGTATGTCCAAAAGTAAGCCTTAGAATAAGGGGGGTAGATTTCTTTGCAAACCTCATTGTTTTGGATTGTCAAGGATTGGACATTATACTTGGTATGGACTGGTTCAGGAAGCACAATGGAGTCATTGAATGTGTCACAAAGACGGTGAAGTTGACCAATGAGGAAGGGATCACCATAGAATTTGAAGCATCTCAACATGCACCAAAGCAATTGGAGCTAAACCACATGGACGGTGCTGCAATTGAGGAGATCCGGTGGTGTGTGAATTCTTGGATGTCTTTCCAGATGAGTTGCCAAGTATGCCACCTGATTGATACATTGAATTTTTTATTGATTTAATACCTGGAACTGCACCTATAGCTAAGAGGCCATATAGGATGCCTCCTCAGGAGTTAGCAAAGCTCAAGAAGCAAATTCAAGAGCAACTAGAGAAGGGTTTTATTCGCCCAAGTTCTTCACCTTAGGGAGCGCCCGTTCTCTCTGTGGATAAGAAAGATGGATCTCAATGGATGTGTGTGGATTATCGAGCTGTCAATGAGGTGACCATCAAGAAAAAGTACACCTTGCCACACATAGAAGACTTATTTGATCAGATGAAGGGTGCTTGTGTCTTCTCCAAGATTGATTTGAGGTTGAGATACTTTCAAATGAAGATTAGACTGTCAGACATACCCAAGACAACTTTTCGGACACGGTATGGATCTTATGTGTACACCGTGATATCTTTTAGATTGACAAATGCACCTGCGTATTTTATGTACCTCATGAATAAGGTCTTCATGGAGTACTTGGACAAGTTTGTTGTTGTGTTCATTGATGACATTATGATCTACTCAAAGGATGAGGAGGAGCATGAGGAACACTTGAGGCTTACGTTGTAGAAATTGAGGGAGCATCAATTGTATGCCAAGATCAGCAAGTGCTAGTTTTGGTTGAAAGAAGTGTCATTTTCGGGTCATATCATCTTGGAAGGCAGAGTATCGGTCGACCTCGGAAAAGTGAGGGACGTGTTGAAACGGGAACCCCCACAGAATGTAAAGGAGATCCAGAGTTTTCTTGGAATGGCTGGATATTACCATCGATTCATCAACCAAAATAGCCAAGCCCATGACGGAATTGTTAATGAAGGGGAAGGCTTTCCAATAGACTCAAGCTTGTCAAGAAAGTTTTGAGGAGTTGAAGAAAAGGTTGACAACAGCCCCAGTTTTGGTTTTGTCGAACGTAAGCAAGAGTTTTGATATCTATTGTGACGCCTCAAGACAAGGACTTGGATGTGTGCTCATGCAGGAAGGTCAAGTGGTAGCCTATGCATTGAGACAATTGAGGAAACATTAGTAGAATTACCCAACATGTAGCTGTGGTACACGCATTGAAGATACATACACTATATCCTTGGACATAGGTGTGAAATTTATACGGATTATAAGAGTCTAAAGTAAATATTCTGTAAAACCCTCATTTTAATGCATCATGCCCTTCATCCATCATTAAATATGGTGAACATCAAGCAACATAAAAAGGAACAAGTTTACAATCAATTAGAAACAAAAACCGCACTTAAGAACTCTAGGAAGTGCAAACTAGTCCAATTTTGGTGCGGACTAGTCCAATTTCTCTCAGAATTCAATCAGTCTTGTCCGTTTTGCTGTGGCCTAGTCTGTCTTTCTCTTTGGACACTTTCAGACTTGTTCAGTCCATTGCAGACTAGTCCGAAATTCCAGGAATCCTTGAAATTTTGCTAAGTCCCTGGACTCGTCCGGTACTCCAGCGGACTTGTCTGTTTTCCTCTCTGACTAAAGTTGGATTTGTCCAATTTTGGCCAGACTTGTCTGTTTTTCCCATCTGGATAAGTTCGGACTTGTCCGATGTCCAGTCCGAACTTGTCCAATTTCTCTCTATCTGACTTCGGACTAGTCCGGCCCTTTTCGGACTTGTCCGATAAATCATGACTCCGAGTTGATCTTTTGTTTCATGACTTGTTTCTTGGGTTTTACATTAAGTGGGCCTAGGGACGTCGTGCCTAACTCTTTTAGATCCTATGTAGGACTCTAAACTTACCCCTACTCATCTCAAACTCGAAATCCACCCAACCCTAGCCCTCCACCTCTATATAAACAACCCCACTCCTTGGCTTGACATCTATTTGCCACTTTTCAACCGCACCCAAACCCTAACTCATGAATAGCCGCCACCAAGGAGGGAGAAGGAGATCTAGAGCAAGAAGAAGAAGAGGAGGAAATGAAAGAGGGTCAAGATCTCCATCAAGTTTGGGTTCTTCATCAACGATTCACCATTAAGTTCTTCATCAATCCTAGATCGTCAAGATCCAAGTCTTGCCTCCAATACCCTTGATTCTTTGGAGTCTTGGACACCTGATATACCTTATACTTCTTGTTCCTTATGTGAATTAACCCCCAAATCTCCAGATTCACGTCGATCTAGAAAATCCTAATTTTCTAGTTCTGCGAAGTGCGGACTAGTCTGGTCCCTAGCGGACTAGTCCAATTTTCCTGGTTAAAATGTGTTGAATTAATTCTAAAATTAGATCGAATCAATTCCAAACATGCGTAGATATGTTAATAACCATTGTAATTGATTAATAAACATCATTAACAACTCATTAACTAGTTTTGCTTTGCAATTGTATTAATCATGCATGACATGACATATTGAGTAATATTTGTGCACTCTTTGATTGTGTTTCTTGTCCTGTATGTTTGTTGCTTGGTTTAGACAGATTTATGCTAGAGAGTGCCGCAGAGGATCTCCAGCACCAGGAGTTTGAAGTCTTTGATCCCAATCAAGCCCAAGAGCAAGGCAAGTGTCCTTGAACATATTGATCCCGTTTTAAAATAAGTGTTTGTTTTCAAAACTGCATGCTTGTGTCAATTTGATGGTAATCCTATGATAGGAAGTTTAGTAGCCTTGTTTGACCACCCTTGTCACTAGGAATTCATGGTAGAGAGTCGGGATGGGCTTTTTAACCTCTTTGCTTCGCTTAATTAATTGGGATAGGAAAACAACTATACCACCTAACTTAATTATGCATTTATGAGATTTGATTAACATGAACTAGTTAATATGATGTGGTAATGGGTGATCTAAGCAAGCCTGGTATGCGGATGGGATGGACGTTTTGGTGGTTTGCTTGCTTTAGATCTAAGGACCGTCCATACGAGAATAAGCTAGGACTACAGTGCCACCATGAGGCCAAATATGGGTGCGGCGTAGCTGATTAATTAGGGCCTTGCCAGTGCTATTTGGAACAATAAGTATGCTCGGGGAAGGGGTAGTCGGATTGGGTTTGTTGATGATTGGTGGGACTACCTTGGTATCCGAATGGCTCAAGAGGGGACCCTTGGTTGAAGATGTGCTCAGTTGGAGGCATCTCCACCGAAGAAACCTCAGTGGGGTCTAAATAGGCTAGTAAGCCCTTTATAAAGGCTATTTTGTGGTCTCTTGGCCACATACCGACGGAGGTGTGAGACGACATAATAGAGGTTCTAGTTGTTGCAAGGTGATGAAATCACAAACACAGGGATAAAATGGTACAACCTCTGCAGAATGTCTTTTAAACTATCATAATAGTCGTGCTCCTAGTTATGAGCACCTGCACAACTTCCATGATTAGAAGGACATTGGGATTTGGGATGGTTATGGTTTGGTAATGGTGATGGCTGGTTTTGGATTAAATTCTGGTATTGGATATGATTAATGGTAATGGTGAAATCTGGTATATGGATGATGGTAAAAAATATGGACTGGTATTATGATAATTATATGGTTTACGATGGGTTTACTTCACATGCATATAACATATTGCTTTTCAAATGTTTTGATGTACTTTTCAGCACTTAGCCATTGTTATATTCTTCATTTGTATCAGCTACATGTCATACTTTCCACACTTGCTAAGTACGACATGTACTCACCCTTGCAATCCCCCCACCAATAGTTGCAGGTTAGGATTGGGAGTTTAACAATGATAATGCGGAGTTCTAGGGCGTGTCTACCATCAGCTTTGCCTGTGGAGTTATTTGGATCTGCGCTATCCCCTATTCTTATTTGTTTAGTCGATTAGTTTGCTCAGTTTAGTTTATTTCTGCTGATTTCGTTCAACTTGTCATTAATATTCATTAGAGCTTGTATTCAAGGATATTATGAATTGTGTATTAAAAGTGGTTAACTAATCTTGTTCTGTGGTAATTTTCTGTATATCCTTTTGTGAATGCACTCGTGTATGTGTGTTGAACGTCCTGGGCAGACATATGCGTTCACTTGGTTCATTTTTGGAGCCGGGTGTCACAAATTGGTATCAGAGCTAGGTTGACCATAGCACGCAACCTAGATAGAATGGACACTTTAGAGCACATAGGAACACTCAAGAATCGATGTGTTTTTGCTCGGTGTGTTGTTTGCTATATATTGTTTGCTTGTGTTCTTAATAGAGTATTTTGCGATGCTTGAGCATTGTCATGTCCACATAGGCTTGTATAGGTAGTTATTTAGATTCATATCCCTTAATGCATATAGTTGGGGACGTCTTCTTTATTCTTATCTCTTGCTTTTCTTCAGATGGTGAGGACTCACAACCAGAGGGATGTCAATGATGAGGAGGAGAATAATGGAGCACCTCAAACCAACAATAGACACGGACCTGCTCATGGAGCTATCAATCTTGAGCAGCTTTTAGCTATGCAAAACTAGCTCATGTAGACCATGATACAAACTATGGGACAGCTGCAGGCTGGTAACAACAAAAATCAGCCCCACATGCCTCCACCGCCAACCCCACCTCCTAATAACCGTTTGGGAGAGTTTATGAGTACTAGGCCACCAACCTTTGCTCAAGCCGCTGACCCTATGAATGCCAATGACTGGCTCAAGTCCATGGAGAAGAAGCTGGCTATTGTGTAATGCAGCGAACGGGAGAAGTTTCTTTTTGCTTCTCATCAACTTGTTGGAGCAGCTGCCGATTGGTGGGATTCACTATGCAATGCTCATGAGAATTAGGAGAGGATCACCTAGGCGGAATTTAAGGAGAGCTTCCGTTCTCATTATGTTCCGGAAGGTTTCATGATCTTGAAGAGGCAAGAATTTGAAAACCTGAGGCAAGGAAGATCGAGCATGAGTATCTCAAAAAATTCACTCAACTTTCAAGGTATGCCCCTGAAGATGTTAGTCCGGACAGCCGGAAGCAATATTTGTTCATGAGGGTCCTTAACAATGAGATTCAGGTGCAATTGCTCAATTGTGATTATGCCAACTTTCAGAAGCTGGTGGACAAAACAACTGTTGTGGCGAACAAGGTCCATGAGATGGAGCAAGACAACAAGAGGAAGGCCCCATATCAAGGACAGCAACAAGGAAGTAATGTGCGCCCTCGCTTTGCGCCACCAAATGCGCTATATTATAGCTCCTTTGCTCCTGTACAGCGCACTGGTTATGCACCACACCCAACTCAGTTTGTGCAGCAGCGCCCTGTTATGCAAGCACTTAGGCCTCCAATGCCTTACGCACCTCATGCCAACTTTCCTGGTGCCGATGCGCAGAATCAAGTCCATTCAAATTCTATGCAGCAAAGAAGTGCTATACTTGTGGAGAAGCTGGACACTTTGCACATCAATGTCCTAAGTCAGGCCTTGGTCAATGAAGCAATGCACCAAGGCAAAACCCAAGACCCGATGGAGGACATCCACAAAGGAACCGTGGACAACAAAATTTTGCTCACGGCAATGTGAACCATGTCTCTACGGAGGAAGCTCAACAAGCGGATGACGTGGTCATTGGTATGTTTCTTGCAAACTCCAACCCGACGACTATGTTATTTGATTCTGGAGCATCACATTCATTCATTGCATCGAGATATGTTTCCTATCTCTCATATGAAGTTTACTCTATTGGTTAAGTCTCCTGGAGGAGAGATGAGGACAAATATAGTATGTCCAAAAGTAAGTCTTAGAATAAGGGGGGTAGACTTCTTCGCCAACCTCATTGTCTTGGATTCTCAAGGACTGGACATTATACTTGGTATGGACTAGTTGAGGAAGCACCATGGAGTCATTGAGTATGCCACAAAGACGGTGAAGTTGTCCAATGAGGAAGGGATCACCATAGAGTTTGAAGCATCTCAACACGCACCGAAGCAATTGGAGCTGAATCATATGGACGGTGCCACAATTGAGGAGATTCCAGTGGTGTGTGAATTCTTGGATGTGTTCCCGGAGGAGTTGCTAGGTATGTCACCTGATCGAGACATAGAATTTGTTATTGATTTAATACCTGGAACTGCACCTATGGCTAAGAGGCCATATAGAATGCCTCGTAAGGAATTAGCGGAGCTCAAGAAGCAGATTCAAGAGCAACTAGAGAAGGGTTTTATTCGCCCCAGTTATTCACCTTGGGGAGCGCCTGTTCTTTTCGTGTATAAGAAGGATGGGTTGCAAAGGATGTGTGTGGATTACCGAGCTCTCAATGAGGTGACCATCAAGAACAAGTACACCTTACCACGCATAGAAGACTTGTTTGATCAAATGAAAGGTGCTTGTGTTTTCTCCAAGATTGATTTGAGGTTGGGATACATTCAAATGAAGATAAGGCCGACGGACATACCCAAGACCGCTTTCAGGACACAATATGGATTCTATGAGTACACCATGATGTCCTTTGGATTGACCAATGCACCTACCTATTTTATGTACCTCATGAATAAGTTCTTCATGGAGTACTTGGACATGTTTGTTGTGGTGTTCATTGATGATATTATGATCTACTCGAGAAGCGAGGAGGAGCATGAGGAACACTTGAGGCTTACGTTGCTGAAATTGAGGGAGCACCAATTGTATGCCAAGTTCAGCAAGTGCCAGTTTTGGTTGAAACAAGTGTTGTTTCTGGTTCATATCATCTCTGGAGGAGGAGTATCAGTTGACCCCAGAAAAGTGAGAGACGTGTTGATATGGGACCGCCAGCAAAACATCAAGGAAATTAGAAGTTTTCTTGGAATGGATGGATATTATCGTCGATTCATCAAGGACATTTCCAAGATAGCCAAGCCCATGACGGAGTTGTTAATGAAGGGAAAATCTTTCCAATGGACCCAATCTTGTCAAGAAAGTTTCGAGGAGTTGAAGAAAAGGTTAACGACAGCTCCAGTCTTGATATTGCCGGACGTGAGAAAGAGTTTTGATATTTATTGTGATGCATCAAGACAAGGACTTTGATGTGTATTGATGCAGGAAGGTCAAGTGGTTGCCTACGCATCGAGACAATTGAAGAAACATGAGAAGAATTATCCAACACATGATTTGGAACTTGCAGCCGTGGTACAAGCATTAAAGATTTGAACACACTATATCCTTGGACATAGGTATGAAATTTATAAGGATCATAAGAGTCTTAAGTATATTTTCACACAAATGGACCTGAACTTGAGGCAATGAAGATGGTTGGATCTCATCAAGGATTATGATTTAGGAATCAATTATCATTCGGGAAAAGCCAATGTAGTGGCCGATGCCTTGAGCCGGAAAGGAGTAAGTCATACCCTCGCGGTTCAAGGGCTGCCATCCAAGCTATGCAAGGAGTTTGAATGGTTGAACCTTGGATTTGTAAATGATATGGCAATGATGGAGTTAAATCCGACTTTGGAGCAAGAAATTCGAGAGGGTCAAACAAAGGATGAGGAGATTCAGGAGATCACGGAAAGGACCCAAGAGGGGAGAGAATTCAGATTTGATGAGGATGACCATGGTACCTTATGGCTTAGAAAAAGGATTGTCGTGCCTAATGTGAAGCATATTCGGGAGACAATACTAAAGGAGGCACATGACTCGCCATACACGATTCACCCCGGTTGTACGAAGATGTACAAGGACTTGAATACGTGCTATTGGTGGACTAGCATAAAAAAGGACATAGCTGAATACGCAGCCTTATGTGATGTGTGGCAACGAGTCACGGCGGAACACCAAAGGCCAGCTGGATTATTGCAGCAATTGTAGATCCCAGAATGGAAGTGGGCAGAGATCGATATGGACTTTATAATTGGATTACCACGTACCCAGTCCGGTTATGACTCAATTTTGGTAATTGTGGATTGGTTGACCAAATTAACTCATTTCATCCCTGTGAAGACCATGTATACCACTGCACAATTGACCGAATTATACATGGAGCATGTTGTGTGTCGACATGGAGTCCCAAAGAAGATAGAGTCGGATAGAGGTTCTCAATTTACCTTCAGAATTTGGCAAAATTTGCATGAATATTTGTGAACAAGGTTGAATTTCAGCTCAACATATCACTCTCAAACGGATGGACAAATTGATAGGGCCAATCAAATTTTAGAGGACATGTTAAGAGCTTGCGCTTTGAAATATGGGAAAAGTTGGGACAAGAGCTCGCCATATGCATAATTTTCATACAACCATAACTACCAAGCAAGTTTGAAGATGTCACCATACGATGCACTATATGGAAGGAAGTGTAAGACGCCCATGTTTTGGAGTGAGACAGGGAAGAATCAAGTATTTGGACCTGATGTGTCGCAAGAAGCTAAGAAACAAGTTCAGATTATTTGGGAAAACTTGAGGGATGCCCAGTCAAGGTAAAAAGGCTATGCAGACAATAGAAGAAGGAAACTAGCCTTTGAAGTGGGAGACTTTGTATATCTCAAGGTGTCACCAATGCAAGGTCATAAGAGGTTTAATATCAAAGGCAAGCTAGCACCTCGTTATATTGGGCTATTCAAGATTTTGGACAAAAGGGGAGAAGTAGCATATAAGTTGGAGATGCCAACTCATATTTCAGATTTACACGATGTCTTTCATATTTACCAGCTCAAGAAGTGCTTGAGAGTATCGGAAGAACAAATGCAAATGGAAGAATTAAAATTAGAGGCAGATTTGACTTATGCCGAGCAACCGATCAAAATCTTGGAAACCAAGGAGAGAGTCACAAGGAACAAGAAGATTAGATGGTGTAAAGTTCAATGGAAGCATCACACAGAATCGGAAGCAACATGGCAGTTGGAGGATGATCTCAAGAAGGAATTTCCCTATCTCCTCTCTTCCACATCGAATCTCGAAGGCGAGATTCATTTTAAGGGGGGTAGGTTTGTAACACCCTCATTTTCATGCATCATGCCCTGCATCCATCATTAAATATGTTTAACATTAAGAAACATAAAAAGGAACAAGTTTAAAATAAATTAGAAACAAAAACCGTTCTTAAGAATTCAGGGAAGTATGGACTAGTCCGATTTTGGTGCAGACTAGTCCGATTTCTCTATGACTTCAATCGGGCTTTTCCGTTTTGCTGCGCACTAGTTTGTCTTTCTCTCTGGACACTTTCGGACTTGCGTGGTCCATTGCGGACTAGTCCGGTATTCTAGGAATCCTTTAAATTTTGCTAAGTACCTAGACTTGTCATGACTTGTCCGATACTCCAGCGGACTTGTCTGTTTTCCTTTCTGACTAAAGTCGGACTTGTCCGATTTTTGTCAGACTTGTATGTTTTTTCCCTCTTGATAAGTTCGGACTTGTACGATGTCCAGTCCGGACTTGTCTGATTTCTCTCTGTCTAACTTCGGACTAGTCCAGCCCTTCTTGGACTTGTCCGATAAATCGTGACTCCGAGTTGACCTTTTTTTTCATGACTTGTATCTTGAGTTTTACATTAAGTGGGCCAACGAAGTTGTGCCTAACTCTTTTAGAGCACATGTGGGACTCCAAACCGACCCCTACTCATCTAGAACTCGAAATCCACCCAACCCTAGCCCTCCACCTCTATATAAACAACCCCACCCCTTGGCTTGACATCTACTTTCCACTTTTCAACCACACCCAAACCCTAACTCGTGAATAGCCAATACGAAGGAGGGAGGTGGAGATCTATAGCAAGAAGAAGAAGAGGAGGAAACGAAAGAGGGTCAAGATGTCCATCAAGTTTGGGTTCTTCATCAATGATTCACCATCAAGTTCTTCATCAATCCTAGATCATCAAGATCCAAGTGTTGCCTCCAATACCCTTGATTCTTTGGAGTCTTGGACACCTGGTATACCTTCTACTTCCTTTTCCTTACGTGAATTCAACCCCAAATCTTCAGATTCACGTCGATCTAGAAAACCCTAGTTCGGTAGTTCCGCGAAGTGCGGACTAGTCCGGTCCCTAGCGGACTAGCCTGATTTTCCTGGTTAAATTGTGTTGAATTAATTATGAAATTAGATCGTATCAACTCCAAACCTGTGTAGACTTGTTAATAACCATTGTGATTGATTAATAAACATCATTAACTAGTTTTGCTTTACAATTGCATTAATCATGCATGACATGACATATTGAGTAATATTTTTGCACTCTTTGATTGTGTTTCTTGTCCTGTATGTTTATTACGTGGTTTAGATGAATTAGCGCCAGAGAGTGCCGTGGAGGATCTCCAGTACCAGGAGTTTGAAGTCTTTGATCCCAATCAGTCCCAAGAGCAAGGCAAGTGTCCTTGAACATATTGGTCACGTTTTAAAATAAATGTTTGTTTTCAAAACTGCGTGCTTGTGTCAATTTGATGGGAATCCTATGATAGGATGTTTACTGGCCTTGTTTGACCACCCTTGTCACCTGGAATTCAAGGTAGAGTCGGGATGTGATTTTTACCCTCTTTGCTTCGGTTAATTAATTGGGATGGGAAAACAACTATACCACTTAACTTATGCATTTATGAGATTTGATTAATATAAACTGGTTAATATGATGTGGTAATGGGTGATCTAAGCAAGGCTGGTATGCGGATGGGTTGGATGTTATGGTGGTTTGCTTGCTTTAAATCTAAGGACCAATTCATGTGAGAATAAGCTAGGACTACCGTGCCACCGCGAGACCAAGTATGTGTGCGGCGTAGCTGATTAATTAGGGCCTTGCTAGTGCTATTTGGACCATTAAGGATGCTCGGGGAAGGGGTAGTCGGATTGGGTTTGTTGATGATTGGTGGGACTACCCCGGGATCCGAATGGCTCAAGAGGGGCCCTTGGTTGAAGAGGTGCTCATTTGGAGGCATCACCATCGGTGAAACCTCAGTGGGATCTAAATAGGCTAGTAACCCCTTTGTAAAGGCTATTTTGTGATCTCTTGGCCACACACCGACGGAAGTGTGAGACAGCATAATAGAGGTTCTAGTCACTGCAAGGTGATGAAATCACAAACACGTCGGTAAAGTGGTACAACCTCTGCAGAGTGTCTTTTAAACTATCATGATGGCCGTGCTCCCGGTTATGAGCACCTGGACAACTTCCATGATTAGAAGGAAATTGGGATTTGGGATGGTTATGGTTTGGTACTGGTGATGGCTGGTTATGGATTAAATTCTGGTATTCGATTTGATTAATGGTAATGGTGAAATCTGGTTTATGGATGATGGTAATGAAATATGGACTGTTATTATGATAATTATATGGTTTACGATGGGTTTGCTTCACATACATATAACATATTGCTTTTCAAATGTTTTAATGTACTTTTCAACACTTAGCCATTGTTATATTCATCATTTGTATCAGCTACATGCATAGTTTCCACACTTGCTGAGTACGACATGTACTCACCCTTGCAATCACCCCACCAACAGTTGTAGGTTAGGATTGGGAGTTTAACTATGATAATGCGGAGTTCTAGGCCGTGTCTACTGTCAGCTTTTCCTGTGGAGTTAATTGGAGTTGCGCTATCCCTTATGCTTATTTGCTTAGTCGCTTAGTTTGGTCAGTTTAGTTTATTTCTGCCACTTTAGTTCAACTTGTCATTAATATTCATTAGAGATTGTATTCTAGGATATTATAAATTGTGTAATAAAAGTGGTTAACTAATCTTGTTCCATGGTAATGTTCTGTATATCCTTTTGTGAATGCACTCGTGTATGTGTGTTGAACGTCCTGGGCACACATATGCGTTCACTTGGTTCATTTTCAGAACCGGGTGTCACATATTCACACAAACGGATTTGAATTTGAGACAACGAAGATGGTTGGAGCTCATCAAAGATTATGATTTGGGAATCAATTATCATCCGAGAAAAGCCAATGTAGTGGCCGATGCTTTGAGCCGGAAAGGAGTAAGTCACCAGCTCACGGTTCGAGAATTGCCATCCGAGTTATGTAAGGAGTTTGAACGGTTGAACCTTGGATTTGTGGACGAGATGGGGATAATGGAGTTAAATCTGACCTTGGAACAAGAAATTCGAGAGGGTCAAATAAAGGATGAGGAAATTCAGGAAATCAAGGAAACGACCCAAGAGGGAAGAGAATTCAGATTTGATGAGGATGAACATGGTACTTTATGGCTTGGAAAGAGGATTGTCGTGCCTAATGTGAAGCATATTTTGGAGACAATATTAAAAGATGCACATGACTCACCATACTCATTTCATCCGGGTTGTACGAAGATGTACAAGGACTTGAAGACATGCTATTGGTGGGCTAGCATGAAAAACGACATAGCTGAATATGTAGCGTTATGTGATGTGTGCCAACGAGTCAAGGCGGATCATCAAAGACCAAATGGATTATTGTAGCCATTAAAGATTCCGGAATGGAAGTGGGAAGAAATCGGTATGGACTTCATAGTTGGGTTACCGCGTACCTAGTCTGGTTATGACTCAATTTGGGTTATTGTGGATCGGCTGACCAAGTTAGCACACTTCATCCCTGTCAAGACCAAGTATACTGCAATACAACTGGCAGACTTATATATGCAGCATACTGTGTGCCAACATTGAGTTCCAAAGAGGATAGTTTCGGATAGAGATTCTCAATTTACCTCTAGGTTCTGGCAAAAATTGCATGAAGCATTGGGAACAAGGTTGAATTTCAGTTCAGCATATCACCCTCAAACGGACGGACAAACTGAGAGGACCAATCATATTTTGGAGGATATGTTAAGAGCTTGTGCTATGAAGCGTGTAAGAAGATGGGACAACAGCTTACCATATGTAGAATTCTCATACAACAATAGTTACCAAGCATGTTTGAAAATGTCACCCTATGAAGCACTCTATGGAAGGAAGTGTAGGACGCCCTTGTTCTGGAATGAGACAAGAGAAAATCAAGTGTTTGGACTTGACATGTTGCAAAAAGCTGAGAAACAAGTCCAGATTATTCATGAAAATTTGAGGGCTGCTCAATCAAGGCAAAAAGGCTATGCGGACAATAGGAGAAGGAAACTAGCCTTTGAAGTGGGAGGCTTTGTTTACCTCAAGGTGTCACATACAAAGGGTCAAAAAAGGCTTAACATAAGAGGCAAGCTAGCACCTCAATACATTGGGACATTCAAGATTTTGGACAAAAGAGGAGAAGTAGCATATAAGTTGGAGATGCCAGCTCACTTAGCGGATGTTCATGATGTCTTTCATGTTTCCCAGCTCAAGAAGTGCTTGAGAGTGCTGGAATAACAAGTGCCAATGGAAGAATTGGAACTAGAGGCAGATTTGACTTATGTCGAGCAACCGATCAAGATCTTGGAAACCAAGGAGAGGGTCACAAGGAACAAGATTATTAGATGGTGTAAAGTGCAATGGAAGCATCATACCGAACTGGAAGCAACTTGGGAGCTAGAGGATGATCTCAAGAAGCAATTTCCCCTATCTCTTCTCTTCGGCATCGAATCTCGAGGGCAAGATTCATTTTAAGGGGAGTAGTTTTGTAACACCCTCATTTTCATGCATTATGCATTGCATAAGTTCATATACATGTTTAACATTAATCCACGTAAAAAGTAGTAAGTTTAAAATGAATTTAGAGCAAAACCGCACTCAAAAGTTCTGAGGAGTGCAAACTAGTCCAGTTTTGGTACGGACTAGTCCGATTTCTCTCTGACCTCGCTCGGATATGTTTGTTTTAGTGCGGACTATTCCTATTTTTGCCTCTGGACACTTTCGGACTTTTCTAATCCTTTGCGGACTAGTCCGGTATGCCAATTCCTTGGAAATTTTCCTAAGTCCCTGGACTTGTCCGGACTTGTCCGTTTTTCCTCTCACTAAAATCAGACATGTCCGGTTCTGGCCAGACTTGTCTCATTTTCCTCTGACCAAGTTTAGACTTCTCCGATAAAGTCCGGACTTGTCTGATTTCTCTCTTTCTAACTTCGTACTAGTCCTGTCCCATACGAACTTGTCTGGTAAATCGTGGTTCCGAGTTGATCTTTTATTCCAGGACATGTTTTTGGGTTCTACCTTACGTGGGCCTAAGGACGTCATGTATAACTCTTTTTGGAGCCCATGTGGGACCCCAAACCGGCCTCTACCCATCTTAAACTCGAATTCCATCAATCCCTAGCCCTCCACCTCTATATAAACAACCCCGCCCCTTGACTTAATATCCTTTTGCCTCAATTGAAAGTCCACCCAAACCCTTGTTCGTGGAGAGCTGCCATCAAGGAGGGAGAAGGAGATCCCGAGCAATAAGAAGAAGAGGAGAAAACGATAGAGGATCAAGATCTCCATTAAGTTTTCATTCTTCATCAACAATTCACCTTCAAGTTCTTCATCAACCCTAGACCGTCAAGATCCAAGTGTTGCCTCCAAAACCCTTGATTCATTAGAGTTCTAAACACCAGGTATACCTTCTACTTCCTATTTCTCACATGAACTCAAATTCACGTCGATCTATAAAACCGTAGTTTGCTGTTCCTGCGACGGGCAGACTAGTCTGGTCCCAAGCGGACTAGTTCGATTTACAATCTTTTTCCTGTTGAATTAAATCTAGATTGGTTCGAATTAATTCCAAACCTGTTCAAACTTGTTAAAAACTATTAGAACTAGTTAGTAAACATCATTAAAAACTCATTAACTAGTTTTTCTTTGCATTTGCATTAATCATGCATGTCATGACATATTGAGTAATATATGTGCACTTATTGATTGTGATTCTTGCCTTGTATGTTTATTGCGCGGTTTAGACTGATTTGCGCTAGAGAGTGCTGTGGAGGACCTCTAGCACCAAGAATTTGAAGTCTTTGATCCTAACCAAGATCAAGGCAAGTGTCCTTGAACATATTGATCCCGTTTTTGACAATAAATGCTTTATTTTCAAAACTGCTTGCTTGTGTCAATTTGATCGGAAGTCCTATGATAGGAAGTTTACTAGCTTTGTTTAACCACCCTTGTCACCTGGAATTCATGGTAGAGAGTCAGGAAGGGCTTTTCCCGTTGCTTCGCTTAATCAATTGGGATGGGAAAACAACTATACTATTTAATTATGCATAATTGAGATTATGGTTAATATGAACTGGTTAATATGACATGGTAATGGGTGATCTAAGCAAGCCTGGTATGTGGATGGGTTGGATGTTATGAAGGTTTGCTTGCTTTAGATCTAAGGACTGGTTCGTGGAGCGACCATCCAGGACTTACAGTGCCACCACGAGGCCAAATATGGGTTCAGCGTAGTTGATTAATAAGGGTTTTGCTAGTTTTGCGTGGACCATTTGGCGCACTGGGAAGGGGAGTAAGATTGGGTTTGGATATGGTTGGCGGGACTCCCTGAGATCAGAATGGCACAAGAGGGGGCCCTTGGTTGAAGATGTGCTCAGTTGGAGACATCGCCACCGATGATACTTAAGTGGGTCCGTACGTGCTAGTAGTCCCTTTGTAAAGGCTATTTTGTGATCTCTTGGCCACACACCAATGGAAGTGTGATACGACATAATTGAGATTCCAGTCACTGCAAGATGATGAAATCACAAACACGTGGTTAAAGTAGTACAACCTCTGCAGAGTGTCTAGAAACTATCATGATGGCCGTGCTTCCGGTTATGAGCAACCTGGACCCTCACATGATTAGAGGGGTTTCGATTATAGGATGGTTTGGTACTGGTTATGGTATTATGGTTTATGGCAATGGATATGGTTATTGGTAATGATAAATCTGGTATAATGGTGATGAATGTGGAAAATGGACTCACACTATGATACTTGTATGGATTATGATGGGTTTACTTCACTTACATATAATCTATTGCTTTTCCAATGTTTTAATGTACTTTTCAGCACTTAGCCTTTATTATATTCGTTATTTGAATCAGCTACATGTCATACTTACCATACTTGCTGAGTACGACATGTACTCACCCTTGCAATTCCCCCACCAACAATTGCAGGTCAGGATTGGGAGTATAACTGAAAGTGCATCTAGGCTTCCCTTGTGGGTTTTGGTTGATTTATGACAAACAAATAAGATCCTAACCAAATTGTTGAGATGAGCACAGGTTTCAATAAAATTATCAAGAAAGTGTAAAAAGAAAGGAGAGTGAAGAATTAAGTTGAAAAGAGCTCAAGAAGATGAATAGAATACTTTTCGTGTATGGAGTGTATTGGAGAAACACACCGCTGGAGCTCAAGCAAAATAAATCACTCTCATTGGAGAAGTTTACATAGATCCGGACTAGTCTGATGTTCACTGGACTAGTCCGATAACCTCTCTGCCCAGGATCGGACAAGTCCTCCCAGTGCGGACTTGTCCGCACCGGACTAGTCCGATAAAGTCCGTACTAGTCCGATAATGCTTCTGATCAAAATTGGTCAAGTCTGATATTCCACAAACTTGTTCCTAGCCCCTCAAAATTTCACGACACCGGACTAGTCCGATATCATCCGGACTAGTCTGATAACCTCTCTGTTTAAAATCGGACAAGTCCTCCAAGTGCGGACTTGTCCTCAATTCACTAAGGGATTCACCATGCCGGACTAGTCCGGTGTGTGCCGGACTAGTCTGAACATCTCCAGAGACTAAATCGGACTAGTTCGTTCATTGCCGGACAAGTTCGATAATTCAGGACACTTATGGTTTCCCACAAGCCGCACAACAGACTAGTCCCGAGTCCACCACGGACTAGTCCGAACTTTGTAAATCCTAACAGTAACCTTTGGAAACCCTAGTATAAATAGAGTTGCACGACCCCTAATCAAATCTCTCGACCCCCCCTGCGCCGTCACACCTTTTGTGGGCTTTTGTGGGCTCCTCAACGTGGACGTAGATTTTGTCTGTGGAATCGAACCACGGGATAAAAATCACTATGTCCTTTGTTCTTTTGTTCTATCTATTCATAGTGATCTAGGGTTTGCTTAATCTAGTTCAATTTGCGTTAAAACTTTGAATATAAAGTTAACTTGTGCCACAACTAGTTTTATTGAAGCAATACACTCTATTTGTAACTCAATTTCCGCTGCATAGAGTACTTTGATCGAAATCACTGATCAAACTTTATCAATTTAGTACGCATACATCGGACTAGTCCGCACACTACTGGACTAGTCCAATTTCTCTGTATTTGATCAGGTTGCTAAGTGTTTCAAGTTCCGACAAAAAATTCAAAAAGCCTATTCACCCCTTCCTCTAGGCTACATTCAATTGGTATGAGAACATAACTCTTCAAAAGGAGACCAATCGCTCGAAGAGAAGATGTCGGACATGAAGGATGCGAACAAGAACTTCAACCAAGAGAAGGTTGAAGATGAAAAGACTCAAACATTGGAGAATCTCCTCGACGCCATCCAAGACTTCGAGGATGATGATGAGGAGATGCTTGAACTAAAGGCGCTCCTAAGGAAGAAGGCACACTCCAAAGGAAAGATAAAGGTCGAGGATGAGAAGAAGAAGAAGGGGAGTAGTCACACTGACTACTCCTGATAGTCTTTTAACTATGATCGTTTAAATTCAAACAATAATCATTATTTATCAATTCCACTTGGAAAAGCCCTATACTTTGATGGCAACGATTACTCAATGTAGAGGCAAAATATGAAGATGCATTTAATATCACTTAACGGTAGCTTGTGGCATATAGTGTGTACATGGATAGATATCCCAGATGACGATGAAGAGCTCACACAAAGTCAAGAGAAAGCTATTCATAGGAACGCTCAAGCTGCGGCTGTGATAGCCTCATCATTGAGCCGAGACGAGTTCACAAAAGTGGATGGACTCGAAATTGGAAAAGAAATATGGGACACGTTACAAACTGCACATGAAGTCAATCATCATGTGCGAGAGGCCAAGATTGAAATGATCGAAGGCGAATTGGGAAGGTTCGCCATAGTAGAAGATGAGTCACCGCAAGACATGTCCAATTGGTTGAAAACTCTCATTAATAAAGTTTGAACCTATGGAAGCAAAAAGTGGAACGATCACAATGTGGTGAAGCTAATTCTCAGAGCCTTCATGCCTCACAACGTGACTCTATGTTCGATGATTAGAGAAAGCTCCGGGTACAAGAAAATGACCCCAGATGAATTGTTGGGAAATATTATCAATTTTGAGATCATGGAAAAGCATGTCAAAGAGATTGCCGATGTCACCTCGGCAAAGAAGAAAGGAGTCGCGTTGCAGTCCACTTGCAAGCCCATGTCAAAAGAAGCTCGAGAAGCACAACAAGAAGAGGACAACAACGATGAAAGCAGCGATATAGAAGAAGAGGATATGATCCTCTTTATGAAGAAATTCAAAAAGATGATGAAAAGAAGACAAGGTGGTAAATAAAATGAAGGAAGACATAAAGACAAATCAAGACCTAAATTGAGGCGCGCTTGCTATAATTGTGGTGAATACGACCACTTTATAGTTGATTGTCCTTATGAAGACAACAAGAAGCAAACCAAGGATACAAAGCCTCAATCCAAGAAGATGTTCAAGAAGAAAAGGAAAATTGGACAGGCGCACCTAGGAAAGGAGTGGGACTCCAATGATGAGTCCTCATCCGAAGAGGAAGAGGAGATGGCTGGCATAGCCATGAAGAAGACAACCAAGAAATGCACCATCTTCCCAACTATTGACGCAAGGAAGGACAACGACACATGTCTTTTGGCGAAGGAAGGTAAAAGAAAGGTAACAACTAAATCTTCCTCCTCACATTCTTACTCTAGCGATAGTGATGCTTATAGTGATAATGAAGATATGCTTGTTGGCTTAGATAAGAAAACTGCTGCAAAAATGAAATTCTTAACAGATAAACTTATTGATAAGTAGGAGCTTGTTGATCGCCAAGAAGATATGATCATCCTTCAAAAGGAGGAGTATCTTAAGATCAAAAATCTCCTTGAACTTGAAAAGGAACGAAGCAAGTCACTAGAACTTGAGTTAGCTTCAAGCAAGGAAGCTTGCTTGAAGTTAAGCGACTCAAATGTAATCATCAAGGATGAACTTGCTAACTTAACCAAAGTTAACAAGATCCTTGAGGTACAAGTTGAGTCACTTAAGCAAATTGAACCTTCATCCTCTTCAAGCTCACCTTCTCAACACTTAAAATCTGAAACTACTATTACTTGTGCATGTGCTAAAATTGACACTAACTTGAAGGATAAGTTGAACTTGACAAAGGACAAGCATCCTTCTCGTAGTGGCATATTTTACAAGGAGAAGATCAAGTATGCACGAAGTGCATACTTGGCCACAAAAAGCAAAATGCTAAAAGACACAAGAATAACAAGGAACGCATCACTTTTGTCAAGGGAAACTTATCTCAAGTTAGAAAGCTTATTAATGTTGATAAGTCCAAAAATGTTAACAAATATGAACAACAACTATTGTTTAGAACCTTGGAAGCATCATATGTTCTAATGAAAAGTTGTTTTGGTAGAGTTTATGCTAAATATGTTGGGCAACGCCATGGGAACACCAAGTCTCATGTTTGGGTGCCCAAATCACTTGTAACTAACCTCAAAGGACCCAAGCAAGCTTGTGTACCTAAAACCAAGGCGTAATTTGTTTTTGCAGGCCTACTCCTCTGGTGGAGCAAAATGGGTGCTAGATAGTGGATGCACCAATCACATGACTGGAGAAAGAAGGATGTTCGTTTAGTATGAAGTAAATGAAGATCCAAGCGAAGGCATCTATTTTGGAGACAACGGTCAAGGAAGGGTGCTCGGTACCGGTAAAATTACAGTATCATCTCAACACACTCTTTCTCATGTCTTACATGTCGATTCCTAGATTATAACATTTTGTCCATATCTCAATTATGTGACAAGGGTTATAATTGCTTGTTCACTAATGAGGGTGTGACCGTCTCTAGAAGAAGTGATGACTCGGTTGCATTCAAGGGTGTGTTAAAGGGAAAGCTTTATCTTGTTGAATTCAACAAACATAAAGCCGAACTTGACACATGCTTGATTGAAAAGAGCAACATGGGTTGGTTGTGTCATAGACGACTGGCACATGTTGGTATGAGGAATCTTCAAAAACTACTTAAGGGTGATCAGATTCGAGGTTTAAAGATGTTGTTTTTGAGAAAGACAGGCCTTGTAGCGCGTGCCAAGCTGGGAAGCAAGTAGGAGCACTCCATCCCGCGAAGAACATCATGACAACGACAAGACCGCTCGAGCTACTTCACATAGATCTATTTGGTCCAATTGCTTACATAAACATCGGCGGTAACGAATACAGTTTAGTAATTGTTGATGATTTTTCGTGCTTCACGTGGGTTTTCTTATTGCATGATAAGACAGAAACTCATGGAACCATCAAGAAGTTTCTCAAGCGTGCCCAAAATGAGTTTTCATTGAAGATCAAGAACATACGAAGTGACAATGGCACGAAGTTCAGGAACACCCAAGTTGAGGAGTACCTAGACGAAGAAGGCATAAAACATGAATTTTCAGCACCATAATCCCCTCAACAAAATGGAGTAGCTGAAATGAAGAATTGAACCCTCAAAGAGATGGCGAGGACAATGCTTGATGAGTACAAAATTTAAGATCGATTTTGGGCTGAGGAGGTCAACACTGCTTGTCATGCCATCAATCGACTCTATCTTCATCGCCTACTCGAGAAAACGTCATATGAACTACTCACCGGTAACAAGCCTAATATTTCCTATTTTCGAGTTTTCGGTTCTAAATGTTTTATCTTGAACAAGAAGCCTAGGACTTCAAAGTTTGCTTCGAAGTCCGATGAAGGTTTCTTGTTTGGCTATGATTCGAACTCTTACACCTATCGTGTCTTCAACAAGGTCTCCAGACTTGTTGAAGTAGAACGTGACGTAGTGTTCGACGAAACAAACGGCTCTCAAGAAGAGCAAGTTTATCAATGTGTGCTAGATAGAGAAGAAGCTCCATGTCAAGCGTTGAGAAGAATGGCGTTGGGCAATGTTCGACCACAAGAGCCACATCCAAATGCAAATGAAGAAGATGAACCACAAGTGGAGGTAATGGATCAAGGGGGAGCTTCTAAAAAATATCAACCTCATGAAGATCAAGGTGACCAACAAATAAATTAGGGCAACCATCTAGGGGGAGATGAAGATGACGTTGAAGATTCAAGACCACAAGTGTCACATCCAAGAGTACACCAATGCATCCAAAGAGATCACCCCGTCGACAACATAATCGGTGACATCCAAAAGGGAGTAACAAATAGATCCCGAATTGCTAATTTTTGTGAACATTACTCGTTTGTATCCTATTTGGAACCTCACAGGGTTGAAGATGCATTGAAAGATCCAGATTGGATGGTGGCAATGCAAGATGAATTGAACAACTTCAAACGGAATGAGGTGTGGGAACTTGTTTAAAGGCCCAAGTTCAATGTCGTCGGAACTAAATGGGTCT
Organism: Tuctoria greenei; assembly: GCA_036927565.1. Classification (NCBI taxonomy): domain Eukaryota; kingdom Viridiplantae; phylum Streptophyta; class Magnoliopsida; order Poales; family Poaceae; genus Tuctoria; species Tuctoria greenei. The sequence goes on from JAYESD010000001.1 coordinate 93,615,434, forward strand.
TCAACAACTAGAAAGACGGACACAGGGTGGTGACAAGAAACAAGGCGCGACTTGTGGCCAAAGGGAATTCAGAAGTCGAAGATTTGGATTTCGAAGAAACTTTTGCTCCCGTACCTAGGCTTGAATCGATTAGAATATTACTTGCATATGCTACTCACCATGATTTCAAGCTCTATCAAATGGATGTGAAAATCACCTTCCTCAATGGACCAATCAAGGCGGAGGTGTACATGGAGCAACCCCCCCCCCCCACCCCCCCCCAAGATCAAGAGTTCCCCGACCACGTGTTCAAACTGCGTAAGGCTCTCTATGGCCTTAAACAAGCTCCTAGATCTTGGTATGAGTGCCTTAGAGTTTTTTTAATTGAAAATGGATTTAGTATTGGCCAAGTTGAATACACATTGTTCACCAAGCTCTTTGACAATGATCTATTTATCTGCCAAATTTATGTTGATGACATCATTTTTGGTTCAACTAACAAATCCTTTTGTGAAGAATTTAGTAAGATTATGACAGATAGATTTGATATGTCTATGATGGGAGAACTGTGATATTTCTTGGGATTCCAAGTGAGGCAACGAAAGGAAGGACGTTCATAAGCCAAACCAAGTACACTCAAGACATACTCAAGATGTATGGAATGGACAAGGCGAAGCCTATAAAGACTCCCATAGCAACAAATATACACTTGGATCTCAATGAAGACGGACCCAATGTGGATCAAAAGGTATATCGCTCTATGATTGGATCCCTACTTTACTTATGTGCATCTAGGCCTGACATTATGTTGAGTGTATGTTTGTGTGCAAGATTTCAAGCCAATCCTAAGGAGTGTCATTTGACAGCTGTAAAAGGAATCTTGCGATATTTAGTTCATACACCCGACCTAGGCCTTTGGTATCCTAAAGGTTCCAAATTCAATCTCATTGGATACTCCGATGCAGATTATGTTGAATGCAAAGTAGATAAAAAAAGTACCTCTGGTACATTCCAATTTCTAGGTAAATCCCTAGTTTCTTGGTCCTCCAAGAACAAAACTCTATTTCCTTATCCACGGCCGAAGCGGAGTATGTTGCAGACGGGAGTTGTTGTGCACAACTCCTTTGGATGCGACCGACTCAAAGGGATTACAGTTACAATATGAGCTGTATTCCACTCCTTTGTGATAATGAGAGTGCTATTAAAATCGCCCATAACCCTTTTGAGCACACTAGGACCAAACACATAGACATCCGACATCAATTTTTGAGAGACCACTCAATGAAAGGCGACATAACCGTTTCCCATGTTAACACCGAAAAACAACTAGCCGATATATTCACCAAGCCACTTGATGAAAAACACTTTTGCGAGCTCTGAAATGAACTAAACATGCTTGATGCTCCGAACGTGGCTTGAAAACTTGCATACCTATACGACTTATTCAAAATCCATTGATTGTGTTATGAAAATCATCTCTCTCAATTTTCTATGGAAAACTATTTCCATTACTTGATCTTGGTGAATTATGGTCATAGCTTGATTATTGTATGTTTACTGATCATATTCGTCAAGATTATTTGTGTGTTTTGCCCCCTGTTTTCTTTGTAAGCACCTTCAAATATATATGAATGGGTTAAATGATTCTATTCTAGTGACCACGGACTAGTCCGTGGTTGCCCGGACTAGTCCGCACACTGCAGACTAGTTCGCAGAGATCCGGTAGTCCAGACTAGTTCGGTTGACCACAGACTAGTCTGTTTTTTCGACTCCATAACCCCAGGGTCACTAAACCGTATTCTCCTTCATCCTCACAACTTCCCTCATACTCTCTCTCTTCACTCGAGCGCCCCAAGGTCATTTGGCGAATTCTTCACCAAATCTCTTCAAATCTCCATGGAAAACGATCTTTATTGCAAGGGGATCGAGGACCACGGACTTGTCCGCACCAACAACGCCTCCAACCTCAAGAATCAAAAGATTTTGATAAACTTTCTCTAAAACCCTAGAACCTTCAATTTCTTGTGTTTTGGACCAAATAGATTAGCTCTACTTGTTAGTACATGACTCCTTGCTGTATTAAATCTACATTAAGCTATCTTCACATTGAGAACCACCATTGATCTGATAGTTAGGGTTTGAGCTGTTGAACACTGGACTAGTCCGGTCTCGGTACGGACATGTCCGGTTCCCCAGACTAGTCGGCACTTGAGGATCGGACAAGTCCGATTTTTAACTGAACTCAATCTTAAATTCCAACTATTCAATGCATCTCCTTGCCATCAATTCCCATCCATTGCATTGTATAATCCTCTTGTTAGGACAATGTCGATCTCCAATGATGAGATCTCCGATTTTGAGGCCGAGTTGGACCAAGAGTCTTTGCTTCAGTCCTCGACGAGCCAAAGCAAGAAGAGGCAACACGTGCTGCTGACCCGTCGCCCACTCCACCTCGGGTGCAGTGAAAGGTTGTGTCCAAGAAGCCTGCATCGAAAGGAAAGGAAGCATCTGGCCCTAGCTAGGCAGCTCCTCGCGAAGCTAAGGGCAAAGGGAAAGGGATCGCCACCAGTCTGATTGGTCCTCTCCAGATGAGTGCTCCAAGGCAGGGGAACAGACACCCCACTCAAGAAAAGTTCAATGGCAAAGGGAGCAATGTCGCTACAAAGATTAGGACCATTGATTGTTACAGCAGGTCCAGAAAGGCAACTGATGCAAGATTCTGGAGCAACTTCCATGCGGACTACTACAGTTCCTTGTATCTCACGATGAAGACTCCGGTGGTCCGAAGCCAATGGATCGACTGGACACACTTTGAGAGGAAGAGCTGCCCAGCCTTTGATGAAGTGATACAGGCTGTGGAGAGGCATGGGCTCAAAGACTTGTTTGCTTTCAGGTGTAACTAGAATGATGAAGTCATCACCCAATTCTATGCAACCTGCTATTTTGCTAGCGACAAAGTGGAAAGGGTGACTTGGACGACACAAGGATCCAAGTATACTATTACTTATGATGAGTTTGCAAGACTGCTGCATCTTGAGGACACTAGCAGCAATGAGATCATCATTCAAAACATTGGCGTCCTGGAGAAGGACAAGACAGAGTTCCTATATGACACCTGCCTGAGGTACAATCCTCCATTGACCAAGAACATGAAGTCCTTCTTCATGGTTCTAAATAGGGTGCTGAGGAAGACAATATCTCCAAAAATTGAGATGCAGGAAGTGTTCAAGGATAGTTGAGGACACTAATGAAGGTGATAAGCAAGAACATGAAGTTTTATGTCTTCGACTATATATGGAACGACATGGTGAACACCTCTTGCACCCCTAACCATTCTTGTGGCTATGCGCCCTATATTATGTTGATGATAGAAAAGGTCACAGGAATCGAGTTTGTGAAGGATGTTGAGCACACTCCTCTGAGGCCCCAGAAGCCTTCCCAAGCTACTCTCCCAGCTGCTCCATCTCCTATATCTAGTGAGGAGGCTCCCAGGAGGGCCCAAGCTGAAGCAAGACCCCCATCAAGTACAAGAGCTACTACTTCCAAGAAGGGGTCCCCTAGTGGCATCTTGAAGTACTTGGCCGCCATCTTCGGCTCCTGCAAGAAGGCTAAGGTGAAAGTCCAAAAGTTGAAGAAGGCAAGGAAAGAAGATATGAGATACATAAATCAAAATGTCAAATCCATATGCTAGAAGCTAGAGATTGAGCCTATTGGATCTCCTGCCATCTCCAAGGACTCTCCTTCTGACTTCTCGGAGCTTCCACCACTCTCACCTTCAAAACTTGCCTATTTTGGCGTTGGGGACACTTCGAGTGGATCTGCTCCTTCTCCTCCTCCTCCGCAGCCTGAAGATGAAGACGATGAGAGAACCGACAGCGAGGAGTGAGTCGACATAGCCGAATACATAGCCTTATGTGATGTGTGCCAACGAGTCAAGGCGGAACACCAAAGGCCAGCTGGATTATTGCAGCCATTGAAGATCCCGGAATGGAAGTGGGCAGATGTCGGTACCCTACGTACCGGGTACCCCACAATACCGCAACAAGTGCAAGGAAGTTCCACCCGTCAGAATCAAAGTCTCTTGCAAATCCCACATGGCACGTTGCACCGGACCCGCTCCCCTCACGTGGCTGGCTCCCGGGTTAACACATGTAAAATAAGCCTGGAACAAAACTCTGAACCAAGGGAAGCTCCGGCGACTACACGTGTACAATAGCCCCGGACCTAGCCCCCATCAGAGAGGAGCTCCGGTACTTACACGTGTATAGCAACCCCAGACCTACTCTCCCATAAGGGAAAGCTCCAGATCTTCCACGTGTGGAGCCTCCGGACATTCGTCATTAATGGAAATACAAGCCGATCATGACCATTACAAATATTCAAGGATGGTTAAGGCGGCAGTTACAAGGTCTGATAATGTGTCATTAATGTCATATTAATGACACACGATCATTGCATCATTAATAGGGGTAGCATTACCACACTATTAATTGTACTTAATACTCTTTAGACAGTGTATTAGGTCATTAAGCACGCTAGGGCCACATGTCGGGCCAGGCCAGCTTTATAACGGTCAGTCCTTAGAACTATAAAAGGGATGCACCGCACGAGTATGGAGAGACTCATTCTGATCCAGGCTATTGCGACCTAACCCTAGCAAACGCATTCACTCAATACACTTAGTCAAACCCCATGGAGTAGGGTGTTATGCTCAGGTGGCCTGAACCACGTAAATCCCTGAGGTCACCATCTTGATATTGGTCTTGTGTCCCCTGTCCACAAAAGAACCTCCGCGGGCTGCTTCTCAGCGGGTTTGGCAGAAGTGTCGTATTCCACACTTCGACATTTGGCACGCCAGGTAGGGGCGCATCATCATCTAGAGATCACAAGATGGTGAATTCAGCTGCTGGATCATCCAACGGCAATCATGCTGAACAACCTACTGGAGGCAACCCCTCCAACGTTCAGCAGCCATGTAACACCCTCATTTTCGAGTTTCGACAAACTAAAAAACTTAAATGGGAATTTAGAGTTAATAATAGGAAGAAATTATTTTTATAAAGAAAAATATAAAATATATGCATCTCATGTTGCATTTGCATTCATCCTTAAGTATTGAAATTTATTTACCAAAATAAATACATTAAAAGCAATTAAATTGCCATAACGAATATGGAAGGGAAGAAATAAAAAAGGAAAAAATCAATATAGAAAAAGAAATAATAATTAATAAGAATACTAAAATAGACAAAAATGTCTATGCATATATGTTCACATTTAGGCATAGACTAAGTTAATAGATATATTAAAATCAAATTAGAAATTTTATACAATAGAAAAGTAATTAGAAAAGAAAATCTTTAGAAAAAAGATAAATAATAGTAATAAAAGATGCATATAGATATGTAAAATTAAAATAATAAATAAGAAAAGAATATATGTATAAGAAAGAAATAAATAAATAACAAATAAATAAATAATAAAAAGATAGAAATAAACATATATATATATATATATATAATAAATAAATAATATGAAAAAAAGAGAGAAATGAGAGTCAAGTATGCTCAAGTCGTACCAAAGGACCTGATCGGAAGGAAAACAAAAAGGGAAAAAAAGAAACTAACAAAGAGATAATGAATAACAAATAATAGAGAAATAAAAAAATAGAAGATATAAATAGAACTAAGTAAATAAATAAAAAGGAAAAAATATATATGTAAATAACAAATAACAAGAAAATAAAAGATAATAATGATAAAAATAATAAGAATATAAAAAAGAAATACAAATAATAAAAAAATTAAAATAATAATTAATAAGAATAAAAGAAAATAAATAAAATAAATAAATTGAAATAAAAAAAAGAAAAAAGAGAAAAGGAAAGCTAACCATGTTGTGCATGTCCTGACCGCATCCGCACGTGGATGCTGGCCAGCACCGTGCTGCACCAACGAAAAAAATATTGAAAAGGAATGGAAGTAAAAAAAATAAAAAAAAAACAAGTCAACGGGCCAGAGCGCTGGCCGCACGCAGCCAAACGAATATTACGGACTTCAGCACCGCGGTCCAGTGTCCAATTCAACAGCCGATAGGAAAAAAAAGGAAAACGCCCAGCACCGAGGTGAGCCGGCCCGGACTGCAGCGCGCCCGCGCCGGTCCCGTCGCCGAGTCGACCAGCGCTGGCCCTAGGTCCCCGCCGCCTATAAATACAACGTAGAGGTTCGTATTTCTCTCGACACCAGAGGCGATTGCAGTGGAACCAGCAGAAGGAAAAAAAACCTAGCCGCCAAAAGAGGAAAAAAAAGGAGAGCAAGCCCTAGCCGCCAGGAAAAATAGGAGGAGAAAAGAGAGAAGAGAAGGAAGGAGCGTCGTCCGCCGGATATCATCGGGCCGCCGTCGTCGTGCCGCCGGAGGATCGCATCGCTGTCCCCTTCATCAACGTCATGCCTTCGTCTTCTTCGTCTACGTCAGGCCGCCGTCCTCTTCATCAACGAAACTCTAGATCCCGGAGACACACGTCGCGCCGCCCCTCCACGACCGTCCAGACTAGATGCACACACGGTAGGTATTACAATCTAGATCTAGACTATTAATTTGGTTCTAGTATATGAATTAGATCACGTGTAGAACGTGTTTTATTTGAGCGATCGTTAATCATTGTCCGATCATCTTAAAAATCACTTGGAACGAACAAGTTAGATTAAATCATACAAGATCAATATGATATTTTAGATTTGACAGAATTTATATTTTCAGTATTATTTAATCTGTTTTTCAGAATTAATAAATAAGATTAAAGCCTAGTTAATTCATAAAGTAGCAAAATAAATCCAGAAAAATTCCTAAAAATTTAGAATAAATTCTAGTAAGTTACTAATAACATTTTCGGCATATTTAATGTTCGGAAATAATTATTTTGCCTCTGAGTTAACTGTAATTAACCCCAAACTTTCCCTAATAAATAGGAAATCATTATCAAAAATTATTAAAATGACATAGAAATTTATATAACATTAATACGAACATATTTTCTGTATGCATCCATATTTTGAATATTGATTAGTGGTTGCAATGCATTTATTATGTATTACTACTTGTGTATGTGGTTGATTGCGAGTAGACGGTTTGCTCAAGTGGTTATGATGGAGAAGCGAGTATGCGTGGATCTTCGAGTGCAAGACTTTGAGTTGATTAACTATCGGAATTGTGGGATATTAAGGCAAGTGTCCTTGACCATATTGATCCTGTTTTAAAATAAATGTTTTTGTTTGCAAAACTGCATGATGTGTCAATTTGATGGGAAATCCTGTGGTAGAAAGTTTTACTAGAATTGTTTAGCCACCCTTGTCGCCTGGAATTATGGTAGAGAGTCAGGATGGGCTTTTTACCTTTTTGCTTCGCTTAACTAATTGGGATGGAAACAACTATACCACTTAATTTAATTATGCACTAACGATATTCTGGTTAATGTGAACTTGTCAATATGATGTGGTAATGGGTGATCTAAGCAAGCCTGGTATGTGGATGGGTTGGATGTCATAATGGTTTGCTTGCCTTAGATCTAAGGACCGGTTCGTGCGAGAATATGCCAGGACAACAGTGCCACCACTAGGCCAAGTATGGGTGCAACATAGCAGAATAATTAGGAGCGCTGCTAGTATTGTATGGACCATTGGATGGCGCGGGGAATGGGAGTCGAGGAGGGCTACCCTGGGATCTGCATGGCACACGAGGGGGCCTGTGGGTGGGAGAATGGAGATTCAAGCCTGCCGGTGAAACCTTAGTGGGCTCGTACATACTAGTAGTCCCTTTTGAAAGGCTATTTTGTGATCTCTTGGCCGCACACCTATGGAAGTGTGATAAGGCATAATGGAGGTTCTTAGTCACCGAAAGGTGATGAAACCACGAACATGTGGGTAAAGTGGTACAACCTCTGCAGAGTGTAAAACTATCATGATAGTCATGCTCCCGGTTAAGAGCGCCTGGATGATCTACATGATTAGAGGATTTTGGTATTGGGGTGGTTGGTTTATGGTTATGGGTTAGTAATGGTTATGGATGGTTTATGGCTTATGGTCATGGATATGAATTTGAGTTATGGTAACCGGACTTGGATAATGATGATGTTGGCAATAATTGGATATGGTTTATATTATGTTAATATGATGGTTATGATGGGATTGTTTCACATAGACATAGTATAATGCCTTTCAAATGTTTTAATGTACTTTTTAGCACTTAGCCATTATTATATTCGTCATTTGTATAAGCTACATGTCATATTTTCCCACACTTGCTGAGTACGACATGTACTCACCCAACCCCCCCCCCCCCCCCCCCCCCCCCCCCCCCCCCCCCCCCCCCCCCACACAGCTGCTAGAGATATTTTGGAGGTCAACATGGAGCACTAGGATTGCGTACCACCGTCGACTGCCTGTGGAGTTGGAGTCGCCTACGCTAGTTTATTTTCCGCTGCACTAGAATAAAGGTAATTATATTATTCGTGACATGGTTTAAATTTTGATTTCCGTTTGTGATGCACTTGTGTATGTGTGAAGAACATCCTGGGCACACATACACTGCACTTGGTTTGTTTTCAGAACCGGGTGTCACAAATTGTATCAGAGCCGTGTAGACCGTAGACGCAAGCCTAGTAGAATGGACACCGTAAAACACACATAGGAACTATTTTCTAAAAGCTATATTCTAAATTGCATCGCTGCTGCATCTTCCTTTTGCAATTTCAACTGCGTCTTAACGTGCCTTGCTGCTGCTATCTTCGGACTATTTCACCTTTCATCTTAATGATTTTTTTTGTTAAGAACATATGATTTGTTTTTTGAAATTTTTTTTTTGAATTTTTCATTCTCCGACTTATTGATGGTCTTTCGTTCCTCCTTTCATATCCAACACTTCTTTTCAAAAAAAAATTTATAGATGACCACCCTAGCACTTCAAAAGATTCGGAAGAGTACGAGCATTCGAAGAAGTACCGAAAGGAGCACACCTCAGGGAGAAGATTTTCGAGATGCGCTTCATGTGGATGGGCTTCGTATGGACCCGTTTCAAACCGTTCTCCAGAATAACACTTCACCATCCCATAGTTACGATAATGTTGGATCTTGTAATTAGGAATTAGGTATACGCTTGATTAAGTGTGTAACAAAATGTTTAGTTCGTTAGTGAACATGTTTAGGTTTGGTGTGATGACTGTATGATTGCTTGCTGTGTATGTTTGTGTGTTTGGACGTGCATTGTGGAACACTTATATATATCCACATCCTCATCCATTAATGCATTATTTAGGATCATATACCTTGATGCATACATATAGGTTAGGATTCCTTCTATCTCTTATCTGTTCAACCTCTACTTCAATGGAAGATAGACACAATTAGAGGAATCACTACTCCGGAGGAAGCTACACGGGAGTATGAAGATGATATCAAGATAAAGTTTTTCCTTATCTATTTTCTAATCTCTCTGAATCTCGAGAGCGAGATTCCTGTTAAGGGGGGTAGATTGTAACATCCCAAATTTTTAAATTTGTCTAATTCAAATTTAAATAAGAACTCCAGTTTTATTTCAAAGCCTCTCACCGATCCATCCGAATCTCAAGGACGAGATTCTTGTTAAGGGGGGTAGAATTGTAACATCCTGATTTTCGAGTTTTGACAAACTAAAAAACTTAAATGGGAATTTAGAGTTAATAATAGGAAGAAATTATTTTTATAAAGAAAAATATAAATATATGCATCTCATGTTGCATTTGCATTCATCCTTAAGTATTGAAATTTATTTACCAAAATAAATACATTAAAAGAAATTAAATTGCCATAACGAATATGGAAGGGAAGAAATAAAAAAAGGAAAAAATCAATATAGAAAAAGAAATAATAATTAATAAGAATACTAAAATAGACAAAAATGTCTATGCATATATGTTCACATTTAGGCATAGACTAAGTTACTAGATATATTAAAATCAAATTAGAAATTTTATACAATAGAAAAGTAATTAGAAAAGAAAATCTTTAGAAGAAAATAAATAATACTAATAAAAAATGCATATAGATATGTAGAATAAAAATAATCAATAAGAAAGGAATATATGTACAAGAAATAAATAAATAAACAACACATAAATAAATAATAAAAAGATAGAAATAAACATATATATATAATAAATAAATAATATGAAAAAAGAGAAATGAGAGTCAAGCATGCTCAAGTCGTACCAAAGGACTTGATCGGAAGGAAAACAAAAAGGAAAAAAAAAGAAACTAACAAAGAGATAATGAATAACAAGTAATAGAGAAATAAAAAAATAGAAGATATAAATAGAACTAAGTAAATAAATAAATAAACAAAAAGGAAAAAAGTATATATTTAAATAACAAATAACAAGAAAATAAAAGATAATAATGATAAAAATAATAAGAATAAAAAAAAGAAATACAAATAATAAAAAAATTAAAATAATAATTAATAAGAATAAAAGAAAATAAATCAAATAAATAAATTGAAATAAAAAAAGAAAAAAGAAAAAAAAGGAAAGCTAACTGTCGGTACCCTAGAAACCGTACACCCCTTGAGGTTACAAAGATCTCAAAGGAAAGTCATCTACTTGGTTTGAAGACCCTCGTAGGCCCACATGTCAGACATAACCGGACCCGCTTCTCCAACATGGTTAATCCCAGGGTCGCCACGTGTACTACCAAACCGGATCTACCGCCCACAAGGGGGAAGCTCCGGGCCATGTACCGAAATGGCACCTCCGGACTTAACCCCAGACCGAGAGAAGCTTCGGACCTGACACGTGTCCGGTAGCCCCGGAGCTAACTGTTTCCCACAACAAGCTCTGGAGCTGCCACGCGTCCAATCGTCGGATCTTCAGCCTCTAACTCCCGGAAGACCCCGCAACGGCTCCGGATCTTCAAAGGGGAATCAAGGACTTCAAGACCCGATTAAGTGTCATTAATACCATATTAATGACACTTAAACAAATGATCTTAACACCAGTAACGGCGCTGTCAAAGCCCGTTATAGTGTCATTAAGAGCAATTAAACGTGTATCATTACTAGTAACCGCCAGGGCCACATGTCGGGCTAGGCTAACCTGTAACGGCATGCCCTTGTACTATAAAAGGACAGGACGACAACACGTTCAGGGGGGCGACGCTACACACGCGCCATAGACACTCATCACAAGCTCATACAACTAATACAACACCAACACACCCGTGGAGTAGGGTATTACGCTCAGGCGGCCCGAACCACGTAAACTCTTGTGTCTCCTGTGTCAATTCCTACGCACCTTCTTGAATCTCCGCGCGCCCACACCTAACATCAAACTCCCCTATCACTTTAGTAGTGTAGGGAGATCTGCTGGTTCAAACCGCCGACAGTTGGCGCGCCAGGTAGGGGCGCCTGAGATTTTGAGAATGGTGAACTCAGCTGCTGGATCATCCAACGGTCAACCTGCTGCTCAGGCTGTTGGGGGCAATCCCTCCAATAGGCAGCCACCAGCAGGAGCCTCAGCACCAGCAGGAGTCACACTCCCACCACCACCGTCTCCTCCAGCAAATCGTGTTGGGCAACGTGATGGTGCGCCGGCGTCAATTACTGCGTCGACAAATCATGACAACCCGGAACACGCGCTCCATGCAGCGCGTGCTGTTCTCCAACGCCCACCACCTCCGGATGCATCCCAGGATGCACTGGAGCAGTGGAGGGCCGATGTGGAGCATTTGGTTGCAGCAGCAGCCGAACGCCTCAGCAACGAGGGTCCTCCTCATTCAGGACGAGCCCCGTCGCAGCGGTGGACTTTGTCTAGAAGACTTGGTCCGCACGTCTCCAATAGCAGGAGATGTGCTGCATCGCAAAAAGTGAAGTCATTGCCCTCTAGGGCACGACACACTGACACGGTATCTAGGCTTTCGACTCATGACCTCCGGGCGGAGCTTGATCGCCGATACCGCCAGCAGGACGGCCGAGTCCATATTGAGCGTGCCCGTGAAACACGGGAAGCTCAGGACCTTTCTACTCCTGAAGGAGTAGGAGGAGGCTGTTCAGCCCTGGCCATGCACCTGCGCATGGTTAGATGGCCACAGAAGTTCCGGCCTCACTTGCCGGAAAAATTCGACGGGACTGTCAATCCCGCCGAATTTCTTCAGATATACTCCACTGCAATCTTGGCAGCTGGAGGAAACGAGGCCGTGATGGCCAATTATTTTCCAGTGGCCTTAACCGGGACCGCCAGGTCCTGGTTTATGAGCCTTCCACCCAATTGTATCAACAGTTGGGAGGAGCTGTGCCGTCAGTTCACTGCTAACTTCGGGAGTTCATACACCCGACCAGGCACTGAAATAGACCTTTTTGCGGTCGTGCAAAAAGGGGGAGAATCCTTGCGATCATTCATCCAGAGGTTCTCTCAGGTACGAAACACTATCCCTTCTATCTCTAGCGCCTATGTCATTGTGGCATTCAGACAGGGCGTACGGGACAAGAAGATGTTGGAGAAACTGGCGATCAAGGAGATCACCAGCATCACGGAACTCTTCAGCTTGGCAGACAAATGTGCCAGAGCTGCGGAGGGCCGTGAAATGCACTCCAAACCAACCTCGGAGGATCACAAGAAATCCTCCAAAGAAGAAGCCACTACCTCCGGGGGTGGCAAGAAGAAAAAGAAGACCAACGGCAAGAAAAAGCTGTCGGCCGGCACATCCAACGTTGCAGCTGCTGCAACTCCGGGTGGCCGGGGGCCACGCCCCGAAAAGCGACCTCGACCGTCTTTTGAAGACGGTGGCAAACCCAAAGTGTGGTGTCCCATTCACAAAACGGGAAGCCACAGTTTGGAAGACTGCCGGGAGGTCCAAAACCTTGCCGAGCGCTACAACAAGCGCCGGGAAGAATCTCCTTCCCGACAGAGGGATGGAAAGCAAAAAGTCGACGAAGCTCCGGCTGAAGAGGACTTAGGATTTCAGGATCCCAAAAAGGTCCTGAAGGCCGTTTACACCTCAGTCGATGATGATTCTGACGTCTCTGACAACGAGCGTCGGAAGACCATGAACACCATTTTTGGTGGATCATGGGATATCACCTCTCATCGCGTCATCAAGACTATGCGACGGGATATGGCCGCTGTAGCTCCTACAGTCAGGCCAGAACCTCATCGGAAGTGGATGGACACCGCCATCACTTTTGATGCTTCGAATTGCCCTCGGAGCATGGTTGGAGCAGGTCAGTTACCTTTGATGGTATCTCCTACCATCAATAACATCCAGCTCCACCATGTCATGGTAGATGGAGGTTCGGGGCTTAACCTCATCAGCTTCGAAGCTTTCACTAAGCTTCAGCTCCGACCTTCGGATCTCCACCCCTCTCAACCTTTTTCCGGAGTAGGTCCGGGGGCCATTACCCCACTCGGAGCTATTACTCTCCCCGTTACCTTCGGGACATGGGAGAAATACCGCACCAAGAAGTTGGTCTTCGACGTCGCTCAGATCAACTTACCATTCAATGCCATCTTGGGCAGACCTGCCCTGTACAAATTCATGGCAGCTACTCATTATGGTTATCTGGTGTTGAAGATGCCAACACCAGTAGGCGTTCTCCGGATCCGCGGACATCGTACTGCCGGAGTAACTGCTCTGGAAGAACTCCATGCACTCACCACGGCGCAAGAGGAGGACTCCAGGCAAGAGCAAACTCCAAAACCCCTGAGCATTCGTCAACGAGGCTCGACTTCTGCACCTCGTGTGCAGCCAAGCGGCGACACCGACATTCCCGTCAAAGTCGTCCAAATTGGTTCCGATGCCGCTCAGACCACCCGTATATCGGGAGGATTGAACGACAAATAGGAACTCGCGCTCATCACTTTCCTCCGGGCTAATGTTGACGTGTTTGCTTGGCAACCGTCAAAAATGCCTGGGATCCCCAGGGAAGTGATTGAGCACAATCTGAAGATCTACCCCGATGCCCGGCCTGTGCATCAGAAGCCTCGGAAGCAATCCGTAGAGCGACAGAACTTCATCCAACAAGAAGTGAAGAAGCTACTCGAAGCCGGATTCATCCGAGAAGTCTTCCATCCAAAATGGCTGGCAAACCCAGTCGTTGTGCCCAAGGCCGGCGGGAAGCTTCGGATGTGCATCGACTACACCACACTAAATAAGGCATGTCCAAAAGATCAATTCCCACTACCTAGAATAGATCAGATAGTGGATTCCACCTCCGGGTGTGAATTACTGTGTTTCCTAGATGCATATTCCGGGTATCATCAAATCAAGATGTCTAGGGAAGATGAAGAGCATACTTCATTCATCACAGTAGATGGATTGTACTGTTACACAGCCATGCCCTTTGGTCTCAAGAATGCAGCTTCAACTTTTGTACGAGCTATGTACAAAACTTTTGAAGAACTCATTAGAGACATAGTGGAAGTGTACGTCGATGACATCGTGGTCAAGGTCAGGAACAAGGAGTCACTCCTTGACACCTTGCAGGCTGTCTTCGACAAGCTGCGGGCCACCCGCACAAAGCTAAACCCAGACAAGTGTGTCTTCGGGGTTAGCTCCGGAAAACTTCTTGGTTTCCTGGTAAGTCACCGGGGCATAGAAGCTAATCCGGCGAAGATTAAGGCCATTGAAGACATGCGACCACCAACCCGCATCAAAGACGTCCAAAAGTTAACTGGATGTCTAGCAGCCCTCAGCCGATTCATCTCAAGACTGGCAGAACGGGCACTCCCCTTCTTCAAGTTATTGAGGAAGTCCGGATCATTCCAATGGTCTGAAGAAGCAGAGAAGGCATTCCAGGAGCTGAAACAGTTCCTCACCACCCTACCAATTTTGGTAGCTCCGAACCCTGGTGAGCCTTTGTTGCTTTATATTTCAGCTACTGATGAAGTCGTCAGTATGGTTCTGGTTGCAGAGAGACCAATACTACCCCACACTCAGGAATCCAGAACCCTTCGGGAAGGACCGGAGGTTCCTGAAAGCGAGTCTGGGTCCCAGCTCCTACATTCGAATCCACAAGAAGTCGCTTCAGGAGACATAGACACCTCCAGGAGGGTCCAGGTCACTTCTGAAGAAGCTCTGGGTTCCTCCAGCCAGAACCCGGAGGTCCCCGAAGAAAATCCGGACTCCTCCGAGAGGATCCGGGTCAGTGAAGAGGAAGCTCCGGACCCCTCCGGGAGGGTCCGGACCATTCAACGCCCGGTGAAGTATTACATGATGCCAAGACTCGATACCTAGAGGTGCATAAGCTGCTCTATGCAGTTCTTATTGCCTCCAGAAAGCTTCGCCATTACTTCCAAGCTCACAAAGTTTCAGTGGTGACCTCCTACCCACTTCGAGCAATCTTGCATAATCCCAATTCAACTGGGAATATTGCAAAGTGGGCAGCGGAATTGGCTGAATTTGATCTTGAATTTATTTCAAGACAAGCAGTCAAGAGTCAAGCATTGGCAGATTTTGTGGCGGAATGGACTCCCTCTCCATCAAACCCTGGGGGCCCCAGTGAGCAGAAGACGGAGCATCAAGCTCCAACCTTCACCGAGCCTCACTGGACCCTCTACTTTGACGGCTCCATGCAAAAGTAGGCCGGAGCTGGAATCCTTCTCCTTGCACCGACTGGGGAGAAGGTGAAATACATGGTACACCTTGACTTCAAGGCAACCAACAACATGGCAGAGTATGAAGCACTCATCTACAGACTAAAGGTGGCACTTTCATATGGTGTCAAGCAATTGCTGGTCAAGGGAGATTCACAGCTCATCATTAAGCAGGTGAAGGGTGAATGCTCCTGCAATAATCTCCAGCTAGCTGCTTACCTCCTTGAAGTCCAGAGGCTTCAGAAGGATTTCGAAGTCCTAGATCTCCACCATGTTCAGCATGCCCATAACGCTGAAGCTGACGAACTCTCGACCAAAGCGTCAACCGGAGCTCCGGCTCCTGACAGAATCTTTGTCTGGAGGTTGTCGAAGCCAACAGCTCAGCCTGCCAAACTGAGCGAAGGGGGCGAGATCAGCATCCTGAAGCTGACAGTCCCGATGGCCTTGTTACCATGGCAGCCATCAAGGGTCGTAGGTGCTGTCGGGAGCTCCGAGCAACCCAGCACGCAAGACTCAAAAGCTCAAGCTAGTTCCGACGCATGGATCTCGGAGATCCGGAGCTACTTGAAAGACAACATCCTTCCCGACGATGATGTATCCGCTGACCGGGTAGTCAGATTGGCTAAAAGATACACGCTGGTAGAAGGGGATCTCTACCAGCGCGGTGCCAACGTCATCCTAATGCGGTGCATCACAAGGGAAGAAGGCTGAGAACTCCTCGCAGAAATCCATGGAGGCGAGTGTGGGAACCACGCGTCTTCCCGCACGCTGGTCGGTAAAGCCTTTTGGCATGGCTTCTACTGGCCTACAGCGCTCCAGGATGCAACTGAGCTGGTGAAGAAATGTGAAGCATGCCAATTTCATGCAAAGCAAATTCACACACCAGCTCAGCCCTTACAAATGATACCTCCTACATGGCCCTTCGCTGTGTGGGGGATGGACATCTTGGGACCTTTCCCAAGAGCCGTCGTAGGTTACAAGTTCCTGTACGTCGCCATTGACAAGTTCACCAAGTGGCCGGAAGCAACTCCAGTTGTGACAGTCAACAAGCAATCTGCTATCAACTTTTTGCAGTCCATTGTATGCAGATTTGGAGTCCCAAACAAAATCATCACTGATAATGGGACCCAATTCACAAGCTCAGCATTCCAAGGATATTGCGAAGACCTCAGCATACAAGTTTGCTACGCCTCCGTAGCTCACCCAGCAAGCAATGGCCAAGCCGAGAGAGCAAATGCTGAAATCCTTAAAGGACTCAAAACGCGCACCTATGAGCGCTTGAAAAAACATGGAGTCAACTGGATCGAAGAGCTTCCACCCACTTTATGGGCCAACAGGACATCTCAAAACCGATCAACTGGAGATACACCCTTCTTTCTGGTGTACGGAGCTGAAGCAATCCTTCCTCCGGAAATCACCTTGGGTTCACTCCGGGTCCGGACCTTCGACGAAGCCTCGCAGGACCAGCTCTGGCGTGAAGACCTAGACCTCCTTGAGGAGGGAAGGTGCCAAACAGTTGTTCAGAATGCCCGATATCGCCAAGCCCTACGGCGTTATCACCAGCGGCATGTACACAACCGACAGCTCGAGGAAGGCAATCTGGTGCTACGGAGAATACAATCCAGAGAAGGGTTAAACAAACTCTCCCCCGGCTGGGAGGGGCCCTTACGAGTGATTAAAGTATCCCGTCCCGGAAGCGTTCGCTTGGCTACTGATGACGGGACACCTCTCCCAAATCCTTGGAACATCGAGCACCTCCGTAAGTTCTACACTTAATACCACGGAGGTGAGTCTTGAGTAACTTGAGGTGTATGTTATAGAGTCATTATACAGAGTCGGGTAGTTCCTCCGGGAGAGCAGTCGGACCTTTCCCGAAAGGTCCGCAAAGTTCATGCAACACTTGTCACAGTCTCAGGACTAAAAGTGCAGCTAACTACCCTGGGTCAAACGAGAAATGAAACACACTTAGCCTAGTTCCGTACCCTAAGAGTGTACTTGTTTCCCCTGTACCCCGGACCTATAATGAAAGACATCTTCATGTGAAATAGACTCCACGTGCATTTATTTTGTACAGGCTCAATATTTTTATTTTTCTCTTTCTTGTCTATAACAAAGACGTGCAATTCTTAAGAAATTTTAGTTCGACCGGTTTATATACGATTCGAGTTGTATTGTCAATTCTTTTGGATTCAAATATTGTTCATGGCCAACTCGCCTGAAAGCCGCCAAGCAAATCTAGGGCTGGAGTGTGCTATCGACTTAGCCTGGTCAAGCACCCTAAGTACGCCACTCTACCTACACCCCGGCAGGCCGAGGTAAGGCGAGTCCATGGACAGGTGGATCTAGAAGAAAATACAACGCATTCGGTTGTATTTAAAATCGCGTTTGACTTAAAGTCTTTTGGAGAATCATAAGCCGTGACGAAATTATAGACAAGGAACGAATTTTACTATTTTTATTGGCTTAAGTGTGCAGGAAAAATAAAATCTACGTTGATGGAGAAAAGCCGGAACTAACTAAGCTCCGACTCCCCTAGGGGGGCCAGCCGTCGACGCTGAATAAAAGATGGTGAGAAGACCCCGTAAATGGAGTCAGCTGCCAACAAACTAAGTGTTGGCAAAGGTCACTGCCGGAGCTACTAAGCTCCGACACCCCGGAGGACTAACTATCGATGCTCTACGCGTTGATAGAGACTATTGCCAGAGCTATCAAGCTCCAGCGATGGACAATGCCGGAGCTTCTAAGCTCTAACAACCTCAGGGGGCCTTCACTATCGAAGACTTCGGACCTTAATTCTACAAGTTCGGTGTAAATGAGTCTTCAACAAAATGCAATATCCTCTTGGTACATGTTCACAATCAAATTGTGTACATCTACCAGGGGGCCAAGTGAAGACAAAAGCGTTGAAGACAAAAAGTGAAATTCACAAAAATTTGGGGATTTAATTCATCTGGAGACAAGGGATTACATATGGAGACAAGGGATTACAAAATTGAGGAAGAAGAAGAGAAAATACAAGTGAGAATTACATAGAAGGTCCTAGACCCTATGAAAGAATTGGGCGACTTTCTAGGCAACCTTCGACACATTGGCTCGGGCAGCTTCCCTTCTCCTTCGACGGGACCTTCAAGCACCGGGTCCAGAGGAAATTGGGAGTTCCGGCTGGTGTAGCACGTCAGCACATATTCTGCGACGTTCTTCGCCAGGGATTGCCCCTCAACCTCCAATTGGTCCGTGATGACATCGCCCACCTTGGAGAGCTTGCTACCTGCTGAGCTCAATGCCTGCAGCGCTAGGTCCGGCTCCGGCTCCGGATCATCCGGGCGCACGGGGCTGAAACCCGTCGGTGTCAGCGCGTCGTTGGCCTTGCCCAGGAACTCCGAAATCTATAGGGAGTCCACAGTCCTCAAGCCCTTCATTTCTTCCAGGGATCTCCTGGCTGCCATCAGTTCGGAATTCTCACGGGCGAGGCGCTCAAGTTCTTTGGCGTTCTGCTGAATCTTCTCAGCAACCCGCTTTTCGAGTTTTCCGAGCTCCTCCTCCCGGAGGTGGATCTTGTTCCGACGGTCGACCAGGTCCTTCTCTCTTCCCCTCACTTTCTTCTCCCGGGCAGTAAGGGCACACTCTTGTTCGTAGAGTTCCTGCCCTTGCACCCAGGCCTTCTCCTCTTCCTCATGGCAGCGCTCTTCCAATTTCTTGGCACGCTCCTCGAGGCCCTTGTCAGCCAGAGCCACCTTCTCGGCAAGCTCCTCCTCCCTCCTTAGGACGTCATCCCGCAGCTCTAGGAGTTTCTACTCTTCATCTTCGAGCCATTTCTCACTCTCTTCAAGTGCCTCTCGGCGCTTGATGAGCATAGTGTTAATGGCCTCAAGCCTTTCGTGGCGTTCATTGGCCACACTATTGGCTGCTTTGGCCTGATTGTAGATCTCCTGGGATTGAGCGTCGAGGGCACGAGTCATACTCTCCCTGTCATCCAGCAACTTGCCCCAGTACTCCAGGCGGATCTTCTCCCGTTTGATCCACTCTTTATCATCCGCTAGCCTCGACTGCGCCAGCTTGGTCTCGAAGTAGAGCCGGTTACGCCACCGCCTAAGGGTTTGGCGCTCCTCTTCAAGAGCCTTGCTGTCGTGGAAGAAGGCCAGTTGGACTTGACGCAGACTGGAACATGCGTTGTCAATAGACAGTGACAACGGGATGGGTTCCGGACCTGCTGGGGTCTCCTCCGCTGGTTCCAGTGGGTCTTCAGATACAAAAATTGGGTCCCACTCCACAAGAGTGGTCCCCTGAGTCTCCATGGCACTAGGGCCGTCCTCCGGGATGGCCTCAGTCACCATCGAGGAAGGCCCCGCCGCCAGGACTTCGTTCACCCCCTCAGGCAGGGGGCCAACGACTTCGCCTGGGCACTCCGGCTCGGCCGCAGGTACCTTTGACGTCGTCGCTTCCGGAGCAGGAGTCGTTGCTGGCTCCGGTCTGGGCACCTCTTCCGATGGGGGCTCAAGCTCCGTCACCTCTTCAACAACCGACTCAGGAGCCGGAAGATCATCAACATCGACCGGCCCTGTGACCGGAGCTCCAACAATGACCGGCTCAGCGGCCGGTGCTTCAGAGGTAGCCAGCCCAACTACCGAAACTACCTCAGCTTCCGGCTCGCACACCGGAGCTTCAGTCACCTCCGGCTCAACCGCCGGAGTTTCGACAATTTCCGGCTCAGAGGCCGGGATCACTACTTCCTCCGGCTCAACAGCCGGAGCTTCCATCATCTCAGCACCAAGACCTGGAGCTTCAACCTCCAGGACAGGTGCCACTGGCGCATCTTCACTCCCGTGGTCCGGCGCTACCACGGGAACTTCTGGGGATGAGTCGAGATCCATGACCACGACAGCCAGCACCGGAGCTGTCGTAGCTTCAGCCACCACTTGGGGCGGCACCGGAACAGGAGCAGAAGCCCCCACCCTCACGGCTTCAGCCACTGTGGCTGAGGGTGGAGCCTCACTCCCCTTCTTGGGGACGCTACAGATGATGAATGAAGAAAATTAAAAATAGTTGCTACAATTAAAACAACTATCCAAGGTAGAGATTAATAATTACATTGGGAGGCTTCCGCACCAGCTTGCACGGAACCTTTTTCCCGGGCGTTCTGGGCTGGTCATAGCTGGCGTGGAGGCTCCGGAAGGCCCCTCGGAACTTGACGCGGCCACGGGCGTTTCCCGAGTCGAGGCTCTTCTCGATCGGGAAGAACCCCCGGACCTGGAGACCTCCACCGCCCAGGTGCTGGAGTCGCGCGCCCGGAGCTAACACCCCGGGAGGACCCCACTGCGGGAACAGTCGCGTTCCGGGAGGACCCCACTACGGGAACAGTCACCGCGGTTGTAGAAGACCTTCCCCTCCGGGGAGAAGGAGCCTAGGCGGAAGTAGCGGGCCTGACGGACCTTCCGTCGGCATACTGCAGCTTCCTCTTCCGACTATCGGGTTCATCCGCCAGCTCCTTGCCCTTGCGGATGACCTCGACCCTCGGCTTTGGGGCAGGGACAGAGCCATCTTCGGGCATTCCGGGGATCGCCACCCGGGTGGTTGATCTTCTCTCGAAAACACCAAGGTCGTCAAGCACGGGCATCTTTCGCCGGAGCTCCCTGCTGAACTCCACTTCCACGTTCAGAGGGAGAAAGGCTGACGGGGGAGTCAAGTCATCACCATCGACGTCGATGCCGTGCTAGAACTTCTTGAGGTGGAACTCCAAGGTTTTCTCCACCATGTTGGACTTCAACCCGGTCTCAACCCGGTCGTCGTCCATCACGCTGTTGACGGCCCAAGCGAGTTTCTCCCTCCTCTTCAGCGGCGCCCACCTGTTGACCAAGAAATTGCTAAATACCGCCTGAGGAGTCAATCCTCCCTCCACGCATTGGCGGATCCTGGTCAAAGCAGGGTTGAAAGCTTCCGCCAGCACCGGAGCTTCACTTCAGATCATCGTGTTGATGTCAGGAAGACCATCGGGCAGCTCCAGCCTCTCGTGCTCCTCCACCCTGACGACTATCCAGTCTTTCTTCCAGTCATCCCACTTCCCAGAGGAAATGACCGGAGGTACTTGAATGGGCACTTCTTGCGCTTCATGAAGTAGTAGAAGCCAAGGTACTCATTGCTCCGACCGGTGGTGTGGATGGTGAAGAAGGTCCGGAAGAGTTCAATGCAGGGGGGGATGCCCACCCACATCTCACAGAAGTGGACGAAGATAGAAATGAGGAGAATAGAGTGAGGGCCAATGTGGTATAACTGCAGACCATAGAAGT
The DNA here is from genome assembly GCA_036927565.1 of Tuctoria greenei. NCBI lineage: Eukaryota > Viridiplantae > Streptophyta > Magnoliopsida > Poales > Poaceae > Tuctoria > Tuctoria greenei. Next base: position 93,637,313 of record JAYESD010000001.1, read on the forward strand.
CTAGCAGCATTAAGAAAAAGGAAGAAAAAGGTGGGATCAACCCCACCATGGCGTACGAGGAGAAGTACACCATTTCACCGGCGTGCTCCTTCTCAAATGGGAGCTCTCCACCGGCACGGACCGAGCGGTTGAAGAAGTCCGAGGACCACCCCATGAGGGCCCGGACCTTCTTCAAATCACCGTTAGTCTTCAAGCGACTCTCGCGGAGACCCAACTCCATCGTGGCACGGCTAGGCAAAAGAAGAAGAGCAGAGAACAAGTTGGGAGTTTGAGCGCAAGATCAGATGGGAGGCGTGAAGAGCTCCCGACGGTGCGCGCTTTCCTTCTTAAGTAAGCCCTGGCAACGCTTGGATGGAAACCGCAAGGAAGTCGAAAATACCATTCAAGAACTCCACCCTGCCGATGACAAGGGGGCCCGGGACCACTCCGACGATCAAGTCGAGGTTCTTACCCAGGCGAACGGTTGTCATCAAGAGGCAGGAAACCCAAAGACGGCGGCCTGACAAGGCGCGTGGAACCGATACGGTTTTCGTATCGGGAACCGGCGACCTTCAATTACGTGAGATCCGCACGCCAAAGATCTCATCTGCCGCACGCGGGATACGCCACTCGGTGAGGATTTAACTGCACGCCAATGGCACCTCCAAAGACCCTTGAAGACTCAATTAAAGAGTCGCGAGGATGGACCCACCTCCAGCGGAATGACTTCACCCCAGTGGTCATCCCCGGAGGTAGGTCCAGGGGGCCACTGTCGGTAACATAGAAACCGTACACCCCTTGAGGTTACAAAGATCTCAAAGGAAAGTCATCTACTTGGTTTGAAGACCCTCGTAGGCCCACATGTCAGACATAACCGGACCCGCTTTTCCAACATGGTTAATCCCAGGGTCGCCACGTGTACTACCAAACCGGATCTACCGCCCACAAGGGGGAAGCTCCGGGCCATGTACCGAAATGGCACCTCCGGACTTAACCCCAGACCGAGAGAAGCTCCGGACCTGACACGTGTCCGGTAGCCCCGGAGCTACCTGCTTCCCACAACAAGCTCTGGAGCTGCCACGCGTCCAATCGTCGGATCTTCAGCCTCTAACCTCCGGAAGACCCCGCAACGGCTCCGGATCTTCAAAGGGGAATCAAGGACTTCAAGACCCGATTAAGTGTCATTAATACCATATTAATGACACTTAAACGGATGATCTTAACACCAGTAATGGTGCTATCAAATCCCGTTACAGGGTCATTAAGAGCAATTAAATGTGTATCAATACTAGTAACCGTTGGGGCCACATGTCGGGCCAGGCTAACCTGTAACGGCCTGCCCTTGTACTATAAAAGGACAGGCCGACGAAACTTTTGAATGTAGGCCTAGAGGGGGGGGGGGGTGAATAGGCCTTTTTGATTTTTTCTCGGTTCCTGTAACACTCAACAACAAGGTCAATACCAGAGATATCGGACTAGTCCGGTAATGTGCGGACTAGTCCGGTTTTCACGGGCTAGGTTGATCAAGTTCAGAAAATTTGATTGATTCGTTAATGTTTGCAGCGGAAATATAAACTTGAATCTCAATTTAATAGTAGTATGTCAGATTCTATTGAAGTTAAAACTCTTGATCAACAATTAGACTTAGATTGAACAAAGTGAATCAAACCCTAGATTAAGTTGATCAAATTAGATGAAGAACACAAAAAGGACAAGACACACGATTTATCCCGTGGTTCGGCTACCACGAAGGCAACCTACGTCCACGTTGAGGAGCCCACAAAAGGACCGGGTCTTCTCCAACCCTTTCCTCGTCGGATCGCCACGAAGGCCAATCCTCTTCCACTAATCACAAAGGGTAAATAACCAAGTTGAAGGGGCGTTCACACACGTTGAGAGCTCCCTTGATTACAACTCACAATGACACCAATAACACACTCGAAAATTACAAATTGAAATGTAAGAGTGTGTTAGAGAATCAAACCAAGAGGTCAAAGATGTGTGGCAAGTGTCTCTCCAATGATCTAGAAGTGATCTTCAATGGATTGATTGATTTTGCACTTAATTTCGTGGAGAGAGATAGTTTTTGAGTCTCTTGGGAGGTGTGACGGTGCTAGGGTTCGAGAGAGGGTGAAAGTGGGCTGTGCACCTCTATTTATATGGGGTTTCTAAAAGTGGCCGTTAGGGTTCAGAAAGATCGGACTAGTCCGTGGTGGTCACCGGACTAGTCCGGTGTGCTGTGTGTAGCAAACCCTAAGTGTCTAGGAATATCGGACTAGTCCGGTTGAAAACGGACTTGTCCGATTTCGCTACTGGAAATCTTCGGACTAGTCCGATTGCTATCGGACTTGTCTGGACATATGAAACCCTAAGTGTTTGGGATGACAAGTCCGCACTTGGAGGACTTGTCCGATTTAGATCAGTTTGTATATCGGACTAGTCCGTGTAGACACCGGACTTGTCCAAAGTGGATCAGAATGAATATCGGACTAGTCCGGGTCACAACGGACTTGTCCGATTTTGTGTGACTTGTGCATTGTGTTAAGGACTAGTCCGCATTGGAGAGGACTAGTCCGAAGTGGATCAGAAAGATATCGGACTAGTCCGGTGGAGACTGGACTTGTCCGATCTAGTGCAGAATGTGATATCGGACTAGTCCAGCTGATATCGGACTAGTCCGGCTGATATCGTACTAGTCCGGTCCTGTATAACTTTGTGCATTGTATGTGTGTGCTTGAAAGTGATTGAGCTCTTGGGTGTGTTTCCTTAACACACTATACATAATAATCTACTATTTTCTTCTTCTTGAGCTCAAATTCACTTTGCTTCTCATTTCCCTTCTTTTTGGCATTTTGCTCATTTTTCATCATTTGCCTGCATTCATCTCAACAAAAGGATTAGGATCCCAATTGCTTGTCATAAATCATCCAAAACCCACAAGGGAGTCCTAGATGCACTTTCAATCTCCCCCTTTTTGGTGATTGATGACAACCAATTGAGATTTCACAAAATAAGGCAAAAAATGAGATTTTCATAAAGTATGCACATATGACTCAAAAATACATCAAGCAACAAGAGAATTATCCATATGTGCATTCTTTATGGTGGGATGCATAGTAAGTGCATGAATACATTGAGAATGACAGAATTTGCATTAACCAACAGATATCAAATGCATATGACATTCCAGGGGCAAAAACACAGTTTTCATCACACACTCCAAATAAATTAAGCAATTCATTACAGGACCAAACTTAATATGAAAACAGAGTTAAGCTATTACAACCACAAATAAAAGGTAAAGAGAACTCTCTCCTCGCACCCTATCACAGCTAAAGCTAAGACTCCCCCTCAATCTCTCCCCCTTTGGCATCAAGACACCAAAAAGAAGGAGATGAGGGTCCTAGGGTCTTCACTCTTCACTGTCGGTCCTCTCGTCATCGTCTTCATCTTCTTCGCTTTCTGCTTGACGAGGAGGAGAGGGAGGAGGAGGAGCGGAGCTGCTCGAGCCCCCAATGCCAAAATAGGCAAGCTCGGAAGGGGTCAAGGGCCTGAGCTCGGTGAAATCCGGGTTAGACTCCTCAGATATCACTGGAGATCCAATGGGGTCGATCTCCAACTTCCGGCAGATTTGCTCAACATTGGTCTTTGTATACTTCATGTCCTCCTTTCTTTTCTTGTTGAGTTTGTGGACCTTCACTTCGGTCTATTTGCAGGAGGAGAAGATTGCTGACAAGTATTTGAGGATCCCACTGGCGGATCCTCTCTGAGGAGCTTCCCTAGAGGTAGGGACCTCCCTGGCACTGCTTCTTGCTCTTGTCGGTGCCTCGGGACTGGAGACCGGTGAGGGAGCAGCCTGGATGCTCACTGGTTGAGGCTTCTGAGGCCTCAAGGGGGTGTGCTCCACATCCTTCATGAACTCAATACCTGTGACTTTCTCAATCACATACATGAGGTAGGGAGCATAGCCACATGACCTGTTAGGCGTACAGGATATGTTTACCATATTATTCCAAATGTACTCCGCTACATCAAATGGACGGTCCCTGCTTATGACTCTCATTAGGGTTCTGAGGTAACCCTGCACGCTCCTAGCATCTCCATCTTTAGGAGCAATAGTCTTCCTCAGCACTCTGTTGAGAACCACAAACAATGGTTTCATGTGCTTTGTAGAGGGAGGAACATACTTTGAGTTAGGCTCATATAGGAATTTCATCCTATCCTTCTCCATGACACCAATGTTGTGGATGATCAGCCTGTCGGGTCCAGAGGTGTCCAGATGGAGCAGATTATTGAACTCTTCTTGAGTGATACTATACTTAGATCCATGTGTCATCCAGAGACCTATATTGGACTAGTCCGTGGTCCGTCGGACTAGTCCGGCCTAACCGGCACTCTGCGGACTAGTCTGCATGGGCGGACTAGTCCGGATAACCACGGACTAGTCCATGGTTACCAGGAAAGAATTTCATAGCCCATTCATATATATTTGAAGGTTCAATAATAGAGAATAGAGAGGCAAAACAATTCAAGCAATCTTGATGAATTTGACCAGTAAGCATACAACAATCATACAATGATCAAAATTCATCAAGATCTAATAATTGACATAGTTTTTCGAGAGAAAAATGGGGAGGGGTAATTTTCACAAATCAATCAACATTTTTGAAGTAATCATACATGTATGCAACTTTTCAAGCCACACTCCGAGAATCAAGAATATTTAGCTCATTTCGGAGTTCGCAAAAACGCTTTTCATCATGTGGCTTGGTGAATATGTCGGCCAATTGTTTTTGTGTGTTGACATGTGAGATGGTTATGTCTCCTTTCATGGAATAGTCTCTCAAGAAATGATGTCTTATGTCTATGTGTTTAGTCCTAGAGTGCTCAACTGGATTGTGGGCTATTTTAATGGCACTCTCATTGTCACAAAGGAGAGGAATATGGTTCATATTGTAACCGTAGTCCCTTAGAGTTTGTCGCATCCAAAGAAGTTGTGCACAACAACTCCTGGCTGCAACATACTCCGCTTTGGCTGTGGATAAAGCAATGGAATTTTGTTTCTTAGATGACCAAGAAACCAAAGATCTTCCTAGGAATTGGCATGTGCCAGAGGTGCTTTTTCTATCAACTTTGCACCCAGCATAATCTGCATCGGAGTAACCAATGAGATTGAATTTGCATCCTTTTGGGTACCACAGACCAAGGTTGGGTGTATGAACTAAATATCTCAAGATTCATTTTACGGCTGTCAAGTGACATTCCTTAGGGTTGGCTTGAAATCTTGCACACAAACATACACTCAACATAATATCTGGCCTAGATGCACATAAGTAAAGTAAAGATCCAATCATGGAGCGATATACCTTTTGGTCGACGCTCGGTCCATCTTCATTGAGATCCAAGTGGCCATTCGTAGCCATGTGAGTCTTTATGGGCTTTGCCTTGTCCATGCCAAACTTCTTGAGTATGTTCTGCGTGTACTTGGTTTGGCTTATGAATGTTCCTTCCTTTTGTTGCCGCACATGGAATCCCAAGAAGTACTTCAATTCTCCCATCATTGACATTTCAAACCTGTTTGTCATAATTCTACTAAATTCTTCACAGAAAGATTGGTTAGTTGACCCAAGAATTATGTCATCAACATAGATTTGGCAAATAAAAAGATCATTATCTAGATTTTTCGTGAATAGTGTATAATCTACTTTGCCAATCTGAAAGCCATTATCAATTAAAAAACCTCTAAGACACTCATACCAAGCTCTAGGAGCTTGTTTGAGGCCATAGAGAGCCTTACGCAGTTTATACACGTGGTCGGGGAACTCTTCGTCTTCAAATCCGGGTGGTTGCTCCACGTACACCTCTTCCTTGATCGGTCCGTTGAGGAAGGCGCTTTTCACGTCCATTTGGTACAGCTTGAAATCATGGTGAGTAGAATATGCAAGTAATATTCTAATTGATTCAAGCCTAGCTACTGGAGCAAAAGTCTCATCGAAATCCAAACCTTCGACTTGTGAGTATCCTTTGGCCACAAGTCGTGCCTTGTTTCTTGTCACCACCCCGTGTTCGTCTTGCTTGTTGCGGAAGACCCACTTGGTGCCCACTATGTTTGCATTGGGTCTTGCCACAAGTTCCCAAACCTCGTTTCTCTTGAAGTTGTTCAACTCTTCATGCATTGCCACCACCCAGTCCGGATCCCTCAATGCATCTTCAGTCCTGCGTGGTTCCAAAAAGGAGACAAACGAGTAATGCTCACAAAAATTAGCTATACGAGATCTAGTGGTTACTCCCTTTTGGATATCATCGATGATGTTGTCGATTGCGTGATCCTTTTGAGTGTGTTGGTGTACTCTTGGGTGTGGCACTTGGGGAGTTGAGTGTTGGTGATCATTTTCTTCTCCCCCTGAGTGATTGCCCTCGTTGATTCGTTGATCATCTTCATATTCTTGTGATTGATCTTGTATCGAGACTCCCCCTTGATTGTTGATCTCCTCTTGTGGTTCACTTTCCTCTTGTATTTGTGATGATGACTCTTGTGGACGAACTTCGCCTAGAGCCATTCTCTTCAATGCTTGGTAAGGAGCTTCTTCTTTACCTAATTCACATTGATCAACTTGCTCCTTTTGGGAGCCATTAGTTTCATCGAACACTATGTCACGTGCCACTTCAACAAGTCCGGAGGCCTTGTTGAAAACACGATAGGCGTAAGTGTTCGAATCATAGCCAAGAAGGAAACCTTCATCGGACTTCGAAGCGAACTTTGAAGTCCTGGGTTTCTTGTTCAAGATATAACATGGAGAGCCGAAAACTCGAAAATATGAAATGTTGGGTTTGTTACCGGTGAGTAGCTCATAAGGAGTCTTCTTGAGTAGTCGATGAAGGTAGAGTCGATTTGCGGCGTGGCAAGCGGTGTTAATCGCTTCCGCCCAAAATCGATCCGAAGTCTTGTATTCATCGAGCATTGTTCTTGCCATCTCTATGAGCGTTCGGTTCTTCCTTTCGGTGACTCCATTTTGTTGTGGAGAGTATGGTGCTGAAAATTCGTGCTTGAGTCCCTCCTCATCAAGGTACTCGTCCACTTGTATGTTCTTGAACTCTGTGCCATTATCGCTCCGAATACTCTTGATCGATAGTGAGAACTCGTTTTGAGCTCGTTTGAAAAATTTCTTGAGCGTTCCTTGTGTTTCTGACTTGTCATGCAAAAAGAACACCCAAGTGAAGCGGGAAAAATCATCAATAATGACTAAACCATATTTATTACCGCCGATGCTTATGTAAGCAATTGGACCAAACAAGTCCATATGAAGTAGTTCGAGCGGTCTTGTCATAGTCATAATGTTCTTTGCAGGATGATGTGCTCCTACTTGCTTCCCGGCTTGGCACGCGCTACAAGGCCTGTCTTTCTCAAAAACAACATCTTTCAAACATCGGATGTGATCGCCCTTGAGGAGTTTTTGAAGATTCCTCATACCAACATGTGCTAGCCGTCTATGCCACAGCCAACCCATGTTGGTTTTTTCAATCAAGCATGTGTCGAGTTCGGCTTTATCCTTGTTGAAGTCAACAAGGTAAAGCTTTCCCTTTAACATACCCTTGAATGCAACGGAACCATCACTCCTCCTTGAGACGGTCACACCCTCGTCAGTAAACAAGCAATTATAACCTTTGTCACATAATTGAGATATGGACAACAGGTTATAATCTAAAGATTCAACATGTAGAACATGAGAAAGAGTGTGTTCAGAGGATATTGCTATTTTACCGGTACTGAGCACCCTTCCTTGACTATTATCTCCGAAGTAGATGCCTTCGTTTGGGTCCTCGTTTTCTTCATATTCCACGAACATCCTCTTTTCTCCGGTCATGTGGTTGGTGCATCCACTATCTAGCACCCATTTGGATCCACCGGAGGAATAGGCCTGCAGAAACAAATTATGCCTTGGTTTTAGGTACCCAAGCTTGCTTGGGTCCTTGGAGGTTAGTTACAATACATTTGGGCACCCACACATGGGATTTTGTGTTCCCATGGCATGGCCCAGCATAATAAGCATAAACTTTACCAATATTGTTTCTCATTAATACATAAGAGGCATCAATGGTTTTGAACAAGAGCTGCTGTTGTTTATGGATCGGACTAGTCTGGGTAACCGGACTTGTCCGAATGACCGGACTTGTCCGGGCCTCCACCGGACTAGTCCGGCGTTTATGAGAGTTCAGATTCTTAATTTTTGAGTTACCAGGTTGTGAGGGTCCTCCCTTCACAAAGGTAATCCTTCCCTTGTTATTCTTATGACTTCCAGCATTTTGCTTTCCATCGTAAGAGTAACCAATGCCATACTTGACGTTAGGAGGTCTTTGGACCAAGTATGCACTACGTGCATAGTTGATCCTCTCCTTGTCAAATATTCCACATTGGGTAGGATTTTTATCCTTTGCGGAGATAGACTTTTCCTTCAAGCTGATATCGACTTTGCCACATTTGCACATATGAACAGGATTAGTTGAAGTGTGTTGAGAAGGTAGACTTGAAGAGGAGGAAGGTTCACTTAGCTTGAGTGACTCAACTTGCACTTCAAGGATCTTGTTGACCTTGATCAGGTCATCAAGTTGATCCTTGATTGCAACGTTTGAGTTGGTTAATTCCAAACAAGTTTTCTTGCTTGAAGCTAGCTCAAGCTCTAGTGAGTTGTTTTTCTCCTTTTCAAGAACTAGAAGATTGTCAAGTTCGACATACCTCTCCTTTTGGGAGATAATCATGTATTCTTGACGATCAATTAGCGATTCCTTCTCAACAAGTTGGGCAAGTAAAAATTTCATTTTAGCAGCAGTTTTTCTATCTAATCCAGTTAACATATCTTCATCATCACTATCTAGTTCATCATTACTTGAGTACGAATGCATGGAAGGAGTTTTGATGTTTACCTTGCGTTTACCTTCCTTTGCCATGAGGCAAGTGCCATGTCACTTCTTTGCACCGAGCGTGGGGAAGAGTGTGGGATTCTTGGACGAGCTTTCAATGGCTATGCTAGCCATCTCTTCTTCATCGGATGATGAGGACTCATCGTTTGAGTCCCACTCTTTTCCAATGTGTGCTTGTTCAGCTTGTTTCTTCTTTTTGAAGAATTTCTTCGGTTGAGGCTTGGTTTCTTTATTCTTCTTCTTGTTGTCCTCATACGGGCAATCGACTATAAAGTGGTTATACTCACCACAATTATAGCACGCCCGCCTCATCTTCAGCTTTGTCCTTTCCTTGTACTTGCCTTCACCAGATTTTGTTCCTTGTCTTTTCTTTATTATTCTCTTGAACTTTTTCATGAACAAAATCATATCCTCTTCGTCCAGCTCACTGCTTTCGTCATTGCTTTCCTCCTGAAACTGAGCTTCTCTTGCTTCTTTGGATAGAGGTTTGAGTGTGGATTTTAAGGCAACTCCCTTCTTCTTGGCCGATGTGAGGTCGGCTATTTCTTTGACGTGCTTGGCTTGTTTCTCCATCATTTCAAAATTGATCATTTTGCCAAGCAATTCATCTGGAGTCATCCTCTTGTACCCGGGACTTTCTCTCATCATAGAGCATAGTGTGACATTGCGAGGCATAAAGGCTCTAAGGATGAGCTTTACAACCTCGTGGTCATTCCACTTCTTGCTCCCATATGATCGAACCTTGTTTACAAGTGTCTTCAATCGGTTGTACATGTCCTGGGGAGACTCGTCTTCCTCAGTTGCGAACCTTCCTAGTTCGCCCTCAATCATTTCAATTTTGGCCTCCCGCACATGCCGGTCACCTTCATGGGCTGTTTGCAGTGTGTCCCATATTTCCTTGGCAATCTCCAGTCCGTCTACCTTTGTGAATTCATCTCGACTTAGAGAGGAGGTGACCACGGCTGCAGCTTGAGCGTTTCTGTGGATGGCTTGCTCTTGACTTGGAGTGAGCTCTTCGTCGTCATCTGGGATGTCTATTCCTGTGCACACAATATGCCATAAACTTGGGTTAAGGGAAATCAAGTGCATCTTCATATTTTGCCTCCACATGGAGTAATCACTCCCATCGAAGTGTGGGGCTTTTCCAAGAGGAATAGATAGGTAATGGCTGTTGTTTGAATTTAAACGATCATAGTTGAAAGGATATCGGGAGTAGTCGGCGTGACTACTCCCCTTCTTCTTTTCTTCAACTTTAGCTTTCCCCTTGGAAAGTGCTTTCTTTCGGAGTAGTGCTTTCAGCTCCAGCGTCTCCTCGTCATCATCATCGAAGTCTTGAATTGCTTCGAGATACTTTTCCAGCTTTTGGTTCTTGTCTTTGTTTACTTCTTCCTGGTTGTTGATTTTCTGAACATCTTTCATGTCCGACATGATCTCTTCGAGTGGTTGCACTCTTTCTTGAAGAACCTTGCTCTGATACCAATTGAATGTAGGCCTAGAGGGGGGGTGAATAGGCCTTTTTGATTTTTTCTCGGTTCCTGTAACACTCAACAACAAGGTCAATACCAGAGATATCGGACTAGTCCGGTAATGTGCGGACTAGTCCGGTTTTCACGGGCTAGGTTGATCAAGTTCAGAAAATTTGATTGATTCGTTAATGTTTGCAGCGGAAATATAAACTTGAATCTCAATTTAATAGTAGTATGTCAGATTCTATTGAAGTTAAAACTCTTGATGAACAATTAGACTTAGATTGAACAAAGTGAATCAAACCCTAGATTAAGTTGATCAAATTAGATGAAGAACACAAAAAGGACAAGACACACGATTTATCCCGTGGTTCGGCTACCACAAAGGCAACCTACGTCCACGTTGAGGAGCCCACAAAAGGACCGGGTCTTCTCCAACCCTTTCCTCGTCGGATCGCCATGAAGGCCAATCCTCTTCCACTAATCACAAAGGGTAAATAACCAAGTTGAAGGGGCGTTCTCACACGTTGAGAGCTCCCTTGATTACAACTCACAATGACACCAATAACACACTCGAAAATTACAAATTGAAACGTAAGAGTGTGTTAGAGAATCAAACCAAGAGCTCAAAGATGTGTGGCAAGTGTCTCTCCAATGATCTAGAAGTGATCTTCAATGGATTGATTGATTTTGCACTTAATTTCGTGGAGAGAGATGGTTTTTGAGTCTCTTGGGAGGTGTGACGGCGCTAGGGTTCGAGAGAGGGTGAAAGTGGGCCGTGCACCTCTATTTATATGGGGTTTCTAAAAGTGACCGTTAGGGTTCAGAAAGATCGGACTAGTCCGTGGTTGTCACCGGACTAGTCCGTTGTGCTGTGTGTAGCAAACCCTAAGTGTCTAGGAATATCGGACTAGTCCGGTTGAAAACGGACTTGTCCGATTTCGCTACTGGAAATCTTCGGACTAGTTTGATTGCTATCGGACTTGTCCGGACATATGAAATCCTAAGTGTTTGGGATGACAAGTCCGCACTTGGAGGACTTGTCCGATTTAGATCAGTGTGTATATCGGACTAGTCCGTGTAGACACCGAACTTGTCCGAAGTGGATCAGAATGATTATCGGACTAGTCCGGGTCACAACGGACTTGTCCGATTTTGTGTGACTTGTGCATTGTGTTAAGGACTAGTCCGCATCGGAGAGGACTAGTCCGAAGTGGATCAGAAAGATATCGGACTAGTCCGGTGGAGACCGGACTTGTCCGATCTAGTGCAGAATGTGATATCGGACTAGTCCGGCTGATATCGGACTAGTCCGGTCCTGTATAACTTTGTGCATTGTATGTGTGTACTTGAAAGTGATTGAGCTCTTGGGTGTGTTTCCTTAACACACTCTATACATAATAATCTACTATTTTCTTCTTATTGAGCTCAAATTCACTTTGCTTCTCATATCCCTTCTTTTGGCATTTTGCTCATTTTTCATCATTTGCCTGCATTCATCTCAACAAAAGGATTAAGATCCCAATTGCTTGTCATAAATCATCCAAAACCCACAAGGGAGTCCTAGATGCACTTTCAACGTTCAAGGGGGCGACGCTACACACGCGCCATAGACACTCATCACAAGATCATACAGCTAATACAACACTAACACACCCGTGGAGTAGGGTATTACGCTCAGGCGGCCCGAACCACGTAAACTCTTGTGTCTCCCGTGTCAATTCCTACTCACCTTCTTGAATCTCCGCGCGCCCACACTGAACATCAAACTCCCCTATCACTTTAGTAGTGTAGGGAGATCCGCCGGTTCAAACCGTCGACAATTTTGAATATTGATTAGTGGTTGCAATGCATTTATTATGTATGTCTGCTTGTGTATGTGGTTGATTGCGAGTAGACGGTTTGCTCAAGTGGTTATGATGGAGAAGCGAGTATGCGTGGATCTTCGAGTGCAAGACTTTGAGTTGAGTAAACATCGGAATTGTGGGATATTAAGGCAAGTGTCCTTGACCATATTGATCCTGTTTTAAAATAAATGTTTTTGTTTGCAAAACTGCATGATGTGTCAATTTGATGGGAAATCCTATGGTAGAAAGTTTACTAGAATTGTTTAGCCACCCTTGTTGCCTGAAATTATGGTAGAGAGTCTGGATGGGCTTTTTACCTTTTTGCTTTGCTTAACTAATTGGGATGGAAACAACTATACCAGTTAATTTAATTATGCACTGATGATATTCAGGTCAATGTGAACTGGTCAATATGATGTGGTAATGGGTGATCTAAGCAAGCCTGGTATGTGGATGGGTTGGATGTCATGGTGGTTTGCTTACCTTAGATCTAAGGACCGGTTCGTGCGAGAATATGCCAGGACAACAGTGCCACCACAAGGCCAAGTACGGGTGCGGCATAACAGAATAATTAGGAGCGCTGCTAGTATTGTATGGACCATTGGATGGCGCGGGGAAAGGGAGTCGAGGAGGGCTACCCTGGGATCCGCATGGCACACGAGGGGGCCCGTGGGTGGGAGAATGGAGATTCAAGCCTGCCGGTGAAACCTTAGTGGGCCTGTACATACTAGTAGTCCCTTTTGAAAGGCTAATTTGTGATCTCTTGGCCGTACACCTATGGAAGTGCGATAAGGCATAATGGAGGTTCTTAGTCACCGAAATGTGATGAAATCACGAACATGTGGGTAAAGTGGTACAACCTCTGCAGAGTGTAAAACTATCATGATAGTCGTGCTCTCGATTAAGAGCGCCTGGATGATCTACATGATTAGAGGATTTTGGTATTGGGGTGGTTGGTTTATGGTTATGGGTTAGTAATGGTTATGGATGGTTTATGGCTTATGGTTATGGATATGAATTTGAGTTATGGTAACCGTACTTGGATAATGATGATGTGGGCAATAATTGCATATGGTTTATATTATGTTAATATGATGGTTATGATGGGATTGTTTCACATAGACATAGTATAATGCTTTTCAAATGTTTTAATGTACTTTTCAGCACTTAGCCATTATTATATTCGTCATTTGTATCAGCTACATGTCATATTTTCCCACACTTGCTGAGTACGACATGTACTCACCCTTGCAATCCCCCCCCCCCCCCCCCCCCCCGCAGCTGCTAGAGACATTTTGGAGGTCAACATGGAGCACTAGGTTGCGTACCGCCGTCGATTGTCTGTGGAGTTGGAGTCGCCTACGCTAGTTTATTTTCCGCTGCACTAGAATAAAGGTAATTATATTATTCGTGACATGGTTAAATTCTGATTTCTATTTGTGATGCATTTGTGTATGTGTGATGAACATCCTGGGCACACATACACTGCACTTGGTTCATTTTTCAGAACCGGGTGTCACAAATTGGTATCAGAGCCGTGTCGATCGTAGGACGCAAGCCTAGGTAGAATGGACACTGTAAAACACATAGGAACTATTTTCTAAAAGCTATATTCTAAATTGCATCGCTGCTGCATCTTCCATTTGCAATTTCAACTGCGTCTCAACGTGCTTGCTGCTGCTATCTTCGGACTATTTCACCTCTCATCTTTAATGATTTTTTGTTAAGAACATATGATTTGTTTTTGAATTTTTTTTTTGAATTTTTCATCCTCCGACTTATTTGATGTCTTTCATTCCTCCTTTCATATCCAACACTTCTTTTCAAAAAAAATTTTATAGATGACCACCCTAGCACTTCTAAAGATCCGGAAAGAGTACGAGCATTCGAAGAAGTACCGAAAGGAGCACACCTCAGGGAGAAGATTTTCGAGATGCGCTTCATGTGGATGGGCTTCGTATGGACCCGTTTCAAACCGTTCTGCAGAATATGACACTTCACCATCCCATAGTTACGATAATGTTGGATCTTGTAATTAGGAATTAGGTATACGCTTGATTAAGTGTGTAATAAATGTTTAGTTCATTAGTGCACGCGTTTAGGTTTGGTGTGATGACTGTATGATTGCTTGCTTGTATGTTTGTGTGTTTGGATGTGCATTGTGGAACACTTATATATATCCACATCCTCATACATTAATGCATTATTTAGGATCATATACCTTGATGCATACATATAGGTTGGGATTCCTTCTATCTCTTATCTGTTCAACCTCTACTTCAATGGAAGACAGACACAATTAGAGGAATCACTACTCCGGAGGAAGCTACATGGGAGTATGAAGACGATATCAAGATAAAGTTTTTCCTTGTCTATTTTCTAATCTCTCTGAATCTCGAGAGCGAGATTCCTGTTAAGGGGGGTAGATTGTAACATCCCCAAATTTTTAAAATTTGTCTAATTCAAATTTAAATAAGAACTCTATTTTTATTTCAAAGTCTCTTCACTGATCCATCCGAATCTCGAGGACGAGATTCATGTTAAGGGGGGTAGAATTGTAACATCCTGATTTTCGAGTTTCGACAAACTAAAAAACTTAAATGGGAATTTAGAGTTAATAATAGGAAGAAATTATTTTTATAAAGAAAAATATAAAATATATGCATCTCATGTTGCATTTGCATTCATCCTTAAGTATTGAAATTTATTTACCAAAATAAATACATTAAAAGCAATTAAATTGCCATGACAAATATGGAAGGGAAGAAATAAAAAAGGAAAAAATCAATATAGAAAAAGAAATAATAATTAATAAGAATACTAAAATAGACAAAAATGTCTATGCATATATGTTCACATTTAGGCATAGACTAAGTTACTAGATATATTAAAATCAAATTAGAAATTTTATACAATAAAAAAGTAATTAGAAAAGAAAATCTTTAGAAGAAAGATAAATAATAATAATAATAAAAGATGCATATAGATATGTAGAATAAAAATAATAAATAAGAAAGGAATATATGTATAAGAAATAAATAAACAAATAACAAATAAATAAATAATAAAAAGATAGAAATAAACATATATATATATATAATAAATAAATAATATGAAAAAAAGAGAGAAATGAGAGTCAAGCATGCTCAAGTCGTACCAAAGGACATGATCGGAAGGAAAACAAAAAGAAAAAAAAAGAAACTAACAAAGAGATAATGAATAACAAATAATAGAGAAATAAAAAAATAGAAGATATAGATAGAACTAAGTAAATAAATAAATAAATAAAAAGGAGAAAATATATATGTAAATAACAAATAACAAGAAAATAAAAGATAATAATGATAAAAAAAAAGAATATAAAAAAGAAATACAAATAATAATAAAATTTAAAATAATAATTAATAAGAATAAAAGAAAATAACTAAAATAAATAAATTGAAATAAAAAAGAAAAAAGAAAAAAAGGAATGCTAACCATGTCGTGCGTGTCCTGACCGCATCCGCACGTGGATGCTGGCCAGCACCGTGCTGCACCAACGAAAAAAATAATAAAAAGGAATGGCAGCAAAAAAAAAGAAAAAAAAAACAAGTCAACGGGCCAGAGTGCTGGCCGCACGCAGCCAAACGAATATTACGGACTTCAGCACTGCGGTCCAGCGTCCAATTCAACATCCGATAGGAAAAAAAAAAGGAAAACGCCCAGCACCGAGGTGAGCCGGCCCGGACTGCAGCGCGCTCGCGCCCGTCCCGTCGCCGAGTCGGCCAGCGCTGGCCCTAGGTCCCCGCCGCCTATAAATACCACGTAGAGGTTCGTATTTCTCTCGACACCAGAGGTGATTGCAGTGCAACCAGTAGAAGGAAAAAAACCCTAGCCGCCATAAGAGGAAAAAAAAGGAGAGCAAGCCCTAGCCGCCAGGAAAAATAGGAGGAGAAAAGAGAGAAGAGAAGGAAGGAGCGTCGTCCGCCGGATATCATCGGGCCGCCGTCTTCGTGCCGCCAGAGGATCGCATCGCTGTCCCCTTCATCAATGTCATGCCTTCGTCCTCTTTGTCTACGTTAGACCGCCGTCCTCTTCATCAACGAAACTCTAGATCCCAGAGACACACGTCGCGCCGCCCCTCCACGACCGTCCAAACTAGATGCACACACGGTAGGTATTACAATCTAGATCTAGACTATTAATTTGGTTCTAGTATATGAATTAGATCACGTGTAGAACGTGTTTTATTTGAGCGATCGTTAATCATTGTCCGATCATCTTAAAAATCACATGGAACGCACAAGTTAGATTAAATCGTACAAGATCAATATGATATTTTAGATTTGACAGAATTTATATTTCAGTATTATTTAATCTGTTTTTTCAGAATTAATAAATAATATTAAAGCATAGTTAATTCATAAAGTAGCAAAATAAATCCAGAAAAATTCCTAAAAATTTAGAATGAATTCTAGTAAGTTACTAATAATATTTTCAGCATATTTAATGTTCTGAAATAATTATTTTGCCTCTGAGTTAACTGTAATTAACCCCAAACTTGCCCTAATAAATAGGAAATCATTATAAAAAATTATTAAAATGACATAGAAATTTATATAACATTAATACGAACATATTTTCTGTATGCATCCATATTTTGAATATTGATTAGTGGTTGCAATGCATTTATTATGTATGTCTGCTTGTGTATGTGGTTGATTGCGAGTAGACGGTTTGCTCAAGTGGTTATGATCGAGAAGCGAATATGCGTGGATCTTCGAGTGCAAGACTTTGAGTTGATTAACCATCGGAATTGCAGGATATTAAGGCAAGTGTCCTTGACCATATTGATCCTGTTTTAAAATAAATGTTTTTGTTTGCAATGTGTCAATTTGATGGAAAATCCTGTGGTAGAAAGTTTACTAGAATTGTTTAGCTACCCTTGTCGCCTGGAATTATGGTAGAGAGTTGGGATGGGCTTTTTACCTTTTTGCTTCGCTTAACTAATTGGGATGGAAACAACTATACCACTTAATTTAATTATGCACTAATGATATTCTGGTCAATGTGAACTGGTCAATATGATGTGGTAATGGGTGATCTAAGCAAGCCTGGCATGTGGATGGGTTGGATGTCATGGTGGTTTGCTTGCCTTAGATCTAAGGACCGGTTCATGCGAGAATATGTCAGAACAACAGTGCCACCACAAGGCCAAGTATGGGTGCGGCATAGCAGAATAATTAGGAGCGCTGCTAGTATTGTATGGACCATTAGATGGCGCGGGGAATGGGAGTCGAGGAGGGCTACCCTGGGATCTGCATGGCACACGAGGGGGCCTGTGGGTGGGAGAATGGAGATTCAATCCTGCCGGTGAAACCTTAGTGGGCCCGTACATACTAGTAGTCCCTTTTGAAAGGCTATTTTGTGATCTCTTGGCCGCACACCTATGGAAGTGTGATAAGGCATAATGGAGGTTCTTAGTCACCGAAATGTGATGAAATCACGAACATGTGGGTAAAGTGGTACAACCTCTGCAGAGTGTAAAACTATCATGATAGCCGTGCTCCCGGTTAAGAGCACTTGGATGACCTACATGATTAGAGGATTTTGGTATTGGGGTGGTTGGTTTATGGTTATGGGTTAGTAATGGTTATGGATGGTTTATGGCTTATGGTTATGGATATGAATTTGAGTTATGGTAACTGGACTTGGATAATGATGATGATGGCAATAATTGGATATGGTTTATATTATGTTAATATGATGGTTATGATGGGATTGTTTCACATAGACATCGTATAATGCTTTTCAAATGTTTTAATGTACTTTTCAGCACTTAGCCAGTATTATATTCGTCATTTGTATCAGCTACATGTCATATTTTCCCACACTTGCTGAGTACGACATGTACTCACCCTTGTAATCCCCCCCCCCACAGCTGCTAGAGACATTTTGGAGGTGAACATGGAGCACTAGGTTGCATACTGCCGTCGACTGCCTGTAGAGTTGGATTCTCCTACGCTAGTTTATTTTCCGCTGCACTAGAATAAAGGTAATTATATTATTCGTGATATGGTTAAATTCTGATTTCCGTTTGTGATGCATTTGTGTATGTGTGATGAACATCCTGGGCACACATACACTGCACTTGGTTCGTTTTTCAGAACCGGGTGTCACAAGCCAGCAGGTGCCAATGCTCTGGCTGGCACTGTAGTACCATCTGCTCCGGCAAACAATGCCGATCAATGAGATGGGGCATCCGCGTCGATCACTGCATCAGCAAACAACAACCCCGAGCACGTGCTCATTGCTGCGCGAGCTCTTCTGCAACATCCACCACCTCCAGGTGCACCACAGGGTGCTATGGAGCTGTGGAGGGCTGATGTTGACCATCTGGTCGCAGCTGCGGCTGTAGGCATCAGCAATCAAGGTCCTCCTCTTTCGGAGCGAGCACCTTCACAACGACGGACCCTGTCCGGTCGGCTTGGTCCCCAAGCCTCTCAACAAAGGAGGCGAGCTGCCTCCCACAGGTGACTTCATTGCCCCCTGGGGGCGCGACACATCAATACCATCACCAGGATTCTGACTCAGGACCTGCGGTCGGAGCTGGATAGCCGCTACTGGCAACAGGATGGCCGAGTCCATATCGAGCGGGCTCGCAAAAGGCAAAAGGCCCGGGACAACCCTGCTCCTCAAGGAGTAGGAGGAGGTTTTTCTGCACTGGCCATGCATTTACGCATGATCAGATGGCCACAGAAGTTCCGGCCTTACTTGCCATAAAAATTTGACTGGACAGTCAACCCTACCGAATTCTTCAAATCTTCCACCCGACTCCATTAATAGTTGGGCGGAACTATTCCAGCAATTCACTGCCAACTTCGGGAGCTCCTACTGTAACACCCTAAATTTTCGCATCATGCATTGCATACATGATCATGCATTAAACACTAGTAGAATAAAAGAAAAATAATAAAACATGCATACACAAATATGTGTAGCAAAAAGAAGAAAAAGAAAATAATAGTTATAGCCTAAAACTTGTAGTAAGGAATAAGTATAAAAATAATAATAATAATATATATAAATGTATATATAAATAATATATATAACAATATATAAAAATAAATAAAATATTAATATTAATAATATATACTATAATAATTAATAATAGATAATATATATATATAATATAAATAATAATATACATATATATAATATATAATAAATTATATAACAAAAGAAAGTAAAAAAAGAAAAAAAGGGAACCGCCGGCCAGGTCGCCGAACGGTCCAGCCAGCGCCCCAGTCCCGCCCGGCTCGGCCGCTGGGCCCCGCTCCGCGCCAGCCCCTGCCGAACGCCGCCCCCGGTCCAATCCCGCTCCCGGCCTCCCACTCCCGTGCCAGCACGCGCCCTGGCGCCGCAACGCCCCCCCCCCCCCCCCCCCCCCCCCCGATCCCGACCGAATCCCGCGTACGCGCCCGCCCGCTGAAACTCCCGCTGCCTCCGCTCCCGATTTTCCCGCTGTGACCGCGCTTTCGGTACCGAGCCGGACTCCCCGATCGAGTCCCCCCCCCCCCACACGCCTATAAAAAGTCCCGTAGGCCTCACGTTCCAGATGCCGCCGCCTACGATAGAAACCGCCGGAACAGAGAAAAAAAGAGGCACCAGAGGGCTGCGACCAGGGAAGAAAAAAGGAGAAAAAGAAGGGGAAGAAGAGGAAGAAAAAGAGGAGGGCGCCACCGTCCGCCGGAGATCGTCGTCGACATCGCGCCGCCGTCGTCGTGCCGCCAGAGGACGCATCTACTTCGTCTACGCATTGTCCCCATCCCGCGATCATCGAAGCCATCGCATCTACGGTAGGCCATGTTCCCGATGCAAATTTTAGCGATCATATTGAACCTAATAGGCGTAACTTGATCGTAGTTGTGTCATAATTTTATTTTCAGCAGCATTAATCCACCCTAAAACCCCCGTAAACTCACACGAACACGTATGAACTAGTTGCATCTAATTATAAACAACCGTAGTTAATTAATTATTGAATTGTGCATGCATACATGTCATTGCATGTTGATTAATGTGTGTGCATCATGTTGATTGTATATGTTTTCTTGTATGTATGATCACGCGTAGAGGAACGTGCTCAAGAGGCCGCATACGAGGATTTCCAAAATCAAGACTTTGAAGCGCCTGAGCAACCCCATCCGCCGGAGCAAGGCAAGTGTCCTTGAAGCATATTGATCCTGTTTTATTAAATGTTTTGTTTGCGAACTTGCATGCTTGTGTCAAATTGATGGAATCCTATGGTAGGAAGTTTACTAGTTTTGTTTGACCACCCCTTGTCACCTGGAATTTATGGTAGAGAGTCGGGAAGGGTTTTTACCTTTTTGCTTCTCTTAATTAATTGGGATGGCAAACAACACTACACATTTAATTATGCATCAATGATATTCTGGTTAATGTGAACTGGTCAATACAATGGGTGATCTAAGCAAGCCTGGTATGTGGATGGGTTGGATGTTATGGTGGTTTGCTTGCCTTAGATCTAAGGACCGGTTCATGCGAGAATATGCCGGGTCAACAGTGCCAACACAAGGCCAAGTATGGGTCGGCGTAGCTGAATAATTAGGAGCGCTGCTAGTATTGTATGGACCATTGGATGGTGCGGGGAATGGGAGTCGAGGAGGACTGCCCTGGGATCCGCATGGCACACGAGGGGGCCCGTGGGCGGGAGAATAGAGATTCAAGCCTGCCGGTGAAACCTTAGTGGGCCCGTACATACTAGTAGTCCCTTTTGAAAGGCTATTTTGTGATCTCTTGGCCACACACCTACGGAAGTGTGCGATGGCATAATGGAGGTTTTTCTTAGTCATCGAAAGGTGATGAAATCACAAACATGTGGGTAAAGTGGTACAACCTCTGCAGAGTGTTTAAAAAACTATCATGATAGCCGTGCTCCCAGTTATAAGCGACTGGATGACCTACATGATTAGAGTTGGAATTGGGATTTGGTACGGTTATGGTTGGTTTATGGTTATGGTTTGGTAATGGTTATGGTTTATGGATTATAGTCATGGATATGAATTTGAGTTATGGTAATTGGACATGGATAATGGTGATGTTGGCAATAATTGGATATGGTTTATTTTTGTTAATATGATGGTTATGATGGGATTGTTTCACATAGAAGTAGTATAATGCTTTTCAAATGTTTTACTGTACTTTTCAGCACTTAGCCATTATTACATTCGTCATTTGAATTAGCAACATGTCATACTTTCCACGCTGAGTACGACATGTACTCACCCTTGCAATCCCCCCCAACAGCTACTGGAGACAATTGGGAGTACCCTGAGGATCACATGGAGTACTAGGTTGCATACCGCCGTCAATTGCCTGTGGATTGGAGTCGTGCTGTTTATTTTATTTTCCGCTGCATTATTTAGAGTTTTATCATTCGTGAACTATTGGATTATTGTAATAGAGTACTTATTTAATAGTTAAGACGTGGTTAAATTCTGTATATCATTTGTGATGCAACCGTATATGTGTGATGAACTTCCTGGGCACACATATGCGTTACGCTTGGTTCATATTCGGAACCGGGTGTCACAAATTGGTATCAGAGCCGCGTTGACCGTAGGACGCAAGCCTAGGTAGAATGGACACTCTAGAGCACTTAGGAACCCTCTTCTAATCTGCTATTTTCGAAAATTTTTGCTGCTGTTTTGTTCCTTTATTTTCAGCCGCAAAAAGTACTGATCGCTGCTGCGTTTTTGATAAAAAATTTCAGAAGTGAGCAATATTAAGTGATGCTATTTTGCTGCGTAAATTTTCACGAAAAAGGTTTGTTTTGCTGCTGTTATGTGTGGGTAAAATTATTGTGTTGGTTGCTGTATTTTTCTCTCTATTTTTTTTCGTTCTTTTGGAACCACTGCACCGCTCTTTCCGCCATTTTAACTGCTGAAATTTTCAGATTTGTTTTTCATTATTTTTTTCTAATGTATTCTTGTTTTCTGTAGATGGCCCGCACCAAGACAACCTCCCGTAAGTCGACCAGTGGACTTGTGCCCCCGCGTAGGTTGGCCAGTCGCTCTCCAGCCATCGACCCCCATCACCCCGTGGTGATCCGTTCTGACGGCAGGGCCGCAGGACAACTGCGACACTGTCTCCGTGCCCTACTCCGCGAGGCTGGCTACCGTCACCACAGCCTCTCGCTCTCCTACCACACCACTGGAGTGCAGCACCCCGGCAGGAAGGAGTGGAGCTGCAAAACCTATATCTACTATGGTGATGAGTTGGTGAAGACCCACAGCAGTCCTGCTTGGAGGAGCTCCCACCGATCTGCGGAGCAGGATGCTAGCTGGGAAGCAGCCACCTTTTGGAGCCACGCCCGCCGTTTCCGTCTGGAGGACACGGTGCACGCCTTCGTTCCGCAGCGTCCCAGTGGCACTGCGCGCTTCATCTCCAGGCATGTGGAGGGACCCCTGGACCTCCCGCAGTCTCGTCCGACTATTGACGACGTGACCCAGCTCAGTGCCCGACTTCAGAGGGTGCAGCAGGAGATTCAGGATGGACGTGACCTCGCCCAGCGCCACGAGGCGATAATCAGGAGGTATCGTTGGATCACCGACGAGGACCCGGACGACTACGCGTCCGACACCCCGACGTGGACCCCAGACTCTCCAGACCGTCGCAACGGCTAGCGTGAGTCGTCTTCTGAGGAGTCCTCTGACGAGGAGCCTTCCAGTGTGGCGTCTACCGCACCACCGCCGCCTGCTACCTCACCACCACAAGACCCCGAGGACCCTGAGGACCCCGACGACGACGACGACGGCGACGAGGACCCGGATGAGTTCCCGCTTGACGACGAGTAGTCCTCGACCTATGCCACGACTCAAGGATAGGCACACCCCCATTAGTTAAATAAGAGCGACGTAGACATACTTGTGCGACCTTGAGTTGTGTTACTTCTTTTAGGATTTTTGTCAATTTTGTTTGGTGCTTGTTTGAGTGCTTGTGTGCTTAGTAGAGAGTTGTGGAATGCTTCGGCACTTGTCCACATCCTCATAATATAGGTCTATATTAATAAAGGATTATTTAGTGTCACATACCTTGATGCATATAGTTGGGACGTTTCTTTCCAAATTCTAAATCCTTTTGTCCCCACCTTTCTTTCGCCAACAGATGGTGAGAACTCGTAACCAGAGGGATGCCAACGATGAGGAGGAGCGCAATGAAGTACCTCAGAACAACCAGGGACATGCTCATTGAGCTATCAATATTGAACAACTGTTAGCTATGCAGAACCAGCTCATGCAAACCATGATACAGACCATGGGACAGCTGCAAGCTGGCAACAACAATCAGCCCCACCTGCCTCCACCGCCACCCCCGCCACATCACAACCATTTGGGAGAGTTCATGAGGACCAGACCGCCCACCTTTGCACAAGCCACAGACCCAATGAAAGCTGATGATTGGCTGAAGTCCGTGGAGAAGAAGCTAGCTATTGTCCAGTGCACTGATAGGGAGAAGGTTCTCTTTGCATCACATCAACTAGTTGGATCAGCCGCTGACTGGTGGGAAGCTCTTTGCAACGCTCATGATAATCAGGAG
The DNA here is from genome assembly GCA_036927565.1 of Tuctoria greenei. Taxonomy (NCBI): domain Eukaryota; kingdom Viridiplantae; phylum Streptophyta; class Magnoliopsida; order Poales; family Poaceae; genus Tuctoria; species Tuctoria greenei. The sequence goes on from JAYESD010000001.1 coordinate 93,661,125, forward strand.
GCAATTACTTGGGCTGAGTTTAAGCAGAGTTTCCGTTCCCACTATGTACCTGAAGGAGTTATGATACTGAGAAGACAAGATTTTGAAAATCTCAGGCAAGGAAGGATGAGCGTGAGTGAGTATCTCAACAAATTCACTCAATTATCAAGATATGCTCCAGAAGACATCAAAACTGATAGTAGGAAGCATTATTTGTTTATGAGGGGTCTCAACAATGAAATTCAAGTCCAGTTGCTCAATAATGATTATCCAAACTTCCAAAAGCTGGTTGACAAGGCTATTGTGGTTGAGAACAAGATTCGTGAGATGGAGCAAGACAACAAGAGGAAGATGTCACATCATGGACCGCAACAAGGAAGCAATGTTTGCCCCCACTATGCACCACCTACTGCACCGCACTACAACCCATCTGCTCCTGCATACCGTGCTGCTTATCCGCCCCGCCCAAATCAGCCACCGCAGCAACGCCCCGCCATGCAAGCGCCTCGCTATCCTGTGCCACCTATGCCGCATCCTAACATGGCGGCAAATGCTCAAAACCAGTTGCGCCCAAACTTCCCTAACTCTATGGGTGGTAAGACATGCTATGTGTGTGGAGAACCCGGACACTTTGCAAGTCAATGTCCCAGAAGGAACTATGGACCTATGAACAATGCACCAAGGCCAAATAACCCGCGACCAAATGGAGGAGCACCACAAGGCAACCGTGGACAGCAGAATTTTGCTCGTGGCAATGTGAATCATGTCTCTACTGAGGAAGCCCAGCAAGCTGATGACGTCATGATTGGTATGTTTCTCGCCAACTCCAACCCCGTGACTATTTTATTTGATTCGGGAGCATCTCATTCATTCAACTCGTCAAAGTATGTTGCCAAGTACAATTTGCCTATATCTCATATGAAGCAAACTATGCTAGTAAGTTCTCCTGGCGGAGAGATGAGGACAAATATAGTATGTCCGAAAGTAAGCATTAAAATAAGGGGGGTAGACTTTCTCGCAAACCTCATAGTCTTGGACTCCCAAGGAATAGACATAATACTTGGAATGGACTGGTTGAGCAAGTATAGTGGAGTCATTCAATGTCCCGAGAGGATTGTGCAGTTGATAAGTGAACATGGTACACGCATCGAAGTTGAGGCAGCCCAACCTGCAAGAGAGAAAGCGATGCTGAATCACGTGGAAGAAGTGACATTGGAAAGCATTCCGATCGTTCGCGAGTACTCGAATGTGTTTCCAGATGAGTTGCCAGGTATGCCACCTGACCGTGACATAGAATTCGCCATTGAGTTGATACCCGGAACTGCACCTATAGCTAAGAGCCGTATAGGATGCCTCCTAAGGAATTAGCAGAGCTCAAGAAGCAAATTCAAGAGCAGCTAGAGAAGGGTTTTATTCGCCCAAGTTCATCCCCGTGGGGAGCCCCAGTGCTCTTCGTAGATAAGAAGGATGGAACCCAGAGGATGTGTGTGGACTATAGGTCTCTCAATGAAGTAACAATTAAGAACAAGTACTCACTGCCCCGTATAGAGGATTTGTTCGACCAAATGAAGGGTGCATGTATCTTCTCCAAGATCGACTTGCGGTCAGGATACTTCCAAATGAAGATTAGACCATCGGATATACCCAAGACAGCATTTCGGACACGATATGGATCTTATGAGTACACCGTCATGTCATTTGGATTGATGAACGCGCCTGCGTACTTTATGTATCTCATGAATAAGGTCTTCATGGAATATCTGGATAAGTTCGTTGTAGTGTTCATCGATGATATTATGATCTAATCGAAGGATGAGAAGGAACACGAGGAACACTTGAGGCTTACGCTACAGAAATTGAGGGAGCATCAATTGTATGCAAAGTTCAGTAAATGTCAATTTTGGTTACGGGAAGTTTCTTTCTTAGGCCATATTATTTCCGGAGGAGGAGTATCAGTTGACCCAGGGAAGGTGAGAGATGTGCTTAAGTGGGAACCGCCACAGAATGTTAAGGAAATTCGGAGTTTCCTTGGAATGGCTGGATATTACCGCCGATTCATTAAGGATTTCTCCAAAATAGCTAATCCTATGACCGAATTACTCATGAAAGGGAATGCATTCCGATGGACTCAAGCTTGTCAGGATAGCTTTGAGGAGTTAAAGAAAAGGTTGACAACCGCGCTGGTGTTAGTATTACCGGACGTGAGCAAGAGTTTTGATATATATTGTGATGCGTCAAGACAAGGGTTAGGATGTGTGCTCATGCAAGAAGGCCAAGTGGTAGCTTATGCATCGAGGCAACTAAAGAAACATGAGTTGAATTATCCTACGCACGACCTTGAACTCGCAGCCATGGTACACGCCTTGAAGATATGGAGACACTATGTTTTTGGTCACCGATGTGAGATTTATACGGATCACAAGAGTCTCAAGTACATATTTACGCAAACGGATCTGAATCTGAGGCAACGCCGATGGTTGGAGCTCATCAAGGATTATGACGTGGGAATCAACTATCACCCAGGGAAGGCCAATGTAGTGGCCGATGCTTTGAGCCAAAAAGGAGTAAGTCATCAACTCACAGTACGAGACCTGCCATACGAGTTATGCAAGGAGTTTGAACGGTTGAACCTTGGATTCGTAAATGAGATGGGAATGATGGAAGTCAACCCAACATTAGAGCAGGAAATACGGGAAGGACAGACAAAGGACAAGGAAATACAGGAAATCAAGGAAAGGACCCAAGAAGGAAAAGAATTCAGATTTGATGAGGACGAACAGGGTACCTTATGGCTTGGGAAGAGGATTGTGGTACCTAACGCCAGGCATATTCGGGAGACAATATTAAAGGAGGCACATGACTCGCCTTACTCAATTCACCCCGGTTGTACAAAGATGTACAAGGACTTAAAGGCATGCTACTGGTGGGCCAGCATGAAAAAAGACATAGCCGAATATGTTGCACTTTGTGATGTGTGCCGACGAGTGAAAGCTGAACATCAAAGGCCAGCCGGATTGTTACAACCATTAAAGATCCCGGAGTGGAAGTGGGAAGAGATTGGTATGGACTTTATAGTTGGATTACCGCGAACTCAGTCTGGCTATGATTCAATATGGGTTATTGTGGATCGATTGACAAAATCAGCTCACTTCATCCCTGTCAAGACCACATATACCACCGCGAAGCTAGCAGAATTGTATATGGAACATATTGTGTGCCGACACGGAGTACCGAAGAAGATAGTCTCGGATAGAGGTTCTCAGTTTACCTCCAGATTTTGGCAGAAATTGCATGAAGCAATGGGAACAAGGTTGAACTTCAGCTCGGCGTATCACCCTCAAACAGATGGACAAACCGAGAGGACCAACCAAATTTTGGAAGACATGTTAAGAGCTTGTGCATTAAAGCATGGGAAAAGTTGGGATAAAAGTTTGCCGTACGCTGAATTCTCTTACAACAATAGCTACCAAGCAAGTCTGAAAATGTCACCCTATGAAGCACTATACGGAGGGAAGTGTAGGACTCCCTTGTTTTGGAATGAAAACGGAGAGAATCAAGTGTTTGGTCCCGACGTGTTACAAGACGCCGAAAGGCATGTCCAAATAATACGGGAAAACTTAAAGGCTGCCCAGTCTCGACAGAAAAGTTATGCTGATAATAGGCGAAGGAGTTTGACTTTTGAAGTTGGAGATTTTGTATACCTCAAAGTGTCACCTATCAGAGGTCAGCGACGGTTTAACGTCATAGGAAAACTGGCACCACGTTACATCGGACCATTCAAGATTTTGGACAAACGAGGAGAAGTGGCATATCGACTTGAGCTGCCGACGTATCTCTCCGATGTACACGACGTATTTCACGTCTCTCAACTCAAGAAGTGTCTCAAGGTACCGGAGGAACAAGTGCCGATGGACGAGTTAGAACTTCAAGAGGATTGGTCCTATGTCGAGCAACCTATCAAAATTTTGGATATGAAGGAAAGGGTCACGAGAAATAAGAGGATCCGTTGGTACAAAGTGCAATGAAAAAACACCATACGGAAGCCGAAGCTACATGGGAACGTGAAGAAGACTTGAAGGCAAAATTCCCTCATCTTTTCTCCACGCTATCGAATCTCTTGAGCGAGATTCACTTTAAGGGGGGTAGGTTTCTAACACCCTAAATTTTCGCATCATGCATTGCATACATGATCATGCATTAAACACTAGTAGAATAAAAGAAAAATAATAAAACATGCATACACAAATATGTGTAGCAAAAAGAAGAAAAAGAAAATAATAGTTATAGCCCAAAACTTGTAGTAAGGAATAAGTATAAAAATAATAATAATAATATATATAAATGTATATATAAATAATATATATAACAATATATAAAAATAAATAAAATATTAATATTAATAATATATACTATAATAATTAATAATAGATAATATATATAATATAAATAATAATAATATATATATAAAAAATATATATAATAAATTATATAACAAAAGAAAGAAAAAAAGGGGAACCGCCGGCCAGGCCGCCGAACGGCCCAGCCAGCGCCCCAGTCCCGCCCGGCTCGGCCGCTGGGCCCCGCTCCGCGCCAGCCCCGGCCGAACGCCGCCCCCGGTCCGATCCCGCTCCCGGCCTCCCGCTCCCGCGCCAGCACGCGCCCCTCCCGCGTATGCGCCCTGCGGCCGTAACGCCCCCCCCCCCCCCCCCCGATCCCGACCGAATCCTGCGTACGCGCCCGCCCGCCGAAACTCCCGCCGCCTCCGCTCCCGATTTTCCCGCCGCGACCGCGCTCTCGGTACCGAGCCGGACTCCCCGATCGAGTCCCCCCCCCCCCCCCCCCACGCGCCTATAAAAGTCCCGTAGGCCTCATGTTCCAGACGCCGCCGCCTACGATAGAAACCGCCGGAACGGAGAAAAAAAGAGGCACTAGAGGGCTGCGACCACGGAAGAAAAAAGGAGAAAAAGAAGGGGAAGAAGAGGAAGAAAAAGAGGAGGGCGCCACCGTCCGCCAGAGATCGTCTTTGACATCGCGCCGCCATCGTCGTGCCGCCAGAGGACGCATCTACTTCGTCTATGCATTGTCCCGATCCCGCGATCATCGAAGCCATCGCATCTACGGTAGGCCATGTTCCCGATGCGAATTTTAGCGATCATATTGAACCTAATAGGCGTAACTTGATCGTAGTTGTGTCATAATTTTATTTTCAGCAGCATTAATCCACCCTAAAACCCCCATAAACTCACACGAACACGTATGAACTAGTTGCATCTAATTTATAAACAACCGTAGTTAATTAATTATTGAATTGTGCATCCATACATGTCATTGCATGTTGATTAATGTGTGTGCATCATGTTGATTGTATATGTTTTCTTGTATGTATGATCACGCGTAGAGGAACGTGCTCAAGAGGCCGCATACGAGGATTTCCAAAATCAAGACTTTGAAGCGCCTGAGCAACCCCTTCCGCCGGAGCAAGGCAAGTGTCCTTGAAGCATATTGATCCTGTTTTATTAAATGTTTTGTTTGCGAACTTGCATGCTTGTGTCAAATTGATGGGAATCCTATGGTAGGAAGTTTACTAGTTTTGTTTGACCACCCTTGTCACCTGGAATTTATGGTAGAGAGTCAGGAAGGGTTTTTACCTTTTTGCTTCGCTTAATTAATTGGGATGGCAAACAACACTACACATTTAATTATGCATCAATGATATTCTGGTTAATGTGAACTGGTCAATACAATGGGTGATCTAAGCAAGCCTGGTATGTGGATGGGTTGGATGTTATGGTGGTTTGCTTGCCTTAGATCTAAGGACCGGTTCATGCGAGAATATGCCAGGTCAACAGTGCCACCACAAGGCCAAGTATGAGTGCGGCGTAGCTGAATAATTAGGAGCGCTACTAGTATTGTATGGACCATTGGATGGCGCGGGGAATGGGAGTCGAGGAGGACTGCCCTGGGATCCGCAAGGCACACGAGGGGGCCCGTGGGCGGGAGAATAGAGATTCAAGCCTGCCGGTGAAACCTTAGTTGGCCCGTACATACTAGTAGTCCCTTTTGAAAGGCTATTTTGTGATCTCTTGGCCACACACCTACGGAAGTGTGAGATGGAATAATGGAGGTTTTTCTTAGTCATCGAAAGGTGATGAAATCACAAACATGTGGGTAAAGTGGTACAACCTCTGCAGAGTGTTTAAAAACTATCATGATAGCCGTGCTCCCGGTTATGAGCGGCTGGATGACCTACATGATTAGGGTTGGAATTGGGATTTGGTACGGTTATGGTTGGTTTATGGTTATGGTTTGGTAATGGTTATGGTTTATGGATTATGGTCATGGATATGAATTTGAGTTATGGTAATTGGACATGGATAATGGTGATGTTGGCAATAATTGGATATGGTTTATATTTTGTTAATATGATGGTTATGATGGGATTGTTTCACATAGAAGTAGTATAATGCTTTTCAAATGTTTTACTGTACTTTTCAGCACTTAGCCATTATTACATTTATCATTTGAATTAGCCACATGTCATACTTTCCACACTTGCTGAGTACAACATGTACTCACCCTTGCAATCCCCCCCCCCCCCCCCCAACAGCTACTGGAGACAATTGGGAGTACACTGAGGATCACGTGGAGTACTAGGTTACGTACCGCCATCAATTTCCTGTGGATTGGAGTCGTGCTGTTTATTTTATTTTCCGCTGCATTATTTAGAGTTTTATCATTCGTGAACTATTGGATTATTGTAATAGAGTACTTATTTAATAGTTAAGACTTGATTAAATTCTGTATATCGTTTGTGATGCAACCGTATATGTGTGATGAACTTCCTGGGCACACATATGCGTTACGCTTGGTTCATATTCGGAACCAGGTGTCACACCTACACCCGACCCGGCACAAAATTGGACTTGTTTGCTGCAAAGCAAATGTCGGGGGAATCACTATGGTCCTTCATCCAGCGATTCTCTCAGGTACAAAATACAATTCCTTCAATCTCGAGCTCCTCTGTTATCATTGCATTCAGACAAGGAGTTCAATATAAGAAGATGCTTGAGAAGCTGGCTATTAAAGAAGTTACCAGCATCACAGAACTCTTCAGCCTAGCCAACAAATGCGCTAGAGCTGCGGAAGGCCATGAAATGCATTCCAAGCCAGCTCCGGAGGCCAACCAGAAGTCCTCCAAAAATGAAGCTGCTACCTCTGGTAGTGGCAAGAAGAAGAAGAAGCCCAACGGCAAAAAGAAGCCATCGGCCAGTGCTCTGGCTGCTGCTGCTGCTGCAGCTCCTGGAAGCCGGGGGCCACACCCCGAGAAGCGACCTCGTCCTTCACCAGAGGATGGCAACAGTTCCAAAACATTGTGTCTGATTCACAAGACGAATCGACACAACTTGGAAGAGTGTCGCGAGGTCCAGAACCTTGCCGAGCGCTATAACAAGCGTCGGGAAGAAGTTCCTTTCCGTCAAAGGGAAGGAATACAAAAAGTCGATGAAGCTCCGACTGAAGAGGAGCTAGGTTTCCAGGACCCTAAAAAGGTCTTGAAAGCCGTCTACAACACTGTCGACGATGACTCCAATGCCTCCAACAATGAACGTCGGAAAACCCTGAACACAATCTATGGTGGTTCTTGGGACATCACCTCTCATCGCATCCTCAAGACAATGTGGCGCGACATGGCCATGGTAGCTCCTGCTGCTAAGGCAGAACCACATCGGAAGTGGATGGATACACCCATCATTTTCGATGCTTCGGACTGCCCCCAAAACAAGATCGGGGCTGGTCAACTCCCGTTGATGGTGTCAACCACCATTAACAATATTCAAATTCACCATGTATTGGTGGACGGAGGTTCCGGGCTAAACCTCATAAGCTTCAAAGCTTTCATTAAGCTTCATCTCCGGCCTTCGGACCTTCATCCATCTCGACCTTTCTCCAGAGTAGGTCTGGGAACCATTACTCCTCTTGGTTCTATTACACTCCCAGTGACCTTCGGGACCTGGGAGAACTACAGAACTGAGAAACTGGTTTTCGATGTTGCGCAGATCAGTCTGCCTTTCAATGCCATCCTGAGTAGGCCAGCTTTATACAAGTTTATGGCTGCTGCCCATTAGGTTTATTTGGTGTTGAAGATGCCAACACCTACGGGTGTTCTTTCAATCCGCGGAGATCGTACCACAGGAGTTACTGCACTGGAAGAACTCTATGCGCTTACAATAGCGCAAGAGGAAGCATCCGTCAAGGAGCCAGCTGCGAATCCTCCAAGCATTTGTCACAAAGGCTCTACCTCTGCACCACATGTGCAACCAAGCGGTGTCGCCGACATTCCCGTCAAAGTCGTCCAAATTGGTTCCAATGCTGCTCAGACTACCCGTATATCGGGGGGTCTGAACTACAAATAGAAACTCGCGCTCATCACTTTCCTTCGGGCTAATGTTGACGTGTTTGCCTGGCAACCGTCACAAATGCCTGGGATCCCAAGTGAGGTGATTGAGCACAATCTAAAGATTTACCCAGACGCTAAGCCTGTACACCAGAAGCCCTGGAAGCAATCAGTTGAGCGACAAAACATCATTCGACAGAAAATCAAGAAGTTGCTCGAAGCTGGATTCATCCAGAAATACACAACCTTAAATAAGGCATGTCCAAAAGATCCATTTCGACTACCTAGAATAGATAAGATAGTGGATTCACCTCTGGGCGTGAACTACTATGTTTCTTAGATGCATATTCTGGATATCATCAAATCCAAATGTCTAAGGAAGATGAAGAGCATACTGCTTTCATAACAGTAGATGGATTGCATTGTTATACTGCCATGCCATTCGGTCTTAAAAATGCTGCTTCAACATTTGTGCGAGTTATGTACAAAAAATTTGGAGAGCTAATTAGGGACTTGGTGGAGGTGTATATTGATGACATCGTCGTGTAGATCAAAAACAAGGAGTCACTCCTTGACAACTTACAAGCTGTCTTCGACAAGTTGCGCACTACGCGCACCAAGCTGAACCCAAACAAGTGTGTCTTCGGGGTTAGCTCCGGAAAGCTTCTGGAGTTCTTGATGACTCATCGAGGGATTGAAGCAAATCTGGCGAAGATTAAGGCTATAAAAGAAATGTGGCCCCCAGCCCGCATTGAAGATGTCCAAAAGTTGATTGGATGTCTAGCTGCGCTCAGCCGGTTCATATCAAGACTGGCAGAACGAGCGCTACCCTTCTTCAAACTCCTGAGGAAGTCCGGACCATTTCATTGGTCTGAAGAAGCAGAAAAGGAGTTTCAAGAGCTGAAGCAGCTCCTCACCACACTACCAATCATGGTAGCTCCGAACCTTGGTGAGCCTTTACTGTTTTACATTTCGGCAACTACAGAGGTTGTCAGTATGGTCCTGGTCGCGGAAAGACCAGAGCCATCCTCAATTCAGGAGTCGAGACCCCTCTGGGAGGGTCTGAAGCTACCTGAAGGCGAGTCTGGGTACCAACCTTCAGGCATGGATTCTCAAGGCGAGATGATGGAGGATCAACCTCCTTCAAATGAAGGAGTAACTACTACAGAACAAAAAGATCCAGACCCCTCTGGGAGGGTTCGGTTTACTCCAGAAGAAGCTCCGGGTTCCTTAGACAGGAACCATGAAATTCCAGAAGAAGGCCCGGACCCCTCCGAGAGGGTCCGGGTTGACGCGGATGAAGCTCTTGGGCCCTCCGAGAGGGTCCGAACAGTCCAACTCCCATTGTACTTCATCAGTGAAGTACTCCATGACGCCAAGACAAGATACATTGAGGTGCATAAGATCCTTTACGCAGTTCTTATCGCCTCAAGAAAGCTTTGTCATTACTTCCAAGCCCACAAAATATCAGTGGTAACTTCTTTTCCACTACGTGCAATTTTGCAAAACTCGAATTCTACTAGGAATATTGCAAAGTGGGAAGCAGAGTTGGCATAATTTGATCTAGAATTCGTGTCAAGACAAGAAATTAAAAGTCAAGCCTTGGCTTACTTTGTGGCAGAATGGACTCCCTCTCCATCAAACCCAGGGGGCCACAGTGAGCAGAAACTAGAGCTTAAAGTTCTGGTATTCACTGAGCCTCACTGGACCCTCTACATTGATGGCTCCATGCAGAAGCAGGGGGCCTGAGCTGGAATCCTTCTCCTAGCTCCGACCGGAGAGAAGGTCAAGTACATGGTACACCTTGATTTCAAGGCAACCAACAATATGGCGGACTATGAAGCTCTCATATATGGACTCAATGTGGCACTATCCTATGGTGTAAAACAACTATTGGTGAAGGGAGATTCACAACTCATCATCAAACAAGTGAAAGGCGAATGCTCATGCAACAATTCTCAATTAGCTGCTTACCTCCTTGAAGTCCAGAGGCTTCAGAAGGACTTCGAAGTCCTGGATCTCCATCATGTTCAGTGCCTTCATAACTCCGAAGCTGATGAACTCTCGACGAAAGCCTCAATCGGAGCTCTGGCTCCTGACGGAATCTTCGTCCGGAGGTTATCAAAACCAACAACTTAGCCTGCCGAACTGAGTGAAGGGGGTGAGACCAGCACCTCGAAGCTAGCAGTCCCGATGGCCCTGTTACCATGGCGTTCACCAAGTGTCGTAGGTGCTGTTGGAAGCTCCGAGCAACCCAGCACGTAAGACTCAGAAGCTCATGTTAGCTCCGATGCATGGATCTCGGAGATCCGGAGCTACTTGAAAGACAATATCTTTCCTGAAGACAGCGTATCCAGTGACCGGATTGTCAGATTGGCTAAAAGATACACGTTGGTAGAAGGGGATCTCTACCGACACGGTGCCGATGGCATCCTAATGCGGTGCATTGCAAGGGAAGAAGGCCGCAATCTTCTCGCAGAAATCCATTGAGGCGAGTGAGGGAACCACGCATCTTCTCGCATGCTGGACGGTAAAGCCTTCCGGCATGGCTTTTACTGGCCTACAACACTTCAAGATGCGTTTTAGCTAGTGAAGAATTGTGAAGCATGTCAGTTCCATGCAAAGCATATTCACACACCGGCTCAATCACTACAAATGTTACCTCCTACATGGCCATTTGTTGTGTGGGGCATGGATATCTTGGGACCTTTCCCAAAAGCCGTCGGAGGTTCCAGGTTCCTATATGTCGCCATCGACAACTTCACCAAGTGGTCGAAAGCAACTCCAGAAGTAACAATCAACAAACAATCAGCAATCAAGTTCTTGATGTCCATTATATGCAAATTTGGAGGTCCAAACAAAGTCATAACTGACAACGGAACTCAATTCACAAGTGCTGCATTCCAAGAATATTGCGAAGACCTCGTTATTCAACTTAGCAACACTTTAGTAGCTCAGCCAACAAGCAATGGCCAAGCCGAGAGAGCAAATGCAGAAATCTTAAAAGGACTAAAGACGCGCACATATGAGCGCTTGAAAAAGCACGGAGCTAACTGGATTGAAGAGCTTCCGTGCACATTATGGGCAAATAGGACAACACCTAATCGGTCAACTGGGGAGACTCCAGTTTTCTTGGTCTACGGAGCTGAAGCAGTCCTTCCTCCGGAGATCACCTTGGAGTCCCTTCGTGTCCGGACCTTCAACAAAGCCACGCAGGACCAGTTCTTCTGTGAAGACCTTGACCTCGTCGATGAGGGAAGGTGTCGAGCAGCTGTTCAAAATGCATGTTATTGCTAAGCGCTCCGGCACTACCATCAAAGGCATGTGTGTGAACGACGGCTCGAAGAAGGCGACCTGGTGCTCCAGAAGATACTAGCTCGTGAAGGGATGAACAAACTTTCCCTCAGATGGGAGGGTCCTTTCTGAGTCATTAAAGTATCCCGACTAGGTTGCGTTCGCTTGGCAACTGAGGATGGGATCCCGCTTCCTAATCCTTGGAACATTGAGCACCTCCATAAGTTTTATGCTTAGAATCATGGACGTGAGTCTGTAATTACACACAATGCATGTTGTAGAGTCATTATATAGAGTCGAGCAAGTCCTCCGGGAGAACATCTGGACCCCTCTGGGAGGGTCCAGGAAGTTCAAGTAACACTTGATACAGTCACAACACTAAAAGTGTAACTACTTGCCGTGGGTTAGCACAAGATGTATAGCACATTTAGCTTGGTCCAGCACCCTAAGTGTGTCCTTGTCTCCCCTGTAATCAGGACCTATAATGAAAAGCATTGTTGTGTGAAAATAGACTCCATGTGCATTTACTTTTTGTACAAGGCTCAATATGTCAAATTATTTTTACCCTGCTTGTCTATAATGAAGTTTTGCAAATATTTTTGAGCTTTGTTCCAAGTAATTCACATTATTACAAGCCTTATTGATAGTATTTTTTGGATCTTGAATCCGCCACATAGTCTACTTGCCTGAACGCCAAGCCAACATAGGTCCGAAGTGTGCTATCGACTTAGTCTGGTCCTGCATCCTAAGTACGCCACTCTACCTACACCCCGGCAGGCCTCAGTAGGGTGAGTACTAAAATGGCATGTGGATCCAGGAAGTTTCTATCAAAACGCTTGTTATCATGTTAAGTTTCTTCAGATCTAAAAGTTCAAATAAGAACAACAAGACATAACCAATTTATAGACAAGAGGACGAATTTTACTTTCTCTCTTGCCTTTAATGTGCAGGCAAAGCAAAAATTCATAGCGATGGTGAATGACGCCGTAGCTACTAAGCTCTGACATCTCCCAAGATAGGTTCGCCGTCAACATCTAATATGTTGACGCCGGAGCTACCATGCTCCGACCATTCCAGGGAGCCTGTCTTCGACGCATCAAAATAGAAGATTTTGACATACTGTCATAACCTTTGGTAAATGTACACACCTCAACTGTACACACGTACCAGGGGGCCAACAAGATATGGCACAGTATATTAAAGACAGAGTGAAATTTAAGGAAAAAAGGAGGATTTCATTAATCAGAAGAATTGGATTACAAAATTGAGATTACAAGGGACAAAGGGAGAAAAGTCCTAGCTACTGGAGGATCTAGGTCCTGTGGAAAAACGAAGCAACCTTTTCATCAGCTTCTTGGACACTAGCCCTGGCGACATCATCCTCCTCCGCAATGATTAATCCAAAGACCGGATCAAGGGAGAACTGGGGGTTTTGGCCCTAGTAACATGCCAAGACATATTCGGCGATGTTCTTGGACAAGGATTTACCCTCCATGTCCAGTTGATCGGCGATGACGTCACCCATCGCTTCGAGTTTGCTGCCAGCAGAGCTAAGTGACGCCAGCGTCTGGTCCAGCTCTTGCGCCGGGATCTCTGGGCGTACTGGACTGAACCCAAGGGGCACGAGGGCCCTATCCGCACGCCCCAGGAAGTCCCATACCATCAGGGACTCAGTTGCCTTGGAGCTCTGTAGCTCCTACAGGGACCTCCGGGCGGCCGCAAGCTCCGAACCTTCACGGGAAAGTCACTCAGCCAACTTAGCATGTTGTTGCTTGATTTCAGCAACTTGCTTCTCCTGGTCGGCTAGCTCTGTCTCCTGAAGGTAGATGTAGTTCTGCCTCTCAGCTAGGTCCTTTTCCCTGCCCTTGACTCTCTCCTCCCTAGCGGCAATGTCAGACTCTCTTTTCAAGAGCTCTTGCCCCACCTTCCGGTTCTTCTTCCTCTCTTCCTCCTTCCATAGATCCAGCTTTTTGCTGTGATCTGCCAAATTTTTCTCACCCAGAGTTAACTTCTGGGTGACATCCGCCTCTCTTCTCACCACATCCTCCTGCAGCCACAGGAGTTTTTCCTCCCTCGCCTCCAAGTCCGCTCAACGCATCAGCAGAGTTTCATTCAACTCTGCGAGCTTTTCGTAACGCTCGTCAGCAGCGTCACGTCTCTCTTTAGCTTGCTCCAAGATTTCCCTGGAGATAGCATCTAGCGCTCGAATGGCGGCCTCCTTCTCTTCCATGAACTTGTCCCAGTACTCTATCCGGGCCTTCTCCCCTTTTATCCACTCCTTCTGGTCAGCCAGCCTCGTATGGGCAAGCTTGGTATCAAAATGGAGTCTACTGCGCCAACGCCTCAAGGTGTTGCACTCCTCCTCCAAAGCTTTGCTCTCATGGTCAAAGGCTAGCTTGAGCTGCTGAAGGCTTGAGCAGGCGTTGTCTAAGGACAACGCCAAAGGGATAGGTTCTGGGCCTGCCGTAATAATTTCCGCAGGCTTGAGAGGGTTCTCTGTCACAAAAATTGGGTCCCACTCTACAATAGTGGTCCCCTAGACTCCTGCAGTGCTAGGGACGCTCTCATGGAGCCCTTCAGTTGCAGCAGAAGAACCCACGGGGGGAACATCCACCTCCAGAGTAGATGAACGCGCCGCTTTTGGGTCTTCAGTCAATGTCTCTGACGTTGAAGGACCTTTCGCCGGCTGCTCTGACTCTGGCCCAGGTACCTCCGGGACCACCACTTCCGGAGTAGCAGCTGGAGCTTCAACTGGGGCTTCCACCACCGCTGGCTTGGGCTCCGGTGCGGCGACCAGTCGCCGGACCTTCAACCACCTCCGGCACAACTGCCGGACCTCCAACCTCCGGCTTAGCAGCCGGACCCTCTACCACTTCTGGCTCTGCCGTCGGATCTTCAACCGCTTTCAGCACAAGGTCCGGAGCCTCGACAATCTCCAGCTCAGTGGCCAGGGCTTCATCTACCTCTGGCTCAACAGTCAGGGCTTCGACAACTTCCGGCTCAGAAGTTGGAAATTTTGGCGTCGCCAGTGTTGGAGCATCAGCCTCTACCACCAGGGGCACCTCTTCAACTTCCCTCCTATGGTCCGACGCTACCACAGGAGCTTCAGATGAGGAATCCGAGTCCAGGCTCATGACAGTTGGCCCCGGAGCTGTCGCGGCTTTCACCTACGCTTGATGAGGAGGCTCAACAATCGAAGCCGGAGCTTCGGCAGGTGCAGCCCCAGCCGCTGCAACAGGCGTTGAAGCTCCGGGTCCCTTCTTCGACACCCTAAAAATAAAGGGAAGAGAAGATTAAAGACACATCCAAAATCAAGATTAACATTTCAGAGTGAGCAATCAATGCTTACCTTAGGATGCTACCACCCCAGTCGACTCAAAACCTCTTCTTCTAAGGCCCGGAGCTAGAGCCCACCGAATTTGGTGAGACAACTGATGCGGACCTCAGTTGAGGAACACTCGTAGCCGCTAGAGTTCATTCGGCTGGAGCTTCCCTTCGACGGGAAGAACTCCCGGACTTGGAGCTTCTAGCCAGCACTGAGGTCGGGGTCGACTACACGGAGCTTACGCCTCTCAAAGACGTTTGCACCAGAGCAGGAGTAGTAGCAGAAGACCTCCCCCTCCGGTGAGAAGAAGATGTTGTGGAAGGAGCAAGCCTGACAGACCTCCCGTCATCGTGCTTCAACTTCCTCTTCCACCTGGAAGGCTCAGCTAACTCTTTGCCCTTGCCTTTGTCGACGTCTTCAGTCCTTCGGCTCGAGGCAGGGACAGGACCACCCTCGGAAGCTCTGGGGATCGCCAATCTAGTGGTCGGAAGCCTTTCCACCTCACCAAGATTGTCAAGCGCCGGCATACTCCTCCGGAGCTCCCTGCTGAACTGCGCCTCCATGTTCAGAGGGAGGAAAGCCACCGGTGGAGTAAGTTGTCACCTTCGACGTCAATTCCATGCTAGAACTTCTTGAGATGAAGCTCCAAAGTTGCGCCATGCAAGTTGGATTTCAGACTGATTTCAATCCAGTGTTCATCCATCGTGCTGTTGAGGGCCCATGCAAGCTTCTCCGTCTTCTTCAGCGGAGCCCACCTGTTGACCAGGAAGTTGCAGAAGACCATCTGGGGGGGTCACTCCACCTTCCACGCATTCGCGGATCCTGGTCAAGGCAGGGTTGAAGGCCTCTGACAACACCGGAACCACACTCCATGCGTCAGTATCGACATTGGGGAGACAATCGGGCAGCTCCAACTTCTCATGCTCCTCTGCCGTGACGACGATCCAATCTTTCTTCCAGTCGTTCCGCTTGCCGGAAGGAAACAACCTCAAGTACTTGTAGGGGCATTTCTTGCGCTTCACAAAATAGTAGAAGCCAAGAAATTTGAACCCCTTCCCATTGGTGTGGATGGTGAAGAAGGTGCGGAAAAGCTCGATGCAGGGGGGAATACCCACCCACATCTCGCGGAAGTGGACGAATATCGACACAAGAAGAAGAGAATGGGGGCCAAGGTGGTACAGCTGCAGACCATAGAAGTCCAACAACATAAAAAGGAAAGTTGAGAAAGGTGGTATTAGCCCCACCATGGCATACATAGAGAAGTACACCATGTTGCTGTCGCGCTCCTTCTTGAAAGGGAGCTTGCCAGCGCGGACCAGATGGTTGAAGGAGTCACTGGACCACCCCATGTAGGTCTGGACCTTCATCAGATCATCATCGCTCTTAAGGCCACTCTTGGCGAGACCCAACTCCATCGCGGCAAAGTGGAGCAATGGATGGAAAGTTAGGCAGAGATTGGAAGGCTCTAAGTGCAAAGATTATCGAAGGCGTAAAGAGTCCTCAATCCGTGCGCACTTTCCTTCTTAAGTAAGCCTCCGCGACGCTTGGATGGAAACCGCAGAGAATTGAAGGCACCTTTCAAAAATTTACCCCGTCAATAACGAGTGGGCCTGGGGCCACCCCAACGAAGAGATCGAGGTCCTTACCGAAGGCCAACTGTTGCCATGATGAGCGGCGGGAAACCAAAAGTTGGCGCTCTGATAGGGCGCGTGGAACCAATACGGTTTTCGTATTGGGAACCGTCAACCTTCAATTGCGTGAGATCTGCACTCGAAGATCTCATCTGCCGTATTCATAACAAGCCACGTGTCGAAGGTTCACTCCTGGACCGTCACTCTATCGGCGCATCAGAATACTTTCGAAAATCAAAGCGCAAGAATCGAGAATGGCCCCACCTCTGGCAGAACAACTTAACCCAAAGGGTTTCTCCCAGAGGTGGGCCCGGGGGCCACTGTCGGTACCCTACATACCGGGTAACCCACGATACCGCAACAAGTGCAAGAAAGTTCCACCCGTCAGAATTAAAGGCTCACGCAGGTCCCACATGGCACGTTGCACCGGACCTGCTCTCCTCACATGGCTGGCTCCCAGGTTAACACGTGTAAAATAAGACCGGAACAAAACTCCCAACCAAGGGAAGCTCCGGCGACTACACATGTACAACAGCCCCGGACCTAGCCCCCGTCAAAGAGAAGCTTTGGTACTGACATGTGTATAGCAACCCTGGACCTACTCTCCCACAAGGGAAAGCTCTGGATCTGCCACGTGTGGAGCCTCCGGACCTTCGTCATTAATGGAAATACAAGCCGATTATGACCACTACAAATATTCAAGGATGGTTAAGGCAGCAGTTACAAGGTCTGATAATGTGTAATTAATGCCATATTAATGACACACGATCGGTGCACCATTAATAGGGGTAACGCTTCCATGAAGGCACATTACCACACTATTAATTGTACTTAATACTCTTTAGACAGTGTATTAGGTCATTAAGCACGCCAAGG
Organism: Tuctoria greenei; assembly: GCA_036927565.1. Classification (NCBI taxonomy): domain Eukaryota; kingdom Viridiplantae; phylum Streptophyta; class Magnoliopsida; order Poales; family Poaceae; genus Tuctoria; species Tuctoria greenei. The sequence continues at coordinate 93,678,622 of JAYESD010000001.1, forward strand.
CCACATGTCGGACCAGGTTAGCTTTGTAACGGTCAGTCCTTAGAACTATAAAAGGGCTGCACCGCACGAGTATGGAGAGACTCATTCTGATCCAGGCTATTGCGACATTACCCTAGCGAACACATTCACTCAATACAATTACTCAAACCCCGTGGAGTAGGGTGTTATGCTCAGGCAGCCCGAACCACGTAAATCCCTGAGGTCACCATCTTGATTTTGGTCGTGTGTCCCATGTCCACAAAAGAACTTCCGCGGGCTGCTTCTCAGCGGGTCTTGGGGAAGTGTCATATTCCACACTTCGAAAGCAGAGAATGGTATGGACTTTATAATTAGATTACCACGTACCCAGTCCAGTTATGACTCAATTTGGGTAATTGTGGATCAGTTGACCAAATCATCTCATTTCATCCCTATGAAGACCAAGTATACCGCTGCACAGTTGGATGAATTATACATGGAGCATATTGTGTGTCGACATGGAGTCCCAAAGAAGATAGTGTCGAATAGAGGTTCTCAATTTACCTCCAGGTTTTGGCAAAAGTTGCATGAAGCTTTGGGAACAAGGTTGAATTTTAGCTCAGCATATCACCCTCAAACTGATGGACAAACTGAGAAGACCAATCAAATTTTAGAGGACATGTTAAGAGCTTGCGCTTTGGAACATGGGAAAAGTTGGGACAAGAGCTTGCCATATGCAGAATTTTCATACAACAAAAGCTACCAAGCAAGTTTGAAGATGTCACCATACGAAGCACTATATGGAAGGAAGTGTAAGACGCCCTTGTTTTGGAGTGAGACAGAGGAGAATCAAGTATTTGGACCCGATGTGCTGCAAGAAGCTGAGAAACAAGTTCAGATTATTCGGGAAAACTTGAGGGCTGCCCAGTCAAGGCAAAAAGGGTATGCGGACAATAGGAGAAGGAAACTAGCCTTTGAAGTGGGAGACTTCTTATATCTCAAGGTGTCACCTATGTGAGGTCATAAGAGGTTTAATATCAGAGGCAAGCTAGAACCTCGTTATATTGGGCCATTTAAGATTTTGGACAAAAGGGGAGAAGTAGCATATAAGTTGGAGATGCCAACTCATCTTTCAGATGTACGCGATGTCTTTCATGTTTCCCAACTCAAGAAGTGCTTGAGAGTACCGGAAGAACAAGTACCAATGGAAGAATTGGAATTAGAGACAAATTTGACTTATGCCGAGCAACCTGTCAAAATCTTGGAGACCAAGGAGAGAGTCACAAGGAACAAGATGATTAGATGGTGTAAAGTTCAATGGAAGCATCACACAGAATCGGAAGCAACATGGGAGTTTGAGAATGATCTCAAGAAGGAATTTCCCTATCTCTTCTCTTCCATGTCGAATCTCGAGGGCGAGATTCATTTTAAGGGGGGGGGGTAGGTTTGTAACACCCTTATTTTTATGCATCATGCCCTGCATCCATCATTAAATATGTTTAACATTGAACAACATAAAAAGGAACAAGTTTAAAATGAATTAGAAACAAAAACCGCACTTAAGAATTCTGGGACGTGCGGACTAGTCCGATTCTGGTGCGGACTAGTCCGATTTCTCTCTAACTTCAATCGGGCTTGTCCATTTTGCTGTGGATTAGTCTGTCTTTCTCTCTGAACACTTTCAGACTCGTCCGGTCCATTGCGGACTAGTCCGGTATTCCAGGAATCCTTTAAATTTTGCTAAGTCCCTAGACTTGTCTGGACTTGTCCGGTACTCTGTTTTCCCCTTTGACTAAAGTCAGACTTGTCCGATTTTTGCTAGACATGTTTGTTTTTCCCCTCTTGATAAGTTTGGACTTGTCCGATGTCCAGTCCGGACTTGTTCGATTTCTCTCTGTCTAACTTCGGACTAGTCCGGCCCTTTTCGGACTTGTCCGATAAATCGTGACTCCGAGTTGATCTTTTGTTTCACGACTTGTTTCTTGGGTTTTATATTAAGCGGGCCTGGGAACGTCGTGCCTAACTGTTTTAGAGCCCATGTGGGACTCCAAACCGACCCCTACTCATCTCAAACTCTAAATCCACCCAACCCTAACCCTCCACCTCTATATAAAAAACCCCACCCCTTGGCTTGACATCTATTTGCCACTTTTCAACCACACCCAAACCCTAACTCATGAATTGCCGCTACCAAGGAGGGAGAAGGAGATCTAGGGCAAGAAGAAGAAGAGGAGGAAACCAAAGAGGGTCAAGATCTCCATCAAGTTTTGGTTCTTCATCAATGATTCACCATCAAATTCTTCATCAATCCTAGATCGTCAAGATCCAAGTGTTGCCTCCAGTACCCTTGATTCTTTGGAGTCTTGGACACCTGGTATACCTTCTACTTCCTTTTCCTTACGTGAAATCAACCCCAAATCTCTAGATTCACATCGATCTAGAAAACCCTAGTTTGCTAGTCTGCGAAGTGCGGACTAGTCCGGTCCCTAGCGGACTAGTCTGATTTTCCTAGTTAAATTGTGTTGAATTAATTCTAAAATTAGATCGTATCAGCTCCAAAGTTATGTAGACTTGTTAATAACCTTTTTAATTGATTTATAAACATCATTAACTAGGTTTGGTTTGCAATTGCATTAATCATGCATGACATGACATATTGAGTAATATTTGTGCACTCTTTGATTGTGTTTCTTGTCCTGTATGTCTATTGCGTGGTTTAGAAGGATTTTCGCTAGAGAGTGCTGCGGAGGATCTCCAACACCAGGAGTTTGAAGTATTTGATCCCAATCAGTCCCAAGAGCAAGGCAAGTGTCCCTGAACATATTGATCCCGTTTTAAAATAAATGTTTTGTTTCCAAAACTGCATGCTTGTGTCAATTTGATGGGAATCCTATGATAGGAAGTCTACTAGCCTTGTTTGACCACCCTTGTCACCTGGAATTCATGGTATAGAGTCGGGATGGGATTTTTACCCTCTTTGCTTTGATTAATTAATTGCGATGGCAAACAACTATACCACTTAACTTAATTATGCATTTATGAGATTTGATTAACATGAACTGATTAATATGATGTGGTAATGAGTGATCTAAGCAAGCCTGGTATGCAGATGGGTTGGATGTTATGGTGGTTTCCTTCCTTTAGATCTAAGGACCGGTTCATGCGAGAATAAGCCAGGACTACAGTGCCACAACAAGACCAAGTATGAGTGCGGCAAAGCTGATTAATTATGGCCTTGCCAGTGCTATTTGGACCATTAAGGATGCTTGGGGAAGGGGTAGTCGGATTGGGTTTGTTGATGATTGGTGGGACTACCCTGCGATTCGAATGGCTCAAGAGGGGGCCCTTGGTCGAAGATGTGCTCAGTTGGAAGCATCGCCATCGGTTAAACCTCAGTGGGGTCTAAATAAGCTAGTAACCCCTTCGTAAAGGCTATTTTGTGATCCCTTGGCCACACACCGACGGAAGTGTGAGACGACATAATAGAGGTCTAATCACTGCAAGGTGATGAAATCACAAACACGTCGGTAAAGTGGTACAACCTCTGCAGAGTGTCTTTTAAACTATCATGATAGCCGTGCTCCCGGTTATGAGAACCTGGAAAACTTCCACGATTAGAAGCTAATTGGGATTTGGGATGGTTATGGTTTGGTACTGGTGATGGCTGGTTATGGATTAAATTCTGGTATTGGATATGATTGAAGGTAATGGTGAAATATGGTATATGGATGATGGTAATGAAATATGGACTGGTATCATGATAATTATATTGTTTACGATGGGTTTGCTTCACATACATATAACATATTGCTTTTCAAATGTTTTAGTGTACTTTTCAGCACTTAGCCATTGTTATATTCGTCATTTGTATCAGCTACATGTCATACTTTCCACACTTGCTGAGTACGACATATACTCACCCTTGCAATCCCCCCTCACCAATATTTGCAGGTCAGGATTGGGAGTTTAACGATGATACTGCGTAGTTCTAGGCCGTTTCTACCGTCAGCTTTGCCCGTGGAGTTAATTGGAGTTGTGCTATCCCTTATGCTTATTTGCTTAGTCGCTTAGTTTACTCAGTTTAGTTTTTTTCACTGCTTTAGTTCAACTTGTCATAAATATTCATTAGAGATTGTATTCGAGGATTTTATGAATTGTGTAATAAAAGTGGTTAACTAATCTTGTTCTATGGTAATTTTCTGAATATCCTTTTGTGAATGCACTCGTGTATGTGTGTTGAACGTCCTGGGCACACATATGCGTTCACTTGGTTCATTTTCGGAACCAGTCTAGTCCCAAGCGGACTAGTCCGATTTTGCAATCTATTTCCTATTGAATTAAATCTAAAATTGTTTGAATTAATTCCAAACCTGTTCAAACTTGTTAAAAACTATTAGAACTAGTTAGTAAACATCAGTAAAAACTCATTAAGTAGTTTTGCTTTGCATTTGCATTAATCATGCATGTCATGACATATTGAGTAATATATGTGCACTTATTGATTGTGATTCTTGTCTTGTATGTTTGTTGTGTGGTTTAGAAAGATTTGGGCTAGACAGTGCTGCGGAAGACCTCCAACACCAAGAATTTGAAGTATTTCATCCTAACCAAGCTCAAGAGCAAGGCAAGTGTCCTTGAACATATTGATCCTGTTTTTGACAATAAATGCTTTGTTTTCAAAACTACACGCTTGTGTCAATTTGATGGGAAGTCCTATGATAGGCAGTTTAGTAGCTTTGTTTAACCACCCTTGTCACCTGGAATTCATGGTAGAGAGTTGGGAAGGGCTGTTACCTTTGCTTCACTTAATCAATTGGGATGGGAAAACAATTATACTATTTAATTATGCATTATTGATATTATGGCTAATATGACATGGTAATGGGTGATCTAAGCAAGCCTGGTATGTAGATGGGTTGGATGTTATGGAGGTTTGCTTGCTTTAGATCTAAGGACTGGTTCGTGGAGCGACCATCCAGGACTTACAGTGCCACCACGAGGCCAAGTATGAGTGCGGCGTAGTTGATTAATTCGGGTATTGCTAGTTTCGCGTGGACCATTTGGCGCACTAGGGAAGGGGAGTCGGATTGGGTTTGGATATGGTTGGCGGGACTCCCTGGGATCCGAATGGCACAAGAGGGGCCCTATGTTGAAGATGTGCTCAGTTGGAGACATCGCCACCATTGATACCTCAGTGGGTCCGTACATACTAGTAGTCCCTTTGTAAAGGCTATTTTGTGATCTCTTGGTCACACACCAACGGAAGTGTGATACGGCATAATTGAGATTCCAGTCACTGCAAGGTGATGAAATCACAAACACTTGGGTAAAGCGGTACAACGTCTGCAGAGTGTCTAAAAACTATCATGATAGATGTGCTTACAGTTATGAGCAACTTGGACCCTCACATGATTAGAGGGGTTTCGATTATGGGATGGTTTGGTACTGGTTATGGTATTATGGTTTATGGCAATGGATATGGTTATTGGTAATGAGAAATCTGGTATAATGGTGATAAATGTGGAATATGGACTCATACTATGATACTTGTATGAATTATGACGGGTTTACTTCACTTACATATAATATATTGCTTTTCAAATGTTTTAATGTACTTTTCAGCACTTAGCCTTTATTATATTCGTCATTTGAATCAGCTACATGTCATACTTTCCACACTTGCGGAGTACGACATGTACTCACCCTTGCAATTCCCCCACCAACAGTTGCAGGTCAGGATTGGGAGTATAACTGAAAGTGCGTCTAGGCATCCCTTGTGGGTTTTGGTTGATTTATTACAAACAAATGATATCCTAACCAAATTATTGAGATGAGCGCAGGTTTCAATAAAATTATCAAGAAAGCGTAAAAAGAAAGGAGATTGAAGAATTAAGTTGAAAAGAGCTCAAGAAGATGAATAAAATACTTTTTGTGTATGGAGTGTGTTGGAGAAACAAACTGCAAGAGCTCAAGCAAAATAAATCACTCTCACTACACAAGTTTACACAAGTCTGGACTAGTCCGATGTTCACCGGACTAGTCCGATAACCTCTCTGTCCAGGATCAGACAATTCCTCCTAGTGCGGTCTTGTCCACACCGGACTAGTCCGATAAAGTCCGGACTAGTCCGATAATCCTTCTGATCAAAATTTGTCAAGTACGATATTCCACAGACTTGTCCTTAGCCCCTCAAAATTTCACGACACCAGACTAGTCTGATATCATCCGGACTAGTCTGATAACCTCTCTGACTAAAATCGGACAAGTCCTCCAAGTGCGGACTTGTCCTCAATTCACTAAGGGATTCACCATGCCGGACTAGTCCGAACATCTCCAGAGACTAAATCGGACTAGTCCGTTCATTGTCGGACAAGTCCGATAATTTAGGACACTTATGGTTTCCCACACGCCACACACCGGACTAGTCCGGAGTGCACCATGGACTAGTCCGAACTTTGTAAATCCTAACAGTAACCTTTGGAAACCATAGTATAAATAGAGGTGCACGGCCCCTAATTAAATCTCTTGACCCCCCTGCGTCGTCACAGCTTCCAAGTTCCTAGAAAACACGTCTCTCCACACAATCCAACCCAAGAAAGATCAAATCCTTGATGATTAACCATAGATCAAAGGAGAGACACATTCTTCATGACTTGAGCTCTTGGGTTTGATTCTCTCACACATTCTCGCTGTATCATTGCATACTTTTCGAGTGTGCTTGGTGGTGTTTTGAATTGTAAATCTTGGGGAGCCCTGAACTTGTGAGAAGGCCCCTTGAACACGGTTATCTTACCCCTTTGTGATTAGTGGAAGAGAATCGACCTCCGTGGCGATTTGATGATGGTAGGGTTGGTGAAGACCCGGTCCTTTCATGGGCTCCTCAATGTGGACGTAGATTTCCTCTGTGGAATCGAACCACGGGATAAAAATCATTGTGTCCTTTGTTCTTTTGTTCTATCTATTCATGGTGATCTAGGGTTTGCTTAATCTAGTTCTATTTGCGTTAAAACTTTGAATCTAAAGTTAACTGTTCCACATCTAGTTTTATTGAAGCAATACACTCTATTTGTAACTCAATTTCACCTGCATAGAGTACTTTGATTGAAATCACTGATCGAACTTGATCAATTTAGTCCGTATACACCGGACTAGTCTGCACACTACCGGACTAGTCCGATTTCGATATATTTGATCAGGTTGCTAAGTGTTTCAGGTTCTGACGAAAAAAATCAAAAAGCCTATTCACCCCCCCTCTAGGCTACATTCAATAACGATGATAATGCAGAGTTCTAGGTCGTGTCTGTCGTCGTCTTTGCCTGTGGTTGTAACACCCTAATTTTCATGCATCATGCCCTACATACACTCATATACATGTTTAACATTAACCCACAACAAGAGGAACAAGTTTAAAATTTGATTTGGAGCATTTAAAATTGATTTGGAACAAAAGCGCACTTAAAATGCAGGAAAGTGCGGACTAGTCCGATTTTACTGAGGACTAGTCCGATTTCTCTCTGACTAAAAACGGACTTGTCCGTTTTTGCTGCGGACTAATCTGATTTTTGGCACTGGAAACTTTCGGACTTGTCCAATTTTGTGCGGACTAGTCCGATATTCCAAGAATCCTTGAAATTTGCTATGTCCTTGGACTTTTCCGGACTAGTATGGTGTTCCAGCGGACTTGTCCGATTTCCTCTCTGTTTAAAGTCAGACTTGTCCGATGTTTGGCCAGACTTGTCCAATTTCCTCTCTGGACGACTTTGGACTAGTCCGGTCCTTTTTGGACTTGTCCGATATTTCGCGACTCCGAGTTGATCTTTTTTTTTACGACTTGTTTCTTGGGTTTCACGTTAAGTGGGCCTAGGGACATCGTGCCTAACTCTTTTAGAGCCCGTGTGGGACTCTAAACCGGCCTCTACTCATCCCAAAACTCGAAATCCATCTTACCCTAGCCTCCACCTCTATATAAAAAGCCCCACCCCTTGGATTGACATTTATTTGCCACTTTTCCACCCACCCAAACCCTAGTTCGTGAAGAGACACCATCAAGGAGGGAGGAGAAGATCCCAAGCAAGAAGAAGAAGAGGAGGAAACGAAAGAGGATCAATATCTCCACAAAGTTTCGTTCTTCACCACGAATTCATCCCCAAGTTCATCACCAACCCTAGATCATCAAGATCCAAGTGCTACCTCCAAGTTTCTTGATTCATTGGAGTTCTAAACACCTGGTATATCTTCTATTATCTTTTCCTTACAAGAATTCAACCCCTAATCTCCGAATTTACGTCGATCTAGAAAACCCTAATCTGCTGATCTCGCAGAATGCGGACTTGTCCAGTCCCTAGCGGACTAGTCCAATCTTTCTGGTTAAATTGGGTTAAATTGATTCTAAAATTTGATCTAATCGAATCCAAACCTGTATAAACTTTTTAAAAGCTATTAGAACTAGTTAGTGATCATTAAAAGCAATCTAGTAACAAGTTCTACCTTGCACTTGCATCAATCATGCATGTCATGTCATATTGAGTAATGTTTGTGCACTCTTTGATTGTGTTTCTTTTCTTATATGTTTATTGTGTGGATTAGACGGATTTGCGCTAGAGAGTTCCGCGGAGGATCTACAGCACCAAGAGTTTGAAGGCTTTGATCCTAATCAACAGCAAGAGCAAGGAAAGTGTCCTTGAAGCATATTGATCCTGTTTTGAAATAAATGTTCTGTTTGCAAAATTTTATGCTTGTGTCAATTTGATGGGAATCCTATGATAGGAAGTTGAATAGCTTTGTTTAACCACCCTTGTCACCTGGAATACATGGTAGAAAGTCGGGAAGGGTTTTTACCTTTTGCATCGCTTAATTAATTGGGATGGGAAAACTACACTACACATTTAATTATGCATTAATGATATTTTGGTTAACATGAACTGGTTAAATATGATATAGTAATGGGTGATCTAAGAAAGCCTGGTATGTGGATGGGTTGGATGTTATGGTGGTTTGCTTGCTTTAGATCTAAGGACCGGTTCATGCGAGAATAAGCCAGGACTACAGTGCCACCACGAGGCCAAGTATGGGTGCGGCGTAGCTGATTAATTAGGGCTTTGCTAGTGCTGTTTGGACCATTGTGGACGCTCGGGGAAGGGGTAGTCGGATTGGGTTTGTTTAATATTGGTGGGACTACCCTGGGATCCGAATGGCTCAAGAGGGGGCTCTTGGTTGAAGATGTGCTCAGTTGGAGGCTTTGGCCACCGGTGAAACCTCAGTGGGGTCTGAATAGACTAGTAATCCCTTTGTAAAGGCTATTTTGTGATCTCTTGGCCATACACCAAAGGAAGTGTAATTTGCGAAAGGGAGGTTCTCTAGTCGCCGACGGTTGATGAAATCACAAACACATGGGTAAAGTGGTACGAACTCTGCAAATTTAAATAAAACTATCATGATAGCCGTGCTCCCGGTTATGAGCACCTGGACAACTTCCATGTTTAGAGTGAACTCGGTATTGGGATGGTATTTGGGATGGTTATGGTCTAGTAATGGATATGGCTGGTTACGAATTAAATTCTGGTATTGAATATGGTTATTGGTATATGAATGATGGATATGGAATGTGGACTGGTATTATGATATTACTTATGATTATGATGGGTTTACTTCACATAGATGTAATATATTGCTTTTCAAGTGTTTTAATGTATTTTTAGAACTTTGCCATTACTATCGTCGTCATTTGAGTCAGCCACATGTCATACTTTCCACACTTGCTATGTACGACATGTACTCACTCTTGCAATCCCCCCAACAGTTGCAGGTCAGGATTGGGAGTTTAATGGCGATAATGCAGAATTCTAGGTCATGTCTACCATCAGCTTTGCATGTGGTGTTGATTGCAGCTGCGCTATACCCTATTGCTTATGCTGCCTAGTTGTTTAGTTTGCTTAATTAGTTTATTTCCGCTGCATTAGTTGAACTTGTCATAAATATTCATTAGAGGTTGTATTCGAGGATAATCTGGTTTGTGTAATAAAATTTGATAATTAATCTTGTTCTGTGGTAATTTTATGTATACTCTTTTGTGATTGCACTCGTGTATGTGTGATGAACATCCTGGGCACACATATGCGTTAGCTTGGTTTATTTTTCGGAACCGGGCGTCACAGATTTGTATCAGAGCCACAGGTTGACCGTAGGATGCAGCCTAGATAGAATGGACACTTTAGAGCACATAGGAGCACTCAGGAATCGATGTCTTTTTGGTTGGTGTGCTGTTTGCTATATATATTGCTTGCTTGTGTGCTTAGTAGAGGATTTTGGGATGCCTTAGCAATGCCATGTCCACCTAGGCTAGTGTAGCTAGCTGTTTAGTTCATATCCCTTGATGCATATAGTTGGGGATGTTCTCTAATTCTTACCTATTGCTTTTCTTCAGATTGTGAGGACTCGCAACCAGAGGGATGGCAATGATGAGGACGAGAACAATGGAGTACCTCAGAACAACAATGGGCAAGGACCTACTCATGGAGCTATCAACATTGAGCAGCTATTGGCTATGCAAAACCAGCTCATGCAGACCATGATACAAACAATGGGACAGCTGCAGGCTGGCAACATCAACAATCAGCCCCACATGCCTCCACCGCCACCCCCGCCTCCTCATAACCGATTGGGAGAGTTTATGAGGACTAGGCCGCCGACCTTTGCTCAAGCTGCCGACCGTATGGATGCGGATGATTGGCTCAAGTCCGTGGAGAAGAAGCTAGCTATTGTCCAATGCAGTGACCGGGAGAAGGTCTTGTTTGCTTCTCATCAACTAGTTGGAGCAGCTGCGGATTGGTGGGATGCTTATTGCAATGCTCATGAGAACCAAGAGAGAATTACTTGTTCTGAATTCAAGGAGAATTTTCGTTCTCATTATGTGCCCGGGGGTGTTATGATCTTGAAGAGGCAAGAATTTGAGAATTTAAGGCAAGGAAGATCAAGAGTGAGTGAATATCTCAATAAGTTCACTCAACTCTCAAGGTACGCGCCTGAGGATGTTAGTCGGGATAGCCGGAAGCAATATTTGTTCATGAGGGGCTTGAACAATGAAATCCAAGTGCAACTACTCAATCATGACTATGCAAATTTTCAGAAGCTTGTGGACAAAGCAATTGTGGTTGAGAACTAGATTCGTGAGATGGAGCAAGACAATAAGAGAAAGGCGCCATATCAAGGACAGCAACAAGGAAGTAATGTGCGCCCTAGCTTTGCGCCGCCCAATGCGCCTTACTTCAGCCCTTCTATTCCTGCTCAGCGCCTGGTTATGCACCACGCCAAACTCAGTTTGTGCAGCAGCGCCCTGTTATGCAAGCACCTAGGCCTCCAATGCCTTATGCGCCTCGTGCTAATTTTCCTGCTGCAATTGCTCAAAACCAAGCTCGTCCCAATAATTCTAGTGGAGTTAAGAAGTGTTATACTTGTGGAGAAGCTGGACACTTTGCGCATCAATGTCCTAAGTCAGGCCTTGGTCAAGGAAGCAATGCTCCGAGGCAAAACCCAAGACCCAATGGAGGACAACCACAAGGGAACCATGGACAGCAGAAATTTGCTTGTGGCAACGTGAACCATGTCTCTACAGAGGATGCTCAACAAGCGGATGACGTGGTCATTGGTATGTTTCTCGCCAACTCCAACCCCGTGACTATGTTATTTGATTCCGGAGCATCGCATTCATTCATTGCATCAAAGTATGTCGCCAAGTATAGTTTGCCTATCTCTCATATGAAGTTTACTCTATTGGTTAGGTCTCCTGGAGGAGAGATGAGGACAAATATAGTATGTACAAAAGTAATCCTTAGAATAAGGGGGGTAGACTTCTCCGCCAACCTAATTGTTTTGGATTCTCAAGGGTTGGATATTATACTTGGTATGGACTGGTTGAGGAAGCACAATGGAGTTATTGAGTGTGCCACGAAGACGGTGAAGTTGACCAACAAAGAAGGGATCACCGTAGAATTTGAAGCATCTCAAACCGCACCGAAGCAATTGGAGTTGAATCATATGGACGGTGCCGCGATTGAGGATATTTCAGTGGTGTGTAAATTTTTGGATGTTTTTCTGGATGAGTTGCCAGGTATGCCACCCGATCGAAACATTGAGTTTGTTATTGATTTAATACCTGGAACTGCACCTATAGCTAAGAGGCCGTATAGGATGCCTCCTATGGAATTAGCGGAGCTCAAGAAGCAAATTCAAGAGCAATTAGAGAAGGTTTTTATTCGCCCTAGCTCTTCACCTTGGGGAGCGCCCGTGCTGTTCGTGGACAAGAAGGATGGATCCCAAAGGATGTGTGTGGATTATCGAGCTCTCAACGAGGTAACAATCAAGAACAAGTACACCTTGCCGCGCATAGAAGACTTGTTTGATCAGATGAAGGGTGCTTGTGTCTTCTCTAAGATTGATTTGAGGCCGGGATACTTTCAAATGAAGATTAGACCATCACACATACCCAAGACAGCTTTTAGAACACGGTATGGATCTTATGAGTACACCGTGATGTCATTTGGATTGACAAATGCACCTGCCTACTTTATGTACCTCATGAATAAGGTCTTCATGGAGTACTTGGATAAGTTCGTTGTGGTGTTTATTGATGACATTATGATCTACTCGAAGGATGAGAAAGAACATGAGGAACACTTGAGGCTTACATTGCAAAAATTGAGGGAGCGTCAATTGTATGCCAAGTTCAACAAGTGTCAGTTTTGGATGAGAGAGGTGTCGTTTTTGGGTCACATCATCTCAGGAGAAGGAGTGTCGGTTGACCCCGGAAAAGTGAGAGACATGTTGAAGTGGGAACCGCCACAAAACGTCAAGGAAATTAGAAGTTTTCTTGGGATGGCCGGATATTACCGTTGGTTTATCAAGGACTTCTCCAAGATAGCCAATCCTATGACGGAGTTGCTAATGAAGGGAAAGGCTTTCCAATGGACTCAAGCTTGTCAAAATAGTTTTGAGGAGTTGAAGAAGAGGTTGACAACAGCCCCAGTTTTGGTATTGCCGGACGTGAGCAAGAGTTTTGATATTTATTGCGACGCATCGAGACAAGGGCTTGGATGTGTATTGATGCAAGAAGGTCAAGTGGTCGCCTATGCATCAAGACAATTGCAGAAACATGAGAAGAATTACCCCCATGCACAATTTAGAACTCGCGGCCGTGGTACACGCATTGAAGATTTGGAGGCACTATATTCTTGGACATAGGTGTGAAATTTATATGGATCACAAGAGTTTGAAGTATATTTTCACACAAACGGATCTGAACTTGTGGGCTGCCCAATCAAGGCAAAAAAGCCATGCGGACAATAGGAGAAGGAAACTAGCCTTTGAAGTGGGAGATTTTGTTTACCTCAAGGTGTCACCAATGAGAGGTCATAAGAGGTTTAACATAAGAGGCAAGCTCGCACCTCGTTATATTGGACCATTCAAGATTTTGGACAAAAGAGGAGAAGTAGCGTATAAGTTGGAGATGCCAGCTCATCTCTCAGACGTACATGATGTCTTTCATGTTTCCCAGCTCAAGAAGTGTTTGAGAGTACCGGAAGAACAAGCGCCAATGGAAGAATTGGAACTAGAGGAAGATTTGACGTATGCCGAACAACCGATCAAAATCTTGGAAACCAAGGAGAGAGTCACAAGGAGCAAGGTCATTAGATGGTGTAAGTTCAATGGAAGCACCACACAGAAAAAGAAGCAACGTGGTAATTGGAGGATGATCTCAAGAAGGAATTTCCCTATCTTTTCTCTTTCGCATCAAATCTCGAGGGCGAGATTCATTTTAAGGGTGGTAGGTTTGTAACACCCTAATTTTCATGCATCATGCCCTACATACACTCATATACATGTTTAACATTAACCCACAACAAGAGGAACAAGTTAAAAATTTGTTTTGGAGCATTTAAAATTGATTTGGAACAAAACCGTACTTAAAATGCAGGAAAGTGTGGACTAGTCTGATTTTACTGAGGACTAGTCCGATTTCTCTCTGACTAGAAAAGGACTTGTCCGTTTTTGCTGCAGACTAATCCAATTTTTTGCACTGGAAACTTTCGGACTTGTCCGATTTTGTGCGGACTAGTCTGATATTCCAAGAATCCTTGAAATTTGCTAAGTCCTTGGACTTTTCCGGACTAGTCCGGTGTTCTAGCGGACTTGTCCGGTTTCCTCTCTGTTTAATGTCGGACTTGTCCGATGTTTGGCCAAACTTGTCTGATTTTCTCTCTGGACGACTTCGGACTAGTCCAGTCCTTTTCGGACTTGTCGGATATTTCGCGACTCCGAGTTGATCTTTTGTTTTACGACTTGTTTCTTGGGTTTCACGTTAAGTGGGCCTAGGAACGTCGTGACTAACTCTTTTAGAGACCGTGTGGGACTCTAAACCGGCCTCTACTCATCCCAATACTCGAAATCCATCTAACCCTAGCCTCCACCTCTATATAAACAGCCCTACCCCTTGGATTGACATCTATTTGCCACTTTTCCACCCACCCAAACCCTAATTCGTGGAGAGCCACCATCATGGAGGGAGAAGAAGATCCCAAGCAAGAAGAAGAAGAGGAGGAAACGAATGAGGATCAAGATCTCCACCAAGTTTTGTTCTTCACCACCAATTCATCCCCAAGTTCATCACCAACCCTAGATCATCAAGATCCAAGTGCTACCTCCAAGTTTCTTGATTCATTGGAGTTCTAAACACCTGGTATACCTTCTATTATATTTTCCTTACAATAATTCAACCCCTAATCTCCGAATTTACGTCGATCTAGAAAACCCTAATTTGCTGATCTCGCAGAATGCGGACTTTTCCGGTCCCTAGCGGACTAGTCTGATCTTTCTGGTTAAATTGGGTTAAATTATTCTAAAATTTGATCTAATCGAATCCAAACCTCTATAAACTTGTTAAAAGCTATTAGAACTAGTTAGTGATCATTAAAAGCAATCTAGTAACAAGTTCTACCTTGCACTTGCATCAATCATGCATGTCATGTCATATTGAGTAATATTTGTGCACTCTTTGATTGTGTTTCTTGTCTTGTATGTTTATTGTGTGGATTAGACGGATTTGCTCTAGAGAGTGCCATGGAGGATCTACAACACCAAGAGTTTGAAGGATTTGATCCTAATCAACAGCAAGAGCAAGGCAAGTGTCCTTGAAGCATATTGATCCTGTTTTGTAATAAATGTTTTGTTTGCAAAATTGCATGCGTGTGTCAATTTGATGGGAATCCTATGATTGGAAGTTGACTAGCTTTGCTTAACCACCCTTGTCACCAGGAATACATGGTATAAAGTCAGGAAAGGTTTTTACCTTTTGTATCGCTTAATTAATTTGGATGGGAAAACTACACTACACATTTAATTATGCATTAATGATATTTTGGTTAACATGAACTTGTTAAATATGATATGGTAATGGGTTATCTAAGCAAGCCTTGTATGTGGATGGGTTGGATGTTATGGTGGTTTGCTTGCTTTAGATCTAAGGATCGGTTCATGCGAGAATAAGCCAAGACTACAGTGCCACCACGAGGCCAAGTATGGGTGTGGCATAGCTGATTAATTTGGGCTTTGTTAATGCTGTTTGGACCATTGTGGATGCTTGGGGAAGGGGTAGTCGGATTGGGTTTGTTGAGGATTGGTGGAACTACCCTGGGATCCGAATGGCTCAAGAGGGGGCCCTTGGTTGAAGATTTGCTCAGTTGGATGCTTCGCCGCCGGTGAAACCTCAGTGGGGTCTGAATAGAGTAGTAATCCCTTTGTAAAGGCTATTTTGTTATCTCTTGGCCATACACCAAAGGAAGTGTAATTGGCGAAAGGGAGGTTCTCTAGTCGCCGACGGGTGATGAAATCACAAACACGTGGGTAAAGTGGTACAAACTCTGCAGAGTTAAATAAAACTATCATGATAGCCGTGCTCCCGGTTATGAGCACCTGGACAACTTCCATGATTAGAGGGAACTCGGTATTGGAATGGTATTTGGGATGGTTATGGTCTGGTAATGGATATGGCTGGTTACGAATTAAATTCTGGTATTGAATATGGTTATTGGTATATGGATGATGGATATGGAATATGGACTGATATTATGATATTACTTATGCTTATGATGGGTTTACTTCACATACATGTAATATATTGCTTTTCAAGTGTTTTAATGTACTTTTCAGCGCTTTGCCATTACTATCCTCGTCATATGAATCAGCCACATGTCATACTTTCCACACTTGCTGAGTACGATAATAACTCACTCTTGCAATCCCTCCCCGCCAACAGTTGCAGGTCAGGATTGGGAGTTTAATGGCGATAATCTGGAGTTCTAGGTCGTGTCTACCGTCAGCTTTGTCTGTGGTGTTGATTGGAGCTGCGCTATACCCTATTGCTTATGCTGCCTAGCTGTTTAGTTTGCTTAATTAGTTTCTTTCCGCTGCATTAGTTGAACTTGTCATAAATATTCATTAGAGGTTGTATTCGAGGATAATCTGGTTTGTGTAATAAAATTTGATAATTAATCTTGTTCTGTGGTAATTTTCTGTATACTCTTTAATGATTTCACTCGTGTATGTGTGATGAACATTCTGGGCAGACATATGTATTAGCTTGGTTTATTTTTCGGAACCGGGCATCACAGTGGTGTTGATTGGAGCTGCGCTATCTCTTATGCTTATTTTGCTTAGTTGTTTATTTAGTTATTTCCGCTACATTAGTCAAGCTTGTCATTAATATTCATTAGAGCTTGTATTCAAGGATATTCGGAATTGTGTAATAAAAGTGGTATATTAATCCTGTTCTGTGGTAATTTTTTGTATATCCTTTTGTGAATGCACTCGTGTATGTGTGTTGAACGTCCTGGGCACACATATGCGTTCACTTGGTTCATTTTCAGAACCGGATGTCACAACAGACTAGCCGTTCAGCTCTCTATTGTCCAAATACACTGTGCATCGGACTAGTCCGATAAACTTTCTGGAACCATATTTCACAGTGCACCGGACTAGTCCGATATTTTATCAAACTAGTCCATTCAAGTTTGTGTAAATCCATTACACTACACACCGAATAAGTCCGTCCATAGGACCGGACTAGTTCGTTGAACCCTCGGATATTCTATAATACATAGCACCGGACAAGTCCGCTCTTCGACCGAACTAGTCTGTTCAACACTCTGGAGTTCAATTACACAGGGCACTGAACGAGTACGAACATCTATCGGACTAGTTCAATATACCTCACACAATTAGGGTTTCTAGTGTTCTCCACATTTCGCGCCGACTTTTACACAGCACAATAACGAGCCCCAGTACAGACTAGTCCGGTCGTTGGGATCCCTAATGGTAACTTTTTTGGAAACCCTATAAATAGGAGATCCACGACCCCACAATAACAATATTCGATTCAAACTATCAAACTCAGAAACCCTAGCATCGGCACCTGTCCCAAGAGCACAAAAACACATGTCCCCACACATCTGAAGTCTTCAAAGGCGAAAATAGATTGAGTATTCAGATTTGGAGTTGGGAGATCGTTGTCTACACGTCGTTGAGCTCTTGGGGTTTGATCTCTTCACACTCGTGCTTTTCTTTGTAATCTTTTCGAGTGTATTTGATCATCATTTCATTTTAGTTCTTGTGAGAGCCCTCAACGTGTGAGGTTGCCCCATAAACTCAGTGATTACCCGTTATAGTGGAATCAAGTCGGCCTTGTGCGGTGACTTGACGAGGGAAAGAGTTTGAAGAGACCCGGCTCTATGTGGGCTTCCTCAACGATGAGTGGATCTCTTTGGTGGGATCGAACCTCAGTAAAAATCGGTGTCCCGTGTCCTTCTTTGTTTTTGCGTCTTCATTAATAAGGGCACATAGTTTATCAATATTGTAACTTGAATTAAGATTGCTTTCCACATGTAGCTTCACAATATTGATTGTTAATCCACGTGATCTTAAAAGTTGTTCAAATTTCCGCTGCTACAACATTTAAATTCCTGGACCAACACTTAATCAACTCTACACACATTGGAACACCGGACTAGTCCGCACCTCCAACCGGACAAGTCCAGTCAATCAAGTATTTGAAAAGGAGATTTTCAAAGCATGTTCACCCCCCTATAGGCCACATTCAATTGGTATCAGAGTGAGGTTCTCCATCGACGAGACTTACTGCGCAGAGAGATCAATGGCCTCTAAGAAGAACAACGAGATCCCGAAGGTGCCCAACACGGAAGAAGAACAAGATACAAAAGACTTGGATGTACTCATGGAAAATGAACACGACGATAAAGAAGTGCGTCACCTTAAGGGACTTCTAAAGATGAAACTCCTGAGCCAAAAGGGAAAAGAGGACAAGAAGACGACGGGGAGTGGTCATTACGACTACTCCCGATATCCTTACAATTACATCCATCTTAATTCTAATAATCATTATATTTCTATTCCCATGGGAAAGCCTTCGCAATTCAACGAAAACTACTACACCATGTGGAAATACAATATGAAAATGCATCTTATCTCTTTGAATACCAGTCTTTGGGATATTGTGTGTACAGGTGTAGATATCACGGATACGGACGAAGAACTTACTCTAGAACAAGAACAAGATATCCACCGCAACGCACAAGTCGTTGCAGTGATTACCTCATCACTGAGTTGGGAGGAGTTCACCAAGATCGATGGATTAGAAAGCGCAAAAGAAACCTGGGATACACTTAAAACAACACATGAAGGGAATAGGTCAGTCCGAGAAGCCCAAATTGAGATGCTTGAAGGAGAATTGTGGAGATTTTCCATTGAAGAAGGCGAATCAACCAGATGAAGGCGCTTATCAACAAGATTCGCACCTATGGAAGCAAGAAGTGAGCTGATCATGAGGTGTTCTAAAGGATGATTAGAGCCTTCATACCAAGAAATGTCACCTTATGCTCAATGATCCGAGAAAGCTCGTGGTTTCACAAAATGACTCCGGATGAACTACTAGGCAAAATCATAAACCATGAGATGATGGAGAAAGAAGCACAATACGTCAAAGACCTAGCTGAGACCTCCTCCAAAAAGAATGAAGTTGCTCTCAAAGCAACTTGCAAGCCTAAAGGAAAGGAAACCCATGAAGCTCAAGACGAAAGAGATACAAGTGATGTGAGCACTGACCTAGATGATGAAGAGATGGTACTCTTTATCAAGAAATTCAAGCGCATGATGAAAAGAAGAAACGGCAACAACTCGAATAAAGGGAAGAGCAAAGAAAAGGGAAAATCGAAGGCTCGATGTACCTGCTATTATTGTGGCGAGTACGGTCACTTCATGGTTGACTGCTCTTATAAAGAGAATAAGAGGAAGAAGGAAATGAAGCCTCAAGAAAAGAAAATCTTCAGAAAAAGAAGGCATGTTCATCATGCGCATATTGGCAAGGAGTGGGACTCAAACGACGAGTCGTCCTCCGATGAAGAAGAGGAGATGGGCATCATTGCCATCCAAAAGCCTACCAAGAGGTCTACGCTCTTCCCGAACATGGGAGGATGGGATACACACAATCAAACTTGCCTTATGGATAAAGAAGGCAAGAAAAAGGTACGACTTACTCCCCCTTGCTAAATTCCTCTATTGATGATTTTGACAGCTCTAGTGAAAATAAAGAGATGTTTAGGGGATTAAGTAAAACTGCATTGAAGAAAATGAAAATTTTGTCAGATGAAATATTTGAGAAGGAGGAGCTTGTCAACTGACAAGATATGCTCATCCGTGAAAGGGGAGGTATCAAGAGGTTGAGGAACTCCTTGAGCTTGAAAGAGAGAAGAGCAAGTCACTTGAGCATGAGCTTGCCTTGAGTATGTAAACTTACTCAAAGCTACAAGACTCACACGTTGCAATCAAGGATGAACTTGCTAACTTGTCAAAAGTTAACAAGATTCTTGAAGTGCAAGTTGAGTCGCTCAAGCAAAGTGACTCCCCCTCCTCCAAAAGCTCACCTTCCAAAGGTGTAAGTCCTACAACAATAGCAACCTGCACATGTTCCATTAGGAAAAATGTTTTCAAACCTGATTCTTCAATTTCTCATGCTAAGCATCCTTCCCAAAGTGGCATCTTTGACAAGGAGAAGATCAAATATGCACTTAGTGCATATATGGTCACTAGACCTCCTAACATCAAAGATGGTCTTAGGTTTAACAAGAACAAACACATGTCCACCAATGTTCATGCTAAGAAGAAAATCACTTTTGTTAAGGAAACATCACGTGAATATGACTTGCAAATACTATATCGCACTTTTGATGCTTCCTATGTACTTATAAAAGACAAGTTAGGACATGTATTCGCTAAATATGCAGGGCCACGCTACAATAACTCAAAAACTTGTGTGTGGGTGCCCAAGACTCTTGCGACTAACCTGAGAGGACCCAAGCAAGCTTGGATACCAATAACCAAGGAATAAATATGTTTTGCAGGCCTACTCCTCCGGTGGATCAAAATGGGTGCTAGACAGCGGATGCAGCAATCATAGAACCGGAGAGAGGAATATGTTCGTGGAGTATGAGTGCAACACAGATCCAAGTGAAGGGATATACTTTGGAGACAACAGCCAAGGAAAGGACCTTGGTAGCGGTAATATTGAAATCTCTTCTCAACATACTCTCTCGAATGTTTTACATGTAGATTCTTTAGGTTATAACCTTCTGTCCATATCTCAGCTACGCGACGAAGGTATAACTGTTTATTCACTAATGAGTGTGTGACCGTTTTTAGAAGAAGCGATGGCTAGATTGCATTCAAGGGAATGTTGAAGGGAAAGCTTTATCTTGTTGACTTAAACAAAGATAAAGATGAACTCAACACTAGCTTGGTTGCTAAAAATAACATGGGATGGTTGTGCCATAGACGGCTAGCCCATGTTGGGATGAGTAATCTGCAAAAACTTCTAAAAGGTGGTCACATCCGAGGTTTAAATGATGTTGTTTTTGAGAAAGACGGGCCATGCAGTGCTTGTCAGGTGGGGAAACAAGTTGGACCACCACATCCCGCCAAGAACGTGACGACTACCACAAGACAGCTGGAACTTCTTCACACGGACCTTTTTGGTCCAATTGCTTATATAGCTGTAACAAATATGGTTTAGTTATCGTTGAAGATTTTTCAAGATTCACATAGGTATTTTTCTTGTATGATAAATCAGAAACTCAGGGAATCCTCAAGAAATTCCTGAAAAGAGCTCAAAACGAACTCTCCTCAACTGGGAAGAATATTAGAAGTGACAACGGGACAGAATTCAAGAAGACACAAGTTGAGGAGTACCTAGATGAAGAAGGAATAAAGCATGAATTTTCGGCACCCTACTCCCCTCAACAAAATGGGGTGGCTGAAAGGAAAAACAGAACACTGATTGAGATGGCGAGGACAATGCTGGATGAATACAAGACATCAGACCGGTTTAGGGCTGAAGCGGTGAACACTGCTTGTCACGCCACAAACCGGTTGTATCTTCACCAACTCTTGAAGAAAACGCCATATGAGCTTCTCAACGGTAACAAACCAAATGTTTCATATTTTATTGTATTTGGTTGCCATTGTTTTATTTTGAACAAGAAACCGAGGACTTCGAGGTTTGCTTTGAAATCTGATGAAGGGTTCTTGCTCGGTTATGATTCAGACGACTACGCCTATCGTGTCTTCAACAAAGTCTTTGGCCTTGTTGAAGTAGCACGTGACGTAGTGTTCGATGAAACTAACGGCTCCCAAGTGGAGCAAGTTGATAAGTGTGTGCTAGATCAATAAGAAGCCCCATGTCAAGCGTTGAGGAGGATGGCACTTGGTGATATTCGACATCAAGAGCAACCACAAGATTAACCTCAACAGGAAAGCAATGATCAAGGGGGACCTCATGCACCAGATCAAGATCAAGAAGATCAACATAACCACTGAAGCAATGATCTAGGGGGAGACAACGAATATGAATACAATGAAGAACAAGCAACTTCACAAGTCCCTCATCCAAGAGTACATCAGAGTGTACAAAGAGATCATCTCGTCAACAACATCATTGGAGACATTGCAAAGGGAGTAACTACTAGATCTTTCAGAGCAAATTTTTGTGAACACTACTCTTTTGTCTCTCTTCTGGAACATACAAGGTAGAAGAACCACTAAAGGATCCAGATTGGGTGATTGCAATGCAAGAGGAGTTGAACAACTTCAAGAGAAATGAAGTATGGGAGCTCGTGGAACGACCAAACGCGAACATTGTTGGAACCAAATGGGTCTTTCGGAACAAACAAGATGAACATGGAGTGGTAAAGAGAACTAAAGCGAGACTTGTGACTAAAGGTTACTCACAAGTTGAAGGTTTGGACTTCGACGAAACTTTCACTCCCGTAGCTAGACTCGAGTCCATTCGTATTTTATTGGCATATGCTACTCACCATAATTTCAAGTTTTATCAAATGGATGTCAAAAGTGCCTTCCTAAATGGACCAATTAAGGAGGAAGTGTACATGGAGCAGCCACAAGAATTTGAAGATCAAGAGCACCCCTACCATGTTTATAAATTGCGTAAGGCTCTCTATGACCTCAAACCAGCTCCTCGAGCTTGGTATGGGTGCCTTAGAGATTTTCTGACTCAAAATGGTTTTAAAATTGGAAAATATGATTATACTTTGTTTACAAAACACTTTTATGATCATCTATTTGTATGTCAAATTTATGTTGATGATGTCATCTTTGGTTCTACTAATATGTTGTTTTGTGAAGAGTTTAGCAAGATTATGACAGACAGGTTCGAGATGTCGATGATGGGCGGATTGAAGTTCTTCTTGGAATTCCAACTGAAGCAATTAAGAGAGGGCACATTCATAAGTCAAACCAAGTACACGTCGGACATCCTCAAGAAGTTCAATATGGACAAGGCAAGCCCATCAAGACACCCATGACAACTAATGGACATCTCGATCTCAACGAAGATGGTACAAATGTGGATCAAAAGGTATATCGGTCTATGATTGGTTCATTACTCTATTTATGTGCATCTAGGCCAGATATTATGCTTAGTGTGTTTATGTGTGCAAGGCTTCAAGCCGCACCTAAAGAGTGCAATTTAACAGCTGTAAAAAGAATCTTAAGATACCTTGTGCACACACCCAACTTGGGACTTTGGTATCCCAAAGGATCCAAGTTTAACTTGATAGGTTATTCGGATGCCAACTATACGGGATGCAAAGTCAATAAAGAGCACGTCGGAGACTTGCCAATTCCTTGGCAGATCCCTAGTTTCATGGTCAACTAAAAAGCAAAACTCCATTGCTCTTTCCACAGCCTAAGCGGAGTATGTTGTAGCTGGTAGTTGTTGTGCACAACTACTTTGGATGCGACAAAATCTAAGGGACTATGGTTACAATCTGAACCATACTATACTCCTATTTGATAATGAGAGTGCTATAAAAATTGCACACAACACAGTAGAGCACTAAAGAACTAAGAACATAGATATTTGTCATCATTTTCATAGAGATCATTCATTAAAAGGTGACATAGTAATCTCACATGTTAGGACTGAAAAACAACTTGCAGACATTTGCACCAAGCCACTACATGATAAGAGGTTTTGCAAGATAAGAAACGAGCTAAATATACTTGACTCTAGAAATGTTGCTTGAAACATTGCATACCTGATTGTGATTTTGATGTTTACTCATTTTTGCAAAAAAAATTGCCCCTTATCTCAATTCTCTCTTGAAAACTATTTAAATAAGTAAATATTGTTAAATTGTGACCATTGTATGATTGTTAATTGCTTACTGGTCATGTTCATCAAGATTATTTGTGAAATAATGTCCTTGAGATCACTATTAGATTAGACAACCAAAATCTAGTTGATTCAATTCAGTTTTGTCCTGCTAACACCAGACTTGTCTGGCGTCAGCACCGGACCAGTCCATTGACACGGACTAGTCCGGCCCTAGTCTGACACACCGGACTTGTCCGGTGTCGACCGGACTAGTCTGGATTTGTCGGGGTTAACCCTAATCCACCTCCAGGAGCTCACCTTCCATCTTCCACAATTTCCATTGCACTCTCTCTCATCCACCATGAGCTCCACATGCGATCTCCACTTCCAGCCATCAAAAATGCGGATCTCTCAAAGGGAAATCTGCTCCTTGGCGCGGAGCGTGTCCACTATGGACTAATCCGACCTCCACTCCACTCCTTCAACTTGAATCTTCAATCTTTCTGTAAAATCTCACTCAAACCCTAGCTCTCAACTTTTCTTGATTTTGGCTTATTTCACTTGATTCCTAGGGCATACATTAATCTTCTAGATGTACTCTGACTCTTTCCTAGTCTCAGTTAATCAATTTGAGCTAGACTTGTTGAAAATAGGAAATTAGGGTTCTTTTGCTAGACCGTACTAGTCCGGTATTCAATTGCCGACAAGTCCGCACTCTAAAAATAGACAACTCCAGTATATAACAATTTGAACCTTTAAATGCCTATTTGCACGTAATATCAAATCAATTCTTATCAAATCCTTGAACTTCCTTATCAGACACGATGTCTTCAGGATCAGATTATAGTTCTTTTAACTATGATCAAGAGCGAGAACGTGCTCGAGTGCAAAGAGCCAAAGAGAGGGTGATGAAGAAAAAACATGACCACAGTGTTCACTCCCCTCCTTCCGATGACACCCTTCCTAATAGAAGGAAAGTGGTAGTGAAGAAAGCACAAGGCATGGACGCTTCTTGGAGTTCAGTGGGGCCTAAGAGAACTCTCAACAAGGGCAAATGACTTTCTAGTGGTCCTATTGGCCCTTTGAAGATGAAATCTCCTAATCACCGTAAAAGACATCCATCTAGTGATGATTTCACTGGCAAAGGGGGTGAGCTAGCTGACAAGTTCAAGAAGGTAGAAGTCTATGATCAGCCCAAACAATTTGCTGATCCATGATTCTTTAGTAACTTCCTTGCTGATTACTATGAGCATGTGTATCTGAAGATGAGGAACCCAGTTATTGAAAGTCAATGGGTCAACATCACCTACCTCCAGTCCAAGATATGCCAAGCTTATCAAAAGGTCCTAGAGACATTGGAGCGACATGGGCTAAAGGATCTTGTCTCTTTCCAGTGGGACTAGAACATTGAGGTCATCACTCAATTCTATTCCACTCTTTACTTTTCTCGTGATGATGGAGACAAAATGATATGGATGACACAAGGAGCGAAGTACAGTGTCACATATGAAGAATTTGCCAGAATTCTTCACCTTGAAGATTCTTTGGAGAATGACATCATCATCCGCAACCTAAAGCCTCTGGAGAAAGATCAGCTTGACTTTCTCTTTGATACAAGGATTTCATTCAAATCTCCAACTACAAAGTACCTGGATCCCTTCTTTGTTATTCTAAATAGGATCCTAAGGAAAACCGTAGCTCCCAAGGAAGGAGATGCAGGGACAATCCAGGGGACACTCAAGACATTGATGAAGGTGATCAACAGGAGAAGGCCCTTCAATGTCTTTGAGTACATGTACAATGACATCGTGAACATCTCCATCACCCCTAACAAGTCCTGTGGCTATGCACCCTACATCATGTATATGATTGAGAAGGTGACAATACTTGAATTTATTAAGGATGTTCCTCATACTGGACTCAGGCCCCAGAAGCCTACTATCTACACTGTCCCCTCTGCTCCTACCTACCTGTAGATTAACAAAGATCTAAGAGGGCTCAAGAAGGCACAAGATCTGAGGCTACTGCTCCTGCTCCTGCTCCTCCACCTCCTAGAGAGTCCTCCAGTGGAATACTGAAGATGCTCTCATCCATCTTTTGCATCCTATCGCAATGTGGAAATCAAGCAACACAAGGAGAGTCTGGCCAATAAGAAGCATCAAAGATATGTGAAGGCCAATATCAAAGCAATCTGTGAGAAGCTGGAAATAGAGCCAATGGGGACACCTCAGATCTCAAAAGACTCTGAAGAAGACATCACGGAGACGACACCTTTAACTGAACAAGAGATGGCTTCATTCGGACTAGCATGCACATCTACTCCTCCTCCTCCTCCTCCTCCTCAAGCACCTGAAGATGAAGAAGATGATGAAGAGAGGATTGAGAGTGAAGGAGGCAATGACGTTGAGTGATTCCTCCCAATTTTTCCCTTTTTGGTGCCTTGATGCCAAAGGGGGAGAGATTGAGACTAGCTGTCTATTGTGTAGTCATTAAGCCATTAAGGACTTGTGACTGTAATTTATTTTTGATGTGCTTAATTTACTTAATGTGTAATGCTTAGTTAATTTTAATTTGATGATTGTTGCTATAACTATTAAGTTCTTATGTATTGCCCATCACATCTTTTTTATCACGCACTTGTTAGGCACCCCACCATAAAGAGTGCATATATGTGAGAAGTTTTTGTTACTCATTTATTGTTCTCATATATGCACATTTTATGAAGGTGAATTTTTACTTTTAATTGTGAAATCTCAATTGGTTGTCATCAATCACCAAAAAGGGGGAGATTGAAAGTGCATCTAGGCAATCCCTTGTGGGTTTTGGACAATTGATGACAAACAAATGAGATCCTAATGAACTTGTTGAGATGACTGCAAGTCAATTCAAATGAGATAGTTTGATGCACTAAAAAAGGTGAAAAATGAAGTGGTGTAGAAAAAGAGAAAAACCCAATCGAAGACTGAAGCGCAAAGTAGATTTAAATGTATACGATGTGTGTGATAGACACATCCCAAGAGCTCAAGTCTTTGCGTAGGGGTAAGGGCTTAAAATCACCTAAAAATTCACAGAGCACCGGACTAGTCCATTCACGGACCGGACTAGTCCGTTCAACTCTCCGTTGTCCAAATACATTGTGCATCGGACTAGTCCGACCATTTACCGAACTAGTCCGATAAACTTTCTAGAACCACATTTCAAAGTGCACCGTACTAGTCCGATATTTTACTGGACTAGTCCATTCAAGTCTCTATAAACCCATTACACTACACTCCGGACAAGTCTGTCCATAGGATCTGACTAGTCCGTTGAACTCTGATGTTCTATAACACATAGCACCAGACAAGTCTGCTCATGGACCGGACTAGCCTGTTCAACTCTCCAGAGCTCAATTACACAGGGGAACGAACAAGTATGTACATCTACCGGACTAGTCCGGTATACCTCACACAATTAGGGTTTCTAGTGTGTTGCACGTTTCACGCTTACTTTTACACAGCACACCAGACAAGTCTGGTCCCCAGTACGGACTAGTTCGATCGCCAGGATCCCTAAAGGTAACTTTTTTGGAAACCCTATAAATAGGAGATGCATGACCCCATAATAACAATATTCGATTCAAACTGTCAAACATAGAAACCCTAGTGCCGCCACCTGTCCCAAGAGCACAAAAACACATCTCCCCACGCATCTTAAGTCCTCAAAGGTGAAAATCAACTGAGTATTCAGATTTGGGGTTGGGAGATCGTTGTCTACACGTCATTGTGCTCTTGAGGTTTGATCTCTTCACACTCGTGCTTTTCTTTGTAATCTTTTCGAGTGTATTTGATCATCTTTTTGTTGTAATTCTTGTCGGAGCCCTCAACGTGTGAGGTTGCCCCATAAACTCGGTGATTACCCATGATAGTGGAATCAAGTCCGCCTTGTGTGGTGACTTGACGAGGGAAAGGGTTTGAAGAGACCCAACTCTATGTGGGATTCCTCAACGAGGAGTAGATCTCTTTGGTGAGATCGAACCTCGGTAAAAATTGGTGTCCCACGTGCTTCTTTGTTTTTGCATCTTCATTAATTAGGGCACATAGTTTATCAATCTTGTAACTTGAATTAAGATTGCTTTCCACGTGTAAATTTACATTTTTGATTGTTAATCCATGTGGTTTTAAAAGTTGTTCAAATTTCTTCTGCTATAACGTTAAATTCCTGAACCAACACTTAATCAACTCGACACACATTGGCACAACGGACTAGTCCGCACCTCCAACTGGACAAGTTCGGTCCATCATGTATTTGACAATTTGATTATGTGTGCGGGAAATTTTTCAAAGCCTATTCACCCAACCTCTAGGCCGCATTCAGGTCTTAGGGAAATGATTCCCCAAGTGCCCCATGTTGACATGGATTTTCACGAATCATATGAATATCCATGGCTTGGATAATTCCAAACACTTCTCCATTGGCTTGGTCTTTATGATCCTTCAATGGGAGGCATAGTTCCATAACCAGCATGTTCACCATGTGAAATGGTGTGCATGCGAAGCTAAAGGAACTAGAGCACTCTTCAATCCACCCCTTGAGCGGAGACTATATTCTCATCCATGATGAATGAGAATACGACTCCTTCAGCTCCAGCACAAAGGTTGTCATGGATTGGTGGACTAACCCATGACATAAATGTTGGATGAGGAGACAACTATCCACCCTACGGTGGAGGCAAACGAAGAAGAATTCTTGGAGCCTCCCCCAAGCTTAGGGATGGATGACTTTGGTTCCCACTAGAAGCTGAAATTCTTTTGCGAAAGGCAATGGTGTTGCCTAGCGGACATTTATTGAGGTACGCCTTGAATCATCTTGCAGTTGAGCACTAGCGTCCTCGTTGGCCATCCCATAAATGGGTTAGCCAACACTACCATGTTTTCACCACAAAATGAGAAAACAAACAAGGGTAATCCCGTCTAATAACTACTAGCACCTATAGCTTAATCACAAGTGATAGCTATCCTTCACTCCTTTGCCTTCCCTAGCTATAGTGCCAGAAATGCTTGTTTATGTTTCTTACGTCACAGATCATCTCCCGAAAGAGATGAGGTCCTCAAGCGCACGGAAACTATCGTGTAACATTTCACCCAAGAGTATTCCGAAGGGTATCGTATTTATTCCAAAGGAAGGAAATGGAGTAAAGTAAACACTACTCTCATGATCAAGCTATGGGATACTAATCAATTATCAAGACAGGGGTATGTTGATAATATATGCATAGTGTGACACACACCTAAGCAATCTAATCTAAAGGTTAAATGGGTCCTAATGGAGCTTAGACTAAGAGTTGGGGAGTTGCTCCTACAATGCTTCTAATATACATATACATAGCCTAGGCTAGATACTAATGAGCATGTCAATGGTGAATTCTTATGCTATGTTGTTCAACACATCGGGCACGGGTTTACCCCTAGCAATACTAGGACGACTCCTGCCAAGAGCTTGTGGCATAGCCGAACGTGGAGGATTACAAAGGACAGATAGGGATGTCACCACCTAATGCCTACCTCTTCAATTCGTGGGTCTACGAGACATCCAACGCTACCTAACTATCCTAGCACCATGCTAGCATATTAAGTAAATACCTTAAGAGCTGCGACACAAGCCATCCTAAGGCAATCAACAAAATCATCGTTGAACCAATGTTGGGACATAGCATAAGTTATTCATACTAACATGATCATATCATAACTACTTAGACTATAGTGGGGGTTTAGAGTGTTTATGATGATAGTTTAATTACAATGAGGCATGATCATAAAGACTATTCCTACCACATAGATGGAATCCACAATCAAACAAGAAACACTTCATCCAAATATATGAATAAAAGAAGACTGAAGATAATATTTTTATTATGCATAAAGTCACAAATATAAGAAAGGATACATGAGCCATACCTTTCCCAACATGGACTTGGGACTAGAGGCTCTCCTCTCTATAGCCTAACTCCACTAAGGACTAAGAGAACTAGTGTATACAATAGAATGATGCTCAAGTGGTGTGTGTTGAAGTGAGGGGTGAGGGGTCCTATTTACAGCTTGGAGACGGATCGTTTCTCGCCACCAAAAGCACGCAAATCAGTCACCCATGACCTCTTCAAGCCGGGAGGAGCCAGCACATGGCGTTTAACCATGTTTTGTGCCCGGACCTAGTCGGCCGACTAGGAAGGTCGGCCGACCTGGTCCTGGCTCCAAACAGTCAGTTCTTCCTCCAGGTGACTGACAGGTGGGTCCCCTTCCATGATATGGGTGCTACATCGTTAGATGGCCTCGGATACTTCTGTTTGTCGGCCATTTGATCCATGTGGTGCCACGTGTCGATGCTTGATTGGCTGGGATGAAATTTTATAGGATTCATCCCCTTGCTTCACTTCAATTCTGTGTAAAATGCCTGCATGCACCAATTTCTCCAAGTACAAGTGGAAATAGGTTAAATAGAAAGGTGATGTGTGCAAGAATTGATATTTCCTTCACATAATTGATTTATATTGACGGGTGAAGTTGGTATATAATAGCCATTAATAGCTGTGTGGGTACGGCGAGCCCCGGAGGGCAGTGATGTCACTTGCTGCGAGGGCACACATCTCCTGTGCTGCGACACCCGAGGACCACGTCTCCCATACAAGGTCTTGTTCCGAGTAGGTGCCTGTCCAGCATGGGGCAAACCTTTGACGTTGAGGGCATTAGCTGCAACTGCAACTAAATGCTCAACATTTGAGCACCACTGCTCCATGGCGGCCGGAGGAGCTCCGGGCGCTGGAGGACGCTGAAGAAGAGTCCACGTTGCGTTCATTGCGTTCTCAGGTTTGTTCGTCGATGCAGTGACCGATGCAAAGACACCATCTTGCTGAGATGGTGGAGGTGGTGGCGGAATGACACCGGTCGAGACAATAGCGTTGGTTGGCTGCTGCATGTTGGAGGGGTTTCCTCCAGCAGGCTGCTTAGCCAAACCAATGGATGAAGCTGCGGTGGAGTTCACCATATTGAGATCTTAGGCGCCCCCTACCTGGCGCGCCAAATGTCGAAGTGTAACAACGACACTTCCCCCTTTACTACTGAAGCGTAGTTCGCGGAGGTTCGTATTCGGTTGGGGCATGCGTAAGATCAAGAACAAGATGATGACACATGAGTTTTTACGTGGTTTAGGCCGCCTGAGCGTAATACCCTACTCTACGGTGTGGTTGTTAATTTTATGAGTATGTAGTGGGTGTATAGGATTGCTTGTATGTGTATTAGCTTAGATGCTTTCTACCGTGCGGTAAAACCCTTTTATATGCTAAGGACTGGCCGTTATAGTGCATGCCTGGACCGACAGGTGGCACCGGCTATATTAATCACCCTATACATGATCTACTGGTATTATAAGTGATTAACAGTGTGATGACATGCCTTAATGGCGGCGTTATAGATATTGACAGTCCTCTGATCGTGTGTCATTAATATTGAATTAATGACGCTTTAATCAGGACTTGTAACAACAATTTGATGGCCTCTTGAATGATCGTGTCGTTGGAGATCTAGTGGTCTTCCTTTTGCTAACTTAGGTATGGAGGTCTTACAGGTGACAGCTCCAAAGCTTCCCTCTGCGGGACGGTAGGTCCGCAGCTACTTGACACGTGGGAGCACTGGAGCTTCCCTCTACTGGGTGTTAGCTCCAGAGCTACTGGACGCGCGGCAGCACCAGAGCTTTCCTGTGAAGGGATGTAGGTCCGGTCGTGCAAGACACGTGATAGCTCCAGAGCTACCCAAATGTGGGAGGCGGGCCAGTGCTGCGGGACACGTGTTGCCTTCAGAAGTCATCAACATTGCCACGCGGAACTCCATGACTTTATCCATAGTACCAGGGGTACCTGATATCCAGAGTACCGACGGGTACCTGATATCCAGGGTTCCGATAGTAACATTATTGGGAAAACATTTTATCTCAGAGTGGATCAAAACATACTAGTGATAGTAAATGGATTCAGAAAGGGGCAACATACTTGTTGGATAGCCAACAATTATGGGCATATTATACAAAAAAATACAGTTTTATGTTGTTGCTAGAATGATCAACATTATTGGTGACTACAAGAATTGTTGGTTATGATTACTATAGGACGCAACATAAAAATTTGAAAAATTTTGTGTTATACAGAACGGGACTATTGTTTTTTCTGAAAAAAATACAGTATGGAAACGCCTACCATGGTAGTTGATAATATATATTATAATAATCGAGATGGTAAGATAGAACGAGTAACACCACCAAACCTTACACGACTATACCGTAATGCACTGCAAGGATTCCGGTTTATCGCAACGAAAAAATTTGTCGCAATAGGTTGTTTTTCGTCGCAATAGGTCGTTGTTGCAACGAAAAAGAGCGTGGCGATAGTTTTTATGAA
Source organism: Tuctoria greenei (assembly GCA_036927565.1). NCBI lineage: Eukaryota > Viridiplantae > Streptophyta > Magnoliopsida > Poales > Poaceae > Tuctoria > Tuctoria greenei. The sequence continues at coordinate 93,710,736 of JAYESD010000001.1, forward strand.
TTGTTGTAATAATTCTCGAGGCGATAGGTTATTTTCGATGCCTTGGCATCCGTGGCGAATAGGACGCTATTGCAACGGTTTTACATCGGTGGCAAATAGGACGCTATTGCAACAGTTTCATGTATTGCGACGATTTAACATATCGCAAAGAATTGTACGGTATTGCAACGGGTTCATGATCATGGCAAATAGTTTGGTATTGCAACTATTTCATATTCGTGGCCAATAGTATGTTGTTACAACGATTTAGTGTATTGTGACAATTTAACGTATTGCAACAAACAGCATGGTATTGCAATGATTTCACATTCGCGGTAATTGTATGTGGTTGCAACGATTTAACAGGCGTGGCAATAGTACGGTATTGTTACAATTTCACATTCGTGGCAAATAGTATGTTATTGCAACGGTTTGGCGTATTGCGATGATTTAACATATTGCAACGAATAGCATTGTATTGCAACGATTTCGCAGGCGTGGCAATAGTACGGTATTGTAACGATTTCACATTCGTGACAAATAGTATGTTATTGCAACGGTTTACCGTATTGCGGCGATTTAACGTATTGCAACGAATAGCATTGTATTGCAATGATTTCGCGTTCGTGGTAATAGTACGTGATTGCAACGATTTTCACATTCGTGGCAAATACTACAGTATCACTACAGAAAACGCGACAATAGACGATGGCCAGATTAATTGACGACGGGGCTGTCATCTTTTACGTTATTGACGACAGTCGTTTTCAGCCGTCGTCAATTCTGCTGTAATTGACGACAGTTAAGCAAGTACTGTCGTCAATTATTTAAAGATGACGGTTGACCGTCGTCGATTATGGCCCGCCGCCAATGTGGGCCGAAACCCAGCCCACCTGAGCCTGTTATTGACGACGGTTAACCTAGTACCGTCGTTAATAAATTAAAGACGACGGTCAACCGTCGTCAATAAAGGCCAAAACCTGGCCCACCTAAGCGGTTATAGACGACAGCTAGGCAATACCGTCGTCAATAAGTCCATAATTGATGACGGTGGGCATGTTACCATCGTCTATTAGATTTAGAGATTATTTGCCAGGCCGCACCTCTTCGTTTACATTTACGCGTCCCCACTCCTCGCCACGCCGCCGCTCCCGCTCCTCGCTGCGCCGCACCGCCGCTCCCACTCCTCGCCGCGCCGCGCCGCCACCCCCGCTCCTCGCCACGCTGCGCCGCCGCCCCCGCTCCTCGCCGCACCGTGCCGCCGCCCCCGCTCCGCGCCACCGCCTCCGCTCCGCGCCGTCGCCCTGGTCGCGCCACCATGACACCGCCGGCTGTCAACCGGGAAGGACCCGACAACTAGGTATGCCGCTTCCCCCTCCCCGCGTTCATGCAATCGTAGGCATAAGTTGGATTACGTGAGAAACCTGACTCAAACAAAACCTAATAAAAATGAAATGAATTCTTCATTGAGGATTTTTTTCCAGTTGATTCGTGGTCGTATACTGTTCTTACTGGGGGGTGATAATGAGTTAATAATGTTATACCTTATTTAACCTAAATGTAGGCAAAGTGCGAGTGTACATATGCACATAATAGGTTTAAATGCTGAACTGAAGTGACGGCATGCTGTTTGTTGCATCCGTTAATTCACCGATAAACCTGATGTGTTTCACATATAACACAACATTTTACTAATTCTTTACGCGTGTCCGTTCCCCGTGAATGATTGCAGGTGCCCTTTCCACATGGTACCCTTTCATTTTTTTTCTCGGGGCCCTGATGTATGGATCTAGTCATGAATGGCATGTCTTTGGTTAATGACACCATTTCGAGTAAATCTGTTGGTTCTGGATTAAAAAGAAGCCATGCAATGCTTGTATCGAGGAAGCTTTTCTCGTGACATGTGCTTTGCCTTGTTTTTTATTCATCTGATCTCTGCTAGTATTGAGATATAATTAACTTGGTAGAAGAATCTTGATTAGTAGTTAACAGTTCCCCTCTTGCGGGTTTTCAAAAAAAAAAAAAATTAATTCCCCTCTTGCCATGTGCAAGCAGTTTCCTTCAGTGTTCAGTCTGCACTTCTTGTGTGTGACTGTAGTGTTTGTATTATCTTTTTTTATTTTTGATTAACTTGTCGGATATAACAACTTGGCAAAAAAAATTGATGGGCTAAGAGTACACTATTCTTTTGAAGTTCTAATTCACTAGTCAAACTGCAATTATTAGTTTATTAAGTAATTCTTAGTTTATTATGTGGTTCATCAATAATTGTTTATTATTTGTAATTCTTTATTAGTTGGTTTGTTTATTAATATGTAAATATACGGGTTTTGGGCTGGCCCGGCCCGACACAACACGACACGGAATAAATACGTTGGTGCCGTATAGACAATTGTAGTGGTAATGTATGCGTCGAGACGACACGGAAGCGAACGACGATGGTGAGGAAGTCAATCACCCGCGATTGCGCAGACGGTGGATCCGGACGTGGAATTGTCATCTAAGACCAACTTTACTCCTCTTTCTCTCGTTCTTTCCTCTTGTAAATGACTTAACAATGAAAATGAGGAACGTAACCTATAGCAATGCGTCACCCGTTTCGGATCGGCACGTCTCACATGCTATTGGCATGTGAGACGTGAAGATTCGGAATTGTCCCTTTTTGGACAGCCTGGAAGTGACCGAGGGGGCGTGGCTTGTGACGAGACACGGGTCTGGATCTGGACGAGATTTCGATGACATAACCCTATTGTTCTCTGCTGCACCATTTTCGGGCGTGCAGTGGAGAACAACGGGGTTATGCTGCCGAAATTTCGTCCGGATCCAGACCGCACGTCCCGTCATGAGCACGCTCCGCTCGGTCACTTTTGGGTGAGTTTAGGACCTATCTGCCTAGTTATATGGCCGTGACATAACATAACAATGAAACTAATAATGATTTATCTGCTTTGAAGGTATACCCTCAAACATGGCTGAAGATCGCACTTGGATGTATACTGGTTGGAAAAAGGATGGGAGTCACTCAGATGAGTGGTTCACCAAGACGGATGCTTTCATACAACGAGCTTTTTCGTTGTCAAACAACAGCAAGGTGCGGTGCCCATGTATCAAATGTCAAAATGCGAAGTGTTTTGACAAAGTGACATTGACGTTCCACTTGTGTCGAAATGGTTTTATGCAATGTTATGAGTTATGGACCTTTCACGGCGAGACACCTTCTCAAGCCGTAGAAGATCGAGATGGGGATGATAGCACTGGTGTCGATAGGATGGATGAGATGCTTGAAGCCATAAATCCTGAGTTGACGGAGGATTCTCCTACAACGGAGGCAAAGGAGTTCTTCGATCGTCTCAAGACATTAGAACAACCGGTGCATGAACACACCAAAATGACGATCCTTAATTTCATGACTAGATTTATGGAAGTTAAGAACAAGAGGTTGATGTTGAGGTTGATGTTGTTTACCAAGAGCAAGAGTTGCCGGACTCTTTTGTTGTCGAGCCTGGTTTAGGATCGATGACTTAGTTGGAGATGCAGAAGATGTAGAAACTCCTAATATGCGAAAACAAAAACGAAAAAAGGCAACTTCCACGACAGAAGATCGATGGTCCGGTTTACGGAGTAGAGTACATTAGCGTGATGCTGATGAATTTTAAAATTGAGTACAAGTAACGTTTGCTTCATCTCTTCTTTCTTCTTCTATATTTTCCATTACATTCTTTAACAATTTTTTATTAAACAAGATGTCGTTGAGGAGCAGCAGACGACGAGGGACAGAGGCACGGAGCTTTCTGTCACCGAGAGCCACAAGAGGAGACGAGGTCTTCCAGGGCAGTCAGCTTAGTGGAGGTAGACGGGCTCAGTTGGTGAGCCATCTGCCGCAGTCGTCACGTGGCCAGGTAAAGAACATTTAATTACATAAATTATATAATTAATTCTTTATTCTCTAATATGAATCTTTGAAAATTGTCAGGACGACTCTATGTCCGAGGACTCAGAGGCTAGGATGCCTCTTTTGGTGCCTGCTTTGGAGCCTCCTTCGGTGCCTGTTTCAGAGCCTTCTTCTTCAGTGCCTACTTCAGAGCCTTCTTCTTTGGTGCCATCTTGTTCAGAGCCAGTGCAGTCGGGTGACCCCACTTCTGGGTAACCTGATGTGGAGCTAGCTGCACAGCGACGGACTAGGAGGAGCCACTACGTGGCTCCTTCTCCGGCTCCTGCAAACCTGAACGATCGGATCGTTATTCGTCCTATTGGCGAGAAGTAAGTAAATCTTTAACAATTCAGATATTTAAATGTTTATATATATACTAATTGAGAATCATATATCAGGGCTTGGGAGGATTGTTCGTTCTCTGGGCACGGACACCACAAGCTGGTGAATTCGGTCTTGGGCAGTCTTGTCCGTTTGCACTACCCCGGTGTACTGATCGGACAGCCTGCCACGTCTTGGGACCATTACGCTACGGCCCAGGACCTTGCTTACGGCAACCACCAGGAGGCTGTGTGGCACAACTTTATGGTAAGTATGAACAAATATTTGTGTAATACATATTTATTATAAATTAAATACATTTACTTGTATATCTGTTCTTCCAGGCACGATACTGTTTGGAGAACGAGGCCGAGCAGACGGATCAAGCTCGTCTCGTCTTCCATAACTGCACCAGGAAGCTCGTGACTCAGTCACTATCGACGGCTCGCATTCAAGCTACGAATGTGTATTTCAAGTTGCATCCGGAGGAGGGTCAGCCGGGGAAGTACAAGGAAGGTGCCGACAAGTACTTGACGGAGGCGCAATACGTAGAGGTAAAGTGTTTATTGTACTTTACTTTATTATATGATTGTGATCAATGCTTTCATTTAATAATAAAATGTGTGCAGGTCGGTGTATCGTGGCTTGACAGCCATCCGAACGCGTACCGTGCCTTGTGTGCTCGTTGGGGGAGCCAAAACTTCCAGGGCGTGTCTAAAACCCGTCGAGAAAGTAGAGGGACGGACAGAAAACACCGTATGGGTGGGGACGGCTACATACGTCTTGCTAAACAGATGGTAAGTGTGACTTGAATTCTATTTAAGTAATTTTATATTCTTTCATTGTGCTAACAAGTATCGATAGGAGCACGAGAGGGGTCAGGAGCCGTCACCTATTGAGGTGTGGAAGAGGGGTCACTTGGGAAGTGACCCGTCACAACCTGAGCAGCTGTCTTCTCAGATGGTGACTCAGACATTGGTGAGTTATTTTGTTAACTTAATTGAATTTTCTTTAATAATTTTAATAATGTTATTTTACTATGTTTCCAGGCAAAGTACGGGCAGGAGGCGCGGAGGCTTCGAGGCGAAGAGTTCGATTGGCAGAGCGCGCCAATTGTCCCCGAAGCTGCGTATGCAATCGGTGGTGGGAAACCTCACGGACGGTGAGTTTTGTTAATTTTATTTTACTGACACGAACTTTGAGTTACAAAAATTTAATCATCTTACTTTGTTGTGCAGGTTGGCCATCTTCGATGGATTGGTCGACTCGAGGCAGGCGCGGGCTTCCTCGAGAGCCTCTTCATCGCAGCAGGGCGGGTCCAGCAGCAGCGGTACCGGACGAGATCTGGAGCTCCAGAGTCTTCGGGAGGAGCTCCAGAGGATGCAAGAAGCGCTCCGGACTAGGGACGAGATGCTCCGGACTAGGGACAAGATCCAGGCAGCGGCACTTAGGGCTAGGGACGAGTATCAAAACTCGTACATGCTACAATGGCAAGCTGCCTTCCAGGTAAGTTCTGAATGTTGTACTTAACATTTGTAATATACAAATGACAGTTATAATGATTTGATTTGTATTCGCAGGCTATGAGCGCAGGACAGCCGGCTGTGTTTCCGCAGTGGGTGCCACCATCGACGGAGCTGCCACTGGTGCCGACGACAGGAGCACAGGTACAAGATTATTCAAAATAACTGAAACTAGATAAACTTGTTCAAATTTAGTAAAATATGCATTTTTATACTTATAAATTGTCTAACCACACTTGCATATCACAGGGATCGGGGACGGAGGCTCAAACTCCGTCGCCCCAAATCCCGGTGCTTAGACGACTGCCGGAGGATGACTTTCTGAACTCCGGCGGCAGCGGACGGGGTAGCGTGTGATAATCAGGTCAGCCTTTTTTAAATCTACTTGCATCCTTTCGTTTCTAATGTAATGGAATGCCAGTCTCTTTGCATCGTTGTATAGGGAATTAGGGATAAAAGGGAGAGCAAAACTACTTGAAAAAAAACAAGTACACGGCTGATCTACCCCCACGGACTGCCAAATTTCGTAGTAACTGCGAGCTTCTCTTTTGGTGCTACATAGCAGGCACAAAAATGATCATAGTAGTTTTTTTAGCTCAGTTTGATTGCTTCAAAATTTGCATCAAAATTACAGAATCGGCATGACCAGAACATATATTGGATCTTCTCCCGGGTCGGAGAGCACCCTATGCAAAGAGCCAGATATGTTTTTTTGACTGATCAGTGAATGCCTTTACTAGCTTCCCTGCAACCTTGTTGCATTTGGTTATAACCATGGGACCGCTTGTATCACAATCTAGCCTATTGGCAAGGTGAAGGTTCGGTTAAGTTGCTGGGTCATCTGCAGGGCCAAAAAAATGAATATTCCCATATACCTATAGTTAAAAATAGAGAAACAATAATATCAGGAAAATAAACAGTGAAACAACAATAATCATGAAATTTAGAAGGCAAGAGAAAATCTGATTTTATCAGGCTATAAAGTCAAATATTTGCTTGCAGCTAGAAGACAAATAAAGGCAAAAGGTTTTACTGCTAACCAGTCACAAGAATTTCTTTGTATTTTGGAGACCAGATGAGAAAATTTGCATTAAGTGTGTTTTACTCCTGTGCTAACAAACAGTGGCATGAACATTTTCCAATGCACCCTGAACCCCCCGCGCCCCATGATCCATTAGGTGATATAGGTCAGAATTGCTGCTAAAATCAATTGGAGAAAGTACGCTGCCTCCCCTTGCAACTTGTTTGGTTGCAGACAATGACATAATACTGTGAAGCTGAGCTCCTAAACAGCATATAGTTTCTACATCTGCTCAGGGATCTGCTACACATATAGTCTAATACTAGAAGAAGCCTGTTGTTCTGTGGCAGAAATGTACTCGGAAACTGCATTTTTCTGTTGTAGGGACAGCATGCCATACAAATAGGATCGGGGGGACACTTGCAAGTAGGAATCATTCAGGAAAATAATGAGAATCAGCACTTGAATTTGGCTCGTAACTGCGCTGACTTGGGTGTCTGGTTTCCAGGTTATGAGCTGGTTTATGTATGCTTATGCCAAAATAAGCACGCGACATGCCAAATATGCCAAAAACAGATGTGATTTATGTATGCTTATGCTGATTATTAGCTGGTGGTTTACCTGTTGCTGATTATGAACTTTTTGTTGTTGCTTTGAAGCAGGGGTAAGGCAAGGCAGCGGGAGGTTGGAAAATAAAACCATAATGTTGGAGTCAGACTTCTACTTTGTGATCGCGAATCTGTTTTTGAGATAGTGTCTGATAGTGGGTAATCGTAAATCTGTTTTTGAGATAGTGTCTGATAGTGTGTTGTTTGTGATCTGTGAAATGTAATATCTATGAAATCTGTGTAATATATGTGTTTTGGTTTTTTTTTAAAAAAGTAAAAATAATAGACGACAGTTATTCTGGGGCCGTCGTCTATAAGGAACTACTAGAGACGACGGCCCTTGAAAACCGTCGTCTTTAGGGGGCTTATAGACGATGGGTTACACGCAAACCGTCGTCAATAATTGTCGTTATAGACGATAGTTCCTCCTCGGCCATCGTCAATAATTGTCCTTATAGACGACGGTTGAGCGGCGACCGTCGTCAATAAGGTTTCCACACTGACTCGTGGACGGAGCTAACTTAATGACGATAGCTAAGGTTGGCCGTCGTCAATTAGTTTATTGACGACAGTAACCGTCGTCTATAAGTTTATTGACGACAAATAATAGTAGACGGCCGAGAACCGTTATCTATAAGTTTATACCATCGTCTATAACTTATAGACGACGGTTTCGGCCTTATAGACGACGGTTCACGGCCATCGTCTATTATCGCGATTCCTGTACTGTATTGCAACAATTTTCACAGCCGTGGCAAATAGTAACATATTGCAACGAGTTATGGTGTAACGACGATTCACCATATTGCAACGAATATCACGGTATTGCAACGATTTCACATCCGTGGCAAATAGTATGATACTGCGACGGTTTAACGTCCGTGGCAAATTGTAGGTTAGTGCAACGAGTCAACAAACGTGGCGAATAGTACCATATTGCAACGATTTCAGATCTGTGGGAACTAGTATGGTACTGCAACGATTTCGTATCTGTGGCGAATAGTTGTGTATTGCAACGAGTCCAAAAACGTGGCAAATAGTACCGTATTGCAACGATTTCAGATCCGTTGGAACTATTATGGTACCGCAATGATTTCGCATCCGTGGCAAATAGTTTGGTATTGCAACAATTTCTTATCTGTGGCAATAGTGTTTTAATGCAACGTTTTCTGAGTCGTTGTCAAATGTTTATACTACAACGTTTTGCCATTCTATTGCCACGTTTTATCATCTGTATTGGCAGTAGCTTCCTATTTCAACAATTTATCATTCGTGACAAGAAATTTGTAATGCCACGTTTTATAATTAGCAGCAGTAGAACACGAATGCACCATGTTTGAAAATTAGTGGCAACAGAATCACAAGTTTAACAATAAACATCCATCAATTTTACAACACGCATAACAACACCTAAGGATTACTTAAGTGACGTATTTGCATGCTAAGAGTTTTTCCTAAGCTGACCGGGCCTAATTGTTGGAGCAGGTGGCTTTTGGCGGTTCCTTATTTGTTGGACCTTCTGTGGAGTGGTCGCCATCATCATTTTTTGCATTTCAGCCAATGAGGCGTGCATGTCCTACAGGTCCTTAGCTGTCTGTTCACGATCAACTTCTATCCGACCTTGTAAGTTCTGGACTTCAACGATTAACTCTTAATTTTTCTGGTTTATACAGTCCATCTGGGTGTTTAAGCTATCATTTCTTCCTTCCAAGTCCTGCACTATTTCATTGAGGCCTGCATTTCTAACTTCTAAGTTTCGAACTTGGTCGTTGAGGTGTTCAGACATCTGGATACGCATACGTTCACGTTATGGACATGTTGGGTTAGCCATATAACCACGACCCCGAACCTGTGATCCTGCACAACCGATTGAGGATCTATAACAACGCTAGAAGATGTAGTTTCTCTCCTCATTTGGAATTGGGCCTCCCTGCTCAGCTTCCATCTCGTCCACTTGGGCACGTGCCTGGATCTATATACGGAAAGAAAAGTCACATGTAATTTGCAAATATTTATTTAATTGGGGACTGTTTGAAGTGTTACTCACATGTATAGCCTCTGACAGCTTGTTTGTCCAGTTACCGTTCAACAAATGGCTTGCCTGCCACAGTTATATGTCATTGGGTTCTTCTCCGATCTTTGGGTCTCGCTACATAAAATAAAAGTAAACTTAAACATGTCGGTATACATATTGTTTGCAGCGCAAAGAAAAAGCGTGATTTATTTTTCATACCTTCTCGTAACTAGGGTGGGCATAGGATTTGGAGACAAGCAGGTGACACGCCTTTTGTCTTCTTCGATTTCGAGAATTGGTCCTTCTTATTGGTTGCAATAATTTTAAGAATTAATTCCACAAATGAAAGTAAATGAAATATTTTCTGTATGATGCGAAGCTATTAAAAAGTTAGCTGACCTTGAATCGCTCAGACCCAAAATATTCTATTATGTGCAACCACTCGGGTGTCGTTACGTCAGCAGGCTGGTTTCATATACGTTATTCATCGGTAGAATAACTCTTATAGGTGGCATGCAAAGTCGAGCACCACCCCTTGTAGAGCTCACCAGAAATTTTCAAAATTTTTCTTGCACTCTCCAGTCTGACCTCCATGTCCCAGGAATCCTGTACATTGTATAACAAGTTGTTGTAAATGTACAGGATGGAGATTGCAAGAAAAAATGCTTGTGTGGGGGTGTGACAACACTAACCAGAATGTCTTGTACTATATCTCTCTTGTTACTATAGCCATCCTTTGCCCACTTCGTTGCACCGGTGAGGGATTCATGTCTTTTTTTAAACATAACCACATCATCGACAAAGTGCCGCTGATTAATACCAACCGCAGCACCCAACCTAGCGGAGAACTGAATTGGTAGCTTCACATGTTGCGTTCTACTAACTTGTGATGCATAGCGTATTCTAGCAACCTTAAGTCCTTTAGCCACACTTCTTCTTAGCTTCCTTCCTTCTGTTACATTGATCCAAATGGTAAAAGATTAAAGAAAATTACCGCCTGAACAAGTTTAGTATCATGTACAAATAGTGTGAAAAGAAGAAAAGTCTGATGTTCATACCATCTTCAGGACGAGTGCGGCAAATACGAGCGTGGGAGGACCGCGTCGTGCCAGCACCATTTTGTTCTGAAGTACTCCCTCCTGGTTTATATTAATTGTCGCCCACAAATGAATTAAAAATGAACTACTACAGTAGTTAGGACTGTCCTAACGACACCTATTTTGATGGGGGGTTACATTATTGACTTCTTTGTTGCTGTTCATACCCTAAAATGATCCATCTGCTACACATGTCAGTGGCGGTACGCACTCGTAGTACTGCAGAGGATTTTCAGTCCATGAGTGTAGCAGGCAAGACTGTGAGGGGGCATGCAGCTGGCAACACTAGACTAGACAAAGGTAGGGTTCGCCGGTTCGGTCTGACTGACATCAGCCGGAGCGCGTCTCAAAGAGAATTATTAGTTGCAGGGCAAGTAAAGAACGGCAGCGGTAGCAGGTGACAAATGCAAGACAGATAAGGCAGGCAGCTTGCGGATTGAAATGCTCCGCAGTACTGCACCGGCATTAGCTGCCACTAACATGTGGGCCCATGAGACATCGGGTCTACTTGTCAGTGGCGGCTACTGCAGGTGCAGTACTACATAGTGCCAGCTTGCGACAATCAACAAAGCGAGGGTTCGGTCTCGCCGAAACCCTCGAGGAGGATTGGTGACAGGGCAAGTAATGGCCAGGGATTTGCGGGCGGCGGGGTAATCATGGCACGCGAAGGATGGGACGTGGCGATGGGCGAGGTAGACGCGTTGGAGAGGACACTGAAGTGACCAGTAGCAGGGCGTGGGCGTGGGTGCCGGTGCCAGCCAGAGTGGCCAGCGGCGAGAGAGCACAGCGTGGAGGCATAAAAAAATCATGCCATCACACAGGCTGATGAACTATTAACTATAAAGACTAAGTACTACTAAGAAAGTAGAATCGCAAGGCATGCTAAAACAATTAGTAGAGCCTAGGAAAGAATGCAGATGACCATGATACACCCATCATCAATACATCTGAAGGAAAGAACATAGTCTCTCAAAATGCTCCAAATTCAACGCCAAAGGAGTAGAGTCTAAAACTAACACGCTCTGCCAAAACAAATAGCACGGTAGAGAGGTAGGTAGTAATGTGATGTGATATGGGTAGTTGGAAGCTACTACCGAGGATAGAGTTGGAGTGGGACATTTTAAGCTCCAAAAGTAAAATTACGCTGGGGCGGAAGGAGTATTTCTGGTTTGTATATCTAAACCTGTTGTTGGTTCATGCACCGTAGTAGTACCAGGGAGTGAAGAACCTCGGGGTTCCTGAACATCATGTGCTGCAATATTATCTGCGTACCATGCACACGATTTAATGTTGTCTAAATTTGTTTAATTTTGATAGTAAACACATTTATAGTTATACCAGGTGCTTGTTGGCCACCACGAATGCCTGTAGACGACATCACAGTTTGATGTCTTGTTCCTAATGTAAAGAGCATTGTAAGTAGTTATTCCAAATAACAGTAATAACGTCAGATTACATGACCAACGTAGATTTTGGATCGGACGGTGTGCTTTCTATAAACTGCAGTGTTTGTTACTAACAGAGGAATTAGAAAAGAAAGAATAGAAAAAAACGTACGATTCGAGAAAGCCACAAGAATGAAAAAAGTGAAAACCATGGGAACTAAAAATCTTTGGAATACAAATTTGTAAAACAGGAATGAGAGTACAAAATTTGGAGTGGTTGATCAGATAACCCATGCGTCATTTACTTCTAAATCTAGAAATTACATACTACTACCTCTGGTTTTTAGTATTTGTCATTCCCGGCCAGGCATTGAACTAGATATACACTATCATAATAACTTGTCGGAGCAACATTTATTTAGGGACAGATGTAGTGTGTGTGTGTTTGTGTGTATATATATATATATATATACACATACATACATACATAACTAAATTCGTGAAACAGAAGACCACATTTCTTCTTTGTTAATTTATTTAATCTTTGTATATCAGGATGGATCGTATATAACTTAACTAGGCCAACACTACATGGATCGTGTAGAACCAAGCCAATATAGCTCTATAAAAAGACGGCATGGATCGTGTAGTTTACCTAGTACAAAACTGGAGTCCGGGATGCGATGTCGCAGGGAGGTGTCGGCAACGAAGAGGTTCAGTAGAGCCCGTCAAACTTTGTTTCCCGGCGTTGTACCCAGGAGTCAACACCACCAAGAGCTTCGATGCGTCACTGCGAGATCCATGGGGGAAAAATTGTAAAAACCGTGGGAAATAAAAACATGGGAATTTCTTAGGAATACAAGTATAGAACACAGGACAGAGAGACAACACATTTGGAGTACTGCGAGATCACCGGAAGGGCAGGGCAGCGGTGTGTCGGGAACGGAGGCCAGTGTTTCCATTTATACTCATTGTGGCTGAAATAGGGTTACAATAATAGGCGGGACTGAAATTGGAGGCGCATGTATTGAAAATTGAATTGTCAAAATCTCAAATGTGGCGCGCCAAGTAGAACGATAAAATTTTCGTGGGAGTGGAGAATTTGATGCAAGTCGTGCCCTTCTGCACGCATCCAATCGTGAATAATTACATCTCATGTCGCGTTGATTCTTGCACATGGCTGGTGCGTGTAGCTAGAGGGGTAGACTTCATCTTAGGACAACTTGCTCGCTTCTTAATTCATCTTTGTTGCCATGCATGGAGATCAAAATCTAAAAGCAGTCATCTGCTAGCTAGTGGGACATTCCAAAAAAATACGAAAAAAAAATATGAATCGCCAAATGTATACATATGTGCTAATGCAAACGATATGCAAATAAAGCCAAGTGCATGAAACGATGGTAAACAATCAGCATTTTATAACATTAATGACAATGAAATGATAACATGTACTATATATTATTACATACTAAAAATATATTTTCCCATGCGCTGACTACAAATGAAAAAATTGAGTGAAAGAACACAGAAGCGGAGAAACGCAGCCTCAACCACGATCTCAATGGAGTTTCAACCAAGAGTCGTTGATTGTCGCAACACAACGAATTCTTGGCTAGACATTGAACAACAGTTATCTCGCCCCTTTTTCAGAAAGGAGATGCTTTTCGATACTCCATAGGACGCATTGTTCATGAACAGAAAAGACATTTATCATTAAAATAGAAACAACACATATATTACAAACAAGAACTACAAAAGCACATAGAAGACAAGAAAAAGAAAAACCACAAATACTACTATACGCGGAGTCGGAGGAGATCTCCTCCACCTCCTCCTCTGCTGCTGCTGCCGCCGCCACCTCCTCCGCCGCCGCTGCCGCCACCGCCTCCTCCGCTGCCGCCGCTGCTGCCGCCTCCTCTAGCAATTGAGTTTGAAGCTTCCGGGCGATGGTCCGCAGAAGATGCTACCTCAGCCACCTCCCCGATCGTCTCGTAGAGGACATTGAGACGACCGGCCACAAACCCTAACCGGAAGCAGTAGTGGCCGACGGTGTCCATGCTGGTGCAGACGGGAAGTTTCCCAAGACCCAGATGCTCACACGAGCAAGATGTATCAGAAAATACATCCCGCGCCAATATGTCGAGCTTTTTTTCTCACCCGGTGGTGGCGGAAAGGTGCTCGGTGGCCTCCTTCAGGCGTCGATCAAGTTCATTGAAGCGGTGTTCGACGAGGCGGACAGTCTCCTGAACCCAAACGGGATGAGGAGGTGCGGGCGCTGTGGGCGGAGAAGGGGAAGGAGGAGGTGCGGGCGCCGCCTCCAGTTCCACCGGCATTGGCTTCGATGAAAATGGAGAAGAAGGAGGTTCAGAGGACGTCGACGGCCTGGAGCGCTTGGGTGCGGGGCTACCCATTTGTGCGGTGACGGAGTTGTGGAGAAAGAGCGAGAGGTGGTCGGCGATGGTGCGGCGGTGAAGGAAGATATGTTTGGAGGCTACGATCGATGGAGATGGAGTGGTGCGGCGGAGACGCAAGAGGATGGGTGTGCCTTTATAGCGGGTCCTCGTCCCGTGCGAGTGGAGATGATCGGACGCTTTGAAAACTGCACTTTCAAATTAATCCAAACCGCGGTTGGCTTCGATCTCCGCTTCACACGCAGTTTTTTAATATGACATGCAAAGGGTCCAGGGTATGCAGTGGCCCACCAGCATACTTTGGAGTTCTGTCCGGCGGTGTTTCAGTTTTTCAGTTCTAGTTTTTAATTTTTACACGCAACCCAAGGTATATGCAATGTTCCAATTTTTTTCAGTTTGTCACGCAAAATACCTCGATCATGTTTCATGAAGTTACGCGTTTTCTCTTATTTTTTGAAAGATCGTCATATATATATATATATATATATATATATATATATATATATATATATATATATATATATATATATATATATATATATATATATATATATATATATATATATATATATAGTTGAAAGATCGTCAGAAAACACAAGAAAAAAGTACAACACGATGAACACACCACACATTCATGCATTCATTAACACACACACACACACACACACACACACACACACACACACACACACACACACATATATATATATATATATATATATATATATATATATATATATATATATATATATATATATATATATATATATATATCACAAACCCTCGTTCATGTTTTCTCAGTTTGACATGCAAAAGACCTCGATCATGAATGTTTGATGATGTTAGGTGTTTTCTAATTTTGTTGAAAGATCGTCATATTTGAGACTCGTT
Organism: Tuctoria greenei; assembly: GCA_036927565.1. NCBI lineage: Eukaryota > Viridiplantae > Streptophyta > Magnoliopsida > Poales > Poaceae > Tuctoria > Tuctoria greenei. The sequence goes on from JAYESD010000001.1 coordinate 93,725,917, forward strand.
GATCATGTTTGGGGTGTAGCAAGCATGCATGCACAAGTAACATATGCACTTGAAAACCTCGCGACGATCATATTTGATGACAACATTATTATGTTTTTCCCTGTTTTTGTTGAAACATCGTCATATATAGTTTGAGGCTCGTTGATCATGTTTGGGACGTGACCATTAACATGTTATATATATATATATATATATATATATATATATATATATATATATATATATATATATATATATATATATATATATATATATATATATATATATATAGTTTGGCTCGTTGATCCTATGTTTGGGGCGTAGGATAGCATGCATGGACAACTATAACATGCATGTGATAGAGACGTCGATGATCATATGTACTCCCCCCATCTCCATGAACTTGTCGCTTTGTCGTAGTTCATTTTTTAACTACAATAGCCGAATCAGAAGAGCTTGTTTATTGGCTCATGGACAAGGAAAATTATTTGTACCTAGTACAAAAAGTATAAGTTGGTCGGCGTTGCCGTTCGTACGCGAAGGATGCGGCCAGGTAGTTGCTCTTGCAGGTGTATGGTAATTACGTAAGTGTTGGGTCGGGTCATGTGGTTAGTCCACGATGCACCCTAAACCCGGTGTTGAGGCCGTGTATTTGTCATTTGTGCGTACACTCTAGTGACATGTGACAAAGTGCTCAGTCATCAATTGTGTGTGGTTTGACATCGAAGTTCGATTGGAGATAGATCATCCATTTCTTTATGTCTTGGATCATCCAAATTAACGTTTGGTTGGATGGACTGGACGATCCAATTTTTTGTTGGTAGGTTGGATGAAACTTGATTGGATTATTGAATCATCAAAGTTGACAATTTCATATTGTTATTCGTGCACATTGAAAGTGCATCTAGGACTCCCTTGTGGGTTTTGGATGATTTATGACAAGCAATTGGGATCCTAACCTCTTTGTTGAGATGAGTGCAGGTTTTTAATAGAAAAATGAGCAAAGTGCCAAAAAGAAGGAAGAATGAGGAGCAAAGTGGAAATGAGCTCAAGGAAGAAGAATAGTGGATCATTGTGTATGGAGTGTGTTAAGAAAACACATCCCAAGAGCTCAATGAAAATTAAACACACACATTGCACAAAGTTACACAGGACCGTACTAGTCCGAATAACACCGGACTAGTCCGATATCCTCTCTGCACAAAATTGGACAAGTCTGATATCCATCGGACTAGTCCGATATCCTCTCTGACTAGAATCGGACTAGTCCTCCCCAATGCAGACTAGTCCACAAAACACTTAACAAGTCACACAAAATCGGACAAGTCCAATCACAACCAGACTAGTCCGATATTCTCTCTGATCCAAATCAGACAAGTCCGATATTTGCACGGACTAGTTCGAAATACCCTCTGAACAAAATCGGACAAGACCTCCAAGTGCGGACTTGTCATCCAATAAACTTAGGGTTTCACATGTCCGGACAAGTCCGATGACTATCAGACTAGTCCGAAGATTTCCAGTAGCAAAATTGGACAAGTCCGTTCCTAGCCGGACTAGTCCGATATTTTGGGACACTTAGGGTTTGCTATGCACAGCACACCGAACTGGTTCGGTGACCACCACGAACTAGTCCAATCTTTCTGAACCCTAACGGTCACTTTTAGAAACCCATATAAATAGAGTTGCACGGCCATATTTTACTCTCTCTCGAACCCTAGCGCCATCACAACTCCCAAGAGCCTCAAAAACCACATCTCTCCACGAAATTAAGTGCAACAAAAATCAATCCTTTGAGGATTCACTCTAGTTCAATGGAGAGACACGTTCAACACCACATTGAGCTCTTAGTTTGATTCTTTAACACACTCCTTCGATTTGATTGTAATATTTTGAGTGTGTTCTTGGTGTTATTTTGTGTTGTAATCCAAGGGAGCTCTCAATGTGTGAGAAGGCCCCTTGAATTCGGTTATGTACCCCTTTGAGATAAGTGGAAGAGGACTGGCCTTCGTGGCGATCCGACGAGGGTAGGGTTGGAGAAGACCCGGTCCTTTTGTGGACTCCTCAATGTGGACATAGGTTGGCTCTGTGGGAACCGAACCAAGGGATAAATCTCTTGTGTTCCTCTTTTGTGTTCATTGTACTTTACATTATATCAATCTAGGGTTACAAATTGATCTTGATTTCTTTACGTTGAAATATCAAGTATAAGGTTGAATTGTGATATAACCTGATTCATAACCTTGTAACACTTTTTTTAATCGTATACTTCCGCTGCATAAATTGAAGAACAAAGTTAATCGATCAAACCTAATCAATCTAGTCCGTATACACCGGAATAGTCCGCACTTTACCGGACTAGTCCGATTTTTCTGGTTTTGAACTGGTTGTTAAGTGTTGCAGGATCCGACAATTTTCAAAAAGGCCTATTCACCCCCCCCTCTAGGCCACATTCAATTGGTATCAAAGCGGGTTCTTCAAGAAAGAGACTAATCGCTCGAAGGATATCATGTCGTACATGAAGGACACCCACAAGAGCAACAACCAAGAGAAGGTTGATGATGAAAAGAACCTCAAGGTGGAGAAGCTCCTCTAGGCCATTCAAGACTTCGAGGACGACAATGAGGAGACACTGGAGCTAAAGGCGCTCCTAAGAAAGAAGACACTTTCTAAAGGGAAAGTAAAAGTTGAAGATAAGAAGAAGGGGAGTAGTCACACCGACTACTCCCGATATCCTTTTAACTATGATCGTCTCAATTCCAGTAACAATCATTATTTATCTATCCCACATGGAAAAGCCCCACACTTTGATGGAAATGATTACTCAAGGTGGAGGCAAAATATGAAAATGCATCTAATTTCCCTCAATCCAAGTTTGTGGCATATTGTGTGCACAGGGATAGATATCCCGGACGACGACGAAGAGCTTACCCCCAGCCAAGAGCAGGCAATTCACCGAAATGCTCAAGCCGCGGCCGTAACTACCTCTTCACCCAGTCGTGACGAGTTCACCAAGGTGGATGGACTCGAAATTGCAAAGGAGATATGGGACACACTACAAACCGCACATGAAGGTGACCGATATGTGCGTGAAGCAAAAATCGAGATGATTGAAGGTGAGTTAGGAAGATTTGCAATTGAAGAATACGAGTCACCCCAAGACATGTACAATCGATTAAAGACACTCAACAACAAGGTCACATCATACAGAAGTAAGAAGTGGAATGACCACGAGGTGGTAAAGCTCATCCTGAGAGCTTTTATGCCTCGCAACGTCACACTATGCTCCATGATCAGAGAAAGCCCCAAATACAAAAGGTTGACTCCGGATGAACTGCTTGGAAAGATCATCAACTTCGAGATGATGGAAAAACAGGCAAAATATGTCAAGGAGATTGCCGTCCTCACATCGGCAAAGAAGAAAGGGGTTGCTTTGAAATCCACTCTCAATCCCCTATCCAAAGAAGCTAGAGAAGCATAACTAGAGGAAGATAGTGACGACGAGAGCAGTGAATTGGATGGAGAAGACATGATATTGTTCATGAAGAAATTCAAGAGAATAATGAAAAAGAGACAAGGTACAAAGTCAAGCGAACGAAAGTACAAGGAAAGAATGAAGCCAAAGTTGAGGCGGGCATGCTATAATTGTGGTGAATACAACCACTTTATAGTTGATTGCCCATATGAGGAGAACAAGAAGAAGACCAAAGAAGCCAAGCCTCAACCCAAGAAATTCTTCAAGAAGAAGAAACAAGACGAACAAGCACACATTGGGAAAGAGTGGGACTCGAATGATGAGTCCTCATCGTTCGAAAAAGAAGAGATGGCTAGCATAGCCATCGAGAAGACATCCAAGAAGTCTACCCTTTTCCCTACACTTGGTGCATGGAAGGGAGATGACACTTGCCTTATGGCAAAGGAAGGTAAACGCGAGGTAACCATTAAACCCCCCTCCGTGCATTTCTATTCTAGCGACGGTGAACTCAATAGCGATAATGAGGACATGCTTATTGGACTAGATAGGAAAACAACTACTAAAATGAAATTTTTGATTGATCAACTTGTTGATAAGGAGAGGTTAATACACCGTCAAGAAGACATGATCATCTCCCAAAAGGAGGAATATGTCAAACTTGACAAACTTCTAGAACTTGAAAAGGAACAAAGCAAATCACCAAAGCTTGAGTTAACCTCGAGCAAGGAAACTTGCTTGGACTTAACTGACTCAAATGCCACAATCAAGGACCAACTTGCTGACCTGATCAAGGTTAACAAGATCCTTGAAGTGCAGGTTGAGTCACTCAAGCTGAGTGAACCTTCCTCCTCTTCAATTTCACCTTCTCAACCCCTGAAAACTGATTTTTCTCATGCTCGCACATGTAAGAAAAGTGACACCAATTTGAGGGATAAGCCAACCTCTACAAAGGATAAACATCCTGCCCAAAGTGGCATATTTGACAAGGAGAAGATCAAATATGCACGTAGTGCAACTTGGTCAAAAGACCTCCAAATATCGAATATGACATTGGTTATTCTTATGGTGAAAATAAACATGCTAGAAGCCATAAGAATAATAAGGAGAGGATCACCTTTGTAAAAGGAAGGCCCTCTCAAATTGGAAAGTCAGATATTAATACAACAACTACACATGAACACCGGACCAGTCCAGTCGGTGTCCGAACAAGTCCGGTCCTCAGACTAGTCCTGTATACAAACAACAACAACTAATGTTTAAAACTTTTGATGCCTCCTATTTGTTAATGAGAAATAATTTTGGCAAGGTTTATGCTCATTATGTTGGGCCACGCCATGGGAACACCAAGTCTCATGTGTGGGTGCCCAAATGTATTGTAAATAACCTCCAAGGACCCAAGCAAGCTTGGGTACCTAAAACCAAGGCATGATTTGTTTTTGCGGGAATATTCGTCCAGTGGATCTAAATGGGTGCTAGACAGTGGCTGCACCAAACATATGACCGGGTGAAAGCATCTAGGCCCCCATGAGGTATGGTTTCGGTGATTAATGACAACCATTGGATTTTACTAGTGAATTTGTGGATGCAAGGTCTCCCATATCACTCAATCAAATGAAATATATATGAATATGAAAATCAACTACTGATCATTGGAGACCCCTAAACAATCACTTTATGAGATCAATCAATGTTATGAAGATTAGAAGTAAAAGCTCATATGTCAAAGTTATTCAACCATAATTGACAACACTCAATTCTTGACAATCATCAGAAGAATATTTACAACAAGTGTCTAAGAGGTCAATCGAGAAAATTCCAAAAGAATCACTTAGAACAACTTGAAGCAAACAGAATCAACTCACCGGATCAACCGATGTTTCCCGAGAACAACACATCGGTCGAGTTGGTTCAGCAGAAGAAGAAGACCTCAGAACCAAGTACTCACCGGATCATCCGATGTCAAAGGACATGTTACATCGGTCCATCGGTGCAGTAAGCAATATCCCTGGATCAAGTGTAACATCAGTTCCTCCGATGTACAGTAATATACACATCGGTCAATCACTCCAGTAAGCATCAAGTCTGAATCAATTCTGGAGGAAGTGCCACCGGAGCATCCGATGAGAAGACAAGTGAAACATCGGTCTAACAACGGTCATATCTGACACAATGACATCAACTAATTTGGATTTGATCGATGATAACTGAAGGGGAGACATCGGATCATCCGCTGTTTGCAGAATAGTGATGTCAGCCTACTTTTCCAACGGCGATTTCGTGGAGGCTGGCTATTTATACCCCTTCAACCAGTCTATTCGATAAGACTTGAAGCCCAGACTTACTCTACACCTTCTCAAGCATTCAAGACGTTGAGCTACCACTTCTAGATCATCTACACCACCTACACACCAAGAGATAGGCTAGAACTAGCTAGAGATAGTGCTTGTGTGCTTCCATTCTTGGTGAGTGGAATCTCTAGTGTAGTGAGAGCTGTAAGGGAGTGTCCCTTGGTGATTGTAACTGAGAGTGACTTTCGGAGCTTGCCAAGACGGTTGTGGAAGCCCGGAGGATCCAAGTTGTACAAGGCTTGAGCTCCACCTTGCCGAGGTTGGCAAACGGAGAAGTATAGTGAAGATCCCTAGTCTCGGTGACTTGGGTGTGGCTATACCCTTTGGTGGGTGCCACAACGTGGATGTAGGAAGATCTTGACGATCTTGCCGAACCACGGGATAAATCTTCGTGTCTCCTCGGGAGTTTGCATTCTCTTCCTCTCACCCTACACTTATGCATTTTATATATCGCGAAGTTGCTATTTACTTGAATGCATAGGTTGTTTGCGTAGGGAATTGGGCTTTTAGTAATTAAGTTTTATTGCTTTGATTTTTGAAAAGAAGCCCAATTCACCCCCCCTCTTGGGAATTCGATCCTTACAATTGGTATCAGAGCAAGGTTGCTCATTGGATCATTCTAGCTTCACCGCTAGAGTGCTAAAATGGCCAAGATTGGGGGTTCGGTTCCTATCTTCGAGGGAAAGAACTTTGCCTATTGGAAAGCATGCATGCTCGCTTATCTAGAGGCTATTGCTCCCGAAGTATGGGAAGCGACCCACACGGGGTTTGGTGAGCACAATTATGTTGTTGATCAAATTAAGTGGGATGCCAAAGCTAGAAATGCAATTTATGAATGCATTAGTCAAGATGTGTTTGCTAGGGTTGCTAGCAAAGAAAAGGCATGTGAAATTTGGGCTTGCTTGATAGAAATTCATGAGGGTTCTTCTCATGTCAAATAACTAAAATATCACATGCTTAAAGCCAAATATGATGAGTTTAAAATGCTACCTCATGAAAATGTCAATGAAATGTTCTCTCGCTTGAATGTGCTTATTGAAGAAATTAATGCTCTTGACATTGCTTCTCCTGGCAAAGGACTCATCAACCGCAAGATTCTTATGCTCCTTCCCAAGCCAAAGTACAACATCATCAACTCCATGCTTCAAAAAGAATCTCTTGACCACATTGAAGTTTCGGAACTCATTGGAGAGATTCACGCTCATGAGATGAGTGTACTTGGGATGATGGAGCAATCATCTTCAAAGACAATTGCCCTAAAGGCCTCCACCAAGAGAACAAATCTCAACAAAAAGAAAGTGGTTGAGCCTAGCCCAGGTGAAGAAGAGCAAGCATCAAGTGAAGATGACGATGATGAGCTTGCATCAATGATGAGAAAGTTCTCTCGCTTGAACTCCAAGATTGCCAAGAAGGGATACACCTTTGATCCCAAAAAGAAAGCATTTCTACAAAAGAGAGATGACAAAAAGAATTGTTATAATTGTGGTGATCAAGGTCATATCTCCTATTATTGTCCAAAACCGGACAAAAGAAGAGAGAACCACAAGAGCAAGCATCGCAAGCTTGAAGATAGTGAGGATGATGAAGAGGACAAACCCAAACCAAGATCCTTTGGAAAGAAGAGACATGACAAGGGCAAGAAGGCAAAAATCTTCCCAAAGAAGAAAAATGGTCCACAAAAGGTGTTCATGTGTGAGGCAAATGAATGGGTCACTGACGAAGAATCAAGTGATGAAGAGAGTGAAGCGGAAGAAGGTTTGGCCGGCCTTGCCATTGCCAACAATGATGACTCACCTCTTCATCCACCACCAATGTGCCTCATGGCTAAAGGTAACACCAAAGTATGTGATGATTCTAGCGATGATGAGCTTTCCCCCGATGATTTAACTTCATTAATAAATGAATACCACACTATCATTAAGAGGGAGAAGAGTAAGGTCAAGGCTCTTGAAGAAACTTGTGCCAAGCTTGAGAGTGCTAACCTCGATTTGCTTGACAAGTATGAAAGCATACTTAAAGAGCATGACACGCTCAAATCCCATGTCAAGCAAGTTGAGGAGGATAAGGCTCAAATTAAGCTAGATCATCATGAGCTTGACTTAGCCCACCAAGCACTCTTGGGAAAGCACAATGAGTTAATACAAGAACATCAAACACTTAACCTTGCTTATGAAGTGCTTGATCAAGAGTTAAAAAATATGAATAAACAAACTCTTAATGATAAGGTATCCATTACTTCTCATGCCACTAATGTCTTGCACAAGTCTTTGCCTTTGAAAGAAAATGCTAGGGAGAAGGACTTGTTGGAAGAAATTGGGAGTCTCCGCACTAGTGCGGCTAGACTATCAAAAGGAGAAGTCAAGCACAAGGAAATCCTCTTCCAACAAGCAAAGGCCTTCAACAAGAGAGGACTTGGATCCTTCTCGGTGCCTAACAAAGGAAAGGTGCCCTCACCGGAGCTAAGAACAAGCTTCATCAAGGAAGTTGATTCCTATTGCCAACATTGTGAGATCACCGGTCACCATACAAGGGAGTGTCCTCTTCCTAACCAACCTTATCCAAAATTGCCTACTAACTACAAATCTACTTTCAATGATCATTATTATCTCTTGAGTAAATTAGATGGCAAGGTGAAAGCAAGGTTCATTGGCAAGGACATGAAGGGCATGAAGGGGAAGCTCCCCAAGCAACTTTGGGTCCCAAAGACACTTGTATCACACATACAAGGACCTAAGTTGGCTTGGGTGCCAAAAATCAAAAAGTGAATTCATGTGTGTAGGTGAACTACAAAGCCGGTGGAAAGCATTGGGTACTCAATAGCGGGTCCACTCAACACATGACCGACAATGATGGTATGTTCACCTCCATAGAGGACCCCCGACAATCATGAACAAGTCACCTTTGGTGATAATTCTAAGGAGAGGGTAATTCGGTTGGGTGAGATTGTATTTTTCACTTGGTTTATTTATTTCAAATATGTTGCATGTTAAGTCACTTAGTTTCAATTTGCTTTCTATTGCACAAATTTTGTGATTTTTGGCTAACATGCACCTTTAGCAAGAATGATGTTGTTGTGACAAGCCTAAAGTTGAGGAGAGCCATGATCAAGGGGGAGCTTCAGGGAATTTGAGATGTCAATGATTGGAGAGCTCAACTTCTTCCTTCGATTTAAAATCAAGCAACTTCAAGAGGGGACCTTCGTCTATCAAGAAAAGTATACCAAGGACCTCTTGAAGAAATTTGAGATGGGAGATTGTAGATCAAGAAGCACTCCAATGGCAACAAATTGTCATCTCGACGCGGATAAGGACGGTAAACCTATTGATCAATCTAACTACCATTCTATGATTGGTTCATTGCTTTATCTTACCGCATCTAGGCCCGATATTATGTTTAGTGTATGCTTGTGTGCTCGATTTCAAGCGGCACCTAAAGAATCGCATCGGAAGGCGATCTTTAGGATACTTAGGTATTTTAAGCATACCCCTAGTGTGGGCTTGTCGTACCCTAAAGGTGCAAAATTCCATCTCTTAGGTTACTCGGATTCGGACTTTGCCGGATGCCGTGTGGACCGCAAGAGTACCTCCGGTGGGTGCCACTTGCTTGGGCGTTCCCTAGTATCTTGGTCTAGCAAGAAGCAAAATTCCATCGCCTTGTCCATGGCGGAAGCAGAATATATCGCGGCCGGTGCATGTTGTGCCCAAATTTTTTATATGAAGCAAACCCTTTTGGACTTTGGTATTAAACTTGGTTGTGTGCCTCTCCTTTGTGACAATGAAAGTGAGGTTAAGATATCCAAAAACACCGTTCAACACTACCGCACTAAGCACATTGATATTCGTTATCATTTCTTGAGGGACCATGAAGCTAAGGGAGACATCTCATTGCGAGGTGTTAGGTCCGAAAAACAATTGGCGGATATCTTCACTAAACCACTTGATGAGAAAACTTTTTCTAGGCTAAGAAGTGAGTTAAATGTGCTAGATGCATCGAACGTCATGTAAGTTGCCATAATCATGTAAGAATGCATCTCATATAGGTCTTGTCTAACTTTCAAAGGATAGGGGTGAGCAAGGGTTAGCTTGGGATGGAGGTTCTTTTGGGTTTCCCCAAGGCTTGTAGAGTGGCTCTCCCTGAAGAAGCCTTTAAAAGGTTCAAACTTGGTAAGATAGATTTACTTTATGTCTTGCATGATGCCTGCCATATAGACTTGCACTCATATTTAAATCTCTTGCATTGTAAATTGTTTGGCATTGCATACGGTAGATTGTCACAAAGGGGAACCCACCTCATGAGAAAGAGACTTGTTTGAAATGCAATATCTCAACTCATAAGATGTGGAAAGAACAAAATGTTAGGTGCGTTAATACCTAAAGGAACATGCTTTAAAGACATAGAAGTCTTCATCCTCTAGCTCACAAAGCATGGGCCTTACATTTTATTTGGATAATTTCCTTCCTACTTTCTTCGGTGTTCTATTTGCTTTAAGCCTTAGCCAAGTTATTGGCAAATTAGCATTTTTGAGGGGTAAGGGGTTGCCCAAAGAGTCCTGAGACATGTGTTTCTCATTGTTTGTTTGTTTGATCAAAGGACATATATGGGATGTTGCTGTTTTATAGTCATCGGATTATACGATGCTTAGGCTAGACCATCATCGGATCACTTTGTGTTCAAAAGCCAAGCGTCAGCTCAGTCAGTAACACAAATCAACCGACGAGTTCATTTTGAGAAACATCGGTGCATCCGACGTTCACATTTCTGGAACTGTGCTGAAATCCACCGATGCTATTCCCTTCCACGTCGGACCATCCGGTGTCAACGGTACCTTTTTGAATACCCTTAATGTGCCATTCGACCGATGCTCCTATCTTTTAACGTCGGTCCATCCGGTGTTAAATTTTAAGCTAGGGTTTGGGACCCACTTTTTAAACGCCCCTTTGCCTCCCTCCTTTCTCTCTCCCCGACCCCGACGCTCGCTCGCCCTTCCGCCGCCGCCGCTCCCTCACCCTACCGCCACCGCAGCACGCCGGCCGCCGACGCCCTCCGGCCGCCGCCGCACCACCGCAGGAGCGCCGCCACCGCCGCTTCCTCCAGCGCCGCCCGCGCCGCTCTCCTCCACCACCGCCGCCGCTCCAACCAAGCGCGGCCGACCGCCGGCTCCCGTGCACCACCGCCGCCGCCCTAAGCACAGCCGCACCACCGCCCTCTGCGTCGCCATGGTGCCTCCCTCTACGGCCACCACTACGCCGCTAGGGTTTCCGGCCGCGACGATATTCGTGTCGCCATTCCGTACGCTTGACATCGTCGACTTCAATCACGCGCGTTGTCACTTGCCTCATCGCAATGGCTTGTGACAAGAAAGGAAAGGGCAAGGCCATTGCGGAGCTGGCCGCAAAGAAGCAAAAGTTGTCGAAGGAGGAAATGAAGGCTTTGATGGCCGCTCGCGCCGCCGAGGAGCGAGAGCGTGTCCGAGGAGGATCATTGAGGATCCGCGAGGCTCGTCCGAGGCAGCCTCCCGTGCTAGATGAGTCCGAGGAAGAAAAAAAGTCGGAAGTGCCGCTTGTTCGCCGGCGCTCAACCAGGCCCGTGGGGGTCATCCCGCGGCAGTACCACATTCGAGACCATCTGCTACCGATCTTCGAGAGGACAGGGCGGCCCAGAGAGCCGTCTACAAGATGGAAACCAACGTTTGTGTTGGTGAAGGTGTCCGGTTGACAGATTACAGGAAGATGAAGGCCAAGCAGCTCAGAAGACTCAGATGGAGCGTTTTGCTTGAGGAGTGGTTCCCGCAGCCCAGAGAGGCACTTGTGGACAGCCGGTTTTGAACCTTGACTCAGGCGTCGCTGTACGAGACGTACAGACGTCGGGACCATAAGCTCTTCCAGCACAACTTTCTAGATTGGGATCAGCTTGCCCTGGAAGCCGAGATAGAGATACGCCCCTACTTTGAGAGGTATAGAGGGCTGCTGGAGCTGATGTCCTACGAGAGGAGTGCCTACGTGGAGGACTGGGTCCGCGTATTCTACGCTACCCTCTACGTCTCTGAGGGCCGCAGATCTATAGACTTCATGTTCATGGGCCAGCACCATCACTTGACGAGACAGACTTTGGCACAGCTGCTAGGAGTGGATCTCCACTACACTTGCCTGCACGAGAGAGTGTATGGACAGGCTGACCCGCCGAGGAGGCCGCTCACTGGAGGAGTGGAACCACCACTGGAGGAGATACGCTCTCTTTTTGCACCGTCTTTCTCTCCAGACCAGCCGAGGGTACCGGCACTGCTGACTCCAGCTGCGCGCAAAGTGCACCTTGCCCTGCGCCGCACACTTTTGTCGAGGTCCGGATACCTAGACGGGTTCACCAGCCTGCAGCAGACCCTCCTGTTCTACATCATGAACGGGATGGAGTTCAATATTGTGGACATGCTCATATGTGAGATGGAGGACGTGATCACTGATGGAGTTGGCATGATGAGGCAGCTTGTGTTTGGACACTGGATCAGCTACTTGCTCTACATGGTTGCTCCTGAGGGGTCCGCCGTGCGTGACAATCTCACTGACAAGAGTGTCACACGGTTCAGCCACTACCGTGCTCCAGCTCCTAGAGACCGCCGCCTTGGCCGTCCAGTTGAGCGTCAGTTCCGTGCTTAGCTATCCGAGGAGGATTGGTCAGATCTGGAGAAGGAAGATGAGAGACTGGCACAGGTAGAGGCTAAGGTGAGGACCTTCAGCATATATGGTCCGAGAGCGACACAGATGACAGCGTTGAGGAGTACTTCCCACCTCCTCCCTCACCCAGGCAGCATGACGCGGAGGCTGGAGGCTCGATTGTGCCACCCCCTACTCCACCTCCCATCTCAGAGGCACAAGTCTCTCAGCCGTCAGAGCTTACTTCACTCCTACAGCAGATGGTTGAGCAGCAGTGCCTGGACCGGCTTGCAGCTGAGCAGGCCCGAGCTGAGCAGGCAGCACGTCTTTTGGAGCTCCAGTAGCAGCAGCAAGAGATGCAGCGCCAGATCACCCGTGAGTGGCAAGAGGACACAGACAAGCTGACTGGACTGATAGATCAGATGCACCAGCGCTCCCTCGACCACCAGCAGCAGACGCAGCAGGCGATGATGGGCATCCTGGGGTTGATCACCAACCTCTACACCCAGACCGGGATTGCCCTACCGTCGCAGCTGCCAGGCTTTGCTCCTCCCCCGCCTGTCCTTGCTCCAGCTGCAGCTCCAGTGCCGACCACGCTGATCCCGACTATCAGCATGTCTCCACTGCTTGCTCCAGGCGCACTGATCTACTCTCCGCTGCCGGCTATGACGTTGTTCCAGCTGACGCCGGCATCCGTTGTCAGTGCCCCGTTGCCAGCAGCTCCGACTCAGCAGGCACCGACAGCGGCTCCTATGGCTCCTATAGCTCCCTCCACTTCTACTCCAGCCTCAGTCGCAGCAGCAGGCAGCAGCTCTGACGACAGCACCCCCGACAGTGACTAGTTCGTCATCGCTCCGAGCACTCAGGGTTCTTAGGCACTCGGATTCCTTTTTGGTGTCTTGATGCCAAAGGGGGAGGAGATTTAGAGAGGGGGAGGATAGCTCAGTCTCAGGGGGAGTCCTAGCTGTAGGGGGAGTCTCTATCTATATCTTTTGTAATTTGGTGATTTTGCTACTCATTTGCTATTCATTGAGTATTCATGTGCCACTTTTGTAATTTTGAGTTTTTGCTACTCATTTGCTATTCATTGAGTATTCATGTGCCACTTATTCTCTTGAGTTATTGATCGATTGAGCTTTCACGTTATTAATCTCTTTTGAGTCTTCAAGTTTAATATGCCATATCTTGTACTCATTACATATCTTCTTGAGTATCGTACTATCAAATTCATTATTATTATGCTTCACATGTTGTGTTGTCATCAATCACCAAAAAGGGGGAGATTGAAAGCATCTAGGCCCCGATGAGGTATGGTTTCAGTGATTAATGACAACCATTGGATTTTACTAATGAATTTGTGGATGCAAGGTCTCCCATATCACTCAATCAAATGAAATCTATATGAATATGGACATCAACTACTGATCATTGGAGACCCCTAAACAATCACTTTATGAGATAAATCAATGTTATGAAGATTAGAAGTAAAAGCTCATATGTCAAAGTTATTCAACCATAATTGACAACACTCAATGCTTCGCAATCATCAGAAGAATATTTACAACAAGTGTCTAAGAGGTCAATCGAGAAAATTCCAAAAGAATCACTTAGAACAACTCGAAGCAAATAGAATCAACTCACCAGATCAACCGATGTTTCTCGAGAACAACACATCGGTCCAGTTGGTTCAGCAGAAGAAGAAGACCTCAGAACCAAGTACTCACCGGATCATCTGATGTCAAAGGACATGTTACATCGGTCCATCAGTGCAGTAAGCAATATCCCTGGATCAAGTGTAACATCGGATCCTCCGATGTACAGCAATATACACATCGTTCAATCACTCCAGTAAGCATCAAGTCTGAATCAATTATGGTGGAAGTGCCACCGGATCACCCGATGAGAAGACAAGTGCAACATCGGTCTAACAACGGTCATATCTGACACAATGACATCAACTAATTTGGATTTGACCGATGATAACTGAAGGGGAGACATCGGATCATCCGTTGTTCGCAGAACAATGATGTCAGCCTACTTTTCCAACGGCTATTTCGTGGAGGCTGGCTATTTATACCCCTTCAACCAGTCTATTCGATAAGACTTGAAGCCCAGACTTACACTACACATTCTCAAGCATTCAAGACGTTGAGCTACCACTTCTAGATCATCTACACCACCTACACACCAAGAGATAGGCTAGAACTAGCTAGAGATAGTGCTTGTGTGCTTCCATTCTTGGTGAGTGGAATCTCTAGTGTAGTGAGAGCTGTAAGGGAGTGTCCCTTGGTGATTGTAACTAAGAGTGACTTCCGGAGCTTGCCAAGACGGTTGTGGAAGCCCGGAGGATCCAAGTTGTACGAGGCTTGAGCTCCACCTTGCCGAGGTTGGCAAACGGAGAAGTATAGTGAAGATCCCTAGTCTCGGTGACTTGGGTGTGGCTATAACCTTTGGTGGGTGCCACAACGTGGATGTAGGAAGATCTTGACGATCTTGCCGAACCACGGGATAAATCTTCGTGTATCCTCGGGAGTTTGCATTCTCTTCCTCTCACCCTACACTTATGCATTTTATATACCGCGAAGTTGCTATTTACTTGAATGCATAGGTTGTTTGCGTAGGAAATTGAGCTTTTAGTAATTAAGTTTTATTGCTTTGATTTTTGAAAAGAAGCCCAATTCACCCCCCTCTTGGGCATTCGATCCTTACACAAGGGAAAGAAGAATGCTCGTGGAATGTGAAGAGAATAAGGACCCAAACAAGGGCATCTACTTCAGAGATAATAGTCAAGGAAGGGTGCTTGGTACCGGTAAAATTGCAATATCCTCTAAGCACACACTTTATCTTGTTTTACATGTTGAATCTCTAGATTATAATCTGCTGTCCATATCTCAATTATGCGACAAAGTTTATAATTGCTTGTTCACTAACGAGGGTGTGACAGTTTCGAGGAGGAGTGATGGTTCCGTTGCATTCAAGGGCGTGTTAAAGGGAAAGCTCTATCTTGTTGACTTCAACAAGGATAAAGCTGAACTTGAAATATGCTTGATTGCAAAGACCAACATGGGTTGGCTGTGGCATAGACGGCTACGCATGTTGGTATGAGGAACCTTCAAAAACTCCTCAAAGGCGATAACATCTGAGGTTTAAAGGATGTTGTATTTGAGAAAGACAGACCCTCTAGCGCGTGCCAAGCCGGGAAGCAAGTTGGAGCACCTCACCCCGCCAAAAACGTCATGACTACAACAAGACCACTCGAGCTACTACACATGGACTTATTTGGTCCAATAGCCTACATAAGCATCGGCGGTAAAAAATACGGTTTAGTTGTCGTTGATGATTTTTCTCGCTTCACTTGGGTTTTCTTTTTGCATGATAAGTCAGAGACACAAGGAACACTGAATAAGTTCTTCAAGCAAGCTCAAAACGAATTCTCATTTACAATAAAGAATATTCGAAGCGACAATGGCACGGAGTTCAAGAACACGCAAGTGGAGGAGTACCTTGATGAAGAAGGCATAAAGCACAAATTTTCAGCACCGTACTCCCCACAACAAAATGGAGTTGCCGAAAGAAAGAATCGAACACTCATAGAGATGGCAAGAACAATGCTCGATGAGTACAAGACATCGGATCAATTTTGGGCGGAAGCGATTAACATCGCTTGCTTTCGGTTCTCCATGCTATATCTTGAACAAGAAGCCTAGGACTTCAAAGTTCGCTTCGAAGTCCAATGAAGGTTTCTTGCTTGGTTATGATTCGAACACTTACGCCTATCGTGTTTTCAACAGGACCTTCGGACTTGTTGAAGTAGCACGTGATATAGTGTTCGATGAGACTAATGGCTCCCAAAAGGAGCAAGTTGATCCATGTGAACTATGTAAAGAAGAAGCGCCTTGTCAAGCATTGAAAAGAATGGCTCTAGGTGAGGTTCAACTACAAGAACCACCTCCACACGTACATGAGGAAGATGAACCACAAGAGGAGACCAACGATCAAGGGGAAGCATCAACACAAGATCAACCACAAGAATATGAAGATAATCAACAAGTCAACAAAGGCAATCACTTAGGGGGAGAAGCAGATGATCATGAAGATACAACTCTTCAAGTGCCACACTCAAGAGTACACCAATGCGTCCAAAGGGATCACCCAATCGACAATATCATCGGTGACATCCAAAAGGGAGTAACCACTAGATCTCGCATAGCTAACTTTTGTGAGCACTATTCGTTTGTATCCTTTTTGGAACCACGCAGGGTTGAAGATGCATTGAAAGATCCGGATTGGGTGGTGGGATGCAAGAAGAATTGAACAACTTCAAGCGAAACAAGGTTTGGGAACTTGTGGCAAGACCCAATGCAAACATCGTCGGCACCAAGTGGATCTTCCGCAACAAACAAGATAAACACGGGGTGGTGACAAGGAACAAGGCACGACTTGTGGCCAAAGGGTATTCACAAGTCAAAGGTTTGGATTTCGATGAGACCTTTGCTCCTGTAGCTAGGCTTGAATCTATTAGAATATTACTTGCATATGCTACTCACCATGATTTCAAGCTGTATCAAATGGATGTGAAAAGCGCCTTCCTCAACAGACCAATCAAGGAAGACGTGTACGTGGATCAACCACCTAGGTTTGAAGATGAAGAGTTCCCCGACCACGTATTTAAATTGCATAAGGCTCTCTACGTCCTCAAACAAGCTCCTAGAGCTTGGTACGAGTGTCTTAGAGATTTCTTAATTGGAAATGGCTTTAAGATTGGCAAAGTAGATTATACACTATTTACGAAAAATTTTGATAATGATCTTTTTATTTGTCAAATTTATGTTGACGATATAATCTTTGGGTCAACTAACCAATCCTTTTGTGAAGAATTAGTAAAATCATGACAGACAGGTTTGAAATGTCAATGATGGGAGAATTAAAGTACTTCTTGGGATTCCAAGCGGCAACAGAAGGAAGGGATGTTCCTAAGCCAAACCAAGTACACGCAGGACATACTTAAGAAGTTTTGCATGGACAAGGCGAAGCCCATAAAACCCCCATCGCAACAAATGGCCACTTCGATCTCAATGAAGATGGACCCAGCATCGACCAAAAGGTATATCGATCCATGATTGGATATGTACTCTATTTATGTGCACCTAGGCCAGATATTATGTTGAGTGTATGTTTGTGTGCAAGATTTCAAGCCAATCCTAAGGAATGTCACTTGACAGCCGTAAAAAGGATCTTGAGATATTTAGTTTATACACCCAACCTTGGTCTTTAGTACCCAAAAGGCTCAAAATTCAATCTCATTGGTTACTCTGATGCATATTATGTCGGGTGCAAAGTAGATAGAAAAAGCACTTCCGGTACATGCCAATTCCTAGGGAGATCCTTAGTTTCTTGGTCCTCCAAGAAACAAAATTCCATTGCCTTATCCACAGCCGAAGCGGAGTACGTTGTAGCCGGGAGTTGTTGTGCACAACTCCTTTGGATGCGACAAACTCTAAGGGATTATGGTTACAATATGAACCATATTCCACTCCTTTGTGACAATGAAAGTGCCATCAAAATTGCCCACAACCCAGTTGAGCACTCCAGAACTAAACACATAGATATAAGATATCATTTTTTGAGAGATCAAGCCATGAAAGGAGACATAGCCATTTCACATGTCAACACTCAAAAGAAATTGGCTGACATATTCACCAAACCACTTGATGAAAAGTGTTTTTGTGAACTCCGGAATGAACTAAATACCCTTGATGCTCGGAGTGTGGCTTGAAATGTTGCATACCTGTATGAATCCTTCAAATATGTTGATTGGATTGTGAAAATCATCTCTCTCATTTTTCTATGAAAAACTATGTCAATTACTAAATCTTGATGAATTATGATCATTGCTTGTTTGTTGTATGCTTACTGGTTATATTCATCAAGATTATTTGATTTGGTTTGCCTCTCTATTTTCTAATTATGAACATTCAAATATATATGAATGGGCTATAAAATTCTTGCCTGGTGACCACAGACTAGTCTGTGGTTGCCCGGACTAGTCCGCCCATGCACACTGGTCCGCAGAGTGACGGTTAGGCCAGACTAGTCCGATATTCAACGGACTAGTCCGATATAGCCCCTGGAAAAGTTCGGACTAGTCCGGTCATCTCCGAACTTGTCCAATTTTTCGTGTCCGTAACCCTAGATGCTGCCAAACCCTAATTTCTTCACCTCCACTCTTGCCTCATGCGCTCTCTCTCTTCGTGCTCGAGCTCCCAAGGCGATTTCTTGCTCCCTCCACCAAAAACCTTCGCATTTGGGCGGAAATCAAGCTTGTCCACTTGAGGATTGAAGCTAGCGGACTTGTCCGACCTTCAACACCCTCATCTTCAAGTTTCAAGCAATTTTTCCGATCATGTCGAGCTCGGGCAATGATGTCTCCAACATTGAGGCCGAGATGGACCACGAGGTGGCACCTCGGACCTCGACGGGTCTTGGCAAGAAGCGCCAAGAAAGACCGTCCGAGCCAGCTCAGTCTCCTCCACAGGCTCGGAGGAAAGTGCTAGCAAAGAAGCCATCCTCCAAGGTGCCTGCTTCTAGGGCTACCATCTGTGGTGGCCCTAGCGCAGCAAGTGCCCGTCTAGCAAAAGGCAAGGGCAAAGGAATAGCAACAGGTCTGGGACCCCACTGAAGACAAGTTCAACAGGAAGGGCAGTGACTCGGCGGCCAAATTCAGGAGCATCGATTGGTATGGCCGACCGAAGCAAGCTGCTGATGGAAGATTCTGGTGCAACTTCCATGCTGATTACTACAAATCGGTGTATCTCCCAATAAAGACACCAGTTGTGCGCAGTCAGTGGATTGACTGGGCACATTTTGAGAAGAAGGGATGCTCACCATTCACTGAGGTAGTGAGAGACATTGAGAGGCATGGACTGAGAGATCTTTTTGCTTTCAGGAATAACTGGAACAATGAAGTGATTGAACTGTTCTTTGCAACCTGTAACTTCTCTAGTGAGGATGAGGAGAGTGTCACTTGGTTGACCCATAGATCCAAGTACAGTATTACTCAAGAAGATTTTGCTAACCTGCTTCACCTTGACACCACAAGATCTGATTGCTTGGTCATACACAACCTAGGTGTCATTATCAAGGATAGGATGAAGTTCCTATATGATCAAAACTCAAAGTTCAACCCTCCTTCCACCAAAAATATGAAGCCATTCTTTGTTTTTCTGAATAGAGTTTTGAGGAAGACAATAGCTCCCAAGGATTGAGATGTTGGGAGTGTGCAAGGATACCTCAGGACTCTGATGAGGGTCATAAGCAAGGGCCGCCCATTTGATGTGTCGGAATACATTTGGAATGACATGGTGAACATATCCTGCACTCCCAACAGGTCCTATGGATATGCTCCTTATCTAATGTTTGTGATTGAGAAAGTCATAGGGATTGAGTTTATGAAAGATGTGGAGCATCTCCCCTTGAGGCCTCAAATGCCTCAAAAGCCGAGTGTGCAGGCTGCGCCCTCACCGTCCTCCAGTCCCAAGGCACCGACAAGATCAATAGAAGATGCTAGGGCTGCCCCTGCTTCTAGTGCAGCCCCTCAAAAAGGTTCAGCCAGTGGTATTCTCAAATATTTGGCTGCTATCTTTGCCTCCTGCAAAAAGGCCGAAGTGAAGGCCCATAAGCTCAACAAGAAAAGAAAGGAGGACATGAAGTATATCAAGTCAAATGTGAAGCAAATTTGCCAGAAACTGGAGATTGAGCCAATTGGATCTCCAACAATCTCTGAAGACTCAGATTCTGACTTCACCGAGCTCAGGCCCTTTACCCCCTCCAAGCTTGCCTACTTTGGCGTTGGGGGCTCGAGTACCTCCGCACCTCCTCCTCCTCCTCCTCCTCCTCATCATCAAGCTGTAGATGAAGATGATGAAGACGACGATGAGAGGACCCACAACGAAGAGTGAAGACCTTAGGACCCTCCTCTTCCTCTTTTTGGTGTCTTGATGCCAAAGGGGGAGAGATTGAGGGGGGGGGGGGGTCTTAGTCCTAGCTGTAGTTTGCGAGGAGAGAGCCCTATGCTATATTTCTTTTAACTCTTTTGTGGCTTGTAATGTTTTAACAATGATCTTATGTTAGTCATGGTTCTGTGATGCAATGATTTGATCCTTTGAGTAGTATTCATGAAAACTGCGATTTTGCTCTAGAATGACATATATGATTACTATTGGGTGAGTAATGTCAATTATGTCATTCTCAATGTTTCAGTGCACTTAGTTATGCATCCCACCATAAAGAATGCACATATGAACTATGCTTTCACTATTGGATGTATTTTTGACTCATATGTGCATACTTTATGAAAATCTCAATTTTCATCATATTTTGTGAAATCTCAATTGGTTGTCATCAATCACCAAAAAGGGGGAGATTGAAAGTGCATCTAGGACTCCCTTGTGGGTTTTGGATGATTTATGACAAGCAATTGGGATCCTAACCTCTTTGTTGATATGAGTGCAGGTTTTTAATAGAAAAATGAGCAAAGTGCCAAAAAGAAGGAAGGATGAGGAGCAAAGTGGAAATGAGCTCAAGGAAGAAGAATAGTGGATCATTGTGTATGGAGTGTGTTAAGAAAACACATCCCAAGAGCTAAATCAAAATTAAACACACACATTGCACAAAGTTACAAAGGACCGGACTAGTCCGAATAACAACAGACTAGTCCAATATCCTCTCTGCACAAAATCGGACAAGTCCGATATCCATCGGACTAGTCCGATATCCTCTCTGACTAGAATCGGACTAGTCCTCCCCAATGCCGACTAGTCCTCAAAACACTTCACAAGTCACACAAAATCGGACAAGTCCGATCACAACCGGACTAGTCCGATATTCTCTCTGATCCAAATCGGACAAGTCCGATATTTACACGGACTAGTCGGAAATACCCCCTGAACTAAATCGGACAAGTCCTCCAAGTGCGGACTTGTCATTCAATACACTTAGGGTTTCACATAACCGGACAAGTCCGATGACTATTGGACTAGTCCGAAGATTTCCAGTAGCAAAATCGGACAAGTCCGTTCCTAGCCGGACTAGTACGATATTTCGGGACACTTAGGGTTTGCTACGCACAGCACACCGGACTAGTCCGGTGACCACAACGGACTAGTCCGATCTTTCTGAACCCTAACGGTCACTTTTAGAAACCCATATAAATAGAGTTGCACGGCCATATTTTACTCTCTCTCGAACCCTAGCACCGTCACAACTCCCAAGAGCCTCAAAAACCACATCTCTCCACGAAATTAAGTGCAACAAAGATCAATCCTTTGAGGATTCACTCTAGTTCATTGGAGAGACACGTTCAACACCACATTGAGCTCTTGGTTTGATTCTTTAACACACTCCTACAATTTGATTGTAATCTTTTCAGTGTGTTCTTGGTGGTATTTCGTGTTGTAATCAAAGGGAGCTCTTGACGTGTGAGAAGGCCCCTTGAATTCGGTTATTCACCCCTTTTAGATAAGTGGAAGAGGATTGGCCTTCGTGGCGATCCGACGAGGGTAGGGTTAGAGAAGACCCGGTCCTTTTGTGAACTCCTCAACATGGACGTAGGTTGCCTCTGTGGGAACCGAACCACGGGATAAATCTTTTTTGTTCCTCTTCTGTGTTCATTGTCCTTTACATTATATCAATCTAGGGTTACAAATTGATCTTGATTACTTTAAATTAAAATATCAAGTATAAGTTTTAATTGTGATATAACCTGATTCATAACCTTGTAACACTTTGTTTAATCGAATACTTCCGCTGCATATATTGAAGAACAAAGTTAATCGATCAAACCTAATCAATCTAGTCTGTATACACCGGACTAGTCCGATTTCTCTTGTTTTGAACTGGTTGTTAAGTGTTGCAGGATCTGACAATTTTCAAAAAGGCCTATTCACCCCCCCTCTAGGCCACATTCAATGATGATGGATCGTGCACGCCGAGTTATTTGGATCGCTGATCAAAGTTCGTACATGGAGTTTGTGTGTGCCCGTGCGGCCTGCAAGATTCGGTGCGCTCGCATACGTGGCAATCATCAGGGCAGGGTGGTACAGTCGCGGGAACGGTGCAGTGTGCCCTTGGCTGTAAGATTTGGAGCATGAACGTACGTGGCAACCATCTGGGCAGGGTCGCACAGAGACGGGTGTGCGGAAGGACTGTAGAGAATTCGATTTTGCTGTTTGGAAACACGGTATTTTTGGAGTTTTAGACCATCCGCAGCGGTTTCCTCTAAAACTTACTCTATATCCCTCTATACTTTAAGTATATTCTCTATACTTCCAGCATTTCACCCTAGACACTAACTCTATACTTCCAGTAATCTACTCTATATTTCCAGTCCAGTAAGCTTTACAGTGAACCACTGCGGATTGTCTTCGGGCAATTAGCAATATCGTGGTATTTGAGATTACTATGGTATTTTTTACAGAATGGTGTTTGTCAACCAAATAGTCCTATGTATTGCAAAATCGTGGTATTATAAAACTGTGTTATTGAAATACGTACTTTGGTATTGCCATGTCATTTTAAAAACTGTGGTTTCCAAAACTTTAGTATTGAAAAACTGTGCTCCCAAACACAGCCTAAAGCTTTACTGTGAACCACTGCGGATGGTCTTAAAGGCAGTCCCGGCTCTGGGCCAAGTTGGGCGGAAATAAATTTTTTGCGGCCGTGCCGCACAACATCACCTGCCACACCCCCGCCGCCGAGCCCCCGGCTCCGCCACCGGCCCGCCGCCCCTGCGCCCCCACCGCCGGCCTGCCCCTGACTCAAGAATGGATCGAGGGGAAGGCTCATCGCCCATAGCGGCCGTGTAGCTTCCGTCCCCTCGATCCATTGGCAATGAGCCTTCTCCTCATCCGTTCTCGTGTTCACGGCGGCCACGACGCCACTTCGACCCTGCTTCTGGACTGACGATGCTGATGATCTGCAACATACTTTTAAATCTGCGCGTTGGTATTCTCCCCCTCATATTTGTTGATGCGTTAATACCTGATGTTTTACATCGTTTTCCACAAGAGGCAAAAAGTAATGAACATCATTGATCAGCACTGCGCCGAGGAGAACGCGAAAATTGCAGTGGGCCGCGTCAAGTCGGTTTTACGATTTTATTCATGTTCCATTTGACTTCAAGTACCACGCCTATGCTTTAAAATATATTATTATACTAATCAAGCTCCGGTCTTTTACTTATTGATACTTAACCTCGTTTGTTGCATTTTCCAAGGTCCGAGGCCAACACGGGCTACAGCTTTGTCAACGTCACATCGCCAGATGCGGCGTTCCGGCTGTGGACGAAGCACCTGCATGGCTTCCGTTGGAAGGTGAATGAAGATGTGCGAGGTCGAGTACACCAACATCCACGTACGTCGCCGTCCGCTGCCATCATTTTCCATTGCGCCGCCGCTGCATGGTTTTCACCTGCCGCTGCTCGTCATCCTTTCGCAGGGTCGGGATCCATTGGTGGCCCATTTCTCCAAGTCATGCTTCGACTGTGAAACCGAGGAGTTACTGCCAGTGTGGTTCAGCTCGCCGCGGAAGGTGAACGACTCACGAAAGATGTGCGAGGTCGACTACGCCAACATACAGGTACGTCGCCATCTGCTGCCACTGTTTTCCATTGCGCCGCCGCTGCAATGTGTTCACCTGCCGCTACTCGTCATCCTTTCGCATAGTCGGGATGCGTTGGTGGATACTGCCAGATGGTTGCTCTTGAAGGTGTATGGTAATTACGGGAGTGTTTGGTTGGGTCATGTGGTTAGTTCACGATGCACCCTAAACCCGGTGTTGAGGCCGTGTATTTGTCATTTGTGCGTACACTCTAGTGACATATGACAAAGTGCTCAGTCATCAACTACGTTTGGTTTGACGTCGAAGTTCGATTGGAGATAAATCATACATTTATTTTTGTATTGGATCATCCAAAATAACGTTCTGTTGGATGGACTGGACGATCAAATTTTTTGTTGGTAGGTTGGATGAAACTTGATTGGATTATTGTATTATCAAAGTTGATAATTTCATAATATTATTCGTGCGCATGATGATGGATCGTGCACGCCGAGCGCCGAGTTATTCGGATCGCTGAGCAAAGTTCGGACATGGAGTTTGTCTGCTCGTGCGCGCTGCAAGATTTGGTGCACTCGCGTACGTGGCAATCATCAGGGCAGGGTGGTACAGTCATGGGAACCGTGCAGTGTGCCCTTGTCTGTAAGATTTGGAGTGTGAACGTACATGGCAACCATCTGGGCAGGGTCGCACAGAGACATGTGTGCGGAAGGGCCGCAGAGAATTCGATTTTGGTGTTTGGGAACACGGTATTTTTGGAGTTTTAGAGCAATTAGCAATACCGTTGTATTTGAGATTACTATGGTATTTTTTACAGAATGGTGTTTGTCAACCAAACAGTCCTATGTATTGCAAAATCGCGGTATTACAAAACTGTGTTACTAAAATACGTACTTTTGTATTGCCATGTCATATTCAAAATTGTGGTTTCCAAAACTTTAGTATTGAAAAACTGTGCTCCCAAACACAGCCTAAAACTTTACTGTGAACCACTGCGGATGGTCTTAAAGGCAGGCCCGGCTCTGGGCCTAGGCGGGCTGAAATTAATTTTCTGCGGCCCCACCGCACAACGTCGCGCGTGCGCCCCCACCCCGCACGTTGTCCCATGGAAATCCCATTGAGATCCTTTGCTTCGCGCTGGGTTTGTTGTCTGGACACCGAAGGATGGAAATCCCGCGTGTCACGCTCCCACGATGCTGTGCGGCAGGGTCGCAGAAAATTTGTGGGCTACTGCCTAGGGCTGGGCCGGTGGGTGGGGGTGGTTATGTCCTACTAATGTTAGTTCAATGCTTTGTCCAAAACGTCAAATAAAAGAATAAGGAGGGAGTATTTATTAGATACAGTATAATATTACTAATGTGTTAATTTTCTTTATGCGATGTTTTTCGATAAAAGGAGAAGTTTTTCATTAGTGCATGTACTAGTGTAGGACACATTGTTCATGGACATAAAATAAAAGACATTTTTCATTAACATAAAAACAACACATATATTACAAACAAGAAAAAACACATAGAAAAAAAAAGGAAAACTACTACTCATCCTACTCTACTCGGAGGAGGCGCCGTCGGCGCCTCCGCCTCCGCATCCATCACCGGCGCCTCTGCCTCCGCCTCCGCCGCAACCGCCGGAGGAGCATTCTCCAACACTAGATCAAATTTCTTCCGGCTGATGGCCTCCACGAGTTGCTCGCGAAATTCCTCCCCGGCCTCCTCATCGATCGTCTCGTAGAGGCAGTCGAGACGAGCGGCAACAAAGCCTAACCCGAAGATGTAGTAGCCGACGGAGTCCATGCTGGCGTGGTGGGGAAGGACACCAAGTCCCAGTCGGCGACATGAGTGAGATGTACTGTGAAATACATCCTGCGCCATTTTGTCGAGCGCTTTTTCTTGCACGTCGGTGGCGAACAGGCTGCCGGTGACCTCCTTAAGCTTGCCGTTGAGTTTGTTGATGCTTTCCTCCATGAGGTGGGCAGTCTCATCATAGTCGGACGAAAGAGGTGCGGGCGCCGCGGGCGGAGATGGGAGTGGAGGAGGTGCGGGCGCCGCCTCCAGTTCCATTGGCCTTGTCGGCGATGAAAACGGAGAAGGAGGTTTGGAGGACGTCGATGACCTGGAGCGCTTCGGTGCGGGGCTACCCATTTGTGCGGCGATGGAGGTGCGAACAAAGAGAGAGAGCTGGTCGGCGATGGTGCGGCGGAGAAGCAAGAGGAGAAGTTTGGAGGCTAAAATCGATCGAGAGGTGCAGCGGAGAAGAAGAGGAAGGTGTGCCTTTATAGCGGGTCATCATCTAAGCACGTGAGTGGAGATGATCGGACTCTTCAAAAATTGTGCCTTTGAATCGTCGCTCAGAGTTACTCCAAACTGCGGTTCGCCTCCTCTCGGTTATCACAAGTGTTTTCACAAGTGTGTTCATTTGTTCCTAAAATCAGAACACGTAGCGGCTAGCGCCTACGCCTGTTGTTTCTTCAAAAGACGAGTACAGCGATACATAATGGCAGCATGCAATCGATTAATTTGATGAACCACGTACGTATGTAGTGAGAGTTGTGTGCTTATTAGACTATGGTAGTCCACATTCTATCCTCATACCATTGAGGGAACATCCTTGTGTCAAATTTTTTATCTCTATTGATGACAGGATAATTTTCTTCATTAGTGTGGTAGTTAAACTGCCATATACTGTAGGTTGAGAGCATACACACATGCATGGTAGAGAATATGATAAATATAGAAATATATATACATGGTAAGAAATATTATTCTATTCTTGGAATACATGTTTGGGATGTAGCATATGTACGTCTAACATACATGTGAAAGACCTCGATGATGTTTGCTGACGTTACGTGTTCTCTTTTTTGTTGAGAGATTGTCATGTTTGAGGCTCGTTGATCATGTTTGGGGCGTAGCATGCATGGACAACTAACATGCATGTGAAAGACCTCGATGCATGTGAAATAATATGCATGTTTTTAAAAGCAAGATATAGTGTTTCCTCAAGAAAAAATAATTTTATGAGAGATTGGGCGCACAAGCACAAAAGCTAGAACTTGAGCGATGCACCTACGAATTCCTTATGCCGGGATGATCGACGGCAGCCGTTCCACAAACTTGGTGGTAAGATCAGTAGTCGTCGGAGAGCAGCTTGCGGCCGACCCCAAAGGAGACGAAGGCATCGATGCACACATAGCTGATCTGCTCGCCGGAGAGATTGTACGCGTCTCAGTTGCTTGTCCTGACCCCGTAAGGCTTCTCCATGTCGGCGCCCATCACAGTGCTCACGATGTCCTTCAGCCCGACGTGGCGGAGGCTCGGGCGATCCATCTCCTATGCCGCGAGCTCGGCTAGGTCCATCATTTTGGCCACCTTCAGCTGCCAGTCCTTCCAATGTCTGTCGGCGTCACCCTCCACGCCGACGCCGATGAAGCGGTAGTCGGAATCGCTGAGGAAATCTTCTAGCTCGTCGGGGAAGTAGTCAGCATGGATGACCTGGAAGATGAGGCAGCGGCGGCCGACGCAGAGCTGCAGAACAGCGACGGGGTTCTGGTCGGCGGAGTAGCTGGGGCACCACTCGACGTCGAGCCCGATGACAAGCTTTTGAAGGTGCCGATGGTGGACGGAGAGGACCTCATCGAGCCAGTCCTCCACAGCCTTGCCGGAGGACGTCACGGTGGTGGTGATCACGTCTTCCTCGAACGTCACGTTGTACACCTGAGTCCCCGCCATTGGGTCTCTCTCCTTGTCGTCCCTATGGTTGCCGTCTGCGGCAGCACGGCGCAACTCTCTCTCTTGTGCAAAACCTTCGTCTACACCTTTAGTTTGGATTTTAATTGGAAACGGGCCAAGATATATAACTGATGCAGTTACGATATGAGCGGAGGAGTTTCCGAATTTGACGGGCCCGAGCCCGGAGTAAAGAGAGTAATGAAGATTTTCGAATCTTATATACTCTTTCTAATTTATAATTCTTATCTTTATGACCACAAGTTGCATTGTCTCAACCTAACACCACATACAACAACAAAAACATTTCTGAGGGGCCCACCCACTGGATATGCCGGGTGGGCCACGGGATACACTGGGTCTAGTCACCAGAGAGTAGCTAGTGTGATTACATGCTGGAGAGATCAGCGGAATCGGGAACTGGCCAATGAAGATGGATGTCAGCAGTGTCACGGTTCATGTATCGAAACGTGCGCCATCCTTTTTCTTCTTCTCCTTTTTACTATCAGTTCGTATTATTTTCCACCAATCTTCTAAGAGCATCTCCAACCCGTTTGCTATTTTTAGTTTGCTATTCTTTCAAATAGCAAATATGCTATCCACATTTAGCATCTCATTCTATGAACATCTCCAACCCATTTGCTATATGATGTGCTATATTGAAAAATTTCATATTTTATTAATATGTAATAATTATTTTAAAATTGAAATAACATTGTTGCAATGGCTATATTGTGACGTTTGTATTTCTAATGGCTATTTTTCAATGGTTATATTTCTAACGACTATTTTTCAACGGTTGTATTTCCAACGGTTAATTTGCAACAACTATTTTGCAACAGAAACGACAATAATGTAGCGAAAAATGGGGATAGCAAACCGTATAGCATTTGCTACTAGTAGCACACCGAGAGCTCCATATAGCAAATGGCTAAAAGTAGCAATCCTAATAGCAAACCGGTTGGAGATGATTTTTTCTCTATATTTGCTAAATAATAGGATATCACTCCATATAGGTAATGGCTAAAAGAGCATCTCAAACCCATTAGCTATATGATGTGCTATCATATTATTTAGCAAATCTAGAGCAAAAATCATCTCCAACCAGTTTGCTATTAGGATTGCTACTTTTAGCCATTTGCTATATGGAGCTCTCGGTGTGCTACTAGTAGAAAATGCTATCCAGTTTGCTATTCCCGATTTCCGGTACATTATCGTTGTTCCGTTGCAAAATAGTCGTTGAAAATTAGCCGTTGGAAATACATTTGTTGAAAAATAGTGGTTAGAATATAACCATTGAAAAATAGCCGTTATAAATACAACCGTTACAATATAGCCATTGCAACAATGTTATTTGAATTTTAAAATAATTGTTATATACTAATAAAATATGAAAAAAATTTAATATAGCACATCATATAGCAAACGGGTTGGAGATGCTCATGGAATGAGATGCTAAATGTGGATAGCATATTTGTCATTTGAAAGAATAGCAAACCAATAATAACAAAGGAGTTGGAGATGCTCTAACCTTCCTTTATTTGAAGTTGTACGGTTGGATCAGGATACGTGGCCGGCGTACACTTTATGACACACTAGTGAAAGTAAAACACCCGATATATTTTATGACACAATTGTGAAAGTAAAATACCCGATACATTTTATTATTACGGAAGTATATAACTAAGACTCAATCCAAATCGGGCAGAAATTTGGATAACCCTGACTTCTATTTTGTTTTTGCAAGCCATCTGTAATCAAGTCTTTTTTGTCTTCACCCTTTTGCAATGACGCCCACGAGCATCTAATCTGGGCTAAAGTTGATACGTACTCCAGAAACTGTTGTTGCGCTTTTTGTGTACTACGTGCTTTGTTGTTTGATTGCTCATTATGTTAGATCCGTGTTGGGTTTGAACAGAGAGTGGGCTTCTCCATGCTGGTCCTGTCAGATAAACTAGTAGGTGGTAGTCACTTTCTGGATCTCCAACTCAGTAGAGTTGGAAGTGGAAATATATTCCATTCTAAAAGATAAAAGTGATAAATACTCCACTAGTTTATCATTAGAACAACAACATTAGAACTATTTTTGCGCACCAATGGACAGAAATAAAAAGTTCATTACCTTAAGATGATATATTACAAACAGAAAAAAAAGAAAAACACAAACAACAAACAACAAAAGATAAACAACACAACTAAGAACAAGAAAAAAACTACTTCTCCACCTCGCTCCACCTACTTTTGGTTCTCCTCCTCCCCCTTGGGCTCCTGGCTGGGCGGGGGCGCCTCCCGTGGTGGAGACGGGAAGCCCAGTTTCCTGGACGTTGCTGCCACCAGGTTGTCGCGGCCGGCGATGCCGAGCTCGTCCGCCAGCGTCTCTCAGAGGACGTCGAGGCGACCGGCCAAGTGCGTCATGCCGATGACGTAGTGGCTCGTGGTCCTCATGGCAGCATACTCTGGAAGGGGACCAAGCACAAGGAAACGCATGGAGTGCGATGTATTGTCAAATACATCGCGCGCCATCTTCCGGAGAGCACACTCCATGTCCGGGGGGGGGGGGGGGGAGTCCGGTCGGGGACGCTTCCCCTTGGCATCCTTCGACGGGCTCGGCGGCGGCGTTGCCTTGTCAGCTATGGTGTTCTTGGCGCGGTTTTGGGAAGAGGGAAGAGTGGCTATGCGGAGAAGACGATGGCATGCCCGGGTGATCTTATAGCGGAGACAAAATCCCCTGCAGTAACTGCACTATCGTTACTGCAACTGAGTGGTGGAGCCTCTGCAGTACTGAAGGTGCAATATAGGTGGCTGACATGTGGGTCCCACACGATGTGCGGCCCTCATGTCAGCCATCTCTACTGCTCTTTCAGTACTGTAGGGGATTTGAACCCGCCTGGATGTTAGTCTCTCGACGCGCGCAGTAGTGTTGATGTGACGCGGAGCGGTTCCAATTGAATTCAATGATGTGCATGCGCTGCGCGCGTTTAAGGCGCCTTGGTGACTAGAGCGCACGTAAGCTCAGTGCGCCCGGTCGCATCAGCCGTCTGTACAAATGGCTACGGCTTGAACGAAGGACCAGGTCTTATGCAGCAAATAGCAACGTATAATACTCCCTCCACCTCAACTCAACTCTATTTCTGTTTTGGTCGAACTAATTACCTTTGACCAATGATTTATATGGAATGTATTAACTTCAATAACATGTAGTACTAGATTGTATATTATGGAAATATTTTCATGGTGAATCTAAAAGTACAATTCCTGGATTGTTAAAATAGATCAAAATTGCGTAAATCTAAAAGATAGATTTGACCAAACCTAGGACTTCCCTTTGAAAAAGTTTTATACTTTAAATTAGTTTTACATATGTAATATGCACATAGGATATATCACTAAATAGTTTTGCAAAAAAACGTGGAGGAGAAATATGTATATCCCATATGCTACTACTACGTAAATTAGGGGTGGACAAATAAACCGAGACCGAAAAACCAAAACCGATAAAACCGAGAATGAAACCGAAAAGACCGAAATATCGGGTATCGGGTACTTTTCGGGTAACAAATATAAAAAACTGAAAAATAAATGTCGGGCTCTGGTACCACTCTCGGGTAACTGAAATAACCGAATAGTCAGTCCATCAAATAATAAGTTAAATTATGCGTGCTAAACTATGAACAATTCAAATTTAGATATTTTATTTTCAAGTTGTGATGTGTGAAGTTGTTGGATTTAAATGTTTATTTTTTTTTCAATTGTCAATTTATAATAAATGACATCATGGGATTAAATTTATCAATCATATTAAATTTGTGCAAACATGACATGGATATAATGTATAATTCGGATATACCGGGTAGGACCGAAGACAGAACCG
The DNA here is from genome assembly GCA_036927565.1 of Tuctoria greenei. Taxonomy (NCBI): domain Eukaryota; kingdom Viridiplantae; phylum Streptophyta; class Magnoliopsida; order Poales; family Poaceae; genus Tuctoria; species Tuctoria greenei. The sequence goes on from JAYESD010000001.1 coordinate 93,757,575, forward strand.
CAATTTTGGTACCCAAAATGTTCGGGTACCTAATATTATTACAACAATTCGGGTAGTGATTTCAAGAAACCGAATTTTGAAAAAGAACAAAATATTCGAACAAAAATATCGGGTAGACCGAATGCACACCCCTTAACGTAAATCCATCCGAAATAATTAGCTAATTTGAGGATGAATGAAGTTGAGCTTGCGAGCTTGATGAGCATCATCATTGTTTTGAGCAGCAATTAATTTATGGCATCATCAAATCTGGAGTAATTTTTCTAGATCATTTGGGGCCGAAAAATTAGTTAACACGCTATATATTAGGAGAAAGATTAGGATATGCTACCTATTGCTTGTGTTGAATAACCCTGCGCTGTGGACACCATATATCCGATACTTCATTCTGGTCGCCAGGATCATTCTGCCCTAGGGATGAAAACAGTACGGTAAATTCCCAAAACGTCAGACATCGTTTTCGAAAATTTCCGATGTGATTACCATTTTCGACAATTTCCGAAATTTTCGATCCGATTACCGTTTTTATCGGACATTGAAATCGGTAAATGGAATGGAAACGATTTAGACTGATTTCTGACTGAATTGGTGGAATACCATATTTTAATGGAAAATTTCGGAACAATAACAGAATACTTTCCAAATAGTAGGTTGGGTCTAATGGGCTGACAAGTACTCTCTCTTTCCCTTGGAATAAAGGATTTTTAAAGGAAACTTCAAAGGAATTCATTCCTACATTGTGCTTATGTCACAGGTGTTTAGAACACAAGAATCATATTTCATTTCCTGTAGAAAGACTTCCTTTCCTATGTAAAATGGAGGAATGAAATAATCCAGTCCAAGTTATTTGTGGTCTGCTGGTTGGCTATGAAGGGAAGGGCCTTACAGGTATGCTCTGATTCCAGACCTCTTACTCCATCTCTAGGTTTCTGATGACGCAGGCGGTTCACAACGAGGCATACCAAAAAAGGTTGAGCGGCATGCAAGTTTTTTGATAAAAAACTGACTGCGGCCCGCTGACCGCGGCCTGCTAGCACATCCATCTCTAGTTTTTTGATGATCTCTCTGAAGTGTCATCATATTATTTGTTGTGAAGGTATGGTAGTTAAACTAAGCATTAATAAAGGGACCAATAACATTTTGACACATCAGCGGGATGATGCATGGGAGGACAGAACGGGAGGGACCCGGCTTGCAGCCAGTTTGTCATCAAGAAATTTGCATGCCGCTCTCATCACCGAGGCTTTACTGGTTTGTCTGGTGGTGAACCGCATGCATCATCGGAAACCTAGATGTAGTTACAGGAATCAGAACATACCTGCAGGGGTCTTCCAACCACCACCAAGGACGCACGATGGGGGTTAAGGTACAAACCGGCACACCCGGACCGTACATATGTGCCGGTGAAGATGAACGGTGTTCCGACTGTGGAAGCACCTGCATGGCTTCTGTTGGAAGGTAACCGACTCGTGGGATATGTGCGAGGTCGACTACGCCAACATTATTTGTTGTGAAGGTATGGTAGTTAAACTAAGGATTAATAAAGGGACGATAACATTTTGACACATCAGCGGGATGATGCATGAGAGGACAGAACGGGAGGGACACGGCTTGTATACTCCTATTCATAGCTTCCATGTGTGCTCCTACATAAGTGTCATGATTTTATTGGCCCTTTCATTTACCTAACATAATACCTGATTTAACTTCAACCAATTAGATGATGACACATAAGCGGGAGTACGCATGGAAGCACAAATGGGAGCACCGAAGTTGCATCCGAACGGGAGGACACAACTTGTATACTCCCATTCAGTGCTTCCGTGCGTGCTCCTACTTAAGTGTCATGATTTTATTGTCCCTTTCATTTACCTAACATAATGCCTCATTTAACTTCAACCAATTAGATGATGACACATAAGCGGGAGTACGCATGGAAGCACAAACGGGAGCACCGAAGTTGCATCCGAACGGGAGGACACGGCTTGTATACTCCCGCTCAGTGCTTATATGCGTGCTCCTACTTAAGTGTCATGATTTTATTGGCCCTTTCATTTACCTAACATAATGCCTGATTTAACTTCAACCAATTGCCCCCGCAGCCAGTTTGTCATCAAGAAATTTGCATGCCGCTCTCATCATCGAGGTTTTGCTGGTTTGTCTAGTGGTGAACCGCATGCATCATCGAAAACCTAGATGTAGTTAGAGGACAGGAATCAGAACATACCTGCAGGGGTCTTCCAACCACCACCAGGGACACACGAGGGGGGGTTAAGGTACACACCGACACACCCGGACCATACATATGTGCCGGTGAAGATGGAACTCAACAGTCTCACAGTTATGGATAGGAAAAAGGAAGAAGAAAAAGGATGGTGCGCATTTTGATCTATGAACTGCAAGACTGCTAACCTCCATTTTAATTGGCCAGTTCTCGATTCCGCTGAGTAATTGTTGTTGTACGTGGTGTTTCGTTGAGACAATGCAACTTGTGGTCATAACGATAAGAATTAAAAAGAGGAGTATATCAGATTCAAAAATCTTCATTACGCCAGGTCGTATGATGGCCGGACACTCTCCAATCCACTTAGATTGAAGTGGAACCACTCCTACCCAAACGAGTAAAAAAAATTTATGGATACAGTATGAAAATCCAAGGTTGTGCATACCGTTCCACATTTGTGACATGTGTCCACATGAACGGATGTGCGCAGTAGTGGTGATGGGACGCGGAGCGGTTCCAATTGAATTCAAAGATGCGCATGCACTGCGCGCGTTTAAGTAGCCTTGGTGACTGGCTTGCACGTAAGCTCGGTGCGCCTGGTTGCATTAGTCGCCTGTACAAATGGCTACGACTTGAACGAAGGACCAAACCTTCTACGGCAAACAACAACGTATAATACTTCGTCCGCACCAACTCAACTCTATTTCTGTTTTGGTCGAACTAATTACCTTTCACCAATGATTTATATGGAATTTATTAACTTCAATAACATGTAGTACTAGATTGTATATTATGGAAATATTTTTATGGTGAATCTAAAAGTACAATTCTTGTATTGTTAAAACAGATCAAAATTGCGTAAATCTCAAAGATAGATTTGACGAAACCTAAGACTTCCCTTTGAAAAAGTTTTATACTTTACATTAGTTTTACATATATAATATGCACATAGGATATATCACTAAATAGTTTTGCAAAAAAACATGGAGGAGAAATATGTATATCCCATATGCTACTATTACGTAAATTAGGGGTGGGCAAATAAACCGATACCAAAAAACCGAAATCGATAAAACCGAGACCGGAACCAAAAAGACCGAAATATCGGGTATTAGGTACTTTTTGGGGTAGCAAATATAAATAACTGAAAAATAAATGTCAGGTTCGGATGGATGAAGCAGTTCCACATTTGTGACATGTGTCCACATGAACGGATGGATGAAGCAGTTGCATGACTGTGACATGTGTGTACATGAACGAACGAGGTCATATGATGGCCGGACATGATAGGGATAACGCCAAGGAACCGTATCCTTTGAAAGCATAATTTTTCCCCGCATACGATGGGCCCTTCGAATGTCAAATTAAAAATTTCTTATTTATCGAAAAACAGCTCCTTTAACGACGCCAAATTTCGGTACATGGGCTCACGGGTACTTGGGGACGAAAACCAAGCATTCCAGCGCAGTTTTGGCCCAGGAATACAAAGTGACTCAGCGCAGTTTCAGCCCACAAATAACAAGCGGCCCAGCGCAGTGTTGGGCCTACTCTGATAGCGTCACGTACGCTTTGACCTGGCTTCCCCCCCCCCCCCCCCCCGCCGAACCCTTCGATCCACAATGGGCCCCCTCTCCCGATTGCACGAAACACGCCTGGAGGAGCATCCGCCGGCCGCCACGCTCTTGGAGGAGCATCCGCCAGCCGCCACGCTATTGGAAGAGCATCCACCGGCCGCCGCACGTGGAGGAGCAACAGCGCTAGGTACATTTGCTCACATAATGTTATTGTAGTCCTCTTACGGATACGTTGATTGAATTGTCAGAAGCGATGTCAGAAGATAAGACATGGATGGGAAAAGACAGGCGTACGAAGGAGTGGCAGGATGGAATGAAGTCATTTTTAAATTTAGCATTCCAGGGCACTCGTGAAGAAGAAACTAAGCCTTGTCCTTGCATGAAATGTCGTAATATTTGCCACGAGAGATGCAAGGAAGTTCATCTTCACTTGCTTCGTAATGGGATGTCATTTGATTATACTTGTTGGGTACACCATGGAGAAAAACGAGTTGAGAATAAAATTGCTGAGCAATTAGAAAATAATGAGGAGATAATTTCTGATGATGCTACTATGGAAAATATGCTGTCCAGACTTCTTAGAGGCACTGGTGATCATGGTGGTACTTCAGCAAGTGTTGATGATCTAGAAAATGCTATAAACCAGCAGGAGCCAACTGGGTGTGCAAAGGCATTCTATGACTTATTAAATGATGCCAAAAAGGAGTTGTATCCAGGTTGTGAGAAGGTGTGTAACACCCTAAATTTTCGCATCCTGCAATGCATACATGATCATGCATTAAACAAAAGTAGGATAAAAGAAAAATAATAAAACATAAAAGATGGAGCATATATATACAAATGTATGTAGCAAAAGAAGAAATAGAAAATAATAATTATAGCCTAAAACATGTATTAAGGAATAAATATAAAATAATAATAATAGATAAAAAGAAATATATATAAATGAATTATATAATAATAAATATATATATATAAATAATAAATAAAATGAATAAAAAAATAAAATAAATAATAATATATGTATAAAAAAAGAGGAAAAAAAAGAAAAAAAACAATTGCTGGCCTGGCCGGAGCCATGGCCACACGACCAGCTGGCCGCATAGCTAGGCCACTGCCATGCAAAAACAATGTAGAGGAAAAAAAAAAGAAACAAAAAAAAAATTGAGGAAGTCAACTCTCACGCACAGCTAGCACCTAATCCCTACTGTACTCCAAGCCCCCACGACTCGCGTGTGGCACTCCGCGGCCAAGTCCCATCGGGACTGCAACACCAGGGCCCCACCCCTGTAATACAAAAACTAGAAATCATCGTGAGGCCTGCCCAGCTGGCCAGGCGCGCCGTGCTGCCCGCGCCGGTGTCGCGCGCCCCCGCGCTCCCGTGTGCCGGGCTGAGTCGGGCGTGTGCCACGTGGCCGTAGCCGACCGGGACTCTGTCCCTGGTCGCTCGATTGGTACAGCCGCCGCCTATAAATACAACCAGAGGGTTCGTATTTTCTGGACATCAGAACAAGCGCCGCCGCCAGCAGCCAGCAACCCTAGCGGCTAGCAAGAGAAAAAAAAAGACCAGAGGGCTGCGCCGCCAGGGAGGAAAAGGAAGAAAAAAAAGGGGAAGAAGAGAAAGAAAAAGAGGAGGGTGCCACCGTCCACCGGAGATCGTCGCCGTCGTCGTGCCGCCAAGGGACTGCTGCGCCATCTACTTCGTCTACGTATTGTCCCGATCCCGCGATCATCGAAGCCATCGCACCTACGGTAGGCCATGTTCCCGATGCGAATTTTAACGACCATATTGAATCTAATAGACGTAAATTGATCGTAGTTGCGTCGTAATTTTTTTCAGCAGCATTAATCCACCCTAAAACCCCCGTAAACTCATATGAACACGTATGAACTAGTTGCATCTAATTAATAAACAACCGTAGTTAATTAATTATTTGACTTTGCATGCATGCATATCATCGCCTGTTGATTAATGTGTATGCATCGTGTTGATTGTATGTATATTCTTGTATGTGTGATCACGAGTAGAGGGAAGTGCTCAAGAGATCGTGTACAAGGATTTTCAGAATCAAGATTTCGAAGCGCTTGAGCAACCCCATCCGCCGGAGCAAGGCAAGTGTCCTTGAAGCATATTGATCCTGTTTTAAAATAAATGTTTTGTTTGCAAAACTGCATGCTATGTCAATTTGCTGGGAATCCTATGGTAGGAAGTTTACTAGATTTGTTAAACCACCCTTGTCACCTGGAATTTATAGTAGAGAGTCAGGAAGGATTTTTACCTTTTGCTTCACTTAATTAATTGGGATGGAAAAACCAACACTACATATTTAATTATGCATGGATGAGATTTTGGTTAACATGAACTGGTTAAATATGGTATGGTAATGGATGATCTAATCAAGCCTGGTATGTGGATGGGTTGGATGTTATGGTGGTTTGCTTGCTTTAGATCTAAGGACCGGTTCATGCGAGAATAAGCCAGGACTACAGTGCCACCACGAGGCTAAGTATGGGTGCGGCGTAGCTGATTAATTAGGGCTTTGCTAGTGCTGTTTGGACCATTGCAGATGCTCGAGGAAGGGGTAGTCGGATTGGGTTTGTTGATGATTGGTGGGACTACCCTGGGATCCGAATGGCTCAAGAGGGGGCCCTTGGTTGAAGATGTGCTCAGTTGGAGGCATCACCACCGGTGAAACCTCAGTGGGGTCTGAATAGACTAGTGATCCCTTTGTAAAGGCTATTTTGTGATCTCTTGGCCATACACCAAAGGAAGTGTAATTGGCATAAGGGAGGTTCTTTAGTCGCCGACAGGTGATGAAATCACGAACACGTGGGTAAAGTGGTACAAACTCTGCAGAGTATGAAAACTATCATGATAGTCGTGCTCCCGGTTATGAGCGCCTGGATGACCTACATGATTAGAGGGAATTTGGTAATGGGATGGTTATTGGAATGGTTATGGTTTGGTAATGGTTATGGTTGGTTATGGATTTATTTCTGGTATTGAATATGGTTAATGGCAATGGTGGAATCTGGACTTATTGATGATGGTAATGAATTCAGTTTGGTATTATGGTGTTACTCATGATTAAGATGGGATTACTTCACGTACATATAATATATTGTTTTCTAAATGTTTTACTATACTTTTCAGCACTTAGCCATTATTATTGTCGTCATTTGAATCAGCCACATGTCATACTTTCCACACTTGCTGAGTACGACATGTACTCACTCTTGCAGTCCCCCCCAACAGTTGCAGGTCAAAATTGTGAGTTTAATGGCGATAATGTGGAGATCTAGGCCGTGTCTACCGTCAGCTTTGCCTGTGGTGTTGCATGGAGGTGCGCTATCCCTTTTGCTTAGTTTGCTTAGTTGTTTAATTAGTTTATTTCCGCTGCATTAGTTGAACTTATCATTAATATTCATTAGAGCTTGTATTCGAGGATATAATGAATTATGTAATAAGAGTACTTATTTAATAATTTGAGCTGTGGTAATTTTCTGTATATCGTTTGAGAATCACTCGTGTATGTGTGTCGAACATCCTGGGCACACATATGCGCTAGCTTGGTTCATTTTCAGAACCGGGTGTCACAGATTGGTATCAGAGCCACAGGTTGACCGTAGGATGCAGCCTAGATAGAATGGACACTTTAGAGCACATAGGAGCACTCAGGAATCGATGTGTTTTTGCTTGGTGTGCTGTTTGCTATATATATTGCTTGCTTGTGTGCTTAATAGAGGATTTTGGGATGCTTTAGCATTACCATGTCCACCTAGGCTAGTATAGCTAGTTGGTTAGCTTCATATCCCTTGATGCATATAGTTGGGGACGTTTCTTAAATTCTTACCTATTGCTTTTCTCTAGATGGTGAGGACTCGCAAGCAGAGGGATGCCAATGATGAGGAGGAGAACAATGGAGTGCCTCAGAACAACAACGGACAAGGACCTGCTCATGGAGCCATCAACATTGAGCAACTATTGGCTATGCAAAACCAGCTCATGCAGACCATGATACAGACCATGGGACGGCTGCAGGCTGGCAATATCAACAATCAGCCCCATATGCCTCCACCGCCATCCCCGCCTCCTCATAACTGATTGGGAGAGTTTATGAGGACTAGACCGCCAACCTTTGCTCAAGCTACCGACCCTATGGATGCGGATGATTGGCTCAAGTCGGTGGAGAAGAAGCTAGCTATTGTCCAGTGTACTGATAGGGAGAAGGTCCTATTTGTTTCTCATCAACTCGTTGGAGCAGCTGCAGATTGGTGGGATGCTTATTGCAATGCTCAGGAGAATCAAGAGAGGATCATTTGGGCGGAATTCAAGGAGAACTTCCGTTCTCATTATGTGCCGGAAGGTGTTATGATCTTGAAGAGGCAAGAACTTGAGAACTTAAGGCAAGAAAGATCAAGCGTGAGTGAATATCTCAATAAGTTAACTCAACTCTCAAGATATGCGCCCGAGGATGTTAGCCGGGACAGCCGGAAGCAATACTTGTTCATGAGGTGCTTCAACAATGAGATCCAAGTGCAATTGCTCAATTGTGACTATGCCAACTTCCAGAAGCTTGTGGACAAAGCAATTGTGGTTGAGAACAAGATCCGTGAGATGGAACAAGACAACAAGAGGAAGGCGCCACACCAGGGACAACAACAAGGAAGTAACGTGCGCCCTTGCTTTGCACCGCCCAACGCGCCTTATTAGAACTCCTCTATTCCTGCTCAGCAACCTGGTTATGCACCGCGCCCAACTCAGTTTGTGCAGCAGCGCCCTGTCTTGCAAGCAATGCCTTATGCACCTCGTGCTGATTTTCTTGGAGCCAATGTTCAAAACCAAGCTCGTCTCAATAATTCTGGTGGAGTTAAGAAGTGCTATACTTGTGGAGAAGCTGGACACTTTGCGAATCAATGTCCTAAGTCAGGCCTTGGTCAAAGAAGCAATGCGCCGAGGCAAAACCCAAGACCCAATGGAGGACAGCCACAAGGAAACCGTGGACATCAGAATTTTGCTCGTGGCAACGTGAACCATGTCTCTACGGAGGATGCTCAACAAGCAGATGACGTGGTCATTGGTATGTTTCTCGCCAACTCCAACCCCGCGACTATGTTATTTGATTCTGGAGCATCGCATTCATTCATTGCATCGAAGTATGTTGCCAAGTATAGTTTGCCTATCTCTCACATGAAGTTTACTCTATTGGTTAAGTCTCCTGGAGGAGAGATGAGGACAAATATAGTATGTCCAAAAATAAGCCTTAGAATAAGGGGGTAGACTTCTCCGCCAACCTAATTGTTTTGGATTCACAAGGAATAAGAGAATCCGTTGGTGCAAAGTGCCATGGAAACATCATACGGAAACCGAAGCTACATGGAAACGTGAAGAAGACCTGAAGGCAGAATTCCCTCACCTTTTCTCCACGCTATCGAATCTCGAGGGCGAGATTCACTTTAAGGGGGGTAGAATTGTAACACCCTAAATTTTCGCATCCTGCAATGCATACATGATCATGCATTAAACATAAGTAGGATAAAAGAAAAATAATAAAACATAAAAGATGGAGCATATATATACAAATGTATGTAGCAAAAGAAGAAATAGAAAATAATAATTATAGCCTAAAACATGTATTAGGGAATAAATATAAAATAATAATAATAGATAAAAAGAAATATATATAAATAAATTATATAATAAATATATATATATAAAATAATAAATAAAATGGATAAAAAAATAAAATAAATAATAATATATGTATAAAAAAATAGGAAAAAAAAGAAAAAAAACAATTGCTGGCCTGGCCGGAGTCATGGCCACACGACCAGCTGGCCGCATAGCTAGGCCACCGCCATGCAAAAACAATATAGAGAGAAAAAAAAGAAACAAAAAAAAATTGAGGAAGTCAACTCTCACGCACAGCTAGCACCTAATCCCTACTGTACTCCAAGCCCCCACGACTCGCGTGTGGCACTCCGCAGCCAAGTCCCATCGGGACTGCAACACCAGGGCCCCACTCCTATAATAAAAAAACTAAAAATCATCGTGAGGCCTGCCCGGCTGGCCAGGCGCGCCGTGCTGCCCGCGCCGGTGTCGCGCGCCCCCGCGCTCCCGCATGCCGGGCTGAGTCGGGCGTGTGCCGCGTGGCCGTAGTCGATCGGGACTCTGTCCCTGGTCGCTCAATTGGTACAGCCGCCGCCTATAAATACAACCAGAGTGTTCGTATTTTCTGGACATCAGAACAAGCGCCGCCGCCAGCAGCCAGCAACCCTAGCGGCTAGCAAGAGAAAAAAAAAAGACCAGAGGGCTGCGCCGCCAGGGAGGAAAAGAAAGAAAAAAAAGGGGAAGAAGAGGAAGAAAAAGAGGAGGGTGCCACCGTCCACCGGAGATCGTCGCCGTCTTCGTGCCGCCAAGGGACTGCTGCGCCATCTACTTCGTCTACACATTGTCCCCATCCCACGATCATTGAAGCCATCGCACCTACGGTAGGCCATGTTCCCGATGCAAATTTTAACGACCATATTGAATCTAATAGACGTAAATTGATCGTAGTTGCGTCATAATTTTTTTTTTCAGCAGCATTAATCCACCCTAAAACCCATGTAAACTCATATGAACACGTATGAACTAGTTGCATCTAATTAATAAACAACCGTAGTTAATTAATTATTTGACTTTGCATGCATGCATATCATCGCATGTTGATTAATGTGTATGCATCGTGTTGATTGTATGTATATTCTTGTATGTGTGATCACGAGTAGAGGGAAGTGCTCAAGAGATCGTGTACGAGGATTTTCAGAATCAAGATTTCGAAGCGCTTGAGCAACCCCATCCGCCGGAGCAAGGCAAGTGTCCTTGAAGCATACTGATCCTGTTTTAAAATAAATGGTTTGTTTGCAAAACTGCATGCTGTGTCAATTTGCTGAGAATCCTATGGTAGGAAGTTTACTAGATTTGTTAAACCACCCTTGTCACTTTGAATTTATAGTAAAGAGTCAGGAAGGATTTTTACCTTTTGCTTCGCTTAATTAATTGGGATGGAAAAACTAACACTACATATTTAATTATGCATGGATGAGATTTTCGTTAACATGAACTGGTTAAATATGGTATGGTAATGAATGATCTAAGCAAGCCTGGTATGTGGATGGGTTGAATGTTATGGTGGTTTGCTTTCTTTAGATCTAAGGACCGGTTCATGCGAGAATAAGCCAGGACTACAGTGCCACCACGAGGCTAAGAATGGGTGCGGCGTAGCTGATTAATTAGGGCTTTGCTAGTGCTGTTTGGACCATTGCAGATGCTCGGGGAAGGGGTAGTCGGATTGGGTTTGTTGATGATTGGTGGGACTACCCTGGGATCCGAATGGCTCAAGAGGGGGCCCTTGGTTGAAGATGTGCTCAGTTGGAGGCATCACCACCGGTGAAACTTCAGTGGGGTCTGAATAGACTAGTGATCCCTTTGTAAAGGCTATTTTGTGATCTCTTGGCCATACACCAAAGGAAGTGTAATTGGCATAAGGGAGGTTCTTTAGTCGCCGACGGGTGATGAAATCACGAACACGTGGGTAAAGTGGTACAAACTCTGCAGAGTATGAAAACTATCATGATAGTCGTGCTCCCGGTTATGAGCGCCTGGATGACCAACATGATTAGAGGGAATTTGGTAATGGGATGGTTATTGGAATGGTTATGGTTTGGTAATGGTTATGGTTGGTTATGGATTTATTTCTGGTATTGAATATGGTTAATGGCAATGGTGGAATCTGGACTTATTGATGATGGTAATGAATTCAGTTTGGTATTATGGTGTTACTCATGATTAAGATGGGATTACTTCACGTACATATAATATATTGTTTTCCAAATGTTTTACTGTACTTTTCAGCACTTAGCCATTATTATTGTCGTCATTTGAATCAGCCACATGTCATACTTTCCACACTTGCTGAGTACGACATGTACTCACTCTTGCAATCCCCCCCAACAGTTGCAGGTCAGAATTGTGAGTTTAATGGCGATAATGTGGAGATCTAGGCCGTGTCTACCGTCAGCTATGCCTGTGGTGTTGCATGGAGCTGCACTATCCCTTTTGCTTAGTTTGCTTAGTTGTTTAATTAGTTTATTTCCGCTGCATTAGTTGAACTTATCATTAATATTCATTAGAGCTTGTATTCGAGGATATAATGAATTATGTAATAAGAGTACTTATTTAATAATTTGAGCTGTGGTAATTTTCTGTATATCGTTTGTGAATCACTCGTGTATGTGTGTTGAATATCCTGGGCACACATATGCGCTAGCTTGGTTCATTTTCGGAACCGGGCGTCACAAGGTGACCCAATTATCCTTCATTGTCAGGTTGTACCAGATAAAGTGTTTAACTGGTTTGAGTAAAAAAGCGTGTGAGTTCATCCTTCAACTATTCTCATATGTGCTTCCAGAGGGCCATTGCATTCCTAATACACTTGATAAAGATCAGAAGGTTGTTCGTGACCTCCGGCTGAGCTACGAAAAGATCGATGCATGTGTCAATTACTGTGTGTTATTCCGGAAGGACTATTCTCTGCTGGATCGATGCCCAAAATGTGGTGAATTAAGATGGAAAAATAGTACTGGTGGGGATGCAAGAGAGGCTTTACCTTGTGGAAAAGCTAAGAAGCTTGTAGCATGCAAGATTCTACGATACTTCCCTCTTATTCCCCGTCTTAAAAGGTTTTATATGGCAGAATCAACAACGTCAAACATGCACTGGCACAAAGAATAACGTATTGATGATGGAATATTACACCATCCTGCAAATTCGAAAGCATGGAAGCATTTTGATAGCATTCACCCAAATTTCTCATCTGATCCTCGAGACATAAGACTTAGGCTAGCATCTAATGGTTTCAATCCTTTTGGAGTAATAAATGTTTCTTACAGTACATGGCCTGTGATTCTAATCCATTATAATCTACCACCTTGGTTGTGTATGAAGCAGCCTTATTGGTTGATGTCAATGATAATTTCTGGGCCAAAGTCACCTGGAAACAACATTGATGTGTATCTGCAACCTTTGATTGATGAGCTACTGAAATTATGGTCTGATGGTGTTGAAACATACGACAGTTCAAAGAAAGAGATATTTCTCATGCGAGCTTCTATATTGTGGACAATAAATGATTTTCCAGCATATGCAATGCTATGTGGATGGAGCACAAAAGGTAGGCTAGCATGTCCATACTGCCATGTAAACACTGACGCCTTGTGGTTGAAACATGGACGAAAGTATTGCTACATGGGTCATCATCGTTTCCTACCTCAGGATCACCGGTGGCGTCGGGACAAAGCTTCTTTCAACAACAAAATAGAGAATAGAGAGGCTCCAACATCACTCTCGGGTCACGAAGTATTCCAACAATACGAGACTTTTGATCAAGTGAGTTTTGGAAAGACGAATAATAAGAAAGTGCACTGAGGAAGATAGGTGGCATAGTTGGAAGAAGAAAAGTATATTTTTCAGCTCCCGAAGACATTGCTAATAAGGCATAACTTGGATGTCATGCACATTGAAAAAAACATTTGTGATAGCATATTGGGTACATTGCTTAATATGGATGGTAAAACAAAAGATAGTCTACAAGCTCATTTTGATATGCAGGAAATGGGTATACGGCAAAAGCAACATCCAGTGGGTATGAAAGGGAAGTATTATTGTCCATCAGCATGATATACTTTGCAAAAAGATCAGAATACCACCTTGTGCAAGTTTTTGGCGGATGTGAAGATGCCCGATGGTTATGCCTCAAACATCAAGAGAAGTGTGGACATAATAGCACGTAAGGTATCAGGTCTAAAAACTCATGACTGCCATATTATATTTCAGAAGCTCCTTCCTATTGCAATACATGACATATTGCCTGAAAAGGTTGTTGAACCTTTAATTGAGTTTAGCAGATTCTTTTCTAGAATTTGTTCTAAAGAATTGGTGGAACCAGATGTGGATAAGATGATTGAACAATTTCCTGAAACAATTTGTAAGCTTGAGATGTTGCTTCCTCCCGCTTTCTTTGATATCATGGTACATCTTCCAATCCATCTTGGCGAAGAAGCTTGCTTGGGTGGACCTATTTCTTACAGATGGGTGTATCCAATTGAGAGGTACCTTGATACATTGAAGAGGTATGTACGTAACAGAACTCACCCGGAGGGTTCTATAGCTGAGGGATATATTATGGAAGAGTGTATCACTTTTTGTAGCCAGTTTTTGGATAACATCAGCACCAAGCTTAATAGGCCAGAATGTCATGAAGCTGCAGCTAGGAATGAACCTTCTCTCGAGTCTAATATATTTACAGAAGTTGATAATTCTAAAAAAGGGTTTAAATGGGGCGAACTTACTATGGTGGAACTACATAACATCAGGCATTATATTATTTCTAATGTTGAAGAGGCCGCTCCATGGATCAAGTACGTATAACACTCAGATGTTCTATACTATATTATTGGATCATGCTTATTGTAGATGGCTAATTTAATTTTGTACCCTTATCAGCGAGCATTTTGAAGAGCTGAAAAAGATCCATTCTCGTGATGTTGAAAAACGCCATAGAGATGAGTTTGTTTATTGGTCTCAGAAACTAGTAAGTACATGCAAGTTCTTACTTTGATGAAATATTGAAGAAATATCTGTTCTAAAGTTGGTTTATCGATGACCCCTTTTATACTAATTAATGTGTACAGATTACGACATTACACAAAGAAGGCAAAGTAACCAATTATTTGTCTGCATTATCTAGAAGACCTGATCGTCGGGCATGTTTTTTTAGTCGATCATTTATAAATGGCTTCTTCTTTCGAACAGCAAAGGTGGAAAAAGATTTACAGACGCAAAACAGTGGTGTTGTTGTTCGGGATGGTGATCACGAGTGGTATGGAGTAATCAAGAAAATGATTTATGTTGATTTTGAAAAAAAATCTAGAGGTTCTGTTATTTGAATGTGAATTGTTTGATCCGCCTTGTTCCGGTCAGAGCCAAAGCAGAGGCTACAAAATGGATTGATACAGAATGATAGATGTGGACACTACTATTTCTCAATTTAAGTATGAGCCTTACATTCTAGCCACCGAAGCAGAACAAGTTTTTTACGTTAGAAGTGTGAAGGAACCTATATGGGCTATAGTTGTTAAAACAATGCCAAGAATCCTTTTTGCCATGCCCCCTGGAGACAGTGAAAATAATGTCACTGAGACAATGGAGGCTGAGACATTATTTGATGATCGACGACTTACTGATATAAATGAGGATATGCCCACATGGAATAGGAATGACATTGACGGAGCAACCGGTGATGCTTCCGCTCTTTCAAATGAAGATGACGACGACAACGACCACGATGATGATGATACATATATCAATGATGGTATTGTACCTCCAATATTGATGGAGGACAGCGAAGATGATGATTTTTCATGTAGGTACTGTGTGAGCTAGTTGTACGTGAACACTATATGTAATGTAGTTTGTGTTCTGTGGTGATAGATCTTAACGCCACCAACCGGTATTTCGTGGCAACAGATCCTAATACAACGATTTTGTTTCGTGGCGATAGATACTATCGCCATGAACTTGTGAATCGTGGCATAAGTTCCTAATGCAACGTTTGTGTTTCGTTGTGATAGATCCTAACGCCACGAACTGGAGAATCGTGGCAAAAGTTTCTAATGCAACGATTGTGTTCCGCGGCGATAGATGCTAACGCCACGAACTATTGAATCGTGGCAACAGGTCCTAATTCAATGATCGTGTTCCATGGCGATAGATGCTAATGCCACAAACTAGTGAATCGTGGCAACAGATCCTAATGCAACGATTGTGTTCTGCGGCGATAGATGCTAACACCATGAACTATTGAATCGTGGCAACGGATCCTAATACAATGATTGCGTTCCATGGCGATAGATGCTAATGCCACGAACTAATAAATCGTGGCAAGAGATTCTAATGCAACGATCGGATTCCATGGCAATAGATGCTAACGCCACGAACTAGTGAATCGTGGCAACAGATCCTAGTGCAATGGTCGTGTAACGTGGCGATAGATGCTAATTCCACGACTAATGAATCGTGGCAACAGATTCGTGGCGATAGATGCTAACGCCACGAACTAGTGAATCGTGGCAACAAATTCTAATGCAACGATCGGGTTCCGTGGCGATAGATGCTAATGCCACGAACTAGTGAATCGTGGCAACATATTCGTGGCGATAGATGCTAAGGCCACGAACTAGTGAATCGTGGCAACAGCTCCTAGTGCAACGATCGGGTTCCGTGGCGATAGATGCTAATTCCACGAACTAGTGAATCGTGGCAACAGATTCATGGCGATAGATCCTAATACCACGAACTAGTGAATCGTGCCAATAGATCCTAATGCAACGATCGTGTTCCGTGGCGATAGATGCAAATGCCACGAACTAGTGAATCGTGGCAACAAATTCGTGATGACAGATCCTAATGCCACGAACTAGTGAATCACGGCAATAGATCCTAATGCAACGATCGTGTTCCGTGGCGATAGATACTAATGCCACGAACTAGTGAATCGTGGCAACAGATTTGTGGTGATAGATGCTAAGGCCACGAACTAGTGAATCATGGCAATAGGTCCTAGTGCAATGATCTGGTTTTGTGGCGATAGATGCTAATGCCACGAACTAGTGAATCATGGCAGCAGATTCGTCGCGATAGATCCTAATGCCACAAACTAGTGAATCGTGGCAATAGATCCTAATGCAAAGATCGTGTTCCGTGGCGATAGATGCTAATGCCACGAACTAGTGAATCATTGCAACAGATTCGTGGCGATAGATCCTAATGCCACGAACTAGTGAATCGTGGCAACAGATCCAAATGCAACGATCGTGTTCCGTGGCGATATGCTAATGCTAATAACTAGTGAATTGTGGCAAAAGACCAAGCTTACTGCAATGATTTAGTATTCGTTGTAGTACAATCGTTACAACAGGGTGGAATCCTTGTAGTGATGGCGCCTACCAATGACCTTTGGTACCTAACAAGACTACAGCAAAACAGCAACCCTCCGGCGACCCCACCGAGTCAGATGAATAGCTAATAATGAGCCCTTTGCTGTATAGTCCAACACAGGAAAACACACCGCTAACCGTGAAACCTCCTAGCTGCACAATGACTAGCTAAACGTAGAACTCTCTACCTACCTGCCACCATTGAAATAGTTGAGAGGACCGAAGACAAGCGACAAGTTGTCAGTAAGTCAAGATGAACTAGGATTGGACCTCCATGAATGTTGCCTCCAAGGAGGAATGCAATGCAAAAGTGCCACCGTCACTCATTAGATAACTTTTAGACACTGTTTTCTCTGGATTATCTCTTCGGAGGTGAACAAGTAATATGAAAACACCCCAAGAGAGTTGACAACACTCTCAAACGTGATTTTCATTGGCTAGACGTACTGACTACTTCTACCAGGCCATCATTGCGATCACCAACCTCTAGAACCAGACGAATCCAAAAAATGCCGAGGCATTTGCCACGAGGACACGAAATTATAAAACATTAAGAATGAATACGACATAGATTGTATGAAATGGGAGCAGTCAAGCTGTAAGTGCCTACTGATCATTAAGAGCTCCATAATGGAGGCAATAAGGGGAGCAATACCACATTGTAAGACTGCCACTAAATATCTTTAAAAAGTGGAGAGTCAATTTACTGGATCTTTAAAAGCGTATTGTTGAACCACACTATTAGGAGGCTTATCATAGAAAAGTACACTGGCAGGGTTGTGAGGGTCGTGAGAGAGCACATTCTAAGAATGAGTATCTGCGAACTTAAGCCTATGGACATGAGACTCAAATGACTTCTTGGTTCATTTGATTTTGCATCTTTTCTTAAGGAGTTTGAGGATTTTGTTATGAACTATAACTCACAGTCTAAACATGGGAGCTAAGGAATTCCACTCGTACAAGTTGAAGACCTATAAAGGCCGTACGTGTTACACAGTACTGGACCCGCCTCCCTCGTTTGGGTAGCTCCGGCACTGACACCGTAATACAAGGTCGGACCTAATTCTCTTCATAGGGAAGCTCCGATCTTGCCACGTGTCCGGTGACCCCGTACCTAACCTCCAGTAGAGAGAAGTTATGGTGCTGCCACGTGTATAGTGGCTCTGGACCTGCCTCCCCATGATGGGAAGCTCTAGAGCCACCACATGTCAAACTTCCAGAGCTAGGACATCAACGGAAGATAGAGAGATCTCCAACGGCTCGAACCTTCAAGGGACAGTTAAAGTGACAGTTACAAGACCTGATTATGTGTCATTAATGCCATATAAATGACACACGATCAATGGACTGTTAATAGGGGTAACACTATCATTAAGGCTTGTTATCACCCTATTAACCACATTTAATATTCAAAAATCGTGTATTAGATAGTTAACTACATCAAGGCCACATATCGGGCCGAACAAGTGTTATAACGGCCAATCCTTATACTATAAAAGGGTTGCGCCGCATGATACACAGACAAGCAAGCTCATACGCTCACAAGCGCCAGACAGATTCATACATACAACACTCAACCCGTGGAGTAGGGTGTTATGCTTAGGCGGCCCGAACCATGTAAATCCCTTGTGTCACTGTCTTGTCCAAATCCCACACGCCCCAACTATTAAAGAACCTCTGCGGGCTATAATCTAAGTAGTACCGGGGGAAGTGTCGATCACACATTTCGACATTTGGCGCACTAGGAAGGGGAGCTTTAGTTGAGATTTCAAGACGGTGAACTCCGCCCCAGGATCATCCAACAGCAATGCTGCGCAACCTGATGGAGGGAATCCTTCCCATGTGCAACAACCAATAGTAGCTGTTGTCCCAACGGGCGTCGCACCACCTCCACCTGCTCATGCTAACAATGCTGGATAGCAAGATGGAGTCCTTGTGTCGGTCAATGCATCGACACACAACAACCCCGAGAACGCGCTGATTGCTGCGCGAACTCTTTTGGAGCGCCCACCTGCACCCGGAGCATCTCAGGGTGCGATGGAGCAGTTGCGCGCTGATGTGCAACATCTAGTTGCCGTTGCAGCTGATGCCATTAGCAACCAAGGTCCTCCCTCTTTTTTGCAGGCACCTTCACAGCGCAGGACCTTGTCTGGAAGGCTTGGTCCCCACGCATCAAAGCACGAGAGGTGTGTTGTAATTCAGCAGGTGACTTCGCTGCCCTTTGGGGCACGTTGCACCCACACTGTGTTGAGCCTCTCGACGCATGATCTACGGTCGGAGCTCAACCGCCGCTACAGACAGCAAGATGATTGTGTCCACA
Source organism: Tuctoria greenei (assembly GCA_036927565.1). Classification (NCBI taxonomy): domain Eukaryota; kingdom Viridiplantae; phylum Streptophyta; class Magnoliopsida; order Poales; family Poaceae; genus Tuctoria; species Tuctoria greenei. Next base: position 93,776,731 of record JAYESD010000001.1, read on the forward strand.
TCGAGCGTTCTCACGAGAGGCGGGAGGATCGAGAAAACCCTCCTCTTTCGGGAGTGGGGTGTGGCTGTGTTCACCCCTGGCCATGCACTTGTGCATGGTCCCTGACCCCAGAAGTTCCGACCTCATCCGTCGGAGAAATTCGACGGGATTCTCAACCCCGCCGAGTTCCTCCAGATATACTCCACCGCCATTCTAGCGGCGGGTGGCAATGAGCCTGTGATGGCCAACTACTTTCCGGTGGCTGTGACTGGGACCACCAGGTTCTGGTTCATGAGTTTGTCACCTGACTCTATCAAAAATTGGGCGAAGCTATGCCAACAGTTCACTGCCAACTTCGGGAGTTCCTACACATGGCCTGGCACTAAACTGGACCATTTTGCTGTAAAGCAAACATTGGGAGAATCGCCAATATCCTTCATCCAACGATTTTCTTAGGTACGCAATACCATTCCCTCTATCTCCAATGCATCTATCAGCATGGTATTCAGACAGGGTGTCAGAGATAAGAAGATTTTCGAGAAGCTGGCGACGAAAGAGGTCACCAGTGTCACGGAACTATACAGTCTGCCTGACAAGTGCGCCCGAGCTGTTGAGGGCCGGGAAATGCACTCCAAGCTAGCTCCGAAGGCTAATAAAAAGTCCTCCAAAGCTAAAGCCACTACCTCCGGTGGTGGCAAGAAGAAGAAAAAGTTCATCGGCAAGAAGAAGCCATCGGCCGGCGCACCTACTGTTGCAGCAGCTGCAGCTCCAGGTGGTCGGGGGCTGCGCCCCGAAAAGCGACCCTGACCTTTTTAGAAGACACCGGTGGTCTGAAGATGTGGTGTCCGATCCACAAAACGGACAAACACAGCCTAGAAGACTGGCGAGAGGTCCAAATTCTTGTTGAGCACTACAACAAGCACCGAGAAGAAGCTCCTTTCCGCTAGCGGGAAGGAAAACAAAAAGTTAACGAAGCTACGACTGAAACAAAGCTAGGTTTTCAGGACCCTAAAAGGTCCTACAGACTGTGTACAACAAAGTCGATGATGATTCTGATGTCTCCGACAACAAGCGTCAGAAAACCCTCAACACCATCTATGGAGGGTCCTTTGACATTACATCTTGCCGCGTCCTCAAGACAATGCGGCAGGAAATGGCTGCCATAGCTCCTGCTGCTAGGGCAGAACCACATCAGAAGTGGATGGACACTCCCATTACTTTCAATGCAACAGACGACCCCAGAAACATGGTCGGAGCTGGCCAACTGCCACTGATGGTGTCTCCAACCATCAACAATGTCCAGCTCTACCATGTCTTGGTAGATGGAGGTGCGGCTCTCAATCTCTTGAGCTTTGAAGCGTTCATGAAGATCCAGCTTCAACTCTCAAACCTTTGCCCCTCAAGACATTTCTCTGGAGTAAGTCCGGGGGCCATTAGCCCACTCGGATTTATTACACTCCCAGTGACCTTTGGGACTCGGGAGAAGTATATGACTGAGAAGCTGGTCTTCGATGTCGCTCACATCAGTCTGCCCTTCAAAGCCATCCTGGGCAGGCCTGCCATGTACATGTTCAGTACTGCAACCCAATACGGCTACCTGGTGTTAAAGATGCCAACACCTTCGGGTGTCTTGCGGATCCGCGGAGATTGCACCGTCAGAGTAACCACGCTAGAAGAACTCCACGCACTTGCAACAGCGCAAGAGGGAACCTTTGGCAAAGAGCTAGCTTCTCAACCTTCGAGCACATGTCATCGAGGCTCAACCTCTGCACCACATGTGCAGCCAAGCGGCGACACCGACATTCCTGTCAAAGTCGTCCAAATTGGTTCTGATGCTGCCCAAACCACCCATATATCGAGAGGTCTGGACAACAAATAGGAACTCGCACTCATCACTTTCCTCCGGGCGAATATTGACATGTTTGCCTCGCAACCGTCACAAGTACCTCGGATCCATAGGGAAGTGATTGAGCACAGCCTGAAGATTTATCCTGATGCACGACCAGTACACCAAAAGCCCTGGAAACAGTCAGCTGAGCGACAAAACTTCATCCGACATGAGATCAAAAAGCTGCTCAAAGTTGGCTTCATCCGCGAGGTTAATCATGCAAAATGGCTGGCAAACCCAGTCGTTGTGCCCAAGGCCGGAGGGAAGCTTCGGATGTGTATCGACTACACCACCTTGAATAAGGCATGTCCAAAAGATCCATTTCCACCACCTAGAATAGATCAGATAGTGGACTCCACCTCCAGGTGTGAGCTATTGTGTTTCCTAGATGCATATTATGGATATCATCAGATCCAAATGTCTAGGGAAGATGAAGAGCATACTGCCTTCATAACAATTGATGGGTTGTATTGTTATACTGCCATGCCTTTTGGTCTAAAAAATGATGCTTCAACTTTTGTGCGATCTATGCACAAAATATTTTGGAGAGCTAATCAGGAACTTGGTGGAGGTGTATGTCGTTGACATCGTCGTCAAGGTCAAGATCAAGGATTCACTCCTTGAAAACTTGCAAGCCGTCTTCGACAAGCTGCGCATCACGCTCACCAAGCTGAACCCAGACAAGTGTGTCTTACGGGATAGCTACGGGAAGCTCCCTAGTTTCTTGGTGACTCACTAAGAAATTGAGGCGAAGCAGGAAAATATTAAGGCTATTGAAGATATGCGGCCCCCAGCCTGCGTCAAGGATGTTTAGAAACTAACTGGATGTCTAGCTGCGCTCAGCCATTTCATCTCAAGATTGGCGGAGCGGGCGCTACCTTTCTTCAAACTTTTGAGGAAGTCCGGACCATTCCATTGCTTGGAAGAAGTAGAAAAGGAATTCCAAGAGCTCAAGCAGCTCCTCACCACACTACCAATATTGGTAGCTCTTAACCCTGGTGAGCATCTACTGCTTTACATTTCTGCAACTACGGAAGTAGTCAGCATGGTCCTCGCCGCAGAAAGACCGGAGCCACTTCCAGTTCAGGAGCCCAGACCCCTCTGGGAGGATCCAGAGCTACCTGAAGGCAAGTCTAGGTCCTAGCCCCCAAGCATGGATCTTCAAGGCAGAATGTTAGAGGATCAACTTCTCTCATCCAAGGGAGTTTACACAACTGTTCATGAAGATCCAGACCCCATCGGGAGGGTTCGGACTGAACAAGAAGAAATCTCGGACCCCTCCGGGAAGGTCCGGGAAGATCAACAAGAAGGTTCGGACCCCTCCGTAAGGGTCTGGGTCGATGGAGAAGAAGCTCTGGGCCCCTCTGAGAAGGTTTGGACCGTCTAGCGACCAGTGTACTTCTTTAGTAAAGTACTCCATGATGCCAAGACTATATATTGAGGTGAATAAGCTGCTTTACGTAGTTCTTATTGCCTCAAGGAAGCTTTGTCATTACTTCCAAGCTCAGAAGATATCAGTGCTACCTTCTTACCCACTGCGTGCTATACTGCACAATCCCAACTCTACTGGGAACATCGCCAAGTGGGCAGCGGAGCTGGCAAAATTTGATCTTGAATTCCTACCGCGACAAGCTATCAAGAGTCATGCTTTGGCTTATTCTCTGGCAGAGTGGACGCCTTCTCCATCAACCCCTGGGGGCCCCAGTGAGCAGAAGCCGGAGCCCAAGGTCCCGGTCTTCACCGAGCCTGATTGGACCCTCTACTTAGATGGCTCCGTGCGGAAGCAGGGGGCTGGAGCTGGAATACTTCTCCTCGCTCCGACTGGGGAGAATGTCAAATACATGGTGCACCTTGATTTCAAGGCGACCAATAACATGGCGAAGTATGAAGCTCTCATCTATGGGCTCAAGGTGGAGCTATCTTATGGCAACAAGCAGATGTTAGTGAAGGGTGACTCGCAGCTCATCATCAAACAAGGCAAAGATGAATGTAGCTTCAAAAGCCATGAACTCGCTGTTTATCTCCTTGAAGTTCAGAAGCTCCAGAAAGACTTCCACGTCATGGACCTTTGCCATGTCCAGCGTCTCAACAACACAGAAGCTAACGAACTCTCGACGAAGGCTTCAACCGGAGCTCCGGCTCCTGAAGGAGTCTTTGTCCGGAGATTGTCAAAACCAACCGCTCAGCTCGCCGAACTGAGTGAAGGGGGCGAGACCAGCACCTCGAAGCTGGCGGTACTGGTGGCCCTGTTACCATGGCGTCCACCAAGGGTCGTAGGTGCTGTAGGAAGCTCTAAGTAAACCGACACACAAGACTCAAAAGCTCAAGTTAGCTCCGATGCATGGATCTTAGAGATTCGGAGCTACATGAAAGACAACCACCTTCCTGAAGATGGTGTATCCATTGATCGGATCGTTAGATTGGCTAAAAGATACACGCAGGTAGAAGGGGATCTCTACCGGCGCGGTGCCAACAGCGTCCTAATGCGGTGCATTGCAAGGGAAAAAGGCCGCGAGCTCCTTGCAGAAATCAATTGAGGCGAGTGTGGGAACCGCGCGTCTTCCCGCACGCTGGTCAGCAAAGCCTTTCAGCATGGCTTCTACGGGACTACAGCACTCCAGGATGCAGTCGAGTTGGTGAAAAAGTGCGAAGCATGCCAGTTCCACCCAAAACAAATCTACACACCAGCTCAGTCACTTCAAATGATACCTCCTACAAGGCCATTCGCTGTGTGGGGCATGGACATCTTGGGACCATTCCCAAAAGTCATCGGAGGTTTCAGGTTCCTGTATATCGCCATCAAAAAGTTCACCAAGTGGCCATAAGCTACTCCAATTGTGACTATCAATAAGCAATCAGCAATCAAGTTCTTGAAGTCCATAGTCTGCAGGCTTGGAGTTCTGAACATAGTCATCACTCACAACGGAACCCAGATTACAAGTGCAACATTTCAAGAGTATTACGAAGACCTCGGCATTCAAGTTAGCTATGCATCAGTAGCTCGCCCAGCAAGTAATGGCCAAGACCAGAGAGCAAATGCAGAAATTTTAAAAGGACTTAAGACACGCACTGATGAGCACTTGAAGCAACACGGAGCCAACTAGATAGAGGAGCTTCCGTCCGCACTGTGGGCAAGCAGGACTACACCTAACCGGTCTACTGGAGAGACACCCTTCTTCCTAGTGTACGGAGCTAAAGCAGTCCTTCCTCCGGAGATTACCTTGGCGTCACTTCGGGTTCAGACCTTCGATGAAGCCACGCAGAACCAGCTCCGGCGTGAAGACCTTGACCTCGTCGACGACGGAAGGTGCCAAGCAGCCGTTCGGAATGCACATTGTCACCAGGCACTCCGGCGCTATCATCAAAGGCATGTGTGCAACCGACAGCTCGAGGATGGCGATCTTATGCTGTGGAGAATACTGACTCAAGAAGGGATTAACAAACTTTCCGCTAGCTAGGAAAATTCCTTCTGAGTGATCAAAGTATCCCGTTCGAGATGCGTTCGCTTGGCAGCTGAGGATGGGACCCCGCTACCTAATCCTTGGAACATCAAGCACCTCCGTAAGTTTCATGCTTAGTATCACAGAGGTGAGTCTTTAATTACATGCAATGTAAGTTATAGAGTCTATACATAGGGTCAGGTAGGTCCTCCGGGAGAACATCCGGACACCTTCGGGAGGGTCCGGGAAGTTCAAGCAACACTTGACGCAGTCACAGCACTAAAAGTGTAGCTACCTTCCCTGGGTTAGTACAAGATGTATAGCACACTTAGCCTGGTTCAGTTCCATAAGTGTGTCCTTGCCCCCCCTGTAATTCAAAATTATAATGAAAGACATTGTTATGTGAAAGCACACTCCACGTGCAGTAATTTTGTGCAGGCCCATTCTCTTTTATTTATCCTTCTCCTTCTTGCCTACAACAAAGTGGTGCAATTCTTTTTGAGTTTTAGTCCAAGTTATTCATATGTTGTACAAGTTATATTGTTGGTCTCTTCGGATCTTAGCATTGCTGCATGGTCTACTCGCCTGAACGCCAAGCCAACACAGGTTCGGAGTGCGCTATCGACTTAACCTGGTCCTGCACCCTAAGTACACCACTCTACCTACATTCCGGCATGCCTCAGTAGGGTGGGTCCTAAAAGCATTCGGATCTGGAAAGATGACATCAATGTGCTTGTATCATATCCAGTTCCTTCGGATCTAAAATCCAAATAAGAATAGTAAGTCGTAAACGAGTTACAGATGATAGGACAAATTTTACTGTTTTTCTCATCTTTGATGCGCAGGAAAAATAAAAACTCAGAATGATGGTGGACGATGCCGGAGCTACCAAGCTTCGACATCCCTTAGGGGGGCCCGTCGTCGACATTTTAAACGTTGAAAGTGGGCGCTGTCGGAGCTAACAAGCTCCGACAACTCCCATGGGGCCAGCCATCGACGTGAAGCATAATGACAATTCAAGTGAAGACGATGAAGAAATCACCCTGAGGGAATTCACCATCGACGTCTTCTACGTTGACGGTTTACATGTTGACAGTGGGTGCCGTCGAAGCTACAAAAGTCTGACAACTCCAGGGGGCCCGACGTCGACGTTCTGTGCGTTGATAATGGGCGCCATTGGATCTATCAAGCTATGACAACTCCCAGGGGCCCGCTGTCGACGCAACAAAAGCTATCTAGAGAAGTCAAAAATAAACTTCCGACCTAAAAGCTACAATTCGAAGCATTCAAGTCATCAACACCCTGTCAAATCCTTTTGGTACATGTTCGCCATCAAATTGTGCATATCTACCAGGGGGCCAACAAGATAAAGGACAGTGTATTGAGGACAAATAGGAATGGAAATCATTTTAGAAAGATTGAATTTCATTCAATCGAGGATTGGAGATTACAAAGTTGGAGAGTTACATGTGGGAGCAAAAGAGAAAAGTCCTAGGTTTTGAGGAAGTATGAGGTAACTTTCTAGTCAACCTCTTGAACGCTGGCCTTCGCGGTGTCTTCCTCCTCAACAACTGGCCCTTCGAGGATCACATACTAGCCCCACAGACCAACACTAGTCTTTTCTGCGCATTTTGTCCTCACTCGTGCGCACCCGGGAAAACTTCCTGATCGGTCACCCATCCGTAAATTGCTCTGGTTTAAGCACGCTTAACCTCAAAGTTGTTTGCAGGAGGGCTTCTAGAAAAGAAGGTATACCTTGATGGTATGAGTTATTCTATCAATCCTATTAACCCTTGAGCCAGGATGTCACAATCCACTCCCCTTAGAAGACCAATGTCCTCGTCGGTCAACTCTCAAGCCAGGAATGTCCCCTTTTGGCCACATTTATACATTCAGTACTAGCATACATACCATACCGTGTCCCTCCTAGAGGACTAACGCGTCATGCGTACATACCCATGAAACCGCGTGACATCCTGGCTCAAGGCTTAATAGGATTGATAGAATAACTCATACCATCAAGGTATACCTTCTTTTCCAGAAGCCCACCTGCAAAGAACTTTGAGGTTAAGCGTGCTTGATCCGAAGCAATTTACCCATGGGTGACCGATTGAGAAGTTTTCCCGGGTGCGCACGAGTGAGGACAAAATGCGCAGAAAAGACTAGTGTTGGTCCGTGGGGCTAGTCTGTTATCCTAGAGAGCTACCAGGAGTAACGACAGCTAGGCCAGTAGTGGTTGGGGTGTTACAGAATGGTGTTAGAGCCCACCCTCGCAGTTTCAGGGTAGCATACAAGTCAGGGACGTGGGTACGTACGCATGACGTGTGGGTCCTCTAGGAAGAAGATAGTATGATACGTATGCCAGTACTAAATGTATGGACGTGGCCAAGAGGGGACATTCCTGGGTTGGGGGTTGACCGACGAGGACGTCGGCCTTCTAAGCGGGGTGGATTGTGACATTCTGGCTCAATGTTTAATAGGATTGATAGAATAACTTATACCACCAAGGTATACCTTCTTTTATGGGATCCCACCTGCAAAGAATTCCAAGGTTAAGCGTGCTTGGCTCGGAGCAATTTACAGATGGGTGACTGACCGGGAAGTTTCCCCGGGTGCACACGAGTGAGGACAAAATGCCTAGAAAAGACTAGTGTTGGTCTGTAGGGCTAGTATGTGATCCTAGAGAGCTGCCAGGAGTAACGACCGCCAGGTCAATAGTGGCTAGGGTGTTACTTGGCTCATGTATCTTTTTTTTTTATGTTTGTGACTTTATACATAATAAAGATATTATGCTTAGTCTCCTTTTATTCATATACTTGGATGAAGCGTTTCTTGTTTGATTGTGGATTCCATGTTTGTGGTAGGAGTAGTCTTTATGATTATGTCATATGACTCCTAATCTATCATCATAAACACTACAAAACGCCACTATAGTCTAATTAGTTATGATGTGATCATATTGATATGAATAACTTATGCTAGGTCTCAACATTGGTTCAACCATGTTTAGGTTAGTCATTGCCTTAGAGAGGTACTTGTACTCGAGCCTCTAAGGTATTTACTTACTATGCTAGCATGGTGCTAGGATAGTAAGTAGCATTGGATGTCTCGTAGACCCACATATTCAAGATGTAGGCAGTAGGTGGTGACAGTCCTATCTGTCCTTTGTAATCCACCATGTTTGGCTATGCCACATGCTCTTGGTGGGAGTCGTTCTAGTATTGCTATGGGTAAACCCGTGCCCGATGTGTTGAACAACTTAGCATAAGGATTCACCATTGACATTCTCATTAGTATCTAACTTAGGCTATGTATATGTGTACTAGAAGTATTGTAGGAGCAACTCCCCAACTCTAAGTTTAATCTCCATTAGGACCCATCTACCCTTTAGAATAGATTCCTTAGGTGTGTGTCACACTACCCATATATCATACACTTACCCCTGTCCTGGTAATTGATTGTATCCCATAGCTTGATCATAAGAGTAGTGTTTACTTCACTCGATTGCCTTCCTTTGGGATAAATACAATACCATTGGGAATGCTCTTCGGTGAAATGTTACATGACAGTTTCTGTGCGCTTGCGGACCTCATCTCTTTCGACAAATGATCTGTGACGTATGAAACATCAACAATGCAGCAATGTCTAATAAATTCTTATCGCCTCTATGTTCTAATCTAGCAACAGGAGCAAAAATTTCATCAAAATCTAGACCTTCAACTTGTGTGAAATCTTGAGCAACCAACCTTGCTTTATTCCTAACCACAACCCCATCCACACTTTGTTTGTTTTTAAACACCCATTTAGTTCCTATCAATGTGTGCCCATTAGGTGGAGGAACAAGTTTCCAAACATTATTTCTTTCAAAATTTTCTAACTCTTCTTGCATGGCAATGATCCAAGATTCATTCGAAAGAGCCTGTGATACATCTTTGGGTTGAAAAGAAGCAACAAAAGCAGAATGACCATGGGAGTTTGGATAAAAAACCTGGACAATTTGACCTATTCGTGCAAGCTTCCAATTATCTATTGTGGAGGGTGACTTTTGAGGTTGCGCAGTGGAGTAGACACTCCAAAAGCTTCTTCTTCTTCATGTTCATCACAAACCGATGATCTTAGGGCTTGAGGATGATCTAGACCAGCAATAGAAGTTGTTGGTGCTAGTTGTGCATCAAAATCAGGAGCAGGAATGACATCATTAATTTATGAATTTTCGGGTAGCAACACCACTTCTTCCTCATCTTCAATGAAAATACTCTCCCCCTGTGGATATGCATTATGACCTCCAATGCTTGAGCCACTACCTTAGCTTCATCAAAAGAAACCTCACAAGTCTCTACAATTTCCTTAGTGTCAAGTAAAAGCACACAGTAGCCTCTAGTATGAGATGGATAACGAAGAAACATGCCATCAACAAATCTAGCTTCAAATTTATCAAGATTACCATGTTTTTAACAAAGCATTTGCAACCAAGGGACCCTAAAATGTGTGACACTAGGCCTATGTCCAAACCGAAGTTCGTATTAGGTTTTTCCTAGCTTAGCTCTCAAGAAAACTCGATTTGAGACATAACAAGTTGTTACAATTGTATCTGCTCAAAACTTCCTAGGAGTTTGACATTCATCAGGCATAGTCTTAGCCATCTCAACTAAAGTCTTGTTCTTTCTTTCTGCAACGCCATTTTGTTGGGGTACATAAGGTGAAGAAAAATGATAATCTATTCCCTTTTCAACACAAAAGTGATAAATGATTAGATTTTCAATTCGGTTCCATTATCACTTCTAACTTCTTTTAAAGATTCTAGGTGGTCATGTGAAAGTCTAAGAACCAAACTTCTAAAGTGAATAAAAGCTTCATTCTTAGATGCCATAAAGTAAATCTAAGAGACTAGAATAATCAGCGACAATCACAAGCACATATCATTTACCTCCAGAAGACTGAACACATGAGTGACCTACAATATCAAGGTGTAAAAGTTGTGCTAGTGTTGTTGTCATGGTCATTGTGATTGGAGCATGTGAACCTACACTCATCTTAGCATGTCTACAAGAAAAGCACACAATATCTTTGTCTCCTTTAAGCTTAGGTAACCCACATATGCGATCAAGACCACTAACACATGTTAGGTGATCAAAGCCTATGTGACCATGTCTACGATGCCAAAAATATAAGTCCTTTGATTCATTATCAACTAGACACCTATGCTTAGAGGTTGACATATAAAAAACAGCTTTAAAAACTATTGCAAACTAAAACATTTTAAACATAAGCTCACCATTTGAATCTACAACTTTGCAACAATTTTTAGTGAAGCTAATTTATAAATTTTCATCTGGCAATTATGAAATAGAGAGCAAGTTGTATTTAAAGTTCTTAACAAGTGCCACATCCTTCAAAGTGTAGAAATTATTAACTCTAACCAAACTCTTAGCACATGAAGAATTATCGATGAACGAAACATTTTCTACACGTGACAAAAAAGAGAGGGAGAGGAACCATTTTTTGTTATCTGTCATGTGACATGAGCAACCTGAATCCCCAAGCCAAAGGTTCTATTTCCTCAAGCGTGTAACCTACATAGAAGCACAATACGTCAATGAGCGTTGACGGTCCTTATAAACTGTAGGATCGAGGAGCACGTGAAAAGCTACCAGAGGGGGGGTGAATGGTAGATTTAAAAATCTTACGCAGCGGAAACAATTAAATTCCAACACCTTCGGTAGAAAAATGATCTGTTAGAGAAATCGTGAGCGAGACTAATCTAAACGTGCTTCACCATGATAAAAGTGATAGATATATGATAGAATCATGTCTCAAAGAAAACAAAAGAAGAATCACTCAAATCCGTCGAGAGAAACTCAAGTTATAATCGAAAGATCGAACAAAGGTCAATCTGTCCTACCCGAGAAAAACAGTTCTGGAACACTGCTAACAAACTCGTGTAGATCAGAAACCACAAATCCAATGACCGTGAAATTTTGACAAATGATAGATAATAAATTTTTGAAGATAAAACAAAAAGAATCACGTCAATTGGATCTGTAAAACTTGAGTTATGATAAAACCACCGACGAAAGGTAGTGCTGTCCAGAAACTCGACTAGTAAAACTTGTCTGGAACAAGTCAGACGAACAAGGCACAAAAATTCCTTAAAACTATGAATTTGATTCAATAGAACACAATAGGAACAGCCCAAAGTCGTGCACCATGAGCTCTGGCCTTCCTTTCTTATATAACCAGCCCTTAGGCCAACCCAATCTGAACTAGGACCCTAATCTTACTCAGATCACGAATCGAAACATTCCATAACTGCTTATGACTCTTCTATACGCAGATAGAAGCAATCTTAAGACTTCCAAACACCTTAGGAACATATCCCACATTCCTAAAACAACTCAAATTTGTGACCCACATGAAATCCTATCATAACCAACTCAAACCTTTCCATATTTGAGTCAAACCCGACTCAGCCATAGTTTGAGTCCATAACCTAGTCGGTTGGACCTTTCCGACCAATTTTTATGTCCACATCTCTCCATCACGCCTCGGAACCATGCAGCCACGTCCATGCACTCCTTGCACACATGCAAACATCTTCCAATGACATCCACGATACCTTCATATGCATTTTTCTTGATTCAAACATGCTGCGCAACCTCCCGATCAACTCAACCACAATTCTTCCCGAACTTGGTTGTTGAACCTCATCTTCTCCCTAAGACTAGTTCAATGAATCCCATCACCAGCCATGTCTTCAACTCAAACAAAACCTACACATGAATAAACAACCAATCCGTATGAGCCCAAGTCCGCGACTTGACTCAAGTCAGTTCTGAACACAACACCTTACGTGAGCACCTCACATAAGCATGTTGCAAAACATATCAAAATGATATCAGCAATATCAACCAAAACGCACCAAAAACATAGCAAATGAATACTAAGCAATCTTTCCAAGAATATAAAGCATGTTCGAAACATTGCAAGATAAAAGTAGGAACATTGCGATCAAGCTCTGAACCTTGCCAAAACTAACCGGAGCTTGAGCCGAAGCTTGCCAAAGCTAGTAGAACCTAGCGCCAGAGCTTACCAAAGCTAGTACAACCTAGCGCCGGAGCTTACTAGAACTAGTACAACCTAACGCCAGAGCTTACCAAAACTAGTCGAAACTAGTCATCCCATAGAAAAAAAAAACATGTCGGAGCTAACCAACATAAGTTGGACCTAGCAAATCATATCGGAGCTTAACAAAGACATGCCGGAGCTATCAAAGACACACCAGACCTAGACAAAACAGGTCAGACCTTACGTCGGACCTTGCAGAAGCTCGGAGCCAGAGTCGGACCTTGCTAAAAAGAAGTTATGGCAGCATTCAAAACTTTTATTGTCAAAGCCAACGTATTCAGCACACATAGGTCTCACAATCTCCCCCTTGATGAATGCATTGGCAACACCATTTAAAATTTGAACATTGGCATAAAATGTTTTGAGAACAATTTTCCCCCTTTTTGAAAATCAAATGTGATAGAAATAAATTTCTCAAATGAGATTGAAATAAATTTCTCCCAATATACATATATCTCCCCCTTGCATAATTCACCATATTATCTCTCCCCCTTTGACAATGTATTTAGCAAGGTTAAAAAGAGAAATTTTAGTTGTTATGAGCATATTATAACATATACATATAAAACAAAGCTCATCCAAGTCATATTGTCAAGTAACTTACATTATCACAACAGTGAGATATATAAAGTAGTGTAAGCCATGCTAGAGATCAAATGTGATTTTCAATTTAAGCAAGTCATGATCTCACAAACTTAACTATTTCAATACCTGGAAGCATGACACTTGTTGCTGCATTTTATTATTTTTCAAGGCACAAACTTAGATCATATGATATTTGCAAGACATTATATGCGCATCTGCCTTATTCTAACCAACCAAGCCAATCCTATGTCATTTGACAATCAGAATCTTAAGTACATGGTTTTAGTCATACACAGCTTCTTCCAAGTTCATATCTAAGTGCAATGATAAGCCATCTCAAAAGAAGAATTGCGATGCATGCAGAATGTCATGATCTTTTCTCAACTTATATTTGTTCATTAAAAAAAACTCAACACGTGAGTTGATTACTTGATTAATTCTTTATGATTAAAAGCACTTGTGAGCATGCAACAAGTTCAAAACAGCAAGAAAGTTCAACCATGACCAGATTTAGTATAAGTAATTATTCCAATTACTAGACATGGCAAAAACTATAAAATGTATAACACGAGTAATGTAGTAAGAACTTTTAGCATGTAAAAGGAATCACAAAGTCATATATGTATGCAATACTGTGCTCATATTATTTTAATTTCAGATTCACACATAGACTTCTCAAGTTTGAAAACTCCCCCTCAATGTAAGCCACGAGGATGCATAACCCCTATTTCACTACAAATGAAACAAAAAGGAGTGAAATCTAAAGGTTTTGTAAAAATGTCAGCCAATTGTCGTTCGGTATCTACATGGTGAAGCACAATGTTCCCTTTTTCAACATTATCACGGATAAAGTGTTATCTAATTTCAATGTGCTTAGTTCTAGAATGTTGCACAAAGTTTTTAGCAATGCAAATGGCACTAGTGTTATCAAAAAACAGTGGAACACTATCTAGATCAAACCCATAGTCCTTAAGTGTTTGAACAATCCAAAGAATTTGTGAGCAAGCACTAGTAGCAACTACGTATTCAGATTTGGCTGTGTATTGTGCAACTGAATTTTGTTTTCTAGAGGACCAAGCAACAAGTGAACTACCAAGAAAATGACAAGCACTGGAAGTACTTTTCCAATCAATCCTACAACCTCCAAAATCAGCATCGAAAAAAGCTTTCAAAGTAACAGTTGAGGAAGAAGGAAGAAAAATGCAAAATTCTTGAGTTCCATGTAAGTACCTAAGAATCCTTTTGACGGCTTGACGATGCGAAGCACGTGGGGAGGCTTGAAACCGTGCACAAAGACATAAGTTGAATTGTATGTCCGGTCTTGATGCCGTGAGGTACAAAAGTGATCCGATCATGCTTTTATATTCTTTTTGATCCACGGGTTCACCATCTTCATCAAGTTCAAGTGTTGTTGCTGTTTCCATTGGTGTCCGAAGAGGCTTGCTTTTGTCCATGTTGAAGCGACTTAGGAGGTGTTTTGTATACTTCGTTTGGTGCACAAAGGTACCCTCCTTGGTTTGCTTGATTTGCAGCCCCAAAAAGTACGTGAGTTCTCCCATCATACTCATCTCAAATTCTGAACTCATCATAGCTGAAAACTTGGACACAAGATCATGAGAAGCACAACCAAAGATAATATCATCCACATACACTTGAACAAATAATGAGTCATTGCCATTCTTAAGCACAAAAAGAGTTTTATCAACCTTGCCCATGGTAAACCCCTTTTCAAGTAAGAATGTTTTTACCTATCATACCATGCTCTAGGGGCCTGTTTGAGACCGTACAAGGCTTTGGACAGTCTGTAAACATGATTAGGAAAATCTAAATTTTCAAAACCCAGTGGTTGTTTGACATAAAACTCCTCATCTATGTGGCCATTAAGAAAAGCACTTTTAACATCCATTTGATATAGCTTAAAACCTTTAGATGCAGCAAAAGCTAACAAAATTCTTATGGCTTCTAATCTAGCAACAGGAGCAAAAGTTTCATCAAAATCTAGACCTTCAACTTGAGTGAATCCTTGAGCAACCAACCTAGCCTTATTCCTAACCACAACCCCATCCTCACTTTTTTTTTATTTTTAAACACCCATTTAGTTCCAATTAAAGTGTGACCTTGAGATGGAGGTACAAGTTTCCAAAAATTATTTCTTTCAAAATTTTCTAACTCTTCTTGCATGGCAATAATCCAAGATTCATTAGTGAGTGCGTGTGATATATCTTTGGGTTCAAAAGAAGCAACAAAAGCAGAATGAGCATGAGAGTTTGGATCGCAAAACCTGGACCGTGTAATTCGTTCGTGTAAGCTTCCAATAATCTATTGTGGAGGATGAATTTTGAGAACCTGGAGGGGAGTGGACATTTCACAAGCTTCTTCTTCTTCATGTTCATCACAAATCAATGAGCTTGTGACTTGAGGAGGATCTGGACCAGCAATGGTGGTCGTCGGTACTGGCTGTGAATCAAAATCAGGAGCTCGAACAATGTCATTAGCTGCTGAATTTTAAGACAACAGCTCCACCTCTTCCTCATCTTCAAAAAAAATGCTCTCCCTCTGCGGATATGGATCTGGACTTGCAATGTTTGAGCTAGCACCTGGGATAGATTCATCAAAATACACTTCACAAGTCTCCACAATTTTGTTAGTGTCAAGTAAAAGCACACGATAGCCTCTAGTATGAGATGGATAACCAAGAAACATGCCATCAATGGATCTAGGTTCAAATTTATCAAGATTATGGTGTTTCTTAACAAAGCATTTGCAACCAAAAACCTGAAAGTGCGTAACACTAGGCCTATGTCCAAACCGGAGCTCATATGGTGTTTTACCTAGCTTAGCGTGCAAGAAAACACGATTTGAGACATAACAAGCGGTTGCAATCGCATCAGCCCAAAATTTCCTAGGAGTTTGATATTCATCAAGCATAGTCCTAGCCATCTCAACTAAGGTTCTGTTCTTTTTTTCTACAACACCGTTCTGTTGAGGTACATATGGTGAAGAAAATTGATGATCTATTCCATTTTCAGCACAAAAGTGATCAAAAGATTGATTTTTAAATTCAGTTCCGTTATCACTTCTATTTGCTTTTAAAGATCCTGGGTGATGAATTGATAGTCTAAGAAATAAAGTTCTAAAGTGACTAAAAGCTTCATTCTTAGACGCCATAAAGTAAACCCAAGAGTATCTAGAATAATCATCAACAATAACAAGAACATACCATTTACCTCTGAAGGATTGAATACGTGAAGGTCCTACGGTGTCAAGGTGCAAAAGTTGACCCGGTTCAGTTGTCATGATCATTGTGAGAGGAGTATGTGAACCTGCAACCATCTTAGCATGTCTACAAGAAGAGCACACAATTTCTTTGTCCCCTTTAAGCTTAGGCAGCCCACGTATGCAATCAAGGGCACTAACACGTGTGAGATGATCAAAGCCTACGTGACCAAGTCTACGATGCCAAAAATATAAATCTTTGGAATCATTAGCAACTAGACACCTATGCTTAGAGGAAGACATAGCAAAATCAGCTTTAAAAACTCTTCCAAACTGAGACATGTTAAAAATAAGCTCACTATTTTAACCTTCAACTTTGCAGCAGTTTTTATTGAAAATAATTTCTAGATTTTCATCTAACAATTGTGAAACAGAAAGCAAGTTGTATTTCAAATTTTTGACAAGTGCCACATCCTTCAAAGTGTAGTGATCATTTACTCTAACCAAACCCTTAGCAATTATAGGAGTTGAAGAATTATCAGCAAAAGTAACATTCCCTACATGTGACACAAGAGAGAGGGAGGAGAACCATTCTTTGTTACTGGTCATGTGGCGTGAGCAACCTGAATCCACAATCCAAATGTTCTCCTTCCTCAAGCATGTAACCTACATAGAAGCACAATACATCGATGACTCAATATTAGGGTTAGTCAAAAGGCATTTAGGTATCCAGTACTGAGTCACACGACGTGCAGCATGAAAAACACGCGAAAGCTGGGATAAAACAACAGGTTTATGAGTCAAAGTTTGAGGTTTTTTATTCTTAACTACCGACCTATAAGGTGTTACTTGTGTAGCACAAAAATCCATAGCTCCGGAGGCAAAAACAGAAGGTCTGGAGGCAATCATTCTTTCCCTTTTCTGTTGTTTAGCTAGTCTATCACAAAAATCTATGACATGACCATTACTTCCACAGTAGGTACAATGAAATTTAACTTTGTGTTCATGTCTAGATGAGAAAGCATTATTTTTATTTGAAACTGAATGAGACAACACTCCTGCAGATTTGAAAACCACTTCTTTTTGTTTAGGAACTGTTTGAATCAAAACACTTCCTAATGAATTTAGAATTTTAGGTGGATGTGCCTTAGCATGAGCATGAGACTCAAAACCTAAACCAGTGTTATCATTGCAGGACTTGGGAGAATTCAGCAGCAAGTTTAGGTTCTTATTCCCATTACAAAACCGATCTAATGTCCTATGCATGTTATTAAGTTTATTGGACATATAAAGGCAATTTTCACATAAAGTTTTTCCTTTTAATTTGCAATTGGAACAATATTTAACTTCATGAGAACGTAAAGCATTATTCAATATTGAAATTTCATTCATAGCATCTTGTAGTTTCTTTTCAAGATCATCACAACTAGAACAATGCAAATCAATTGTAGAACAAGAAGCATCTTTTAAGTTTCCAATGTCAAGTGCAGCAAGCTTTTTGTTCTTTTCAATTTCAAGTTCAAGTCTATCTAGAGTAGAGGAGTGTGCAGTTCTTAATGTGGACAATTGTTCATAGATTAAATCACATGAGGGACAAGAATCATCACTAGGAATCAATGTTTTCAAATGATTGATTTCAGATTCTAGTGATTCAATTTTAGTAGCATTATTTCTAAGCTTTTTGTCCTTTTCTTAACAATAATAGTTGCATGAGAAATTGCATCACACATTTCATTACAGGTAGAACATACCTCATCGTCGTAACTGTTGTGTTCTGCATCCTCCTGACTTGATCTTGATCTTGTTTTACCCGCCATGAAGCATAAGTTGGCCAAATCATCTTCATCTTTGTCACTTTCAATGTCCACATCGCTTAAGCCAAGTTCCTAGAGTGCGGAGATAAAACTGTTCACCAGTTGGCGACCTGTAAAGCCCTTCTTCTTCTTATCATTTGTTGAGGAGTGCTTCGTCCTTGATTTTTTTCTTCTAGGGAAGTAGAACCTGAAAGGTTAGGGCATTCTGTACAAAAGTGTCCTGTCTTACCACATTTGAAGCATCGTTGAGGTCCGAAGCTTCCTCTCCTTCTAGTTCTCAAATTTTGCAATGCTTTTGAGAACCTAGTAGAGAGAAGTGCTAGCTCCTCCTCTGGAAATTCCTCGATCTGCTCCAGGGTTGGTGAGGACAACAAAGCAAGAGTATTGCAAGATGATGATTGTCCAGAGCTAGGCATATCATGTTGTGAGACAAATGCAATAGATTTATTTGGGTTCTTACGTGATAAGATGTCAATTTCATGAGTTTTGAGTTTAGAGTAAAGCACATCTAAAGTAAGTGTACTCATGACAGTAGATTCACGAATAGATGTAACTTTCATCTCCCAGATTGACATGTCTACTGCACTAAGAAGTTGCCTAGCATTTTCAGCATCAGAAAAATTAACGTTGACACTATGCAAGTTACTGAGAATTTTGTTAAAGGGAGCAAAGAGATCATCTATGGACTCACTGGGTTGCATCTCAAAGCGCATGTATTCTTTCTGGAATATGTCTTGCCTTAACTCCTTGATCGTGTTGGGTCCTTCGTGATAGTCACAAAGTGCTCTCCATACATCCTATGCCAATCGAAGATGTGCAACGTGGTCGAAGTCGCTCTGAGTGAGTCCTTGGATGATCAAGTTTCGGGCTTTGTTGTTGTTGTTGATGTCTCGTAGGTTTGTAGCCGTACCATGAACATTAGGTGGCACATGGTAAGGCTTGTACACCTTCTCTCATATTGCGAAGCCTTGCGCCTAGATGAAAGCCTCCATGCATGCCTTCCAAACCTGAAAATCAATACCAGCAAACACAAAAGGTTTGGCGGAGTATTTCTCCATGATGATTAGTCAAAAACACATGCAAATCACAATGATTGGAGCACCGTGGATCTGATACCAATTGTAGGATCGAAGAGCACGTGAAAAGCTACCAGAGGGGGGGGGTGAATGGTAGATTTAAAAATCTTACACAGCGGAAACAATTAAATCCCAACCCCTTCGGTAGAGAAACGATCAGTTAGAGAAATCGTGAGTGAGACTAATCTAAACGTGTTTAACCATGACAAAAGTGATAGATATCAGATATAATCAAGTCACAAAGAGAACACAAGAAGAATCACTAGAATCCGTTGAGAGAAACTCAAGTTATGATCAAAAGATCGAACAAAGGTCAATCTGTCCTACCCGAGAAAAACAGTTCTGGAACACTGCAAAGAAACTCGTGTAGATCAGAAACCACAAATCCAATGACCGTGTAATTTTGATAGATGATATATACTCAAGTTTGGAAGACAACCCAAAAAGAATCACGTCAATTGCATCTTTAAAAGTCGAGTTATGATAAAACCACCGATGAAAGGTAGTGTTGTCTAGAAACTCGACTAGTAAAACTTGTCTGGAACAAATCGAACGAACAAGGCACAAATGTTCCTTCAAACTACAAATTTTATTCAATATTACACAAGAGGAACAGCCCAAAGTCGTGCACCACGAGCTCTGGCCTTCCTTGCTTATATAACCAGCCCTTAGGCCAACCCAATCTCAACTAGGACTCTAATCCTACTCAGATCACGAATCGAAACTTTCCATAACTGCTTAGGACTCTTCTATACGCGGATAGAAGCAATCTTAATACTTCCAAACACCTTAAGAATGTATCCCACATTTCTAAAACAACTCAAATTCGTGACCCACACGAAATCCTATCATAACCAACTCAAATCTTTTCATATTTGAGTCAAACCCGACTCAGCCGCAACTTGAGTCCATAACCTAGTCTGTTGGACCTTTTCGACCAATTTTTACATCCACATCTCTTCACCACGCATCGGAACCATGCAGACACGTCCATGCACTCCTTGCACACGTGCAAATATCTTCCAACGACATACCTTCGTATGCATTGTACTTGATTCAAACATGTTGCGTAACCTCCCGATAAACTCAACAACAATTCCTTCCAAACTTGGTTGTTGAACCTCATCTTTTCCCTAAGACTAGTTCAATGGATCCCGTCACAAGCCATGTCTTGAACTCCAACAAAACCTGCACATGAATAAGCAACCAATCCGTACGAGCCCAAGTCCGCGACTTGACTGAAGTAAGTTCCAAACACAACACCTTACGTGAGCACCTCACATAAGCATGTTGCAAAACATATCAAAACAATATTAGCAATATCAACCAAAACGCACCAAATACTTAGCAAATGAATACTAAGCAATCTTTCCAAGAATATAAAGCATGTTCGAAACATTGCAAGATAAAAGCAGGAACATTGCGATCAAGCTCTGAACCTTGCCAAAGCTAACCTGAGCTTGAGCCGGAGCTTGCCAAAGCTAGTAGAACCTAGCGTCGGAGCTTACCAAAGCTAGTACAACCTAGCGCTGGAGCTTACCAAAGCTAGTACAACCTAGCACCGGAGCTTACCAAAACTACGCCAGAGCTTACCAAAACTAGTCGGAACTAGTCATCCCAAATGTCGGAGCTAGAAAAAAAAACATGTCGGAGCTAACTAACATAAGTCGGACCTAGCAAATCATATCGGAACTTAACAAAGACATGCCGGAGCTATCAAAGACATGCCGGACCTAGACAAAACAAGTCGGACCTTACGTTAGACCTTGCAGAAGCTCGGAGCTAGAGTAGGACCTTGCTAAAAAGATGTTATGGCATCATCCAAAATTTTTATTGTCAAAGCCAATGTATTCAACACACATATGTCTCACATAAACCAATTTCGACCGTCCATAACTCAATTGTGTGAGAGAATAAATATTTCTTACACACATCATAGTTAGAAATAACCTAGTAACACTTGTACTTGGAGAAAATGGTGCATGCAAAAATTTTATACAGAATTGAAGTGAAATCAAGGGAGAAATCCTAAAGAATAACTTTCCAGCCAATCAGACATCAACATGTGGCAGCAAATGGATCAAATAGCCACCCTACATGTGGATCCGAGGGCATCCAACAGCGTAGCACCCCGAAATGGTCATAGGACCACCTATTAAACAACTGGAGGAGGCACACCGCGATTGGTGTCGGGACCAGGTCGGCCGACAAGGGGGGTCGACCGACATCTTACTGGCACCAAATGCGGGCAACTTCCACGTGTCGACTCCCTGCGGTGAGCTGATAGCGATAGAGACTTATTCACACGCTTTTGGTGGTGGGAACCGCCTCTACTCAATGTATAAATATGGGGGAGAGGCTTCACTTTACTACACACATGACTCAAGCATTCTCTCTCATATTACACTAGTGCTCTCTTAGTCCTTAGTGGAGGTTAGGCTGTAGAGAGGAGCCTCTAGTCCAAAGTCCAAATTGGGAAAGGTATGACTCATATATCTTTTCTTTTATTTGTGACTTTATTCTTTATAATAATATTATTATTAGTCTTTATTTATTCATATACTTGGGAAAAACATTTCTTGTTTGATTGTGGAGTCCATGTATGTGCTAGGTGTAGATGTTATTATGATCTAGTCATAATGTTCATATCTTGTTATCATAAACATCATACACCACCACTATAGTCTAATTAGGTATTAATATGATTATGTTAATATGAATATGTTAGTGCTTGGTCCCAACATTGGTTCAACGATGTTTAGGTTAGTCATTGCCTTTTGATGATATTTGTATCCAGAATCTTAAGATATTTACTTAACATATAGGTGTGATTCTTAGATATTTAAGAAGCATTGAATGTCTTGTAGACCCACAGGTTGTAGGGGTAGGCGGCATGTGGTGAAAACCCTCTCCGTCCTTCGTAATCCCCTACGTTCGGCTATGCCACAAGCTCGACACGGGAATCGTCCTGACGTTGCCAAGGGTAAACCTGTGCCCTATATGTTGGACCACTAAGCCCTAGTATTCACCATTAGCATATTCATGTGTACTCTAATAGGCTATGTATACGAGTAATTAGAGCACAGTAGGAGCAGCACCTTCTTGTAGCTTAATCCTCACTAGGGCAAGCTTACCTTTAGAGTAGATTGCTTAGGTGTGTGTCACACTACCCATATTATCATCTTACCCCTGTTATGTTAAATACTTAGTACCCTATACCTTGATAATGAGAATAGTGTTTACTCTACTTCATTGTCTTCCTTTGGGATAAGTACAATACCCTTGGGAACTCTTGGGTGAAATGCTACAACGGTATCTGCCGTTCACTTGCGGGTCTCATCTCTCACTGTAGATGATCTGTGGTGTTAAGAAATACAAACAAGTGTTTCTGGCGCCGTTGCCGGGGAAGGCACAGAAGTGAAGGATAGCTATCATTTATGATTAAGTTATAGGTACTAGTAGTTATTTGATAGTATTAGCCTTGCTATGTTTTCTCCGTTGTGTGAAAATAGGGTAGTGTTTGGCTAGATCATTCTTTGGGAAAGCCAAAAGAGGACGCAAGATCTTAACTCCATTAGTACTTCAAGGCATTCCTCAACAAATTCTTCTCGTTGGGCAACATCGTTGTCCACAACAGGAGGATTATCTATCTTCTAGTAGAAGCCAAAGGCATCTATCCCCAAAGCTTGGGGGAGGCTCCAAAATTATATATTGGTTTTCCTTCAACATGGGAGTAGATATTTGGTTCATCGTCCAACACTCCTACAACGGGTTGACTTCATTAGCCCGTAATCACATTCATGTCGAAGAAGGAGGTGACCTCATCTCAATAATCATGAGAAGGATAAAGATTTAATGGAGAGGAGGGTCACCATTAAAAGTGGTGGATCCATGAATGCTTCAGTTCCGTTGGCATGGCATGCACACCATTGACAAAGTGGACATGCTAGCCATAGAACTGGACCTCCTATTGAAAGATCAAGAAGCTCAAGCTAATGGAGAAGTGTTTGGATGATCCAAGCCATGGATATTCACATGTTTTGTGAAAATCCATGTAAACATGGGATCGTTCGGGGAATTATTTTCCTAAGACCCATGAGGATCCTTCATCTCCAAACAACTCCAACGGCCACCCCCAACAAGGAGATCAAAATTGGAATCAATACAATCAAGGAGGTTGAATTTAAATTCCAACAAATTCAACTTGAACTAGCATACCTTGAAGTATTTTGTCCATGGCCAAGGAGAAATCATTGACACCATGAAACATTTGTCGAAGGACAAGCCACTTTGTATAGCATTCAAGATCCGAGGGTTCCACAATCACTTGTTTGACCCTAAAACTTCGACCAAGCCTGTGCAACATTGGGCAAAATGACACCGTGGATGAAGAGTTTCTTGTTTGATTGTGGAGTCCACATGTCATCATGACCAAGGAAGTCTCTTGATCCTAGATCAAGCAAGGGTTGAATAAAAAGAATATCTTGAAGGTCAAAGCGACACCCCATAAGTGGACATCGTCATTTGGCTTTATGAGGAATGAGGAGACTCCATCATGTCATCCGCAAGGACATTCTAAGAAGACATAGAAGCCAGGGCCATCCAAATAGCCCAAGTCCACTAAGCCGCCGACAAGAGAATTGTGGAAGAAGGTCAATCCTCACTAGGTTCACCAAAGAATATCTTCAAAAAGGAAAAAGTATCGCAACATCAAGAGGTCTCCATCAAGGCGACGAAGAGGTCCGGGACACGACGTGTCCAACATGGCAGCCAAAGGAGGTTTGGCATGTCAACAAGAGAATTCATCCATGCCTTCGTCTCTGGGTATGGACGACACAACATCATGCTAAATAGGACAGAGGTAAGTCCTGCTCATCGGACTTCAAAAATTCGGTGAGTCCTTACCATTAGGTTAATTGGTAGTTATCTCATATTTGATTTTTCCAATTGCATATTTGAATTTTTCACCAAACTTGCATTCACATTTAGCATGTCTAAATTTTCACTTACAAGTTGAAAAGTAAAATCTCCAACCAACATAAAATTTAAATTTTGAATTAGGAAATAAATTTATTTGGATATGAATTTTGGGCATCACCACTTAATTCATCTTCCTAATTCAAATAAAAAAGATTTCCCTTATTTGTCATTGCATTTGCAAGTTGCTTCAAGTTGGGCAAAAACAATTTGACAGAAGGGTTTAATTTGCTTTTGGCTAACGTGACATGTTTTCGAGTTGTTTGTTTGTTCTTGATTTTAGTGCAGCTAGAAGAAAACTTGTAAAGAGGTTGAAAGGTCTCATCAAGCCCAAAGCACCATCAGGAGGATTCAAGAGAATATCCCTCCACCGATCTCGTTTTGAGTTCATGGTGGATGAATGCTCAAGATTATGGCCCGATAGAGGAGCAAGATGAAGCTCATGCAACTCCAACCTCAACTTGCCGAAAGACATCAAACATAAAGGATGCACACAAATCCATGGTCGTGAGTTTTTTGCACAACGACCTTCAACCCGAACTGCTCTTCAATTGAGGTACGAGTTTAAATTTTCCGTCGTTTGAAATAGGATTGAATGATTTTTTTACTTACAATGGCGAGGAAGGTTTACACCTCCTCGTCATTCAATTCTTATGCATCCTCTTGAGAGTAAGTGTTGGCATTGCTTTTTTATTTTTCAAAAGGAATGCCAACTTACTTGGAGTAAAATTAAATAAGTACCTAAAATTTCATGAGCACAGTTTAATTAACTTAGTCATTCTCTGCCTAGGTTTAGTAAACAAAGCTTATGAAATAACATAATGGTTGAATAGGCATGTAGCAATCTAGGAATAGTGATGTCCATCAGTTTGCTTTGAAACTCATTCATACATGGATAACTAAATTTCAAATTATTAGGCAAGAAACTAAAGTTGTTCAGGAGGATCAAATTGACAATCTTGGTTGCCATGATAAAAAATATAAAATATTGCTCTTGTAAAAAGTCATGATGGTTAGAAGATTTTTAGATGAAGGAATCAATAGAGTGTACATCTATCACATGCATTACTATAAGTATGGGCTTTAGAAAATGGTCAAATTGATTAATTTATAAAACTCCACTCTTATATCAATTAACAGCACATTGTTATGGATTCACTCGAATTTCGACCCGGTGTATCTTTGCAGTTTTTCTTTCCTGGATGTACAAATGAAATTCGGTCATCTAACCCGAAGTTTCAGTTGTACAAAAGCTGGGAGCTAACCAACCCTCTCTATTTAAGAGGGAAAGCTTGCAGGAGTAATGTTTCTATGTAGGCATACAAGAAGTCAATTTGGAGGTACCATTTCAAACATCTATTTACCAATGAGTAACCAGGCATGGTTGATCCCTATCGGAATTTAATCCCGAAGGCCAATCAAAGCTTTACAAGGTCGGAGGTTTGACATGGAAACCTTACAAGAGCAACCAATGGGCTGCCATGAATAAGTGGGATCTCTATGTTCCCAACTATTATAAGTACCCATTCAAGCTCAGGGGAATTGCCACTATCGTTGGGTGCACATTGTTCCTCTGGGGGTAATGTTTATTTTAACCATAGGCAAGGATCGATAGATCACACCCAACATATGTTGGGTGCATGTTGTTCCTTTGTGGCAAAAGGTTATTTTGACCTTAGCCAAGGAATGGCGGATCACACCCAACACATGATGGCTACACCTTATTCATTTGTGGTTCGAGGTTATCATGACCATAGCCAAGGAATGAAGGATGACACACGACATATGGGATACCTTGAGGTCGGATGAGCGGCATCGACAACACTCTCCTCAACCACACTCATGGCACCCATGGGAGTCAACACAACATTAACACTCAACCCTCCAATGTCAAAGCCATGCTGCATCAAGGTTACACTACAAGAAATGAGTAAAAGGTTGTCGGCCTTATAGATGTCGATTGTCTATTAAAACTGACATCAATAAAGTATGACCTTCGATGTACCGTCGACTTTAGCCAATGTCTATATTTCGATGCTTTTAACTCTTCAAAGCGTCGGTCCTGACATCCATAAGTTTTATATCCGTCGGTTTCACAAGCCCGACACATTTATTCGTTAGAGGCGTCAACTGCTTTACCCGACACCTTTATACACATAAGGCCGTTGGTTGATTCTAAACTGATGTCTTTACTTCCCTAACACAAGAAAAAAGGTTTTAATTCCCCAGTCTGTGTCTCATCACTGGACGACCAGTGGGAGGGTCGGAGGCCACGGGACGAGCTCCGGTCACCGGACTTCATCGTGTCACCGGAAAGGAGGCCACTGAACGAAGCTCGCACTATGAAACAGAGGCTTCACTGCATCGCCGTTCCAGGAGATCGGAATAGAGGCTTCACCGCATGGGCTCCGACCCACCTCTAAGTCTGCACCTCCACCGCGTCAGCGGAACGGAGGCTTCACCGCATTTCCAGAGTGGAGGCCTCGAAACGGACCCACCGTCGCTGATGCAGATGGCTCCCGGTGGGTTGGCGCAGCCGATGCCACCGCCATCGTGGTTCATAGATAGTTAAGTAGCATTGGATGCTCGTAGACCCAAGTGTTGTAGGGGTAGGCGATAGGTGGTGACATCCTGTCTGTCCTTGGTAATCCGCTATGTTCGGCTATGCCACAAGCTCGGGGCGAGAATCATACTAACGTTGTCAGGGTAAACCTGCACCCCATATGTTGGACTACGAAGCCCTAGTATTTACCATTAGCATATTCATGTGTACTCTAATAGGCTATGTATATGAGTAATTAGAGCACAGTAGGAGCAGCCCCTTCTCGTAGCTTAATCCTCACTAGGACAACCTTACCCTTAGAGTAGATTGCTTAGGTGTATGTCACACTACCCCTATTATCATCGTATCCCTGTTCTAATAAATACTTAGTACCCTATACCTTGACCATGAGAATAGTGTTTACTCTACTTCACTGCCTTCCTTTAGGATAAATACGATACCCTTGGGAATACTTTTGGGTCAAATGCTACAACGGTATCTTTCGTGCGCTTGCAGATCTCATCTCTCACCATAGATGATATGTAGTTATAAGAAATACCAACAATGAGTCAGTACTGGGGTTATCAAAAAACATCTAGGGATCCAGTACTGATCCACATCATGTCCGATAGGAATAACACACAAAAGCAGAGAAAATACAACATCTTTATGAGCCAAAGTTTGAGAGATTTTGCACACAACTATTGACCTATGAGGTGTAACTTGTGTAGCATGAAAAACAGTAGATTTGAGAGCAAATTTTGCATGTTTTTGACTCGTCCAGCAGGTTGCAACTGCGTAGCATTCGATTCAGCACGTGCAGCAAGTTTTGCTTGACTGTTACGTGATCTAGGTATCAATATTTCCCTTTGAAGTTGCTTATCTAGTCTATAACAAAAATCTATGACATGACCATCTCTACTACAGTTGGTGCAATGAAATTTAACCTTATGTTCATGTCTAGAAGAGCATGCAACGTGTGTGTTAGAACCGAATGAGACAATGCCCCTGCTGACCTAAAACACCTCTTTTTGCTTAGGAACTGTTTGAATCAAACAACTTCCTAGGTACTTTACAACCATAGGTTGATGTGCCATAGCATGAGTATGAGAATCAAAACCAAAACCTGTTTTATTGTTGCAAGTTTTAGAAGAATTCAGCAGCAACTTTAGATTCTTATTCCCACTACAAAACTGACCTAGTGTCCTATGCATGTCATCAAGTTTCCCGGACAAGTCTAGGTAGTTTTCACATGTAAGTTTTTCCTTTTAGTTTGCAATTAGAAGAACAAATAACTTTATGAGAATGTGAAGCATTGTTCAAAGCAGATATCTCAGCCCTAGCATCATGTTGTATCCTTAAGAGAACATCACAATTAGAACAATACAAATCAATTATAGAACGGCAAGCACCTTTCATGTTTTTATCATTAAATGCAGCAAGCTTTCTATTCTTTTCAATTTCAAGTTCATGTTTATCAAGTGTGGAGGTGTGTGCACTTCTTAGAGAGGATAATTGTTCATACATCAGTTTACAAGAAGAACAAGAGTCATCACTAAGAATCATTAGATTTTAGCCAATTAATTTGAGTTTCTAGTGATTCAATTTTAGCAACATTATTACTAAGTTTTTGTCCTTTTTCTTTAGTATAGTAGTGGCACGAGAAATAGCATCACATATTTCATCATATGAGGGACATACCTCATCATTATCGCCGTTAAATTCGGCTTCCTCCATACTTGAACTTGAGTTATCTGCCATGAAAAACATGGTTGCCAAATTGTCTTCATCTTCATCACTTGTGGTGTCTACATCGCTCGAGTTGTATTCCTGATGTGGGAAGAGAAGATAGTCCATCACTTGGTGTTCTGTAAAACCCTTACTTTTTCTTGTTGTTGTTGGCAGTGGAGGACTTGAAGTTTGTTTGCTTTTCATCATGGGTAGCAGGACCTGAAATGTTAGGACAATCTGTACAAAAATATCCTATATTATCACATTCGAAGCATCGTTGAGAACAACCACTTCCTCTCCTTCTAGTTTTCATATTTTGCAATGCTTTTGAGAACAGAGTAGAGAGAAGTGCTAGTTCCTCCTCTGGAAACTCTTCAATTTGTTCAAGGGTTAGAGAAGATAGCAAAGGAAGTGTACCACATGATGAAGAATTGCTAGAACTAGGCATGTCATGTTGTGAAACAAATGCAAGAGAGTTGTTAGGGTTTCTATGTGATACTATGTCAAGTTCATGAGATTTTAACTTAGAATAAAAAACATCTAAAGTAAGTGTACTCTTGACAGTGGATTCACAAATAGATGTAACTTTTATCTCCCAAAGTTACATATCTAATGCACTTAACAATTGCCTAGCATTTTCTACATCTGAAAAATTGACATTGACACGACGCAAGTTGCTGAGAATTTCATTAAAGCGAGCAAAGAAATCATCTATTGACTCACCGGGTTGCATCTTGAAACGCATATACTGTTTATTGAACATATCTTGGCGTACCTCTTTGATATTATTGGATCCTTCATGGTAGTCACATAACTTTTTCCACACATCATATACAGATCGTAGATGTGCAACACAATCGAAGCCGCATTGAGTTAGTGCTTGTATGATCAAGTTTCGTTCCTTGTTGTTGTCGTCGATGTCCTTCACGTTGGCTGCATTGACTTTGTTGTTTGGTGGCATGACGTAGACTTTGTAGACCTTCTCCCACATGGCAAAGCCTTGCACTTTTATGTATGCCTCCATGCGCACCTTCCAAATCTGAAAATCAATGCTATCGAACGCACAAGGCTTTCGGGAGTATTTCTCCATGATTATTACCAAAAACACATGAAAATTAAAGGGATTAGAGCACTGTGGCTCTGATACCAATTGTAGGATCGAAGAGCACGTGAAAAGCTACCAGTGAGAGGGGTAAAGGTACATTAAAACTTTTTATGCTAAAGCTACAAAAACCCCATGGTAGAAAATCAATCTGATAAAGAAACTGTGTGTGCAACGATTTTCAATGTGTTCAACCATAACAAAATCAGTACAGATTGTAGAGAATCAAGTCATGAAACTAACGCATAAAAGAATCACATGAAAATAATGAGTACACTTAAGTTGTGATCAAAAGACTGAACAAAGGTCAATCTATTCTACCCTAGCAAAAACACATCTGCTTCACTGCAAAGAAACTAATTTAGATTAAAAACCAGTAAGCCAATTACCATGAAAGTTTAACAGACAATAGAGAATTGAGTTTCCAATCACACAAAATGAATCATGTCAATTAAATATGTAAACATGAGTTATGATCAAAACATCAAAGCAATGTCACGCTGCGTAGAAACTCGTCGAGAAAAATTTGCTAAAAACATGTCGAACGAACAAAGCACAAAAGTTCCTCTAAAACTACAAACTTTATTCAATGAAACACAAGAGAAACAACCACAAGTCTTGCTCTACATGAGCCGTAGACCCTGATTATATCACCAGCCCTTAGGCGAACCCAGTCCAAACTTGGACTCCTACTCTTACTTTGATTTCAACTAAAACTTTCCATAACTGCTCAAGACTCTTCCATGCACAGATGGAAGCAAACTTAAGACTTCCAAACACCTTAGAAACCTCCAACATATTCCTAAAACAACTCAACTTCGTTCCCAACACAAAATCCAACCAAAAAAACTCGAAACATTCCATAAACAAACGATAACCGCCTCGGTCGCAGCCTGAGCACATAATCCAGCCAGTTGGACAATTCTGGCAATATCTTCATGTCCATAAATTTTCTCCACACCTTGGAACAATTTTGTCATGTCCATGCACCCCTTGTACACGTGCAAATACTTTCCAAAACGTCCATGATTCTTTCATATGAATTGTTCTTGACCCAAACATATTTCGTGACCTCCTGATCGACTCAACCACAATTCCTCTCGATCTTGGTTGTTGGACCTTATCTTCTTTCTAAGACTAGTTCAATGGATCACCATCACCAGCCATGTCTTGACCTCAAGCAACACTTGCATATGAACAATCAACCAATTCTTTCGAGCACAAGTCCTCAACTTGACTCTCGTTTGTTCGAAAACCACAACACCTTATGTGAACACCTCACATAAGAATGTTGCAAACATAGCAATATAATATTAGTCAAAACGCAACAAAAACTCAGTAAATGAATTCTAAGCAAACTTCCATAGGCCAAAAAGAAAGTTTGAAACATTGCAAGTGAAAAATAGAGCAACTGAAACTAAACAGTAAGATTAGACATTCTGAATTGCTCTGTGCAGTAACTGTTACTCCTAAAATGCAGTGAGAAAATTCGGATGGCCTAAACTGATTGACAGTAACTGTTACTCTTGATACACAGTGAAAAGTTCAGAAAATTCTAATTATGTTGTGCAGTACAAATTGAAGGTAATCGTTACTCCCAAATGCACAATTGAAAAGATCAGACAGTCCAAACTGAGTTTCTCAAGTATACGCAAAACTTTGCATGTAAACCAGCACTTTTAACATGATTACCAATGTATTTAGGACCTAAGTCTCACAATGTTACATCTATAACTTGTTTTATAACACAAATACTTGCAACAATGGCTTCAACATAGAACTCACGAACCTTAACTATGCGCGACTGATCATATCCACCCCGCGAATACTCCACAATTGCAGCACGAAGATGTCAAAGCAGCTTTGTTGGTATTTCTTAACACCATAGATAATCTCCGGTGAGAGATGAGATCCGCAAGCGCAGGGAAGATACCATTGTAGCATTTCACCCAGAGTACTCCCAAGGGTATTGTAATCATCCCGAAGGAAGGCGGTGAAGTAAAGGAAACACTATCCTCATGATCAAGGTATATGGTACTGAATATATATCAGAACAGGGGTAAGATGATAATAGGGGTAATGTTACACACACCTAAGCAATCTACTCTAAGGGTAAGGTTGTCCTAGTGAGGGTTAAGCTACCACAAGAGACTGCTCCTATTATGCTCTAATTACTCATATACATAGCCTATTAGTGTGCACATGAGTATGCTAATGATGAATACTAGGGCTTAGTGGTCCAACATATCAAGCACGGGTTTAACCCTGACAACATCAGGACGATTCCCGCCACGAGCCTGCGGCGTAGCCGAACGTGGAGGATTGTAAAGGACAGACAGGGTTGTCACCTCCTGCCGCCCACCCCTACAACGTGGGTCTACAAGACATCCAACGCTACATAACGATCTAAGCATCACACTTACATTTTAAGTAAATATCTTAAGGTCCCAGGTACAATTACCACCCTAAGGCAATGACTAACCTAAACATCATTTAAAGCAATGTTGGGACCAAGCACTAAATTATTCATATTAACATAATCATATGAATACCTAATTAGACTATAGTGGTGGTGTATGATGTTTATAATAACATGATATGAGCATTAAGACTAGATCATAATAGCACCTACACCAAACACATGCATGGACTCCACATCCAAACAAGGAATGCTTTCCCCAAGTATATGAATAAGTAAAGACTATTAATAACATTACCGTAAAACACAAAGTCACTAATAAATGAAAAGATACATGAGCCATACCTTTCCCAATTTGTACTTGGGACTAAAGGCTCCTCTCTATAGCCTAACCTCCAATAAGGAACTAGGAGAACTAGTGTATACAAGAGAGAATGCTTTTGTGGTGTGTGTTGAAGTGAGGGGTGAGGGGTCCTATTTATATTACTATTGAGGTCGGTTCCCGCCATCTTTGGCGTGCAAATTAGTCACCATTCTTATCACCAAGCCACACGAGTGTGCCACATTGAAGTTGACCGAGAAAAGAGGGGAGAACAGGTCGGCTAACCCCCCCCCCCCCCTAGTGGGTCGACCTAGTCAGGGCCACATTTGTGGTGTGCTTCCTCGAGCTGACTTCCAAGTGGGTCCTCATGGCTGATATGGGTGATACACCATTGTATCTTCTCAGATACTTCTATAAGTGGGCCATTTGATCCATGTGCTGCCACGTGTTGGCGTCTGATTGGCCGGGAAGGTATTCTTTAGGATTCCTTCCTTGAATTCACTCCAATTTTGTTTAAAATTTCTGCATGCACCATTTTCTCCAAGTACAAGTGGAACTAGGTTATTTCTAACTATTATGTGTGTAAGAAATATTTATTCCATCAGATAACTGAATTATATTGACGGTCGAAATTGGTATATATCGACCGTCAACAAACTCCCCCAAGCGTACCCTTTGCTCATCCCGAAGCAAATATAATGACTTAGTTTGTTCATCATGTGTTGCTGCGATGTTCTATTTTTTTCAAAAGTACCGAGTGCACAACAAAATATTCTGCCTTTCTTTGAATATTCTACCTCACCCTTTTTCTTAGTCATTATGGGGCTTATTCCTCATCCTTTTCTCAGGTGGTTGAAGGACAAAACAGTATAATGAGCATGCGTAACCTAATGTATGAGTTCCACTCAAATTTTGGGAGGATTACAGATAGTGTTTTGGATTTAAGTTCCTCAAATGATGCACTCAATCACTACTATGTGGGAAGTGGTATTTTTATTCTCACCAAGGCAATGACTTTCTTGTCGTACATCCAAATAAGGCTTGTATGTGGAGCTTGGTAGGGATCAAGAGTAGGCATATTTGCAACAAATATACTGCTAAGTCAAAAGAGTAAGCCTTAGGAGAAAACAAATTACTTTTTGATCAAGATTTGTGCAGATGTGATAGAATATTTATGGAGTGGATATATAAAGATGACTCCTTTGTATGCACTCTTTTTTTTTTTTGTAAGGATGAACCATGACTACTTATTCTTTTTTTTTTCTCATGCTCTTTTACATGAGCATGCATTTTCTCTTTTTCTTGTAGCCATGTTTTCTACTTCTCTTTTTTCAAATATTTTGAAGAGAGTATTATACATGAAAAACTGGAGTACTTTTTTTATGGTGGAATGATATGATGGAATTTTGCTAACTTCTAGTGTAGAAGTTTAGCATTTGCCCATACAATCTTGATCTTAAAAGCATGAAAAGATTCTCATATAGGTCTATACTAGTTTGACTAAGCTTAATGTTAAAGTAAATAACATATGCATAAGGTTTATCAAGTTCAAATCATCATATGGATTTGGTAGGAATTTCTATCAAATGAGGAACTCTCATTTTAATTTTTTTCTGAGAAATCAAGTTTCACCTTCAACTAGGATATTAGCAGCTCTTATCACTATATCTTATCCCACAACAACATAGACTTGGACTTAGCTTTTGCTACCCACAATTTCCATGTTTAAGGCAAGGACGTTCTAAGCCAATAAATGCAATACTTGGAGAATACTAAGTTGTATGCAAGGGACTAGACAAAATAAAACAGAGCAACTATTCATCATTTCAACTTACGCAAAGTAAAATATTCTCACTGCACGTCTTTTATTTTATTAACTTAACCTATACTGCATTATTATATTTTTTAGATGCAAATGTGGTGGAAAGAAAGAAAGAAATAAAATAAAGGAATGCAAATGGGGTGTGATACAAGTTACCTCAAATGGGGGTCCTTCCCCAAGCTTGTTCATGGTAGAGGTCCGCGATAGGGGTTGAAATCCTTAACGTCAAAGATAGGCATGAGGTTGGCCTAACTTTGATGTAGCGTGGATTTGACATTGGAGGGTTGAGTGCTGATGTTTTGTTGCCTTCCATGGGTGCCATGAGTGGGGTTGAGGAGAATGTTGTCGATGCCGCTCATTCGCACCTCAAGGTCTCCCATATGTCGGGTGCCATCCTTCATTCCTTGGCTAAGGTCATGATAACCTCTATCCACAAAGGAATAAGGTGTACCCATCATGTGTTGGGTGTGATCCTCCATTCCTTAGCTAAGGTCAAAATAAATCTTGACAGATTTCAACCATACTTGGTTACTCATTGGCCAAGAGGTGTTGAAATGGTACCTCCAGATCAACCTAATTGCATGCCTACATAGAAATACTACTCTTGCAAGATTCCCCTCTTGATAGAGTGGGATGGTTAGCTCCCGGCACTTGTACAACTGAAACTTCGATTCAGATGACCAAATTTCATTTGTACATCCAGCGAAGAAAAACAACAAAGATATATCAGGTTCAAATTCAAGTGCATCTATAAACATTGTGTTGTTCATTGATATAGGAGTAGTTCTTTATAAATTAATCAATTTGCATATTTTCTAAAGCTCCTACTCATAGCAATGCAAGCGATAGATGTACACTCTATTGTCATCTTTTAAATTTTCTAACCATCTTTACTTTTTACAAGAGCAAATATTTATCATGAGGATTATGGCAAACAAGATTTTCAATTTTTATCCTCCTGAATATTTTTTTATTTCTTACGTAGGAATTTGAAATTTAGTCATCCATGTATGAAAGAATTCAAATCAAAATTGTGGACATCACTATTCCTAGGTTGCTACATGCCAATTCAACCATTTAGTCATTTCATAAGTATTATTTATTAAACCTAGGCAGAGAATGTCTAAGTCAATTCAAACAATGCTTGTGAAATTTTAGATACTTGTTTAATTTTATTCCAAAGTAAGGTGACATTCCTTTTTGAAAAAACAAAAAGAGCAATGCCAACACTTACTCTCGTGAGGATGCATACGAATTGAATGATGAGGAGGTGTAAAAACCTTACTCGCTAATGTAAGTAAAAATCATTCAATTCTACTGCAATTCAAACGACAGAAAATTTAAACTCGTACCTCAATTGAAGAGCATTTTGGGTTGAAGGTCGTTGTGTGAGAAACTCACGAACAACGATTTTGGTGTAGCCTTCATGTTCGATGCCTTTTGTCATGTTTAGGTTCGAGTTGAATGAGCTTCATCTTGCTACTGGTCCATCATCTTGAGCATTCCTCCACTATAAACTAAAAATGAGATTGGTGTAGGGATATGTGCTTGAATTCTCCCGATAGTGCGTTGGGCTTGATGAGGTCTTCCAACCTCTTTACAATTTTTGTCCCGCTAGCTGCACTAAAATCAAGAACAAACAAACAACTCGAAAACGGGTTACGTTAGCCAAAAGCATATTGAACCCTTTGTCAAATTCAACTTGTCCAACTTGAAACAACTTGCAATTGCAATGAGGAACAAGGGAAATTATTTTGGTTTTAATTAGGAAGATGAATTCAAGTGGTTATGCCGAAAGTTCATATCCAATTAAATTTATTTCCTAATTAAAAATTTTAATTTTATGTTGGTTGGAGATTTTACTTTACAACATGCAAGTGTGAAAATTCAAACATGCTAAATGCAAATGTAAGGGTTGATGACGAATTTAAATATGCAATTTAAAAAAATCAAATATGAGATCACTACCAATTAACCTATTGGCAAGGACTCACCGAATTTTTGAAGTCCGAGGAGCAGGACTTACCTCCGTCCGATTTAGCCTGATGATGTGCCAGCCATGCCCAAAGATGAAGGAATGGATGACTTCCCTTGTTGGCCAGCCAAACATACTTTTGCTACCATCTTGGACAGGTGGAGCCTGTGGTGTCCCCGACCTCGTCATTATTTTGATGAAGACTTGATGTTTGACAACTTCTCCTTCAAGATATCCTTTCATGAACCTGGTGGGGCTTGTCCTTCTTCCGCCATTCCCTTGTTGGCAACTTAGTGGACTTGGTCCATTTTGATGGCCCTGGATTCTCTGTCTTCTTAGGATGTCATTATGGATAACATGACAGAGTCTCCTCATCCCTTATAAAGGCAAATGAGGATGTCCACTAACGGAGGGTGTTGCTTCGACCTTCAAGATATTCTTCTGATTTAAACCATGCTCGATCTAGGATCAAGAGGCTTCCTTGGGCATAACGACATGTGGACTCCACAATCAAACAAGAAACACTTCATCCATAGTGTCGTTTTGCCCAAAGTTGCACGGGTTTGGTCAATGTGTAGGGTTCAACAAGTGATTTTGGAACCCTTGGAACTTGAATACTTTTCACAGTGGTTTGTCCTTGGCCAGATGCTTCATGGCATGTCATCGATTTCTCCTTGGCCATGGACAAATACATCAAAGTAGTCTATTTGAATTTGAATCCGTTTGAATTCAAATTCACATAGCTTTCTTGATCGTATTGATTTCACTTTTGACCTCCTTGTTGGTGGTGGCCTTTGGAGTTGTTGTTTAGAAATGAAGGATCCCCATGAGTCTTAGGGAAATAAACCCCCCAAGTGTCCTGTGTTGACATGGATTTTCACAAATCGTGTGAATATCCATGACTTGGATCATTCAAACACTTCTCGATTGGCTTGACCTTATTGATCTTTCAAGAGGAGGTCCAATTTCGTTGCCAGCATGCCCACCTTGTCAATGGTGTGCATGCCATGCCAACAAAACTGAAGCATTCATGGATCCACCCCTTAAATGTTGACCATCTTCTCAATCAAATATTAATCCATTCTCATCATGAATGAGAAGAGTTCATCTCCAACTTCAGCATGAATATGATCATGGGTCGACAAAGTCCACCCATTGTAGGAGTGTTGGACAATGAACCAAATATCCACACACATGGTGAAGGCAAACCAAGATATAACCTTGGAGCCTCCCCCAAGCTTTGGGGATAGACGCCTTTGGGCCAACGGGAAGAATTTCTTGAGGAACGCCTTGAAGTACTAATGGAGTTAAGCTCTTGTGTCCTCTTTTGCTTTCCCAAAAAATGGGCTACCCAAACACTACCCTGTTTTCTCACAACGGAGAAAACAAAGCTAGGGTAATCTTGTGTAATAACGACTAGTACCTACAACTTAATCATAAGTGATAGCTATCCTTTACTCCTGTGCCTTCCCCGGCAACGGCGCCATAAATGCTTGTTGGTATTTATTAACACCACAGATAATCTCCAGTGAGTGATGAGATCCACAAGCGCACAGAAGATACTGTTGTAGCATTTCACCCAAGAGTACTCCCAAGGGTATCGTATTTATTGCAAAGGAAGGTGGTGAAGTAAAGGGAACACTATTCTCATGATCAAGGTGTAGGGTACTAAATATTTATTAGAACAGGGGTAAGATGATAATAGGGGTTGTGTGACACACACCTAAGCAATCTACTCTAAGGGTAAGATTGTCCTAGTGAGGGTTAAGCTATGAGAAGGGGGTGCTCCTATTGTGCTCTAATTACTCATATACGTAGCCTATAGTGTACACATGAGTATGCTAATGATGCATACTAGGGCTTAGTGGTCCGATGTAAAAGCCCTAATTTGTAAGGTATAAACTTTAGCTAGGAGGAATAAACACAAGGTTGAGAAAAGAAATCTAAATAGCCAATGAAAAATCAAATGAATTCAAAACATGCTCCTGTTCAAACCTTGCCAAACTAACAATCTGATGTCACCACTTTGTTCCTAATATTCCAAATAGCTCTCATGCAAAATTTTATGATTTTTGAGGCATGTTTGCTATTTAATTGGAGTGAGGCATTCAATTGCATCCAAATTCAAAATTCAAATTTGAGTTCAAACGAAACCTGCCCAAATGTGGATTTGGATTTCAGAATCGGATTCTCCATAATTGATTTGCCTCCCCCACAAATATCTGGAATTTTTGGACAAATACTGGTGGGTGAATTGATGAACCAAAGAATGGATGAGGATGAGCAACTGTGGGTCCCACCTGGCAGTCTCACCTTGCTGTTGCTGACTCTGTTTTCTCACCGTGTGCCACCGCACGACATGAAGCTCCAGCGAGCTACCTGCCTGCTTGGTTGCATCAAGGCGTGCTCTCTACACCTCTCGATCTCTATCTTCATTTTTCTGACTGAAGTGGAAAAGCACCAAAGCTTTCTCCTCTGTTTCTCTTTGGCTACTGAACTCAGCGCTGCCTTGCCACTGCTTCAGCTTGCTGGCCAAACGACAAGAGGTTTCTCCCTGCTCCCAATAGCAAAAGGTGGCGCAACCCTTTCTCGACATTTCCATCCATTTACTTGAGTGTATTCTTGCTTATATGCGCCTTATTCTGAAGTTTTCTCGCCGCCGCTCGGAGGTGAACGTGAAGGTCACCCTCTGCTCACCGTGGAGCCGACGTTTTAGACCGTGTCACGCTTCAACGTAAACTGCAAAAAGGTGCGCCTACCCGAGCTGCTTGTGCTCACAAAGTTTCAGGTTGAGTCATGGACCGTAACTCGAGTATCCACAGTTTCTCCGAATACTTGAACATAGCTTCGGGTCTAGGTTGATTTAATTCTGTTTCTATGTGCAAAATTATTTAATCCAGTTGGGGATTATTTTCACCACATTCTATCGCACACCTCAACAAAGAATCAATAGAATCCACCAAGTGGTGGCCGAGTTATGCTAGTTTTCCCCGTTGCCAATTAAAATGCCGCCGTTCACTGTTGAGTTCACATTTTTGAGCCGTTCCACCCTCTTTGAGCACCATATTCATCTTCCCGAGGCTCCCAGCAAGCTACCCGACCTTGTCCCGATCCTTTTGGTGGAGAAATGAAGAAACCCTAGCTCGCTGTTGAACTTTCACCCGCCGCCGCCGTCGCACAGTGCATTGCGGCTGTCGATGACCTAAGCCGAGGGTACCATCGAGTTCCTCGTCCAATTTTGAGGCACAAGTGGTCAGCATTTGGCCGAGAGGAGGAGGGTGCAGCCTTGCCAACGGTGGGCTACCGCCCTTGCGCCGCCACCTCGCTGGAGAGGTAGCATGTGTTTGTTCCCCGTGGGTTGGCACGGGAGTTAATATGAGTCTCTAAACCTTCTCATGGTTTTGGGAACATATGAAAACGCTGTTCCCCGGCGTGCTTCAGACAAAAGCATGGATACCCCATCGTGTAGTCAAAAACACGAAGTATGCAACACTTGAGCCTTCAATATTCAAAGGGCCATACGCAGCGCTGATCCCTAGTGTAAGAGATAGTTATGTGGCCACCTATCGTGCGGTTGAAAAGCACGCAATGCATTTTTAATAAACAGACGAAAGTGCCTCCTACTGGTGCAGCATTAGGCAAAGACGCGGGACCCCGTCTGGTGGTAGATAACCCGATGCACCTCCTACTAGTGCAGCATTAGGCAAAGACGTGGGACCCCCATTGGGTGGTAGAAAACACGGTCATGTACCTCGAGACATGGCTCAGCTCGGGGCAGCTTGTATGGAACGATACGGGACGAATATTCTTACTTTCATATATATTATTATGAATGCCTGAAATGATCGTCCGTGTGGGCTGTGCCATGCGGCACCATATGATTGATCAGTAAGTTGTGTGTAGTTGCAGGTACGCTAACCATGTTATACGTAGTTCGAGTCAAAAACGTTTGTGAGTGAACGTCATTAAGGCCACCGTTGAGACGTATGCCGGAATACCGGCTTAGTATTTCTTTGGTGAGGGCGTAGTACCGGCATTGTATTCGAGTTTCATCAGGCACGTCGACGATGATGTCCGTGCTAGGGGTGTGACTCAACAACAAGTAAAAATTTCCATCTTAGGACTAAGTTTGTAATTTCTGTTTTGGAGTGTTCTGGTCAGATAGACAATTAATCATGCGGTGACTGCGGTAAGAAGGCATATGGTTTGGAAACTTGAGGAAGTCATCCACAAGTTTCATTTTCAGCTCCAAGGGAGATTTCAAGATTTAAAACTTGAAAAATTCATTTGAACTTAATATGTCAGGTTCCTAATTCAAATTGAGAATCTGGCAGCAAAATGCTTAATATTGGAATAGCATAACTCTATGTAGGAATAACCACTGAAGGTCTTCCACACATGGTTAGAATGTTTAGAGAGTCCTCTAAAACTCCTATGTGAAACTCCAGATCAGAATCCCCTGTAAACTAATGGAAAATTCAAATTTCCAAACTCTGCCAAATCTTGACAGGGACTGGACGGTTTCTGTACTCTGTTGCTGTTTCTATCATATCTCTTAGTAGAATTGATGAATGACTTCATGTAATACATTTATGGAATTCTGAGGAATTTTGTAACAATGTTGTAATTTATTATTTTTGCATATATTGATGTTTTCTATCTGGAAATATGTGGACAAAATCAGTCTTAAACAAAGGAAGCGTTGTCAAACTTTTTCCAGAAACACTGTCAACTTGCAAAAGCCATATCTCCTTATACAGAAATGATATGGAATAAAATAAAGACATTCTGGAAATCCCATTGACTGTACTACAACTTGTAGTTGAACTAAAGTCTTGAATGTGCCTCTAACTGGATGAAAATTGCAAGTTTCTCCAGACTGGTCACAATAAACAGTAACTGTGACAGAATTCCAGT
The DNA here is from genome assembly GCA_036927565.1 of Tuctoria greenei. Classification (NCBI taxonomy): domain Eukaryota; kingdom Viridiplantae; phylum Streptophyta; class Magnoliopsida; order Poales; family Poaceae; genus Tuctoria; species Tuctoria greenei. The sequence continues at coordinate 93,817,661 of JAYESD010000001.1, forward strand.
GTGATGTTTCATTTGACATTTGAATTTGAATTCACTTTCATAATTCAATTATCACATCCATGATCTGTTTCTCAATGAGTTTGGTTGAATTTGAGTATTTGACCCATTCAAATACTTCTTTTATATATGGCGGATGTGATGCTATTGTTGCCGGACGGATGGGTGTTCTCCACATGCGCTAACCGTCCGGGCTTCCCGTTCATGCTGCGGGAAGTGCTCGAGCAGCTTGGCTTCATCGAAATGCTATGTTATTGGGGTCAAGAGATGTACGACAGAGGCTTACTGTCATGCACCGTCCTTGTTGATGTCCCTGCTAGTCCACTCCTTCGTGGATGGGCTCCTTTTTTGGTCACTACATTGGGAGCTCGTTTGGAGGACACGTGGGCCGTCACAGTGGGCGAAGCGCTTATGAAGCTTTGCGAGCTTCATCAAGATGCCATGGCTGGAACACAATTTGCTCTTTAACTGGTCCGTGGCGTGTCTGGTCATGAGTGGCAACATCGTATGGTTGAGGCCTATCACCCGGACGGCAACACGACGTCGATGACACTTGCGACTTATGCTGCTGCATCCAACATGGTGGTTATTACGCAAGGTGCAATCATTCAGCAGCAGGTCGGAGCCTTGAGGCAAGCGATTGAACTGGTTGACACTCTTGATTACATCAATGAGAACCTACATTCGTTCCTGGCTCCGACAAATCACCGGCTGAATCAGCACGAGAATCAACTGCAACACACTCGCAATAAACTGCAGAAAGCACACACCGAACTGTGGCAGACTGGCAGGGAACTGCAGCGAGCTTGTGGTGAGCTGTAGGCGAGCCAACTGATGGTGCAGCAACAGCAACAACAGCTGTTGGTGATCACCGAGGCACGAGATGAAGCCGTCAACAAAGCTCAGGTTGGGATGCCGAGACAGTCCAAGCTCAGGAGAACTTGATGGAGGCTCAGGACCACTTGCCACAACCAGTCGTGTATCCACCGGCTGAGGACATGTCGCTGAATATGAGCGAGCAGGTGCTTCTATGTCCTGAGGAGGAAGATCCTGAGTTACTCGATTCGCCGACGAGGATGAATCGGAGCAGGATGGGGCAGCACTACTGCCATCACGGGGCAACGTATAGTCAACCATTGCTCGCGTTTATTTTGTAGCCATCTTTGTGTCATATTATAAATAGTAGTGGGTGTGTATGACCATACAATGTGTGTATGACGTCTCATGGAGACCAAGTATAGTTAAGATGCACTTCCATAGTGGGAGTCGTCATTTTGGAGTTCACAATTGTAAATTTGGTCATGAAATAATATATCTTGTATAAAGTTTGGACTTTATCAATATATATGAATGTTATGCAATTATCACATTGTCAATGCTCGCACTAATTGTATAGACTGAATGAGGAAAACAAACATGTTGCTGAATTTTAAATCATGTGGATGCAGAATAGTGTGTACACTCTCTATGCCCGAGGTGGGAGGCTCTAGCCAGGGTCTTGGTGATGAATCTCCAACACCGGGGCAAACCATGACACAGCAGCAACAATCTCCTCCACCACAACCACCTGAACCTCCAGGGACTCTTGCAGAGATTCTTGCCACAGTACTCGGCTCGCGCGACGAGCAAACTGAGTTACTGCAGATGTAAGTGCAGAATTCGTCCCGTCAAGGGGGGCGACAAGACAATGGGCAACGCCAGCTCTAATAGAGTTCATACTTGGACTTCTTGGAGATGCATCCACCGGTCTTCATGGAAGCCGAGGAGCCTCTGGAGGCGGACAACTTTATCCGCGCTCTCGAGGCAAAATTCGGTCTCCTCCAATGCATCGAACAGCAGAAGGCACTGTTCGCAGTGCAACAACTTTAGGGATCCGCCAGTGCTTGGTGGGCGAACTACATCATGGCACTTCCGGCTGGTCATGCTATCCCATGGATCGAGTTCTGGGATGCCATACCTCCCGGTATCATGAAGAGGAATCTTCAGGACACTACAAGGATTCCCGGTATCATGAAGAGGAATCACCATGAATTTGATGCCACGGTTCACTAGTTCGTGGCATTAGCATCTATCGCCACGGAACCCGATCGTTGCATTAGGATCTGTTGCTACGATTCAATAGTTCATAGCGTTAGCATCTATCGCCACGGAACACGATCATTGCATAAGAATCTGTTGCCACAATTCACTAATTCGTGGCGTTAGCATCTATTGCCACAGAACCCGATCATTGCATTAGGATCTGTTGCTACGATTCAATAGTTCGTGGCGTTAGCATCTATCGCCACGGAACCCGATCGTTGCATTAGGATCTATTGCTACGATTCAATAGTTCGTGGCGTTAGCATCTATCGCCACAGAACCCGATCGTTGCATTAGGATCTGTTGCTACGATTCAATAGTTCGTGGCGTTAGCATCTATCGCCATGGACCCGATCGTTGCATTAGGATCTATTGCTACGATTCAATAGTTCGTGGCGTTAGCATCTATCGCCACGGAACCCGATCGTTGCATTAGAATCTGTTGCCCCGATTTCTAGTTCATGGCATTAGCATCTATCGACACGGAACGCAATCGTTGCATTAGAATCTGTTGCCATGATTCACTAGTTTGTGGCATTAGCATCTATCGCCACGGAACCCGATCGTTGCATTAGGATCTATTGCCACGATTCAATAGTTCGTGGCGTTAGCATCTATCGCCACGGAACCCGATCGTTGTATTAGGATCTATTGCTATGATTCAATAGTTCATGGCGTTAGCATCTATCGCCACAGAACACGATCATTGCATTAGAATCTGTTGCCACAATTCACTAATTCATGGTGTTAGCATCTATTGCCACGGAACCCGATCATTGTATTAGGATATGTCGCTACGATTCAATAGTTTGTGGCGTTAGCATGTATTGCCATGGAACCAGATCGTTGCATTAGGATCTGTTGCTACGATTTAATAGTTCATGGCGTTAGCATCTATCGCCATAGAACCTGATCGTTGCATTAGGATTTGTTGCTACGATTCAATAGTTTGTGGCGTTAGCATCTATCGCCACGAAACCCGATCGTTGCATTAGTGTAAGACCTATATGTGCTGAATACATTGGCTTGTTGTGAATACACTTGGCTTTGATGATAAAAGTTTTGAATATCACCAAAACACCTTTTTTATCAAGGTCCGACTCTAGCTCTGAGCTACAGCAAGGTCCGAAGGTAGGTCCGGCTTGGTTTGGGTAGCTCCGGCTATGTTAGATGTTAGGTCCAACTTCTTGGTAAGGTCTAACTAGCTTTGGTTAGCTCCAGTGAGCTTTATCTTTAGATACGGCATGTCTTTGATAGCTCCGACATATCTTTGATAGCTCTGACATATATTTGATAGCTCCGACATATATTTGATAGCTCCGGCATGCTTTTGCTAAACTCCGACGTACTTTGTCTAGCTCCGGTTTTGGGTTGACTAGTTTTGACTAGTTGTTGGTAAGCTCCGGTGCTAGGATCTACTAGTTTTGGTAAGCTCCGGCAGGTGCTTCATTGTACTAGTTTTGGTAAGCTCTGGGTCAAGCTCCGGCTTGTTGTGGGATGGTCCAGAACATGACCGCAATACTTCTGCTTTTCATTTGCAATGTTTCGTACTTGCTTTACATTGTTGGAAAGATTGCTTAGTATTCATTTGCTAAGTTTTTGGTGCGTTTTGGTTGATATGGATGATATCGTGTGACTATGCTTTGCAACATGCTTATGTGAGGTGCTCATGTAAGGTGTTGTGTTCGGAACTAACTTGAGTCAAGTCGAGGACTTGGGCTCGTATAGATTGGTTGTTTATTCATGTGCAGGTGTTGCTTGAGTTCAAGACATGGCTGGTGACGGGATCCATTAAACTAGTCTCAGGGAGGAGATGAGGTTCCAACAACCAAATTCAGGAGGAATTGTGGTTGAGCTGATCAGGAGGTTGCACAGCATGATTGAATCAAGAACAATGCATATGAAGGTATCGTGGATGTCATTGGAAGATGTTTGCACGTATGCAAGTAGTGCATGGACGTGGCTACATGGTTCCGAGACGTGATGAAGAGATGTGGACGTAAAGAATTTGTCGGAAAGGTCCAACCAACTAGGTTATGGACCCAGGCTGCGACTGAGTCGGGTTTGACTCAAATATGGAAAGATTTGAGTTGGTTATGATAGTATTTCTTGTGGGTCACGAATTTGAGTTGTTTAGGAATGTGGGATACGTTCCTAAGGTGTTTGGAAGTCTTAAGATTGCTTCTAACTGCGTATAGAAGAATCTTGAGCAGTTATGGAAAGTTACGATTCATGATCTGAGTAGGATTGGAGTCCTAGTTGATATTGGGTAGGCCTAAGGGCTGGTTATATAAGCAAGGGAGCCCAGAGCTCGTGGTGCACGACTTTGGGGCTGTTCCTCTTGTGTTCTATTGAATAAAATTCGTAGTTTGAAGGAACTTTTGTGCCTTGTTCGTCCGACTTGTTCTAGACAAGTTTTACTCGTCGAGTTTCTGGACATCACTACCTTTCATCGGTGGTTTTATCATAACTCGAGTTTTACAGATCCAATTGACGTGATTCTTTTTGGGTTGTCTTCACAACTTGATTTTCTATCATATGTCAAAATTTCACGGTCATTGGATTTGTGTTCTATGATCTACACGAGTTTCTTTGCAGCATTCCAAAACTGTTTTTTCTCGGGTAGGGCAGATTGACCATTGTTTGAACTATCGATCATAACTTGAGTTTTTCTCGACGGATTTGAGTGATTCTTTTTGTGTTCTCTTCGTGACTTGATTCTCTCTGATATCTATCACTTTTGTCATGGTGAAACGCATTTAGATTAGTCTCACACACGATTTCTTCAACAGATCGTTTTTCTGCCGAAGGGTTTGGGGTTTAATTGTTTCCGCTGCGTAAGATTTTTAAATCTACCATTCACCCCCCCCTCTGTTAGCTTTTCACGTGCTCTTCGATCCTAAAATTGGTATCAGAGCCAAGGTGCTCTAATCTTTGTGATTTGCGCGTGTTTTTGACTAATCATCATGAAGAAGTACTCCGCCAAACCTTGTGTGTTTGCTGGTATTGATTTTCAGGTTTGGAAGGCACGTATGGAGGATTTCATCCAGGCACAAGGCTTTGCAATATGGGAGAAGGTATACAAGCCTTACAAAGTGCCATCAAATGATCAAGTTACAGCTACAAATCTGAGAGATGTCGACAACAACAACAAGGCTCGGAACATGATCATACAAGGATTAACACAAAGCGACTTCGACTGTGTTGCACACCTCCAATCTGCATACGATGTGTGGAAAGCACTTTGTGACTACCACAAAGGATCCAACACGATCAAGGAGGTAAGGCAAGACATGTTCAAGAAAGAATACATGCGCTTCGAGATGCAACCCGGTGAGTCAATTGATGATCTCTTTGCCCGCTTTAATAAAATTCTCAGCAACTTGCGAAGCGTCAATGTTAAATTTTCAGATGTTGAAAATGCTAGGCAATTGTTAAGTGCATTAGACATGTCAATTTGGGAGATAAAAGTTACATCTATTCGTGAATCTACTGTCATGAGTACACTTACTTTAGATGTGCTATATTCCAAGCTAAAAACTCATGAAATTTATATAATATCACGTAAGAACCCCAATAAGTCTATTGCATTTGTTTCACAACATGATATGTCTAGCTCCGGCCAATCTTTATCTTGTAGTACACTTGCTTTGTTGTCCTCTCTAACCCTTGAACAGATTGAGGAGTTTCCAGAGGAGGAGCTAGCACTTCTCTCTACGAGGTTCTCAAAAGCATTGCAAAATGTGAGAACTAGAAGGAGAGGAAGCTCCGAACCTCAACGATGCTTCGAATGTGGTAAGATAGGACATTTTTGTTCAGATTGCCCTAACCTTTCAGGTCCTACTTCCCGGGATGATAAGAAAACAAGAACGATGCACTCCTCTACAAAAGATACAAAGAAAAAGAAGGGAACCATAGGACGCAAGATGATTAACAGCTTCATCACCGCACTTCAAGAACTTAGTTCAAGTGATGTAGACTTTGACAGTGATGAAGATGATGACGATCTGGCCAACTTATGCTTCATGGTGGGCAAAACAAGATCAAGATCAAGTCAGGAGGATGCAGAACACAACAGTGAAGACGATGAGGTATGTTCTACCTGCAATGAAATGTGTGATGCTATTTCTCGTGCAACTATTATTGTCAAGAAAAAGGACAAAAAGCTTAGGGACAATGCTGCTAAAATTGAATCACTAGAATCTGAAATTAATGATTTAAAAACTTTGATTCCTAGTGATGAGGCATGTCCCTCATGTGACTTAATCTATGAACAATTGTCCACATTAAGAAGTGCACACTCCTCCACCCTAGATAGACTTGATGAAGAAATTGAAAAGAACAGAGAGCTTGCTACACTTAATGATAAAAACTTGAAAGATGCTAGCTGTTCTACAATTTATTTGCACTGTTCTACTTGTGATGATCTTGATAAGAAACTACAGGATGCTATGAATGAAATTTCTATATTGAACAATGCTTTACATTCTCATGAAGTTAAATTTTGTTACAATTGCAAACTAAAAGGAAAAACTTCATGTGAAAATTGCCTTGATCTGTCCAATAAACTTGATTACATGCATAGGACATTAGATCGGTTTTGTAATGGGAATAAGAACCTAAACTTGCTGCTGAATTCTTCCAAGTCTTGCAATGATAAAACTGGTTTAGGTTTTGATTCTCATGCTCATGCTAAGGCACATCCACCTAAAATTGTAAAGTCATTAGGAAGTGGTTTGATTCAAACAGTTCCTAAACAAAAAGGAGTGGTTTTCAAATCTGCAGGAGCGTTGCCTCATTCGGTTTCAAATAAAAATATTGCTTGCTCATCTAGACATGAACACAAAGTTAAATTTCATTGTACCTTCTGTGGTGGAGATGGTCATGTCATAGATTTTTGTTATAGACTAGCTAAACAACAGAAAAGGTAAAGAATGGTTGCTAGATCTCATAACTTTCATGCAAAATTTGCTGCACACATTAAACCGAATGTACAACCTGCTGTTTTGAGTCAAAAACATTCATAGTTTACCTCGGACCTTCTGTTTTTGCCTCCAGAGCTACTGATTTTTGTGCTACACAAGTAACACCTTATAGGTGAGTAGTCAAGAATAAAAAATCTCAAACTTTGACTCATAAACATGCTGTTTTGTCTCAGCTTTCGCGTGTTTTTCCTGTTGCACATCGCGTGACTCAGTACTGGATTCCTAAATGCCTTTTGACTAACCCCAGTATTGAGTCAACGGCGTATTGTGCTTTTATGTAGGTTACACGTTTGAGGAAGGAGAACATTTGGATTGTGGATTCAGGTTGCTCACGCCACATGACCGGTAACAAAGATTGGTTCTCCTCCCTCCCTTTTGTGTCACGTGTAGAGAATGTTACTTTTGTCGATAATTCTTCAAATCCTATAATTGCTAAGGGTTCAGTTAGAGTAAATGATCACTACACTTTGAAGGATGTGGCACTTGTCAAAAATTTGGAATATAACTTGCTTTCTGTTGCACAATTGCTAGATGAAAATCTAGAAATTATTTTCAATAAAAACTGCTGCAAAGTTGTAGGTTCAAATAGTGAACTTATTTTTAACATGTCTCAGTTTGGAAGAGTTTTTAAAGCTGATTTTGATATGTCTTCCTCTAAGCATAGGTGTCTAGTTGCTAATGATTCAAAGGACTTATATTTTTGGCATCGTAGACTTGGTCACGTAGGCTTTGATCACCTAACGCGTGTTAGTGCTCTTGATCGCATACGTGGGCTGCGTAAGCTTAAAGGGGACAAAGAAATTATGTGCTCTTCTTGTAGACATGCTAAGATGGTTGCAGGTTCACATACTCCTCTCACAATGATCATGACAACTGGACCATGTCAACTTTTGCATCTTGACACCGTAGGACCTTCACGTGTTCAATCCTTCGGAGGTAAATGGTATGTTCTCGTTATCGTTGATGATTGTTCTAGATACTCTTGAGTTTACTTTATGGCGTCTAAGAATGAAGTTTTTACTCACTTTAGAACTTTATTTCTTAGATTATCAATTGATCACCCAGGATCATTAAAAGCAATTAGAAGTGATAATGGAACTGAATTTAAAAATCAATCTTTTGATCACTTTTGTGCTGAAAATAGAATAGATCATCAATTCTCTTCACCATATGTACCTCAACAAAATGGTGTTGTAGAAAGAAAGAACAGAACCTTAGTTGAGATGGCTAGGACTATGCTTGATGAATATCAAACTCCTAGGAAATTTTGGGCTGATGCGTTGGCAACCGCTTGTTTTGTCTCAAATCGTGTTTTCTTGCATGCTAAGCTAGGTAGAACACCATATGAGCTTCGGTTTGGACATAGGCCTAGTGTTACACACTTTCAGGTCTTTGGTTGCAAATGCTTTGTTAAGAAACATGGTAATCTTGATAAATTTGAACCTAGATCCATTGATGGCATGTTTCTTGGTTATCCATCTCATACTAGAGGCTACCATGTGCTTTTACTTGACACTAACAAAATTGTGGAGACTTGTGAAGTGTCTTTTGATGAAGCTAGCCCAGGTACTAGCTCCGGTGTTGCAGGACCAGATCCGTATCCTCAGGGGGAGGGTATTTTCGAAGATGAAGAAGAGCCGGTGATACTGCCTGGTAGTCCCGAAGTTGACACGTGTCCAGCTCCGGACATTGAACAAGCTCCGACTATCACCTATGCTGGTCCTGATTGTCCACAAGTCACAAGCTCATCAATCTACAGTGAACCTAATGAAGAAGAAGCTTGTGAGACATCTGTTCCCCTACATTTTTACAAAGATCATCCCCCACAAAAGATGATTGGAAGCTTGCACGAATGAGTCACACGGTCCAGGTTTTGCGATCCAAACTCTCATGCTCATTCTGCTTTTGTTGCTTCTTTTGAACCCAAAGATATATCACACGCACTCACTAATGAATCTTGGATTATTGCCATGCAAGAAGAGTTAGAAAATTTTGAAAGAAATAATGTTTGGAAACTTGTACCTCCACCTCTAGGTCACACTTTAATTGGAACTAAATGGGTATATAAAAATAAACAAAGTGAGGATGGGGTTGTGGTTAGGAATAAGGCTAGGTTGGTTGCTCAAGGTTTCACTCAAGTTGAAGGTCTAGATTTTGATGAAACATTTGCTCCTGTCGCTAGATTAGAAGCCATAAGAATTTTGTTAGCTTTTGCAGCATCTAAAGGTTTTAAGCTATATCAAATGGATGTTAAAAGTGCTTTTCTTAATGGCTACATAGATGAGGAGGTTTATGTCAAACAACCACCGGGTTTTGAAAATCCAGTTTTTCCTAATCATGTTTACAAACTGTCCAAAGCCTTATACGGTCTCAAACAAGCCCCTAGAGCATGGTATGATAGGCTAAAAACATTCTTACTTGAAAAGGGGTTTACCATGGGCAAGGTTGATAAAACTCTTTTTGTGCTTAAGCATGGCAATGACTCATTATTCGTTCAAGTGTATGTGGATGATATTATCTTTGGTTGTGCTTCTCATGATCTTGTGTCCAAGTTCTCAGCAAATGATGAGTATGATGGGTGAACTCACTTACTTTTTGGGGCTGCAAATCAAGCAAACCAAGGAGGGTACCTTTGTGCATCAAACGAAGTATACCAAAGACCTCCTAAGGTGCTTCAACATGGACAAAAGCAAGCCTCTTCGGACACCAATGGGAACAGCAACAACTCTTGAACTTGATGAATATGGTGAATCCGTGGATCAAAAAGAATATAGAAGCATGATCGGATCACTTTTGTACCTAACGGCATCAAGACCGGACATACAATTCAGCGTATGTCTTTGTGCATGGTTTCAAGCTTCCCCACGTGTTTCACATCGTCAAGCCGTCAAAAGGATTCTCAGGTACTTACATGAAACCCAAGAATTTGGCATTTTTCTTCCTTCTTCCTCAACCGTTACTTTGAAAGCTTTTTCGGATGCTGATTTTGGGGGTTCTAGGATTGATAGGAAAAGTACTTCCGGTGCTTGTCATTTTCTTGGTAATTCTCTTGTTGCTTGGTCCTCTAGAAAAAAAAAAATCAGTTGCACAATCCACAGCCGAATCTGAATATGTAGCTGCTGCTAGTGCTTGTTCACAAACTCTTTGGATTGTTCAAACACTTAAGGACTATGGGGTTGATCTATATAGTGTTCCACTGTTTTGTGATAACACTAGTGTCATTTGCATTGCTAAAAACCCCGTGCAACATTCTATAACTAAGCACATTGACATTAGGTATCACTTTCTCCGAGATAATGTTGAAAAAGGAAACATTGTGCTTCACCATGTAGATACCGAACAACAATTGGCTGACATTTTTACAAAACCTTTGGATTTCACTCATTTTTGTTACATTCGTAGTGAAATAGGGGTTATGCATCCTCATGGCTTAAATTGAGGGGGAGTTTTTGAAACTTGGGAAGTCTATGTGTGAATCTGAAATTAAAATAATATGAGCATAGTATTTCATACATATATGACTTGTGATTCCTTTTACATGCTGAAAGTTCTTACTACATTACTCGTGTTATACATTTTGTAGTTTTTGCCATGTCTAGTAATTGGAATAATTACTTACACTAAATCTGGTCATGGTCGAACTTTCTTGCTGTTTTAAACTTGTTGCATGCTCACAAGTGCTTTTAATCATAAAGAATTAATCAAGTAATCAACTCACATGTTTGAGTTTTTTTATGAACAAATATAAATTGAGAAAAGATCAAGAGAATATGCATGCATCGCACTTCTTCTTTTGAGATGGCTTGTCATTGCACTTAGATATGAACTTGGAAGAAGTTGTGTATGAATAAAACCATGTCCTTAAGCTTCTGATTGTCAAATGGCATAGGCTTGGCTTGGTTGGTTAGAATAAGGCAGATGCGCATATAATCTCTTGCAAATATCATATGATCTAAATTTATGCTTTGAAAAATAATAAAATGCAGCAACTAGTGTCATGCTATCAGGTTTTGAGATAGTTAAGTTTGTGAGATCATGACTTGCTTAAATTGAAAATTACATTTGATCTCTAGCATGGCTTACACTACATTATGTATTTCATTGATGTGATAATGTAAGGTACTTGATAGTATGACTTGGATGAGCTTTGTTTATATGTATATGTTATAATATGCTCATAACAACCTAAGGGGGAGAGATAATTTGTTTATAGACTTGTTGAATACATTGTCAAAGGGGGAGAGATAAGCATCAAGAGAGAGAAAATATGTGCATAAGGAGAGATAATAAAGGGGGAGAGATAATATGGGATGATTTTACTTTTGATTTACAAAGGGGGAGAAATCGTCTTCAGAACTTTTATGTGGATAAGCCAATGTTTGGATTTTAAATGGTGTTGCCAATGCATACATCAATAAGGAGATTGTAAGACCTATATGTGCTGAATACATTGGCTTGTAGTGAATACACTTGGCTTTGATGATAAAAGTTTTGAATATCACCAAAACACCTTTTTTATGAAGGTCCGACTCTAGCTCTGAGCTACAGCAAGGTCCGAAGGTAGGTCCGGCTAGGTTTGGGTAGCTCCGGCTACGTTAGATGTTAGGTCCGACTTCTTGGTAAGATCCGACTACCTTTGGTTAGCTCCGGTGAGCTTTATCTTTAGATACGGCATGTCTTTGATTGCTCCAACATATATTTGATAGCTCCGACATATATTTGATAGCTCCGGCATGATTTTGCTAAGCTTCGACATACTTTGTCTAGCTCCGGTTTTGGGTTGACTAGTTTTGACTAGTTGTTGGTAAGCTCCGGTGCTAGGATCTACTAGTTTTGTTAAGCTCCGGCAGGTGCTTCATTGTACTAGTTTTGGTAAGCTCTGGGTCAAGCTCCAGCTTGCTGTGGGATGGTCCGGAACTTGACCGCAATACTTTTGTTTTTCATTTGCAATGTTTCGTACTTGATTTACATTGTTTGAAAGATTGCTTAGTATTCATTTGCTAAGTTTTTGGTGCGTTTTGGTTGATATGGATGATATCGTGTTACTATGCTTTGCAACATGCTTATGTGAGGTGCTCATGTAAGGTGTTGTGTTCGGAACTAACTTGAGTCAAGTCGAGGACTTGGGCTCGTATGGATTGGTTGTTTATTCATGTGCAGGTGTTGCTTGAGTTCAAGACATGGCTGGTGATGGGATCCATTGGACTAGTCTCAGGGAGGAGATGAGGTTCCAACAACCATATTCAGGAGGAATTGTGGTTGAGCTGATCAGGAGGTTGCGCAACATGATTGAATCAAGAACAATGCATATGAAGGTATTGTGAACGTCATTGGAATATGTTTGCACGTATGCAAGGAGTGCATGGACGTGGCTACATGGTTCCGAGACGTGATGAAGAGATGTGGACGTAAAGAATTTGTCGGACAGGTCCAACCGACTAGGTTATGGACTCAGGCTGCGGCTGAGTCGGGTTTGACTCAAATATGGAAAGATTTGAGTTGGTTATGATAGGATTTCGTGTGGGTCACGAATTTGAGTTGTTTAGGAATGTGGGATACGTTCCTAAGGTGTTTGGAAGTCTTAAGATTGCTTCTATCTGCGTATAGAAGAATCTTGAGCAGTTATGGAAAGTTACGATCCATGATCTGAGTAGGATTGGAGTCCTAGTTGATATTGGGTAGGCCTAAGGGCTGGTTATATAAGCAAGGGAGCCTAGAGCTCGTGGTGCACGACTTTGGGGCTGTTCCTCTTGTGTTCTATTGAATAAAACTCGTAGTTTGAAGGAACTTTTGTGCCTTGTTCGTCCGACTTGTTCTAGACAAGTTTTACTCGTCGAGTTTCTGGACAGCACTACCTTTCGTCGGTGGTTTTATCATAACTAGAGTTTTACAGATCCAATTGACGTGATTCTTTTTTGGTTGTCTTCACAACTTGATTTTCTACCATCTGTTAAAATTTCACGGTCATTGGATTTGTGGTCTATGATCTACACGAGTTTCTTTGCAGCATTCCAGAACTGTTTTTTCTCGGGTAGGGCAGATTTACCATTGTTTGATCTATCGATCATAACTTGAGTTTTTCTCGACGGATTTGAGTGATTATTTTTGTGTTGTCTTCGTGACTTGATTATCTCATATATCTATCACTTTTGTCACGGTGAAACACATTTAGATTAGTCTCACACACGATTTCTTCAACAGATCGTTTTCCTGCCGAAGGGTTTGGGGTTTAATTGTTTCCGCTGCGTAAGATTTTTAAATCTAGCATTCACCCCCCTCTGGTAGCTTTTGGCGTGCTCTTCGTTCCTACAATTAGGATCTATTGCTACGATTCAATTGTTCATGGCGTTAGCATCTATCGCCACGGAATTCGATCGTTGCATTACAATCTGTTGCCCCGATTTCTAGTTCATGGCATTAGCATGCATCGACACGGAACGCGATCGTTGCATTAGAATCTGTTGCCACGATTCACTAGTTTGTGGCATTAGCATCTATCGCCACGGAACCCGATCGTTGCATTAGGATCTATTGCCACCATTCAATAGTTCGTGGCGTTAGCATCTATTGCCACGAAACACAAACGATGCATTAGGAACTTATGCCACGATTCACAAGTTTGTGGCGACAGGATCTATCGCCACGAAACACAATCGTTGTATTAGGATCCGTTGCCACGAAATACCGGTTGGTGGCATTAAGAACTATCTCCACAGAACACAAACTGCATTACATAGTTCACGTACAGCTAGATCACAATACCTATATGAAAAAATCATCATCTTCGCTGTGCTCCCTCAATATTGGAGGTACACTACCATCATTGATATATGTATCATCATCGTCGTCATCATCTTCATTTAAAAGAGCGGAAGCATCACCGGTTGCTCCGTCAATGTCATTCCTATCCCATGTGGTCATATCCTCATTTATATCAGTAAGTCGTCGATCATCAAATAATGTCTCAGCCTCCATCATCTCAGTGACATTATTTTCATTGTCTCCAGGGGGCATGGCAAAAAGGTTTCCTGGCATCGTTTTAACAACTGTAGCCCATTTAGGTTGCTTCACACTTCTAGCGTAAAAATCTTGTTCTGCTTGGGTGGCTAGAATGTAAGGCTCATACTTAAATTGAGAAATAGTAGTGTCCACATCTATCATTCCATATCGATCCATTTTGTAGCCTCTCCTTTGGATCTGATCGGAACGAGGCCGATCAAACCATTCACATTCAAATAACATAACCTCTTGATTTTTTTCGAAATCAACAGAAATCATTTTCTTGATTACTCCATACCACTCAAGATTACCATCCCGAACAACAACACCACTGTTTTGCGTCCGTAAATCTTTTTCCACCTCTGCTGTTCGAAAGAAGAAGCCATTTTTGAATGATCGACTAAAAAAATGTGCCCGACGATCAGGTCCTCTAGATAATGCATACAAATAATCGGTTACTTTGCCTTCTTTGTGTAATGTCATAATCTGTACATAGTAATTAGTATAAAAGGGGTCATCGATAAACCAACTTCAGAACAGATATTTCTTCAATATTTCATCAAAGTAAAAACTTGCATGTACTTACTCGTTCCTGAAACCAATATACAAACTCATCTCTATGGCGTCTTTCAACATCACAAGAATGAATCTTTTTCAGCTCTTCAAAATGCTCACTAAAAAGGGTACAAAATTAAATTAGCCATCTACAATAAGCATGATCCATTAATATAGTATAGAACATCTCTGAGTGTTATACATACTTGAACCATGGAGCGACCTCTTCAACATTAGAAATAATATAATTTCTGATGTTATGTAGTTCCACCATTGTAAGTTCGCCCCATTTAAACCCTTTTTTAGAATTATCAACTTCTATAAATATATTAGACTCGAGAGAAGGTTCATTCCTAGCTGCAGCTTCATGACGTTCTAGCCTATTAAGCTTGGTGCTGATGTTATCCAAAAACTGTCTACAAAAAGTCATACACTCTTTCATAATATATCCCTCAGCTATAGAACACTCCGGGTGAGCTCTGTTACGTACATACCTCTTCAATGTACCAAGGTACCTCTCAATTGAATACGTCCATCTGTAAGAAACAGGTCCACCCAAGCGAGCTTCTTCGCCAAGATGGATTGGAAGATGTACCGTGATATCAAAGAAAGCGGGAGGAAGCAACATCTCAAGCTTACAAATTGTTTTAGGAAATTGTTCAATCATCTTATCCAAATTTGGTTCCGCCAATTCTTTAGAACAAATTCCAGAAAAGAATCTGCTAAACTCAATTAAAGGTTCAACAACCTTTTCGGGTAATATGTCACGTATTGCAATAGGAAGGAGCTTCTAAAATATAATATGGCAGTCATGAGTTTTTAGACCTGATACCTTACGTGTTGTTATGTCCACACTTCTCTTGATGTTTGAGGCATAACCATCGGGCATCTTTACATCCGCCAAAAACTTGCACAAGGTGGTCTTCTGATCTTTATCCAAAGTATATGATGCTGATGGACAATCATACTTTCATTTCATACCAATCGGATGTTGCTTTGGCTGTATACCCATTTCCTTCATATCAAAACGAGCTTGTAGACTATCTTTTGTTTTACCGTCCATATTAAGCAATGTACCCAATATTCTATCACAAATGTTTTTCTCAATGTGCATGACATTCAAGTTATGCCTTATTAGCAATGTCTTCCAATACGGGAGCTGAAAAATATACTTTTCTTCTTCCAACTATGCCACCTATCATCCTCAGTGCACTTTCTCTTATTATTCGTCTTTCCAAAACTCAATTGATCAAAAGTCCCGTATTGTTGGAGTACTTCGTGACCAGAGAGTGGTGTTGGAGCCTCTCTATTCCCTATTTTGTTGTTGAAAGAAGCTTTGTCCCGACACCACCGGTGATCCTGAGGTAGGAAACGACGATGACCCATGTAGCAATACTTTCGTCCATGTTTCAACCACAAGGCGTTAGTGTTTACATGGCAGTATGGACATGCTAGCCTACCTTTTGTGCTCCATTCACAAAGCACTTCATATGCTGGAAAATCATTTATTGTACACAATATAGAAGCTCACATGAGAAATGTCTCTTTCTTTGAACTGTCATTTGTTTCAACACCATCAGACCATAATTTCAGTAGCTAATCAATCAAAGGCTGCAGATACACATCAATGTTGTTTCCAGGTGACTTTGGCCCAGGAATTATCATTGACATCAACCAATAAGGCTACTTCATACACAACCAAGGTGGTAGATTATAAGGGATTAGAATCACGGGCCATGTACTATAAGAAACATTCATTACTTTAAAAGGATTGAAACCATCAGATGCTAGCCCAAGTCTTATATTGCGAGGATCAGATGAGAAATTTGGGTGAATGCTATCAAAATGCTTCCATGCTTTCGAATCCGCAGGATGGCATAATATTCTATCATCAATACGTTCTTATTTGTGCTAGTGCATGTTTGATGTCGTTGATTCTGCCATATAAAACCTTTGAAGATGTGGAATTAGAGGGAAGTATTGTAGAATCTTGCGTGCTACCAGCTTCTTGGATTTTCCACAAGGTAAAGCCTCTCTTGCATCCCCACCAGTACTATTTTTCCATCTTAATTCACCACATTTTGGGCATTGATCCAGCAAAGAATAATCCTTTCGGAATAACACACAGTCATTGACACATGCATCAATATTTTTGTAGCTCAGCCCAAGGTCACAAACAACCTTCTAAACTTTATCAAGTGTATTAGGAATGCAATGGCCCTCTGGAAGCACATATGAGAATAGTTCAAGGACGAACACACACGCTTTTTTGCTCAAACCAGTTAAACACTTTGTCTGGTACAACCTTACAATGAAGGATAATTGGGTCACCTTCTCACAAGTTGGATACAACTCCTTCTTGGCATCATTTAATAAGTCATAGAATGCCTTTGCACACCCAGTTGGCTCCTGCTGGTTTATACCATTTTCTGGATCATTAACACCTGCTGAAGTACCACCATGATCACCAGTGCCTCTAAGAAGGCTGGACATCATATTTTCCATAGCAGCATCATCATAAATTATCTCCTCATTATTTGCTGATTGCTTAGCAATTTTTTTCTCAACTCGTTTTTCTCCATGGTGTACCCAACAAGTATAATCAAATGACATCCCATTACGAAGCAAGTGAAGATCAACTTCCTTGCATCTCCCGTGGCAAATATTACGACATTTCGTGCAAGGACAAGGCTTAGTTTCTTCTTCACGAGTGCCCTAGAATGCTCAATTTAAAAATGACTTCATTCCATCCTGCCACTCCTTTGTACGCCTGTCTTTTCCCATCGATGTCTTATCTTCTGACATCGCTTCCTACAATTCAATCATGGTATCCATAAGAGGATTGAACTACAATAACATTATGTGAGCAATTGTACCGAGCACTGTTGCTCCTCCACGTGCAGCGGTCGGCGGATGCTCTTTCAAGAGCGTGGCAGCCGGCGGATGCTCCTCCAAGAGCATGGCGGCCGACGGATGCTCCTCCAAGAGCGTGGTAGCTGGCGGTTGCTCCTCCAGGCACGTTTCATGCAATCATGAGAGGGGGCCGTTGTGGATCTAAGGGTCCGGCGGAGAGGCAGCCAGGACAAAGCGTACGTGAAGCTATCAGAGTAGGCCCAACACTGCGTTGGGCCGCTTGTTATTCGTGGGCTGAAACTGCGCTGAGTCACTTTGTATTCCTAGGCCGAAACTGCGCTGGAATGCTTGGTGTTCGTCCCCATGTACGCGTGAACCCATGTACCAAAATTTGGCGTTGTTAAAGGAGTTGTTTTTCGATAAAAGGAGAAATTTTTAATTTGACACGCGAAGGGCCCATCGTATGCGCATAAAAATTACACAATTTTGATCTGTTTTAACAATACAAGAATTGTACTTTTAGATTCACCATGAAAATATTTCCATAATATACAATCTAGTACTACATGTTATTGAAGTTAATAAATTTCATATAAATCATTGGTCAAAAGTAATTAGTTCGACCAAAATAGAAATAGAGTTGAGTTGGTGCAGAGGAAATATTATACGTTTCTGTTTGCCGTAGAAGGTTTGGTCCTTTGTTCAAGCCGTAGCCATTTGTACAGGCGGCTGATGCGACCGGGCGCACTGAGATTTTACGTGCGCACCAGTCATCGAGGTGCCTTAAACGCGCGCAGCGCATGCGCATCTTTGAATTCAATTGGAACCACTCCGCGTCCCATCACCACTACTGCGCGCGTCCGTTCGTGTGGACACATGTCACAAATGTGGAACGGTATGCACAGTCTTGGATATGCATACCGTATCCTAACTTTTTTTCCTCGTTTCGGTAGGAGTGGTTCCATACATTCATTTTCTAACTTGGCTGGCCCAGGGTATGCCGGGGCCCACCCGGCATACCCTTTAGGTCTGACCCTGACATCAAGCGATCCTGGTCCAGCCAGGTATGCTCCGATTCCTGTCCTCTAACTCCATCTAGGCTTCCGTTGGAAGGTGGCCGACTCGCGGAAGATGTGCGAGGTCGACTACGCCAACATTATTTGTT
The DNA here is from genome assembly GCA_036927565.1 of Tuctoria greenei. Lineage (NCBI taxonomy): Eukaryota > Viridiplantae > Streptophyta > Magnoliopsida > Poales > Poaceae > Tuctoria > Tuctoria greenei. Next base: position 93,836,297 of record JAYESD010000001.1, read on the forward strand.
GTGAAGGTACGGTAGTTAAACTAAGCATTAATAAAGGGACCAATAACATTTTGACACATCAGCGGGATCATGCATGGGAGGACAGAATGGGAGGGACACGGCTTGTATACTCCCATTCAGTGCTTCCATGCGTGCTCCTACTTAAGTGTCATGATTTTATTGGCCCTTTCATTTACCTAACATAATGCCTGATTTAACCTCAACCAATTAGATGATGACACATAAGCGGGAGTACGCATGGAAGCACAAACAGGAGCACCGAAGTTGCATCCGAACGGGAGGACACGGCTTGTATACTGCCATTCAGTGCTTCCATGCGTGATCCTACTTAAATGAAATAAAGTTCTTGTCAAGTTTACAAAATGAAAGCATTACAACCCTCCCTAATGTCCTCGATAGTTAATGTGTTTTTAATCCTGTTAATTAGTTATGAAAGCTTGTTTTATTTAGATGTTTGAAGTATGCATCATTATATGCATGTAAATTATTTCTCATGTTGAAGCAAGCAGGCTAGAGTTTAAGAAACGACTTGAGTGGACCCCTTAGTTGGATAGCTGGGAAGTACAACCGTCAGATCAAAACAAACGGTGGATGCAGCCTTTACTGCACGCATGCAGCAAAATGTCGCTATGTCAGATGATCCTGGTCCAGGCGGGTATGCTCCGATTACTGTCCTCCAACTCCATCTAGGCTTCCGATAACGCAGGCGGTTCGCCACCAGACTATAGAAAGGATAAGCACGCACACATGTAACAATAATTGTTGACTGCGTTGGTCTAACATCATTGTTTGACTGCGTAGGCCTACATTTAGTCATTAACGCTAGCTTTTGAATCTGTGTAGAGTGAAAGGGTTTTGTTTTGGTTTCACACTACACTAGGTAGCCTATATAAAGTGTATCTGTGTTTCCTGATGAATACACAACAAACATTCTCCATACAGAATGAAACTAGCATGTCGCTTTCTTCTACCGGAGGTTCGATGGAAACTACACGGCTGGCCGGGTACAGGTACGGTACGGGTGTGCCGGTGTACCTTAAGCCCCCGTACGTCGTCCGTCTCGGTGGTTGTTGGGAAGAGCCTTACAGGTATGCACTGATTCCAGACCTCTTACTCCATCTCTAGGTTTCTGATGACGCAGGCGATTCACCACCAGGCAAACCAAAAAAGGTTGAGCGGCATGCAAGTTTTTTGATGAAAAACTGTATGCGGCATGCATGTTGTTTGATGAAAAACTGACTGCGGCCTGCTGACACATCCATCTCTAGTTTTTTGATGACACTCTCGCTGACGTGTCATCATATTATTTTTTGTGAAGGTATGGTAGTTAAAATAAGCATTATTAAAGGGACCAATAACATTTTGACACATCAGTGGGGTGACGCATGGGAGGACAGAATGGGAGGGACACGGCTTGCACCTAGTTCGTCATCAAGAAATTTGCATGCCGCTCTCATCACCGAGGCTTTGCTGGTTTGTCTGGTGTTGAACCACATGCGTCATCGGAAACCTAGATGTAGTTAGAGGACAGGAATCAGAACATACCTGCAGGGGTCTTCCAACCACCAGCGGGGATGCACGACGGAGGTTAAGGTACACACCGGCACACCCGGACCGTACATAATGTGCCGGTGAAGATGAACGACATTCCGGCTGTGGAAGCACCTGCATGGCTTCCGTTGGATGGTGACTGACTCGCGGAAGATGTGCGAGGTCCACTACGCCAACATTATTTGTTGTGAAGGTATGGTAGTTAATCTAAGCACTAATAAAGGGACCAATAACATTTTGACACATCAGCGGGATGATGCATGTGAGGACAGAACGGGATGGGACACGGCTTGTATACTCCCATTCAGTGCTTCCATGCGTGCTCCTACTTAAGTGTCATGATTTTATTGGCCCTTTCATTTACCTAACATAATGCCTGATTTAACTTCAACCAATTAGATGATGACACATAAGCGCGGAGTACGCATGGAAGAACAAACGGGAGCACCAAAGTTGCATCCGAACGGGAGGACACGGCTTGTATACTCCCATTTAGTGCTTCCATCCGTGCTCCTACTTAAGTGTCATGATTTTATTGGCCCTTTCATTTAACTAACATAATGCTTGATTTAACTTCAATCAATTAGATAATGACACATAAGCGCGGAGTACGCGTGGAAGCAATAACGGGAGCACCAAAGTTGCATCTCCAGATGGTTGCCACGTAATTTCACGCTCCAAATCTTACAGCGAAGGGCGCACTGCACAGTTCCCTCGACTGTACCACCCTGCCCTGATGATTACCACGTACGCGAGCGCACCGAATCTTGCAGGGCGCACGGGCACACACGAACTTCACGTCCAAACTTTGCTCAGCGATCCGAATAACTCGGCGCTTGGCGTGCACGATCCATCATCATGTGCATGAATAATATTATGAAATTATCAACTTTGATGATTCAATAATCCCAATCAAGTTTCATCCAACCTACCAACAAAAAATTGGATCGTCCAGTCCATCCAACCAAATGTTAATTTGGATGATCCAAGACATAAAGAAATGGATGATCAATCTCCAATCGAACTTCGACGTCAAACCAAACGCAATTGATGACTGAGCACTTTGTTACATGTCACTAGAGTGTACGCACAAATGACAAATACACGGCCTCAACACCAGGTTTAGGGTGCATCATGGACTAACCACATGACCCGACCAAACACCCACGTAATTACCATACACTTGCAAGAGAAACGATCTGGCCGCATCCACCAACGCATCCGGACCCTGCGAAAGGATGACGAGCAGCGGCAAGTGAACACGTTGCAGCGGCGGCGCAATGGAAAACGGTGGCAGCGGACGGTGATGTACCTGGATGTTGGTGTAGTCGACCTCGCACATCTTCCGCAAGTCGTTCACCTTCCGCGGCGAGCTGAACCACACGGGCAGGAACTCCTCGATTTCGCAGTCGAAGCTTGACTTGGAGAAATGGGCCACCGACACATCCTGACCTTGTGATAGGATGACGAGCAGCGGCAGGTGAACACCATGCAGCGGCGGCGCAATAGAAAACATTGGCAGCGGACTGCGACATACCTGGATGTTGCCGTAGTCGACCCGCACATCTTCCGTGAGTCATTCACCTTCCAACGGAAACCATGCAAGTGCTTCGTCCACAGCCAGAACGCTGCATCTGGCGATGTGACGTTGACAAAGCAGTAGCCCTTGTTGGCCTCGAACCTTGGCAAATGCAACAAACGAGGTTAAGTATCAATCAGTAAAAGACCGGAGATTGATTAGTATAATCATTTATTTCAAAGCATAGGCGTGGTACTTGAAGTCAAATGGAATGTGAATAAAATCGTAAAACCGACTTGTCACGGCCCACTGCAATTTTTGCATTCTCCTCGGTGCAGTGCTGATCAATGATGTTCATTACATTTTGCCTCCTAATGACGCAATGTTGGACTAACGACGCTGATGATCTACAACATACTCAACGATGTAAAACATCAGGTATTAACGCATCAACAAATATGAGGGCGAGAATACCAACGCGCAGATTTAAAAGTATGTTGCGGATCATCTGCGTCGTCAGTCCAGAAGCAGGGTAGAAGCGGCGCCATGGCCGCTGCGGACTCGAGAACGGATGAGGAGAAGGCTCATCGCCAACGGATCGAGGGGACGGAAGCTACACGGCCGCTATGGGCGACGAACCTTCCCCTCGATCCGTTCTCGAGTCAGCCATGATGTTCTTGGCGCGGTTTTGGGAAGAGAGGAAGAGTGGCTGTGCAAAGAAGACGATGGCGTGCCCGGGTGATCTTATAGCATAGATGAAATCCCCTGCAGTAACTGCACTGCGGTTACTGCAACTGAGCGGTGGGGCCTCTGCAGTACTGCAGGTGCAGTAGAGGTGGTTGACATGTGGGTCCAACACCATGTGGGGCCCTCATGTCAGCCATGTCTACTGCACCTGCAGTACTGCAGGGGATTTGAACCCGCCTGGCTGTTCGTCTCTCGACGCGCGCACTAGTGGTGATGGGATGCGGAGCGGTTCCAATTGAATTCAAAGATGCGTATGCGCTGCGCGTGTTTAAGAAAAAAATTATTTTTTCTTGAGGAAACACTATATGTTGCTTTTAAAAACATGCATGTTATTCATATGCATCGAGGTCTTTCACATGCATGTTAGTTGTCCATGCATGCTACGCCCCAAACATGATCAACGAGCCTCAAACATGACGATCTCTTAACAAAAAAGAGAACACGTAACGTCAGCAAATATGGTTGAGGTCCTTCACATGTATGTTAGACGTACATATGCTACGTCCCAAACATGTATTCCAAGAATAGAATAATATTTCCTACCATGTATATATATTTCTATATTTATCCTATTCTCTACAATGCATGTGTGTATGCTCTCAACCTACAGTATCAGTATATGACAGTTTAACTACCACACTAATGAAGAATATTATCCGGTCATCAATAGAGATAACAAATTCGACACAAGGATGTTCCCTCGACGGTACGAGGATAGAATGTGGACTACCATTGTCTAATAAGCACACAGCTCTCACTACGTACGTACGTGGTTCATCTAATTAATAGATCGCATGCTACCATTATATATCGCTGTACTCGTCTTTTGAAGAAACAACAGGCATAGGCGCTAGCCGCTACGTGTTCTGATTTTATGAACAAATGAACACACTTGTGAAAACACTTGTGATAACCGAGAGGAGGCGAACTGCAGTTTGGAGTAACTCTGACCGACGATTCAAAAGCACAATTTTTGAAGCGTCCGATCATCTATCCACTCACGCGCTTAGACGACGACCCGCTATAAAGGCACACCTTCCTCTTCTTCTCTGCCGCACCTCTCGATCGATTTTAGCATCCAAACTTCTACTCTTTATTCTCTGCTGCACCACCATCGACCACCTCTCTCTCTTTGTTCGCACCTCCGTCGCCGCACAAATGGGTAGCCCCGCACCAAAGCGCTCCAGGTCAACAATGTCCTCCGAACCTCTTTCTCCGTTTCCGTCGCCACCAAGGCTGGTGGAACTGGAGGCGGCGCCCGCACCTCCTCCACTCCCGTCTCCGCCCGGGCGCCGGCACCTCTTCCGTCTGACTATGAGGAGACTGTCCGCCTCATGGAGGAAAGCATCGACAAACTCGACGGCAAGCTTAAGGAGGTCACTGGAAGCCTGTTCGCCGCCGATGTGCAAGCAAAAGCGCTCGACAAAATGGCACAGGATGTATTTCACAATACATCTCACTCTTGTCACCGACTGGGACTTGGTGTCACTCCCCACCACGCCAGCATGGACTCCGCCGGCTACTACATGCTCGGGTTAGGCTTTGTTGCCGCTCGTCTCATCTGCCTCTACGAGACGATCGGTGAGGAGGCCGGGGAGGGGTTTCGCGAGCAACTCGTGGAGGCCGTCAGCCGGAAGAAGTTTGATCTGTTGTTGTATTATGCTCTGCCGGCGGTTGCGGCGGAGGCGGAGGCGCTGGCGGCGGATGTAGAGGCAGAGGCGCCGCCGGCGAAGGCTGCGGCGGCGGAGGCGGAGGCGGCGGCGGCGGCTGAGGTGGACAAGTCCTCCTCCGAGTAGAGTAGGATGAGTAGTAGTTTTTTCTTTTGTTTTCTATGTGTTTTTTCTTTTTTGTAATATATGTGTTGTTTTTATGTTAATGAAAAATGTCTTTTATTTTATGTTCATGAACAATGTGTCCTACTCCAGTACATGCACTAACAAAAAACACTCCCCCTTTTATCGAAAAACATCGCATATGGAAAATTAACACATTATTAATATTATACTGTATCTAATAAATACTCCCTCCTTATTCTTTTGTTTGACGTTTTGGACAAAGCATTAAACTAACATTAGTAGGACATGACCACCCCCAACCACCGGCCTGGCCTTAGGCAGTAGCCCAAAATTTTCTGCGACCCTGCTGCACAGCATCGCGCATAATCGTGGGAGCAGGACACGCGGGATTTCCATCCTTCGGTGTCTAGACAACAAACCCAACGTGAAGCGAAGGATCTCAGCGGGTTTCCATGGGACGGCGTGCGGGGCGGGTGGCGCACGCGCGACGTTGTGCGGCAGGGCCGCAGAAAATTTATTTCCGCCCGCCTAGGCCTAGAGCTTTAGGCTGTGTTTGGGAGCACAATTTTTCAATACTAAATTTTGGAAACCACAGTTTTTAAAATGACATGTCAATACCAAAGTACGTATTTCAGTAACACAGTTTTGTAATGCCACGATTTTGCAATACATAGGACTGTTTGGTTGACAAACACCATTCTGTAAAAAATACCATAGTAATCTCAAATACCATGGTATTACTAATTGCTCTAAAACTCCAAATATACCGTGTTTCCAAACACCAAAATCGAATTCTCTACGCCCCTTCCGCACACAGCCGTCTCTTTGTGACCCTACCCAGATGGTTGCCACGTACGTTCACGCTCCAAATCTTACAGCCAAGGGCGCACTGCACGGTTCTCATGACTGTACCACCCTGGATGATTGCCACGTACGCGAGCGCACCGAATCTTGCAGGGCGCACGGGCACACACGAACTCCACGTCCGAACTTTGCTCAGCGATCCGAATAACTCGGCGCTCGGCGTGTACGGTCCATCATCATGTGCATGAATAATATTATGAAATTATCAACTTTGATGATTCAATAATCCCAATCAAGTTTCAACCAATCTACCAACAAAAAATTGGATCGTCCAGTCCATCCAACCAAACGTTAATTTGGATGATCCAAGACATAAAGAAATGGATGATCTATCTCCAACCGAACTTCGACGTCAAACCAAACGCAATTGATGACTGAGCACTTTGTCACATGTCACAAGAGTGTGCGCACAAATGACAAATACACGGCCTCAACACCGGGTTTAGGGTGCATCGTAGACTAACCACATGACCCGACCAAACACTCACGTAATTACCATACACCTGCAAGAGCAACTACCTGGCCGCATCCTTCGCGTACGAACGGCAACGCCGACCAACTTATACTTTTTGTACTAGGTACAAATAATTTTCCTTGTCCATGAGCCAATAAACAAGCTCTTATGATGCGGCTTTTGTAGTTAAAAAATGAACTACGACAAAGTGACAAGTTCATGGAGATGGGGGAAGTACATATGATCATCGACGTCTCTCTCACATGCATGTTAATTATAGTTGTGCCCCAAACATAGGATGACTGATCAACGAGCCAAACAATATATATATATATATATATATATATATATATATATAACATGTTAGTTGTCATGCCCAACATGATCGTCGCGAGGTTTTCAAGTGCATATGTTACTTGTCCTTGTCCATGCATGCTTGCTACACCCCAAACATGATCAACGAGTCTCAAATATGACGATCTTTCAACAAAATTAGAAAACACTTACGTCATCAAACATGCATGATCGAGGTCTTTTGCATGGCAAACAGAAAACATGAACGAGGGTTTGTGATATATATATATATATATATATATATATATATATATATATATATATATATATATATATATATATATATATATATATATATAGTATGTGCGTGTGTGTGTGTGTTAATGAATGCATGAATGTGTGGTGTGTTCATCGTCTTATAGTTTTTCTTGTGTTTTCTGACGATCTTTCAACTATATATATATATATATATATATATATATATATATATATATATGACGATCTTTCAAAAAATAAGAGAAAACGCGTAACGTCATGAAACATGATCGAGGTATTTTGCGTGACAAACTGAAAAAAAACTGGAACATTGCATATACCTTGGCCCGGTGGGCCCTTTGTGTGTCAAAAATAAAAACTAGAACTGAAAAACTGAAACACCGCCAGACAGACCTACAAAGTATGCCAGGTGGGTCACTGCATACCCTAGACCCCTTGCATGTCAAATTAAAAAACTGCGTGTGAAGCGGAGATGGAAGCCAACCATGGTTTGGATTAATTCGAAAGCACAGTTTTCGAAGCGTCCGATCATCTCCACTCACACGGGACGAGGACCCGCTATAAAGGCACACCTGTCCTCTTGCGTCTTCGCCGCACCACTCCGTCTTCATCAATCATAGCCCCAAATCTTCTCTTCCTTCACCGCCGCACCATCGCCGACCACCTCTCGCTCTTTCTCCGCAACTCCGTTGCCGCACGAATGGGTAGCCCCGCACCGAAGCGCTCCAGGCCATCGATGTCCTTCGAACCTCCTTCTTCTCCATTTTCGTCGCAGCCAACGCCGGTGGAACTGGAGGCGGCGCCCGCACCTCCTCTGTCCCCTTCTCCACCCGCGGCGCCCGCACCTCCTCATCCCGTTTGGGTTCAGGAGACTGTCTGCCTCGTTGAACACCGCTTCGATGAACTCGATCAGTGCCTGAAGGAAGCCACTGAGCACCTTTCCACCACCGCTAGGGGAGCAAAAAAACTCGACATATTGGCGCGGGATGTATTTTCCGATACATCTCGCTCGTGTGAGCGTCTGGGTCTTGGGAAACTTCCCGTCTGCACCAGCATGGACACCGCCAGCCACTACTGCTTCGAGTTAGGGTTTGTGGCCGGTCGTCTCAACGTCCTCTACGTGACGATCGGGGAGGAGGCTGGGGTGGAGGGCGGCCAGCATCTTATGCGGACCGTCGCCCGGAAGCTTCGAACTCAATTGCCGGAGGAGGCGGCAGCGGCAGCAGCGGCAGCAGTGGCGGAGGCGGAGGTGGAGGAGATCTCCGACGACTCCGAGTAGAGTAGTATTTGTAGTTTTTCTTTTTCTTGTCTTCTATGCGCTTTCGTAGTTCTTCTTTGTAATATGTGTTGTTTCTATTTTAATGATAAATGTCTTTTCTGTTCATGAACAATGCGTCCTATGCAATATCGAAAAATATCTCCTTTCTGAAAAAGGGGCGAGATAACTGTTGTTCAATGTCTAGCCAAGAATTCGTTGTGTTGCGACAATCAACGACTCTTGGTTGAAACTCCATTGAGATCGTGGTTGAGGCTGCGTTTCTCCTCTTTTTTGTTCTTTCACTCAATTTTTTCATTTGTAGTCGGTGCATGGGAAAATGTATTTTTAGTATGTAGTAGTATATAGTACCTGTTATCGTTTCATTGTGATTAATGTTACAAAATGCTGATTGTTTACCATCGTTTCGTGCACTTGACTGTATTTGCATATCGTTTGCATTAGCACATACGTATACATTTGGCGATTCATTTTTTTTCGTATTTTTTTGGAATGTCCCACTAGCTAGCAGATGACTGCTTTTAGATTTTGATCTCCATGCATGGCAACAAAGATGAATTAAGAAGCGAGCATGTTGTCCTAAGACGAAGTCTACCCCTCTAGCTACACGCACCAGCCATGTGCAGGAATCGACGAGACATGAGATGTAATTAATCACGATTGGATGCGTGCACAACGGCACGGCTTGCGTCAAATTCTCCACTCTCGCAAAAAAATGTTCGTTCTACTTGGCGCGCCACATTTGCGATTTTGACATTTCAATTTTCACTACCTGGGTGTCAGTGGTTTTGATCCGGCAGATCTCCCGACACTAATAAAAGTGTTTGCGGAGCTTGAAGTTCGGTGTGGGCGCGCGGAGATTCAAGAAGGTGAAATGTAAAATGACACAGGAGACACAAAGATTTACATGGTTCGGGCCGCCTGAGCATAATACCCTACTCCACGGTGTGTGTTGTTGTTGTATTGGATGTATGAACTCAACTCAGGTGGTGTGAGTTGAGAGCGCGTGTGAGCCGATCAGACCGGATTCGATTAGATTCGATCAGATTAGATGATCAGCCCAGATCAGATGACCCCCCCTATGTATCGTCGGCCTGTCCTTTTATAGTACAAGGACAGGCCGTTACAAGTTGGCCTGGCCCGACATGTGGCCCCGACGACTACTAATATTGATACACATTTGATGCACTTAATTAACCTTAATGACCGAGTTACGGGATTTAACAGCGCCGTTACTGGTAATAAAGGTCATTCGATCGTGTGTCATTAACATAGTATTAATGACACTTAATCGGGTCTTGACGTCCTTGATTTCCCTTTAAAGATCCAGAGCCGTTGTGGAGTCTACCGGAGGTTTCGGGCTGAAGATTCGATGGTTGGACACGTGGCAGCTCTGAAGCATACTGTGGGGAATAGATAGGTCCGGTGCCACCAGACACATGTCAGTTCTGGAGCTTCCCTCGGTCTGTGGTTAGGTCCGGGGGTGCCGTTATGATACATAAGCCGGAGCTTCCCCCCTGTGGGCGGCAGCTCTGGTTTGATGGTACACATGGCGACCCTGGGACTAACCATGTTGGGGAAACTGGTCCGGTTATGTCTGACATGTGGGCCTCCGAAGGTCTTCAAATCAAGTAGATGACATTTCCTTGAGATCTTTGCAATCTCAAGGGGTATACGATACCCAGGGTACCGACAGTGGCCCCCTGGGCCCACCTCTGGGGAAGACCCCTTGGGTGAAGTCATTCCGCCGGAGGTGGGTCCATCCTTCGACTTTTGAGCTGAGTCTTCAAAAGTCTTCAGATGTGCCGTTGGTGATAGTTTTGGAGTTAAATCCTCGCCGCGTGGCATATCCCGGGTGCAGCAAATGAGATCTTTGGCGTGCGGATCTCACGCAATTGAAGGTCGCCGGTTCCCGATACGAAAATCATATCGGTTCCGCGTGCCTTGTCAGGCCGCCGCCTTTGGGCTTCTCGCCTTTCATGATGACAACCGTTCGCCTGGGTAAGACCCTCCACTTGATCGTCGGGGTGGTCCCGGGCCCTCTTGTCATCGGCAGGGTGAAATTTGTGAATAGTATCTTTGGCTTCCCTGCGATTTCCATCCAAGCGTTGCGGGGGCTTACTTAAGAAGGAAAGCGCGCACCGTCTGGGGTTCTTTACACCTCTCATCTGAACTTGCGCTCGAACTCCCAAACTTGTGCTTGTTTTTCCTCCCTTGCCTCACTGTGCTGCGATGGAGTTCGGTCTCCGCGAGAGCCGCTTGAAGACCGAAAGTGACCTGAAGAAGGTCCGAGCCCTCATGGGGTGGTCCCTGGAGTTCTTCAACCACCGGGTCCGCGCCGGGGGAAAGCTCCCATTCGAGAAGGAGCACGCCGGCGAGATGGTGTACTTTTCTGTGTACGCCATGGTGGGGCTGATCCCACCTTTTTCCTCCTTTTTCTTAATGCTGCTAGACTTCTATGGTCTGCAGCTATACCACCTTGGCCCCCACTCCATTCTTCTAGTGTCTGTCTTCGTCCACTTCTGTGAAATGTGGGTGGGCATCCCACCTGCATTGAGCTTTTCCGGACCTTCTTCACAGTCCATACCACCGGAAGGAGGGATGAGTACCTTGGCTTCTACTACTTTGTGAAGCGCAAGAAGTTCCCATTCAAGTACCTCCGGTCGTTTCCCTCTGGAAAGTGGGATGATTGGAAGAAAGATTGGATAGTTATCCGGGTGGAGGAGCACGAGAAGCTGGAGCTGCCTGAAGGCCTCCCCAACATCGACACTACAGTCAGGAGTGAAGCTCCGGTGCTGTCGGATGCTTTCAACCCTGCTCTGACCAGGATCCGCCATTGTGTGGAGGGAGGATTAACTCCTTAGGTGGTATGTTGCAATTTCCTGGTCAACAAGTGGGCACCGCTGAAGAGGAGAGAAAAACTCGCTTGGTCCCTCAACAGTGTGATGGACGACGACCAGGTCGAGACCGGGCTGAAGTTTAACATGGAGGGAGTAACCTTGGAGTTTCATCTCAAGAAGTTCCAGCACGGCATTGACGTCGCGGGTGATGACTTGACCCTGCCACCAGCTTTCCTCCCTCAGAACTTGGAAGTACAGTTCAGCAGGGAGCTCCAGCGGACGATGCCGGTGCTTGACGACCTCGGTGTCGTCGAGAGATGATTGACTTCCAGGGTGGTGATCCTTGGGGCTTTTGAAGGTGGCTCCGCCCCTGCCCCGAAGCCAAGGACCAAAGTCGTCGACAAGGGCAAGGAGCCGGTGGCCGAACCCTCGAGCCGAAAGAGGAAGCTAAAGCATGCCGACGGAAGGTCCGTCAGGCCTGCACCCTCTGCAGCAGCTCCTTCTCCCCGGAGTGGGAGGTCTTCTACAACTGCGGTGACTGCACTTGCAGCAGTGTCTTCCCAGGGTGCTAGCTCCGGGCATGTGACTCCAGTACCAGGGCCAGCTGAGGTCTCTGGGTCCGGAGGTCCTTCCCGGTCGAGGGGAGCCTCGACTAAGCAAATGCCCGTGGCTGCAACAAGTTCCGGGGGGCCTTCCGGAGCTACCACGCCGGCGGGGGCCATGGTCAGTCCAGAACGCCCGGGAAAGAGATTCCGTGCAAGCTGGTGCGGAAGCCTTCTGAGGTAATTTTTAATCTTTACCTCAGACAGTTGCTTTGTTGTAGTAACAGTGTTTTAAGTTTCTTCATCCATCATCTGCAGCGTCCCCAAGAAGAGGAGTGAAACTCCGCCCTCAGCCAGAGCCGCTGAAGCTGTGAGGGCAGAGGCTTCTGCTCCTATCCAGGTGCTGCCCCATGTGGTGGCTGAAGCTGCGGCATCTCCGGCGCCAGCTATCGTGGTCATGGACCATGAATCATCCCCCGAGACTCATGTGGTAGCGCCGGACCACGGGAGAGAAGATGCGCCAGTGGCACCTGCCCCGGATGTTGAAGCCCCGGGTCTTGATGCTGAGATGTTGGAAGCTTCGGCCGCTGAGCTGGAGGAAGCAGTGATTCCGGCCCCAGAGCTGGAAATTGTCGAAGCCCCGGCGGTTGAGCCGGAGGTTATTAAAGTCCCGTCGAGCGAGCCGGATTTTGAGGAAGCCCTGGCGGTTGAGCCGGCTACCTCCAAAGCTCTAGCCTCAGAGCCGGTTGCCACTGAAGCTCCGGCTGCAGAGCCGGTTGCAGTTGAAGACCTTCCGACGTCTGAGCCGGTTGAGGTTGAAGCTCCGGCTTCAGGGCCGGTTGTTATTGACCTTCCGGCGCCCGAGCCGGTCATTGCGGAGGCATCGGCACTCGAACCCATGATGGTCGAGGTGCCAACACCTGAGCCACCAGCGGAGGAGGAGCGCAGGCCGGAGCCGGACATAGCCCCTGCTCCGAAAGTGATGACGGCGGAGGTGCCTGCTGCTGAGCCAGGGTGCCCTGATGAAGTTGCTGGCCCCTGCCTAAGGGGGCAAATGAAGAACTGGCGGCAGGGCCTTCGGAACCACTTCCGGAGGTCAGAACTTCTTCTGCGAAACCCTCCTCGGTGGTGACTGAGGCTATCCCAGAGGACGGCCCTAGTGCCGTGGAGGCTCAGGGGACCACTCTTGTGGAGTGGGACCCAATTTTTGTAAGCGAGAACCCACTGGAACCAGCGGAGGAGACCCCAGCAGGTCCGGACCCTATTCCCCTGGCGTTGTCCATTGACAATGCTTGCTCTAGTCTGCATCAAGTCCATCTGGCGTTCTACCACGACGACAAGGCTCTTGAAGAGTAGCGCCAAACCCTTAGGCAGTGGCGTAATCGGCTCTACTTCGAGACCAAGCTGGCGCAGTTGAGGCTGGCAGATGACGAGGAGTTGATCAAACAGGAGAAGGTTCGCTTGGAATACTGGGGCAAATTATTGGATGATAGGGAGAGTTTGACTCGTGCCCTTGACACTCAATCCCGGGCCATTTATGAGCAGGCCAAGGCAACTAATAGTGCGGCTGATGATTGCCAAGAAAGGGTTGAAGCCATTAACACTAGCCTCATTAAGCGCTGGGAGGCACTTGAGGAGAGGGAGAAGAAGCTCGAAGACGAAGAGCAAAAACTCCTAGAGCTGCGGGATGATGTCTTGAAGAGGGAGGAGGAGCTTGCTGAAAAGGTGGCTCTGGCTGACAAGGGCCTCGAGGAACGCACCAAGAAGTTGGAGGAGCGTTGCATTGAGGAGGAGGAGAAGGTATGGGTGCGAGGGCAAGAACTCTACAAGCAAGAGTGTGCCATCGCTGCGAGGGAGAAGAAAGTTAGGGGCCGGGGAAGGACCTGGTCGACCGCCGGAACAAGATCCACCTCCGGGAGGAGGAGCTCGGAAAACTCGAGAAGCAGGTTGCTGAAAAGATTCAACAAAATGCCAAAGAGGTTGAGCGCCTTGCTCGTGAGAATTCTGAACTGGCGGCGGCCAAAAGATCCCTGGAGGAACTGAAGTGCTTGAGGACTATGGACTCCCTACAGGTTTGGGAGTTCCTGAGCAAAGCCAATGATGCGCTGACACTAATGGGCTTCAATCCCGTGCGTCCGGATGATCCGGAGCCAGAGCCGGATCTGGCGTTGCAAGCATTGAGCTCGTCAGGTGGCAAACTCTCCAAGGTGGGTGACATCATCACGGACTAGTTGGAGGCTGAGGGGCAGTCCCTCGCGAAGAACGTCGCAGAGTATGTGTTGACGTGCTACACCAGCCGGGATCCCCAATTTCCTCTGGACCCGATGCTTGAAGGTCCCATCAAAGGAGAAGGTGAAGCCACCCGAGCCAATGTGTCGGAGGTTGCTCAGAAGGTCGCCCAATTCTTCCATCGGGTCTAGGACCATCTCTGTTGCTCCCACTTGTATTCTCTCTTTTTCTTCCCCAATTTTGTAATCCCTTGTCTCCAAATGAATGAATTCCACAATTTGTTAATGAATTTCATTTTTTGTCTTCAACACTTCTGTCTTCACTTGGCCCCCTGGTAGATGTACACAATTTGATTGTGAACATGTACCAAGAGGATATTGTATTTTGTTGAAGACTCATTTGCTTCCAACTTGTAGAGTGAAGTCTTCGATAGTGAAGGCCCTCTGAGGTTGTCGGAGCTCAGAAGCTCCGGCATTGACTACCGTTGGATCTTAGTAGCTCCGACAATAGTCCCTATCAACACGTAGAGCATCAATAGTTAGCCCTCCGGGGTGTCAGAGATTAGTAGCTCTGGCAGTGACCTTTGCCAATGCGTAGCTTGTCGGCAGCAGACTCCGCTTGTGGGGGGAGTCGGAGCTTTGTTAGCTCCGGCTTTTCTCCATCAACGTGGATTTTTTATTTTTCCTGCACACTGAAGCCAAGAAAAATAGTAAAATTCGCTCCTCGCCTATAACTTCATCGCGGCTTACGATTCCCAAGAAAGTTTTAGGTCAAACACAATTCTGAATACAACCGAATGCGTTGCCTTCTTTCTTCCAGATCCGTACTTGGACCCGCCTTACTTCGGCCTGCCGGGGTGTAGGTAGAGTGGCGTACTTAGGGTGCTTGACTAGGCTAAGTTGATAGCACACTCCGGCCCTAGATTGGCTTGGCGGCATTCAGGCGAGTGGGCCATGAACAATATTTGAATCCAAAAGAAATGACAATACAACTCGAATTGTACATGAACTGGTCGAACTAAAATTTCTTAAGAATTGCACAACTTTGTTATAGACAAGAAAGAGAAAAATAAAAAATGTTGAGCCTGTACAAAATAAATACACGTGGAGTCTGTTTCACATGAAGATGTCTTTCATTATAGGTCCGGGGTACAGGGGAAACAAGTACACTCTTAGGGTACGGAACCAAGCTAAGCGTGTTTCATTTCTTGTTTGACCCAGGGTAGCTAGCCACACTTTTAGTTCTGAGACTGTGACAAGTGTTGCATGAACTTTGTGGACCTTCCTGGAAAGGTCCGGCTGTTCTCCCGGAGGAACTACCCGACTCTATACAATGACTCTATAACATACACCTCAAGTTACTACAGACTCACCTCCGTGATATTTAGTGTAGAACTTACGGAGGTGCTCAATATTCCAAGGATTTGGGAGAGGTGTCCCATCCTCGGTAGCCAAGCGAACGCTTTCGGGACGGGATACTTTAATCACTTGGAAGGGTCCCTCCCAGCTGGGGGAGAGTCTGTTTAACCCTTCTCTGGATTGTATTCTCCGTTGCACCAGATCGCCTTCCTCGAGTTGTCGGTTGTGTACATGCCGTTGATGATAGCGCCGAAGGGCTTGGCGGTATCGGTCATTTCGAACAGCTGCTTGGCACCTTCCCTTCTCAAGGAGGTCTAGGTCTTCATGACAGAGCCGGTCCTGTGTGGCTTCGTCGAAGGTCCGGACCCAGAGTGACCCCAAGGTGATTTACGGAGGAATGATTGATTCAGCTCCATACACGAGGAAGAAGGGTGTCTCTCTAGTTGACCGGTTTGGAGTTGTCCTGTTGGCCCATAGAGTGGGCAGAAGCTCTTCAATCCAGTTGGCTCCATGTTTTTTCAAGCGCTCATAGGATTTCAACATTTGCTCTCTCGGCCTGGCCATTGCTTGCCGGGTGAGCTATGGAGGCGTAGCAAACTTGAATGTCGAGGTCTTCCCAATATCCTTGAAATGCAGAGCTTGTGAATTGGGTCCCATTATCAGTAATGATTTTGTTTGGGACTCCAAATCTGCATACAATGGACTGCAAAAAGTTGATAGCAGATTGCTTGTTTATTGTCACAACTGGAGTTGCTTTCGGCCACTTGGTGAACTTGTCAATGGCGACATACAAGAACTTGTAACCTCCGACGGCTCTTGGGAAAGGTCCCAAGATGTCCATCCCCCACACAGCGAAGGGCCATGTAGGAGGTATAATTTGTAGAGGCTGAGCCGGGGTGTGAATTTGCTTTGCATGAAATTGGCATGCTTCCCATTTCTTCACCAGCTCAGTTGCATCCTCGAGTGCTGTAGGATAGTAGAAGCCATGCCGGAAGGCTTTACCGACCAGCGTGAGGGAAGACGTGTGGTTCCCACACTCGCCTCCATGGATTTCTGCGAGGAGCTTGCAGCCTTCTTCCCTTGTGATGCACCGCATTAGGACGCTGTTGGCACCGCGCCGGTAGAGATCCCCTTCTACCAACGTGTATCTTTTAGCCAATCTGACTATCCGGTCAGCAGATACATCATCGTCAGGAAGGATGTTGTCTTTCAAGTAGCTCCGGATCTCCGAGATCCATGCATCGGAGCTAACTTGAGCATTTGAGTCTTGTGTGATGGGTTGCTCGGAGCTTCTGGCAGCACCTACGACCCTTGATGGCTGCCATGGTAACAGGGCCATCGGGACCGTCAGCTTCGGGATGCTGATCTCGCCCACTTCACTCAGTTCGGCAGGCTAAGCTGTGGGTTTTGACAACCTCCGGACAAAATTTCCGTCAGGAGCTGGAGCTCTGGTTGACGCTTTTGTCGAGAGTTCGTCGGCTTCAGTGTTGTGGACACGCTGGACGTGGTGGAGGTCTAGGACTTCGAAGTCCTTCTGAAGCCTCCGGACTTCAAGGAGGTAAGCAGCTAGCTGGAGATTGTTGCAGGAGCATTCACCCTTCACTTGTTTAATGATGAGCTGTGAATCTCCCTTGACTAGCAGCGGCTTGACACCATATGACAGTGCCACCTTTAGTCCGTAGATGAGTGCTTCGTACTCCGCCATGTTGGTGGTCGCCTTGAAGTCAAGGTGTACCATGTATTTTACCTTCTCCCAGGTTGGTGCGAGGAGAAGGATTCCAGCTCCAGCCCCCTGCTTTTGCATGGAGCCATCGAAGTAGAGGGTCCAGTGAGGCTCGGTGGAAACCGGAGCCTTGTGTTCCGGCTTCTGCTCACTGGGCCCCAAGGGTTTGATGGAGAGGGAGTCCATTCCGCCACAAAATCTGCCAATGCTTGACTCTTGATTGCTTGTTTTGGAATGAATTCGAGATCAAATTCGGCCGATTCCGCTGCCCACTTTGCAATATTCCCAGTTGAATTGGGATTATGCAAGATTGCTCGAAGTGGGTAAGAAGTCACCACTAAAATCTTGTGAGCTTGGAAGTAATGGCGAAGCTTCCTGGAGGCGATAAGAACTGCATAGAGCAGCTTATGCACCTCTAGGTATCGAGTCTTGGCGTCATGAAGTACTTCACTGATGAAGTACACTGGGCGCTGGATGGTCCGGACCCTCCCAGAGGGGCCCAGAGCTTCCTCTTCATTGACCCGGATCCTCCCGGAGGGATCTGGACCTTCTTCGGGGACCTCCGGGTCCTTGCTGGAGGGTCCCGGAGATTCTTCAGAAGCGACCTGGACCCTCCCGGAGGGGTCTGGGTCTTCTGAGGTAACTTCTTATGCACTCAAGTCTGGGAACTGGGACCCAGACTCGCTTTCAGGAACCTACGGACCCTCCCGGAGGGGTCTGGATTCCTGAGCATGGGATAGTTCTGGTCTCCCCGCAACCAGGACCATACCGACGACTTCGTCGGTTGCTGAAATGTAAAGCAGCAAAGGCTCACCAGGGTTCGGAGCTACCAGAGTTGGTAGGGTGGTGAGGAGCTATTTTAGCTCCCGGAACGCCTTTTCTGCTTCTTCAGACCATTGGAATGGTCCGGACTTCCTCAATAACTTGAAGAAGGGAAGTGCCCATTTCGTCAGTCTTGAAATGAACCGGCTGAGGGCTGCTAGACATCCAGTCAGCTTTTGGACATCCTTGATGCGGGCTGGTGGCCGCATGTCTTCAATGGATTTGATCTTCGTCGGATTAGCCTCTATGCCCTGGTGATTTACCAGGAAACCAAGAAGTTTTATGGAGCTAACCCCGAAGACACACTTGTCTGGGTTTAGCTTTGTGCGGGTGACCTGCAGCTTGTCGAAGACAGCCTGTAAGGTGTCAAGGAGGGACTCCTTGTTCTTGACCTTGACCACGATGTCATCGATGTACACATCCACTATGTCTCTAATGAGTTCTTCAAAAGTTTTGTACATAGCTCGTACAAAGGTTGAAGCTTCATTCTTGAGACCAAATGGCATGGCTGTATAACAGTACAATCCCTCTACTTTGATGAAAGGGGTATGCTCTTCATCTTCCCTAGACATTCTGATTTGATGATACCCAGAATATGCGTATAGGAAACACAGTAATTTACACCCAGAGGTGGAATCCACTATCTGATCTATTCTAGGTAATGGGAATGGATCTTTTGGACACGCCTTATTTAGTGTTCTGTAGTCAATACACATACGAAGCTTCCCGCTGGCCTTGGGCACAACGACTGGGTTTGCCAGCCATTTTGGATTGAAGACTTCTCGGATGAATCCAGCTTCGAGCAACTTCTCCACTTCTTGTCGAATGATGTTCTGTCGCTCCATGGATTGCTTCCGAGGCTTCTGATGCACGTGCCGGGCGTCAGGGTAGATCTTCAGATTGTGCTCAATCACTTCCCTGGGGATCCCAGGCATTTATGACGGTTGCCAGGCAAACACGTCGACATTAGCCCGGAGGAAAGCGATGAGCGCGAGTTCCTACTTGTCATTCAGTCCCCCCGATATACAGGTGGTCTTAGCGGCATCGGAACCAATTTGGACGATTTTGATGGGAATGTCGGTGTCGCTGCTTGGCTGCACATGAGGTGCAGAAGTCGAGCCTCGCTGATGAATGCTCGGGGGGTTTGGAGCTTGCTCCTGCCTGGAGTCCTCCTCTTGTGTCGTAGTAAGCGCATGAAGTTCTTCCAGAGCGGTTACTCTGGCAGTGCGATCTCCGCGGATCCGGAGAACGCCTACTGGTGTTGGCATCTTTAACACCAGGTAGCCATAATGAGCAGTTGCCATGAATTTGTACAAGGCAGGCCTACCCAAGATGGCGTTGAAAGGTAAGTTGATCTGAGCAACATCAAAGACCACCTTCTCAGCAAGATACTTCTCCTGGGTCCCAAAGGTAACGGGGAGAGTAATAGCACCGAGTGGGGTAATGGCTCCCGGACCTACTCCGGAGAAAGGTCGGGAGGGGTGAAGATCTGAAGGTCGGAGCTGAAGCTTGGTAAAAGCTTCGAAGCTTATGAGGTTCAGCCCCGAACATCCGTCTACCATAACATGGTGGAGCTGAATGTTATTGATGGTAGGAGATACCATCAGAGGTAACTGGCCTGCTCCAACCATGCTTCGAGGGCAGTCCGAAGCATCAAAAGTGATGGTTGTGTCCATCCACTTCCGATGAGGCTCCGCCCTGGCTGTAGGAGCTACAGTGGCCATGTCCCGACGCATCGTCTTGAGGACGCGGTGGGAGGTGATGTCCCATGATCCATTAAAAATGGTGTTCATGGTCTTCCGACGCTCGTTGTCAGAGACGTCAGAATCGTTGTCGATAGAGGTGTAGACAGCCTTCAGGACCTTTTTAGGATCTTGGAAACCTAACTCCTCTTCAGCCGGAGCTTCGTCAACTTTTTGTTTTCATTACCTCTGTCGGAAAGGAACTTCTTCCCGGCACTTGTTGTAGCGCTCGGCAAGGTTTTGGACCTCCCGACAGTCTTCCAAACTGTGGCTGTCCGTCTTATGAGTTGGACACCACACCTTGGGTTTGCCACCGTCTTCAGCAGACGGTCGAGGTCGCTTCTCGGGGCGTGGCCCCCGGCCACCCGGAGCTGTAGCAGCTGCAGCATTAGATGCGCCGGCCGACGGCTTCTTCTTGCAGTTGGTCTTTTTCTTCTTTTTGCCACTCCCAGAGGTAGTGGCTTCTCCTTTGGAGGATTTCTTGCGATCCTCTGGAGGTGGTTTGGAGTGCATTTCACGGCTCTCCGCATCACTGGCACATTTGTCGGCCAAGCTGAAGAGTTCCGTGACACTGTTGATCTCCTTGACCGCCAGTTTCTCCAACATCTTCTTATCCCGTACGCCCTGTCTAAATGCCACAATGACAGAAGCGCTAGAGATAGAAGGGATAGTGTTTCATACCTGAGAGAATCTCTGGATGAATGATCGCAGGGATTCTCCCCCTTTTTGCACGACTGCAAAAAGGTCCAGTTCGGTGCCTGGTCGAGTGTATGAACTCCTGAAGTTGGCGGTGAACTGTCGGCACAACTCCTCCCAACTGTTGATGGAGTTGGGTGGAAGGCTCATAAACCAGGACCAGGCAGTCCCAGGTAAAGCCACTAGAAAATAATTGGCCATTACGGCCTCATTTCCTCCAGCTGCCAGGATAGCAGTGGAGTAAATCTGAAGAAATTCGACGGGATTAACGGTCCCGTCAAACTTCTACGGCAGGTGAGGCCGGAATTTCTGTGGCCACCTGACCATACGCAGATGCATGGCCAGGGCTGAACATCCTCCTCCTACTCCTTCAGGAGCAGGAATGTCCTGAGCTTCTCGTCTTTCACGAGAATGCTCGATATGGACTCGGCTGCCTTGTTGACGGTATCGGTGATCAAGCTCTATCCAGAG
Source organism: Tuctoria greenei (assembly GCA_036927565.1). Classification (NCBI taxonomy): domain Eukaryota; kingdom Viridiplantae; phylum Streptophyta; class Magnoliopsida; order Poales; family Poaceae; genus Tuctoria; species Tuctoria greenei. The sequence continues at coordinate 93,857,497 of JAYESD010000001.1, forward strand.
GTCATGAGTTGAAAGCCTTGATACCGTGTGAGTGCGTCGTGGCCCGAAGGGCAACGACGTCACTTGCTGTGACGTAGCACGTCTCCTGTTGTTGGAAACATGCGGACCAAGTCTGCCAGATAAGGTCCGTCGCTGCGACGGGGCCCATCCTGAAGGAGGAGGACCCTGGTTACTGATGTGGTCGGCTGCTGCTACAACCAAGTGTTCCACATCGGCCCTCCACTGCTCCATTGCATCCCAGGATGCATCCGGAGGTGGTGGGCACTGAAGGAGAGCATGTGCTGCATGGAGTGCGTGTTCCGGGTTGTCATGATTCGCCGATGCAGTGATTGACGCTGGTGCACCATCGCGCTGCCCAGCTTGATTTGCTAGTGGAGGCGGCGGTGGTGGAAGTGTGACTCCTGCTGGAACTGAGGTTCCTGCTGGTGGCTGCATATTGGAGGGATTGACCCCAGCAGCTTGAACAGCGGGATGAACATTGGATGATTCAGAAGCTAAGTTCACCATTCTTGAAATCTCAGGCGCCCCCTTCCTGGCGCGCCAACTGTCGGTGGTTCCGATCCGGCAGATCTCCCGACACTACTAAACGTGTTTGTGGAGTTTGAAGTTCGGTGTGGGCACGCGGAGATTCAAGAAGGTGAAATGTAGAATGACACAGGAGACACAAAGATTTACGTGGTTCAGGCCGCCTGAGCGTAATACCCAACTCCACGGGGTGTGTTGTTGTTGTATTGGATGTATGAACTCAACTCAGGTGATGTGAGTTGAGAGCGCGTGTGAGCCGATCAGACCAGATTCGATCAGATCAGATCAGATCAGATGATCAGCCTAGATCAGATGATCCCCCCCTATGTATCGTCGTCCTGTCCTTTTATAGTACAAGGACATGCCGTTACAAGTTGGCCTAGCCCGACAATTGGCCCCGGCGGCTACGAATTTTGGTACACATTTGATGCGCTTAATTACCCTTAATGACCGAGTTACGGGCTTTAACAACACTGTTACTGGTAATAAGAATCATCCGATCGTGTGTCATTAACATAGTATTAATGACACTTAATCGGGTCTTGAAGTCCTTGATTTCCCTTTAAAGATCCGGAGCCGTTGTGGAGTCTTCCGGAGGTTTGAGGCTGAAGATCCGATGGTTGGACACGTGGCAGCTCTGGAGCATACTGTGGGGAACAGATAGGTCCGGTGCCACCAGACACGTGTCAGTTCCGGAGATTCCCTCGGTCTGGGGTTAGGTCCAAGGGTGCCGTTATGGTACATAGCCCGGAGCTTCCCCCTTGTGGGCAGTAGCTCTGGTTTGATGGTACACGTGGCGACCCTGGGACTAACCATGTTGGGGAAGCGGGTCCGGTTATGTCTGACATGTGGGCCTTCGAAGGTCTTCAAATCAAGTAGATGACATTTCCTGGAGATCTTTGCAATCTCAAGGGGTATACGGTACTCAAGGTACCGACACTGCGCCTCCAATTTCAGTCCCACCTATTATTGTAACCCTATTTCAGCCACGATGAGTATAAATGGAAACACTAGCCTCGGTTCCTGACACACCGCTGCCCCGCCCTTTCGGTGATCTGCAGTACTCCAAAATGTGTTGTCTCTCTGTCCTGTGTTCCATACTTGTATTCCTAAGAAATTCCCATGTTTTCATTCCCACGGTTTTTTCAATTTTTCCCTCATGGATCTCACAGTGACGCATCGAAGCTCTTGGTGGTGTTGACTCCTGGGTACAACGCCGAGCAACCAAGTTTGACGGGCTCTACCGAACATCTTCGTCGCGGACACCTCCCTGCGACACCGCATCCCGGACTCCAGTTTTGTGCTAGGTAAACTACACGATCCATGCCGTCTTTTTACAGAGCTATATTGGCTTGGTTGTACACGATCCATGCAGTTTTGGCCTAGTTAAGTTATACACGATCCATCCTGATATACGAAGATTAAATAAATTAACAAAGAAGAAATGTGGTCTTTTGTTTCACGAATTTAGTTATGTATGTATATATATATATATATATATATATATATATATATATATATATATATATATATATATATATACACACACACACACACACACTACATCTGTCTATAAATAAATGTTGCTCCGACAGCTTATTACAGTAGTGTATTTCTAGTTCAACTCCTGGCCGAGAATGACAAATACTAAAAACCAGAGGTACTAGTATGTAATTTCTGGATTTAGAAGTAAATGACGCATGGGTTATCTGATCAACCACTCCAAATGTTGTACTCTCATTCCTGTTTTACAAATTTGTATTCCTAAGATTTTTAGTCCCCATGGTTTTCACATTTTTCTTTCTTGTGGCTTTCTCGATCGTACGTTTTTTCTATTCTTTCTTTTCTAATTCCTCCATTAGTAACAAACACTGCAGTTTATAGAAAGCACACCGTCCAATCCAAAATCTATGTCGGTCATGTAATCTGATATTATCACTGTTATTTGGAATGACTACTTACAATGCTCTTTACATTAGGAATAAGACATCAAACCGTGATGTCGTCTTCAAGCATTCATAGTGGCCAACAAGCACCTAGTATAACTATAAATGTGTTTACTATCAAAATTAAATAAATTTAGACAACATTAAATCGTTTGCATGGTACGCAGAGAATATTGCAGCACATGAGATTCAGGAACCCCGAGGTTCTTCACTCCCTGGTACTACTACGATGCATGAACCAACAGCAGGTATAGATATACAAACCAGAAATACTCCTTCCGCCCCAGTGTAATTTTACTTTTGGATCATAAAAAATGTCCACTCCAACTCTATCCTCGGTAGTAGCTTCCAACTACCAATATCACATCTACTACCTGCCTCTCTACCGTGCCATTTGTTTTCGCAGAGCGTGTTAGTGTTTTACTCTACTGCTTTGGCATTGAATTTAGAGCATTTTGAGAGACTACGTTATGTCCTTTAGATATATTGATGATGGGTGTATCATGGTCATTTGCATTCTTTCCTAGGCTCTACTAATTGTTTTAGCATGCCTTGCGATTCTACTTTCTTATTAGTAATTAGTCTTTATAGTTAACAGTTCATCAGCCTGTGTGATGATGGCGTGATTTTTTTATGCCTCCACACTGTGCACCTGCCGGCACCGGCGCCCACGCCCATGCCTTGCTGCTGGTCACTTTAGTGTCCTCCCCGACATGTCTCCCTCGCCCATCACCACATCCCATCCTTAGCGTGCCATGATTACCCCGCCGCCCGCAAATCCCTGGCCATTACTCGCCCTGCCACCAATCTTCCTCGAGAGTTTCCGCGAGACCGAACCCTCGCTTTGCTGAGTGTTGCAAGTTGCCACTATGCAGTACTGCACCTGCAGTAGCCGCCACTAACAAGTAGACCCGATGTCTCATGGGCCCACATACCGCTGGCATTCATTACTTGCCCTGCAACTAATAATTCTCTTCGAGATGCGCTCTAGATGATGTCAGTCAGACCAAACCGACAAACCCTATCTTTGTCTAGTCTTGCATTACCAGCTGCATGCCCCCTCACAGTCTTGCCTGCTTCGCTCATGGACTGAAAATCCTCTGCAGTACTACGAGTGCGTACCGCCACTGACATGTGTACTTGATGGCTCATTTTAGGGTATGAACAACAACAAAGAAGTCAATAATGTAACCCCCCCATCAAAATAGGTGTCGTTAGGACAGTCCTAACTACTTTAGTAGTTCATTTTTAATTCATTTGTGGGCGACAATTAATATAAACTAGGAGGGAGTACTACAGAATAAAATGTTGCTGGCACGACGCGGTCCTCCCACACTCATATTTTTCGCACTCGTCCTGAAGATGGTATGAACATCAGACTTTTCTTCTTTTCACGCTATTTGTACGTGATACTAAACTTGTTCAAGCGGTAATTTGCTTTAATCGTTTACTGTTTGAATCAATGTAACAGAAGGAAGGAAGCTAGGAAGGAGTGTGGCTAAAGGACTTAAGGTTGCCAGAATACGCTATGCATCCTAAGTTAGTAGAACGCAGCATGTGAAGCTACCAATTCAGTTCTTCGCTAGGTTGGGTGTTGCGGTTGGTATTAATCAGCGGCACTTTGTCGATGATGTGGTTATGTTTATAAAAAGACATGCATCCCTCACCGGTGCAAGGAAGTGGGCAGATGTTGGCCATAGTAACAAGAGAGATATAGTATGAGACATCCTGGTTAGTGTTGTCACACCCCCACACAAGTATTTTTTCTTGCAATCTCCATCCTGTACGTTTACAACAACTTGTTATACAATGTACAGGATTTCTGGGACATGGAGGACACACCGGAGAGCGCAAGAAAAATTTTGAAAATTGCTGATGAGCACTACAAGCGGTGGCGCCCGACTATGCATGCCACCTATAAGAGTTATTATACCGATGAAGAACGTATACGAAACCAGCCTGCTGACGTAACGACGCCCGAGTGGTTGCATCTAATAGAATATTTTGGGTCTAAGCAATTCAAGGTCAGCTAACTTTTTAATAGCTTCACGTCATACAATAAATATTTCATTTACTTTCATTCGTGGAATTAATTCTTAAAATTATTGCAGTCAATAAGCAGGACCAATTCTCAAAATCAAAGAAGAAAAAAGTCGTGTCACTTGCTTGGCTCCAAATCCTATGCCCAACTTAGTTACGAAAAGGTATGAAAAATAAAATACGCTTTTACTTTGCGCTGCAAACAATATGTATATCGACATGTTGAAGTTTACTTGTATTTTATGTAGCGAGACCCAGAGACCGGAGAAGAACCCGATGACATATAACTATGGGAGGCAATCCATTTGTTGGAGAACGGTAACTGGACAAACAAGCTGGCAGAAGCTGTACATGTGAGTAACACTTGAAACAATCCCCCAATTAAATAAATATTTGCAAATTACCTGTGACTTTTCTTTTCGTATATAGATCCAGGCACGTGCCCAAGTGGACGACATGGAAGCTGAGCAGGGAGGCCCAATTCCAAATGAGGAGAGAAACCACATCTTCCAGTGTTGTTATAGATCCTCAATCGATTGTGCAGGATCACAGGTTCGGGGGCATGGTTATATGGCTAACCCAACTAGTCCCGAACGTTAACATATGTGTATCCAGATGTCTGAATACCTCAGCGACCAAGTTCGGAACTTAGAATATAGAAATGTAGGCCTCAATGAAACAGTGCAGGAGTTGGAAGGAAGAAATGATAGCTTAGCCACCCAGATGGACTGCATAAACCAAAAGAATGAAGAGTTAATCATTCAAGTCCTGAACTTACAAGGTCAGATAGCAGCTGATCATGAATAGACAGCTAACGAAATGCAAGACATGTGTGCCTCAATGATGGCTGAAATGCACAAAATGATGGCGACCACTCCACAGAAGGTCCAACAAATTAGGAACCGCCAAAAGCCACCTGCTCCAACAATTAGTCCCGGTCAGCGTAGGAAAATTCTTATCATGCAAACACGTCGCTTAAGTAATCCTTGAGAGTTGTTATGCGTGTTGTAATATCAATTGATGAATGTTTATTGTTAAACTCGTGATTCTGTTGCAACTAATTTTCAAACCTATTGCATTCGGGTTCTACTGCCGCAAATTATAAAACGTGGCATTACGAATTTCTTGTCACGAATGATAAATTGTTGCAATAGGAAGATGTCGGTACCCTGGGCACCATATACCCCTTGGGATTGGAAAGATCTCAAGGGAAAGTCATCTACTTGATTTGAAGACCTTCGGAGGCCCACATGTCAGACATGTCCGGACCCGCTTCTCCAACATGGCTAGCCCCAGGGTCGCCACGTGTACTATCAAACCGGAGCTACCACCCGCAAAGGGGGAAGCTCTGGGCTACGTACCGAAGTAGCACCCCCGGACCTAACCCCATAATGAGGGAAGCTCCGATGCTGACACGTGTCGGGTAACACCGGAGCCATCTGTTCTCCACAGTGTGCTCCGATGCTGCCACGTGTCCAGCCGTCGGATCTTCAGCCTCTAACCTCCGAAAGACTCCACAACGGCTCCAGATCTTCAAAGGGGAATCAAGGACTTCAAGACCCGATTAAGTGTCATTAATACCAAATTAACGACACATGATCGGACGACCTTAATTACCAGTAACGGTGTTGTCAAAGCCCATTACCCGGTCATTAAGGGCAATTAAACGTGTTGAATAAGTATCAATACTAGTAACTGCCGGGGCCACATGTCGGGCCAGGCTAATTTGTAATGGCCTGCCCTTGTACTATAAAAGGACAGACCGACGACATTTACACACACGTTCAGACACGCTGACACACGCGCTACATCCAATACAACATCAACACACCCCGTGGAGTAGGGTATTATGCTCAGGCGGCCCGAACCATGTAAATTCTTGTGTCTCCTGCGCCATTTACAATTCACCTTCTTGAATCTCCGCGCGCCCACACCGAACCACAAACTCCTCTATCACTTTAGTAGTATCGGGAGATCTGCCAGATCCAAACCATCGACAGTTGGCGCTCCAGGTAGGGGCGCCTGAGATTTCGAGAATGGTGAACTCAGCTGCTGGAACATCCAACGGTCAACCTGCTGCTCAAGCTGTTGGGGGCAATCCCTCCAATATGCAGCCACCAGCAGGAGCCTCAGCACCAGCAGGAGTCACACTCCCACCACCACCGCCTCCACTAGCAAATCAAGCTGGGCAACGCGATGGTGCACCAGCGTCAGTCACTGCGTCGGCAAATCATGACAACCCGGAACACGCGCTCCATGCAACGCGTGCTCTTCTCCAACGCCCACCACCTCCGGATGCATCCTGGGATGCACTGGAGCAGTGGAGGGACGATGTGGAACATTTGGTTGCAGCAGCAGCCGAACGCATCAGCAACCAGGGTCCTCCTCCTTCAGGACGGGCCCCGTCGCAGCGGCGGACCTTGTCTGGTAGACTTGGACCGCACGTTTCCAACAACAGGAGACGTGCTGCATCACAGCAAGTGACGTCATTGCCCTCTGGGGCACGACGTACTCACACGGTATCCAGGCTCTCAACTCAAGACCTCCGGGCGGAGCTTGATCGCCGATACCGCCAACAGGACGGCCGAGTCCATATTGAGTGTGCTCGTGAAAGACGAGAAGCTCAAGACGTTCCTGCTCCTGAAGGAGTAGGAGGCGGCTGTTCAGCTCTGGCCATGCATCTACGTATGGTCAGGTGGCCACAGAAGTTCCGGCCTTACCTACCGGAGAAGTTCGACAGGACCGTCAATCCTGTCGAATTCTTTCAGATTTAATCCACTGCTATTTTGGCAGCCGGAGGAAATGAGGCCGTAATGGCCAATTATTTTCCAGTGGCTTTGACTGGGACCGCCAGGTCCTGGTTTATGAGCCTTCCGCCCAACACCATCAATAGTTGGGAGGAGTTGTGCCGGCAGTTCACCGCCAACTTTGGGAGTTCATACACCCGACCAGGCACTGAACTGGACCTTTTTGCAATCGTGCAAAAAGGGGGAGAATCCCTGCGATCATTCATCCAGAGTTTCTCTCAGGTACGAAACACTATCCCTTCTATCTCTAGCGCCTCTGTCATTGTGGCTTTCAGACAGGGTGTACGGGACAAGAAGATGCTGGAGAAACTGGCGATCAAGGAGATAACCAGTGTCACGGAACTCTTCAGTTTGGCTGACAAATGTGCCAGAGCTGCAGAGGGCCGTGAGATGCACTCCAAACCAACTCCAGAGGGTCACAAGAAATCCTCCAAAGAAGAAGCCGCTACCTCCGGGAACGGCAAGAAGAAGAAAAAGACCAACGACAAGAAGAAGCCGTCGGCCGGTACATCCAATGTTGCAGCTGCTGCAGCTCTGGGTGGCCGGGGGCCACGACCCGAGAAGCGACCTCGACCGTCTTTTGAAGACGGTGGCAAGCCCAAGGTGTGGTGCCCAATTCACAAAACGGGTAGCCACAGTTTGGAAGACTGCTGGGAGGTCCAAAACCTTGCCGAGCGCTACAACAAGCGCTAGGAAGAATCTCCTTTCCGACAGAGGGAAGGAAAGCAAAAAGTCGACGAAGCTCCGGCCGAAGAGGAGTTAGGTTTTTAGGATCCCAAAAAGGTCCTGAAGGCCGTCTACACCTCCGTCGATGATGATTCTGACGTCTCTGACAACGAGCATCCGAAGACCATGAACACCATTTTTGGTGGATCATGGGACATCACCTCCCGCCGCGTCATCAAGACTATGCGTCGGGATATGGCTGCTGTAGGTCCTACAACCAGGCCGTAGCCTCATCGGAAGTAGATGGACACAGCCATCACTTTTGATGCTTCGGACTGCCCTCGGAGCATGGTTGGAGCAGGTCAGTTACCTTTGATGGTATCTCCTACCATCAATAACATCTAGCTCCACCATGTCATGACAGACGGAGGTTCGGGGCTTAACCTCATAAGCTTCGAAGCTTTTACCAAGCTTCAGCTTTGACCTTCGGATCTCCACCCATCCCGACCTTTCTCCAGAGTAGGTCCGGGGGCTATTACCCCACTCGGAGCTATTACTCTCCCCGTTACCTTCAGGACACGAGAGAAGTATCGCACCGAGTAGTTGGTCTTCGACGTCGCTCAAATCAACTTACCCTTCAACGCTATCTTGGGTAGGCCTGCCCTGTACAAATTCATGGCAGCTGCTCATTATGGATACCTGGTGTTGAAGATGCCGACACCAGTAGGCGTTCTCTAGAAGAACTCCATGCACTCACCACGGCGCAAGAGGAGGACTCCAGGCAGGAGCAAGCTCCAAAACCCCCAAGCATTCGTTAGCGAGGCTTGACTTCTGCACCTCGTGTGCAACCAAGTGGCGACACCGACATCCCCGTCAAAGTCGACCAAATTGGTTCCGATGCCGCTCAGAGCACCCGTATATCGGGGGGATTGAACGACAAATAGGAACTCGCGCTCATCACTTTCCTCCGGGCTAACGTCGACGTGTTTGCCTAGCAACCGTCACAAATGCCTGGGATCCCCAGGGAAGTGATTGAGCACAATCTGAAGATCTACCCCGACGCCCGGCCTATGCATCAGAAGCATCGAAAGCAATCCGTAGAGCAACAGAACTTCATCCGACAAGAAGTGAAGAAGTTGCTCGAAGCTGGATTCATCCGAGAAGTCTTCCATCCAAAATGGCTGGCAAACCCAGTCGTTGTGCCCAAGGCCGGCGGGAAGCTTTGGATGTGTATCGACCACACCACACTAAATAAGGCATGTCCAAACGATCCATTCCCACTACCTAGAATAGATCAGATAGTGGATTCCACCTCCGGGTGTGAATTACTGTGTTTCCTAGATGCATATTATGGGTATCATCAAATCAGAATGTCTAGAGAAGATGAAGAGCATACCTCATTCATCACAGTAGATGGATTGTACTGTTATACAGCCATGCCATTTGGTCTCAAGAATGCAGCTTCAACTTTTGTACGAGCTATGTACAAAACCTTTGAAGAACTCATTAGAGACATAGTGGAAGTGTACGTCAATGACATCGTGGTCAAGGTCAAGAATAAGGAGTCACTCCTTGACACATTGCAGGCTGTCTTCGACAAGATGCGGGCCACCCGCACAAAGCTAAACCCAGACAAGTGTGTCTTCGGGGTTAGCTCCAGAAAACTTCTTGGTTTCCTGGTAAGTCACCAGGGTATAGAAGCTAATCCGGCGAAGGTCAAGGCCATTGAAGACATGCGGCCACCAAACCGCATCAAAGATGTCCAAAAGCTAACTGGATGTCTAGCAGCTCTCAGCCGGTTCATTTCAAGACTGGCGGAATGGGCACTCCCCTTCTTCAAGTTATTGAGGAAGTCCGGACCATTCCAATCGTTTGAAGAAGCAGAGAAGGCATTCCATGAGCTGAAACAGTTCCTCACCACCCTACCAATCCTGGTAGCTCTGAACCCTGGTGAGCCTTTGTTGCTTTACATTTCAGCAACCGACGAAGTCGTCAGCATGGTTCTGGTTGCGGAGAGACCAGATCTACCTCATACTCATGAATCCAGACCCCTTCGGGAGGGTCCGGAGGTACCTGAAAGCGAGTCTGGGTCCCAGCTCCCAGACTCGAATCCACAAGAAGTCACTTCAGAAGACCCAGATCCCTCTGGGAGGGTCCAGGTCGCTTCTGAAGAAGCTCCAGGTTCCTCCAGCCACGACCCGGAGGTCCCCGAAGAAAATCCGGATCCCTCCGGGAGGATCCAAGTCAGTGGAGTGGAAGCTCCGGGCCCCTTCGGGAAGGTCCGGACCATTCAGCGCTCGGTGTACTTCATCAGTGAAGTACTACATGATGCCAAGACTCGATACCTAGAGGTGCATAAGCTGCTCTATGCAGTTCTTATTGTCTCCAGGAAGCTTCGCCATTATTTCCAAGCTCACAAGATCTCAGTGGTGACTTCTTACCCACTTCGAGCAATCTTGCATAATCCCAATTCGACTGGGAATATTGCAAAGTTGGCAGCGGAATTGGCCGAATTTGATCTTGAATTCATTTCAAGGCAAGCAGTCAAGAGTCAAGCCTTGGTAGACTTCATGGCAGAATGGACTCCCTCTCCATCAAACCCTGGGGGCCCCAGTGAGCAGAAGCTGCAACATCAAGCTCCATCCTTCATCGAGCCTCACTGGACCTCTACTTCGACGGCTCCATGCAGAAGCAGGGGGCCGGAGCTGGAATCCTTCTCCTCGCACCAACCGGGGAGAAGGTGAAATACATGGTACACCTTGACTTCAAGGCGACCAACAACATGGCGGAGTACGAAGCACTCACCTACAGAGTAAAGGTGGCACTGTCATATGGTGTCAAGCAACTGCTGGTCAAGGGAGATTCGTAGCTCATCATTAAGCAAGTGAAGGGTGAATGCTCCTGCAACAATCTCCAGCTAGCTGCTTACCTCCTTGAAGTCCAGAGGCTTCAGAAGGACTTCAAAGTCCTAGATCTCCACCATGTTCAGCGTGCCCATAACGCTGAAGCTGACGAACTCTCGACGAAAGTGTCAACCGGAGCTCCAACTTCTAACGGAATTTTTGTACGGAGGTTGTCAAAACCAACAGCTCAGCCTGCCAAACTGAGCGAAGGGGGCGAGATCAGCATCCCGAAGCTAACGGTCCCGATGGCCCTGTTACCATGGCAGCCATCAAGGGTCGTAGGTGCTGCTGGAAGCTCCGAGCAACCCAACACGCAAGACTTAAATGCTCAAGCTAGTTCCGATGCATGGATCTCGGAGATCCGGAGCTACTTGAAAGACAACATCCTTCCTGACGATGATGTATTCGCCGACCGGGTAGTCAGATTGGCTAAAAGATACACGTTGGTAGAAGGGGATCTCTACCGGCGCGGTGCCAATGGCATCCTAATGCGGTGCATCACAAGGGAAGAAGGCTGCGAAATCCTCGCAGAAATCCATGGAGGCGAGTGTGGGACCATGTGTCGTCCCGCACGCTTGTTGGTAAAGCCTTTCGGCATGGCTTCTACTGGCCTACAGCACTCCAGGATGCAACTGAGCTGGTGAAGAAATGCGAATCATGCCAATTTCATGCAAAGCAAATTCACACACCGGCTCAACCCCTACAAATGATACCTCCTACATGGCCCTTCGCCGTGTGGGGGATGGACATCTTGGGACCTTTCCCAAGAGCCGTCGGAGGTTACAAGTTCCTGTACGTTGCCATTGACAAGTTCACCAAGTGGCGGGAAGCAACTCCAGTTGTGACAATCAACAAGCAATCTGCTATCAACTTTTTGCAGTCCATTGTATGCAGATTTGGAGTCCCAAACAAAATAATCACTGATAATGGGACCCAATTCACAAGCTCTGCATTTCAAGGATATTGCAAAGACCTCGACATACAAGTTTGCTACGCCTCCGTAGCTCACCCAGCAAGCAATGGCCAAGCCGAGAGAGCGAATGCTGAAATCCTTAAAGGACTCAAAATGCGCACTTATGAGCGCTTGAAAAAACATGGAGCCAACTGGATTGAAGAACTTCCGCCCACTTTATGGGTCAAAAGGACATCTCCAAATCGGTCAACTGGAGAGACACCCTTCTTCCTGGTGTACGGAGCTGAAGCATTCCTTCCTCCGGAAATCACCTTGGGTTCACTTCGGGTCCGGACCTTCGACGAAGCCACGCAGGACCAGCTCCAGCGTGAAGACCTAGACCTCCTTGAGGAAAGAAGGTGCCAAGCAGCTGTTCGGAATGTGCGATATCTCCAAGCCCTACGGCGTTATCATCAGCGGCATGTACACAACCGACAGCTCGAGGAAGTCGATCTGGTGCTATGGAGAATACAATCCAGAGAAGGGTTAAACAAACTCTCCCCCAGCTGGGAGGGACCTTTCCAAGTGATTAAAGTATCCCATCCCGGAAGCGTTCGCTTGGCTACCGAGGATGGGACACCTCTCCCAAATCCTTGGAACATCGAGCACCTCCTATGCAGGAAAAATAAAATCCACGTTGATAGAGAAAAACCGGAGCTAACAAAGCTCCGGCTCCCCTAGATGGCTTGTAATCGATGTTAAGCATTGAAAACGAGCATCACCGAAGCAACCAAGCTCCGGTAAAGCTAGGGGGGCCAGCCGTCGACGTAAAATAAAAGATGGTGAGAAGACCCCACAAATGGAGCCTGCTACCAACAAGCTACGTGTTGGCAAAGGTCAGTGCCGGAGCTAAGCTCGGACACCCCGAAGGGCTAACTATCGATGCTCTATGCGTTGATAGGGACTATTACCGGAGCTACTAAGCTTTGACGGTAGTCAGTTTGACCTCAGGGGGCAATCACTATCGAAGACTTCGGACCTACACTCTACAAGTTCGAAGCAAATGAGTCTTCAACAAAACATAATATCCTCTTGGTACATGTTCACAATCAAATTGTGTACATCTACCAGGGGGCCAAGTGAAGACAAAAGTGTTGAAGACAAAAAGTGAAATTCACAAAAATTTGGGGATTTCATTCATCTGGAGACAAGGGATTACAAAATTGAGGAAGAAGAAGAGAGGATACAAGTGGGAACTACAGAGATGGTCCTAGACCCTATGGAAGAATTGAGCGACCTTCTGGGCAACCTCCGACACGTTGGCTCGGGCAGCTTCCCCTTCTCCTTCAACGGGACCTTCAAGCACCAGGTCCAGAGGCAATTGGGAGTTCCGGCTGGTGTAGCACGTCAGCACATACTCTGCGACGTTCTTCACCATGGATTGCCCCTCAACATCCAATTGGTCCGCGATGACATCACCCACCTAGGAGAGCTTGCTACCTGCCAAGCTCAACGCCTGCAACGCCAGGTCCGGCTCCGGCTCCGGATCATCCGGACGCACGGGACTGAAGCCCAACGGTGTCAGCGCGTCATTAGCCTTGCCCAGGAACTCCCAAATCTGTAGGGAGTCCGCGGTCCTCAAGCCCTTTAATTCCTCCAGGGACCTTCTGGCCGCCACCAGTTTAAAATTCTCGCGGGCGAGGCGCTCAACTTCTTTGGCGTTTTGCTGAATCTTTTCGGCAACCCGCTTCTCGAGTTTTCCGAGATCCTCCTCCCGGAGGTGGATCTTGTTCCGGCGGTCAACCAGGTCCTTCTCCCTGCCCCTCACTTTCTTTTCCCTGGCAACAAGGGCACACTCCCACTCGTGGAGCTCCTGCCCTCGCACCCAGGCCTTCTTCTCCTCCTCAATGCAGCGCTCTTCCAATTTCTTGGCGCGCTCCTAAAGGCCCTTGTCAGCCAGAGCCACCTTCTCGGAGAGCTCCTCCTCCCTCCTCAGTACGTCATCCTGCAGCTCTAGGAGTTTATGCTCTTCATCTTCGAGCCGTTTCTCCCTCTCTTCAAGTGCCTCTCGGCGCTTGATGAGTGTAGTTTTAATGGCCTCAAGCCTTTTGTGGCGTTCATCGGCCGCACTGTTAGCTGCTTTGGCCTGCTCATAGATCTCCCGAGATTGAGCTTCGAGGGCGTGAGTCATACTCTCCCTGTCATCCAATAATTTATCCCAGTATTCCAGGCGGACCTTCTCCCGCTTGATCCACTCCTTGTCATCCGCTAGCCTCGACTGCGCCAGCTTGGTCTCGAAGTAGAGCCGATTACGCCACCTCCTATGGGTTTGGCGCTCCTCTTCAAGAGCCTTGCTGTCGTGGAAGAAGGCCAGTTGAACTTGACACAGACTGGAACATGTGTTGTCAATAGACAGTGACAACGGGATAGGTTCCGGACCTGCTGGGGTCTCCTCCGCTGGTTCCAGCGGGTTTTCAGAAACAAAAATTGGGTCCCACTCCACAAGAGTGGTCCCCTGGGTCTCCATGGCACTAGGGCCGTCCTCCGGGATGCCCTCAGTCGCCATTGAGGAAGGCCCCACCACCAGGTCTTCATTCACCCCCTCAGGCAGGGGGCCAGCAACTTGACCAGGGCACTCTGGCTCAGCCTCGGGTACCTCCGACGTCGTCACTTGCGGAGCAAGGGCCGCTTATGGCTCCGGCCTTGGCACCTCCTCCGATGGGGGCTCAAGCTCTGACGCCTCTGCAACAACCGGCTCAGGAGCCGGAAGATCTTCATCCTCAATCGGCCCTGCGGCCGGAGCTCCAACAACTACCGGCTCTGCGGCCGACGCTTCTAAGGTAGCCGTCCCAACCGCCGGGACTTCCTCAACATCTGGCGCGCACGCTGGGACTTCAATCACCTCCGGCTCGACCGCCGGAGCTTTGACAATTTCCGGCTCTGGGGCCGGAATTACAGCTTCCTCCGGCTCAACAGCCGGAGCTTCCATCATCTCAGCACCAGGGCCCGAAGCTTCAACCTCTGGGACAGGTGCCACTGGCGCATCTTCTCTCTCGTGGTCCGGCACTACCACGGGAATATCTGGGGATGAGTCGAGGTCCATGACCACGACAGCTGGCGCCGGAGCTATCGCAGCCTCAGCCACCACTTGGGGCGGCACCGGGACAGGAGCAGAAGCTCCCGCCCTCACAACTTCAGCTACTGTGGCTGAGGGTGGAGCCTCACTCCTCTTCTTGGGAACGCTGCAGATGATGGACGAAGAAACTTAAAAAATAGTTACCACAATTAAACAACTATACAAGGTAAAGATTAAAAATTACCTTGGGAGGCTTCTGCACCAGCTTGCGCAGAACCTTTTTCCCAGACGTTTTGGGCTGGTCATAGCCGGCATGGAAACTCCAGAAGGCCCCCCGGAACTTGTTGCGGCCACGGGCGTTTCCCTAGTCGAGGTCCCCCCTTGATCGGGAAGAACCTCCGGACCTAGAGGCCTTCACCGGCCCCGGTGCTGGAGTCGCATGCCCGGAGCTAGCACCCCGGGAGGACCCCACTGCAGGTACGGTCGCCGCGGTTGTAGAAGACCTCCCCCTCCGGGAAGAAGGAGCTGATGCAGAGGTGGCAGGCCTGACGGACCTTCTGTCGATGTAATGCAGCTTCCTCTTCCGGCTCAAGGGTTCTTCCGCCGGCTCCTTACACTTGCCGACGACATGAGCCCTTGGCTTCGGGGCAGGGTCGGAGCCACCCTCGGAAGCTCCAGGGATCGCCACCCTAGTGGTTGATCTTCTCTCGACGACACCAAGGTCGTCAAGCACAGGCATCTTCCGCCAGAGCTCCCTGCTGAACTCTACTTCCACGTTTAGGGGGAGAAAAGCTGATGGCGGAGTCAAGTCGTCACCCTCGACGTCGATGCCGTGCTGGAACTTCTTGAGGTGGAACTCCAAGGTTTTCCCCACCATGTTGGACTTCAGCCCGATCTCGACCCGGCCGTTGTCCATCACGCTGTTGAGGGCCCAAGCGAGTTTTTCTCTCCTCTTCAGCGGTGCCCACCTGTTGACCAGGAAGTTGCAAAACACCACCTGAGGAGTCAATCCTCCCTCCACGCATTGGCGGGTCCTGGTCAAAGCAGGGTTGAAGGCTTCCGCCAGCACTGGAGCTTCACTCCAGATTGTCGTGTTGATGTTGGGGAGGCCTTCGGGCAGCTCCATATTCTCGTGCTCCTCCACTCGGACGACTATCCAGTCCTTCTTCCAGTCATCCCAATTCCCAGAGGGAAACGACCGGAGGTACTTGAATGGGCACTTCTTGCGCTTCACGAAGTAGTAGAAGCCAAGGTACTCATTGCTCCTGCCGGTGGTATGGACGGTGAAGAAGGTCCGGAAGAGTTCAATGCAGGGAGGGGGATGCCCACCCACATCTCACAGAAGTGGACGAAGATAGACACAAGAAGAATGGAGTGGGGGCCAAGGTGACACAGCTGCAGACCATAGAAGTCTAGCAGCATCAAGAAAAAGGAGGAAAAAGGTGGGGTCAACCCCACCATGGCATACGAGGAGAAGTACACCATTTCGCCGGCATGCTCCTTCTCAAACGGGAGCTCTCCACCGGCGCGGACCGAGCGGTTGAAGAAGTCCGAGGACCATCCCATGAGGGCCCGGACCTTCTTCAGGTGGCCGTCGGTCTTCAAACGACTCTCGCGGAGACCCAACTCCATCGCGGCACGGCAAGGCAAGAGAAGAAAAGCGAAGCACAAGTTGGGAGTTTGAGCGCAAGATCAGATGAGAGGCGTAAAGAACCCCAAACGGTGCGCGCTTTCCTTCTTAAGTAAGCCCTTGGGACGCTTGGATGGAAACTGCAAGGAAGTCGAAGATACCACTCAAAAATTCCACCCAGCCAATGACAAGAGGGCCCGGTACTACCCCGACGATCAAGTCGAGGTTCTTACCCAGGCAAACGGTTGCCATCATGAGGCGGGAAGCCCGAAGGCGGCGGCTTGACAAGGCGCGCGGAACCGATACGATTTTCGTATTGGGAACCGGCGACCTTCAATTGCGTGAGATCCGCATGCCAAAGATCTCACCTGCCGCACACGGGATACGCCACGCGTCAAGGATTTAACTCCGGACCATCGCCAACGGCACATTTGAAGACCTTTCAAGACTCAGTTCAAAAGTCGAAGGATGGACCCACCTCCGGCGGAATAACTTCACCCAAGGTGTCTTCCCCGGAGGTGGGCCCAGGGGGCCACTGTCGGTACCCTGGGCACCATATACCCCTTGGGATTGCAAAGATCTCAAGGGAAAGTCATCTACTTGATTTGAAGACCTTCGGAGGCCCACATGTCAGACATGTCCAGACCCGCTTCTCCAACATGGTTAGCCCCAGGGTCGCCACGTGTACTATCAAACCGGAGCTACCACCCGCAAAGGGGGAAGCTCCGGGCTACGTACCGAAGTGGCACCCCCGGACCTAACCCCAGACCGAGGGAAGCTCCGGTGCTGACACGTGTCGGGTAACACCGGAGCCATCTGTTCTCCACAGTGTGCTCCGATGCTGCCACGTGTCCAACTATCGGATCTTCAGCCTCTAACTTTCGGAAGACTCCACAACGGCTCTGGATCTTCAAAGGGGAATCAAGGACTTCAAGACCCGATTAAGTGTCATTAATACCATATTAACGACACATGATCGGACGACCTTAATTACCAGTAACGGTGCTGTCAAAGCCCATTACCCGATCATTAAGGGCAATTAAAAGTGTTGAATAAGTATCAATACTTGTAACCGTCGGGGTCACATGTCAGGCCAGGCTAATTTGTAACGGCCTGCCCTTGTACTATAAAAGGACAGACCGACGACGTTTACACACACGTTCAGACACACTGACACACGCGCTACATCCAATACAACATCAACACACCCCGTGGAGTAGGGTATTACGCTCAGGCGGCCCGAACCACGTAAATTCTTGTGTCTCCTGTGCCATTTACAATTCACCTTCTTGAATCTCCATGCGCCCACACCGAACCACAAACTCCTCTAACACTTTAGTAGTGTTGGGAGATCTGCCGGATCCAAACCACCGACAGAAGCTATTGCCAATACGGATGATAAAATGTGGCAATAGAATGACAAAATGTTGCAGTATAAACATTTGGCAATGACTCAAAAAACGTTGCATTAAAACACTATTGCCACAGATAAGAAATCGTTGCAATACCAAACTATTCGCCACGGATGCAAAATCATTGCAGTACCATACTAGTTCTAACAGATCTGAAATCGTTGCAATACGGTACTATTCGCCACATTTGTGGACTCGTTGCAATACCCAACTATTGGCCACGGATACGAAATCGTTGCAGTACCAGACTAGTTCCCACGGATCTGAAATTGTTGCAATACTGTACTATTCGCAATGTTTGTTGACTCGTCGCAGTACGATACTATTTGCCACGGCTGTGACATCATTGCAGTACCATACTATTTGCCACGAATGTCAAATCGTTGCAACCGTGGTATTTGTTGCAATATGGTAAATCGTCGCTACGACATAACTCGTTGCAATATGTTACTATTTGCCACGGCTGTGAAAATCGTTGCAATACTGTAGTATTTGCCACGAACGCGAAATCGTTGCAATCACATACTATTACCACGAATGCGAAATCGTTGCAATACAATGCTTTCGTTGCAATACGTTAAATCGTCGCAATACGGTAAACCGTTGCAATACCATACTATTTGCCACGAATGTGAAATCGTTACAAT
This sequence comes from Tuctoria greenei, assembly GCA_036927565.1. NCBI lineage: Eukaryota > Viridiplantae > Streptophyta > Magnoliopsida > Poales > Poaceae > Tuctoria > Tuctoria greenei. The sequence goes on from JAYESD010000001.1 coordinate 93,876,041, forward strand.
ATCATACTATTGCCACGCCTGCGAAATCATTGCAATACAATGGTATTCATTGCAATACATTAAATTGTCGCAATACGGTAAACCGTTGCAATAACATACTATTTGCCATGAATGTGAAATCGTTACAATACCGTACTATTGCCACGCCTGTGAAATCGTTGCAACCACATACAATTACCACGCATCTGAAATCGTTGCAATACCATGTTGTTTGTTGCAATACGTTAAATCGTCGCAATATGCTAAATCGTTGTAACAACATACTATTTGCCACGAATATGAAATCGTTGCAGTACCGTACTATTTGCCACGATGGTGAACCCGTTGCAATACTTTACAATTCGTTGTGATACGTTAAATCATCGCAATACATGAAAACGTTGCAATAGCGTCCTATTTGCCACTGATGTAGAATCGTTACAATACCATATCTATCGCCACGGATGCCAGGGCATCTCAAATAACCTATCGCTGCGGGAATTATTACGACGATTCGTAAAAATATCACCACGCTCTTTTTCGTTGCAACAGCGACCTATTGCAACGAAAAACAACCTATTGCGACGAGTTTTTTCGTTGCGATAAACCGGAATCCTTGCAGTGGGAGTTTCTGGAGCTGAAGCAAGGCGGGAGGACTGCTCATGAATACTCACGCGCGTTCAACCATCTGGCTCAGTATGCGATGGATTATGTTGGGATGAAAGATAAAAAGCGAGATACATTCTTTTGAGGTCTCAACCCAAAGATGAAAGTCCAACTTGCACATTGCAACCGCGGCACCTTCAACGACATCATCAATGCCGCGAGTGCAAGTGCTCAGCGCGAGCTCGTTTCTGATACGAGGAAATGCAGTGCACCCTCGAGCAGCAGCGGTGGTGCTCCACAAAAGTATTGTTTGGTGTACCGCTCACCATCCGGTCAGTGATGGCAGCCACCGACGTGGCCGAAGCAGTTCCACGGTCGTTCATTCAACGCGCCAAGTTTCGGACCACCATTTCCACAGCAGCAGCAGCAGCAACGGATGGTCCCATGTGCGTATCCACCTCCACCACGTGCACCGGGATTCCGTCCGCAGCTTGGAAGGAACCCAACACAGTACACGTGTTACACGTGTGGTCGTGTCGGGCATTTTGCAAGGGACTGCTCTGAGCAGCGACAGGGCAGAGGACAAGCACCATATCAGGATGCAGCTCAACCCCACAACCAGCCAAAGATACCAGCAGCAAAACCCGGCAACGTCCACCATCTAGCTATCAAAGACGTGCCGGAAGGAGAACCCGTTCTTGCGGGTACATTTTCTCTACTCCAAAATCCCGTTGTCATATTTTTTGACTCCGGTGCCACCCATAATTTCATTAGCCAATCATATGTCATCAAATATCAATTACCTATCATTCTCACAAAGTGTCCTTATTTGATTTGCTCTGTGGGTGAGAAAGTAGCAGCTGATAGGATGGTCAATAGAGCACCACTTCAGATGGGCGGGAATCTATATTCGACTTCTCTAATTATATAAGAGAGTCAGAAACTCGATGTCATCTTAGGAATGTCATGGCTACAGTGCCATGGTGCTGTTCTCGACATCGTTCCACATGTGGTTCATTTAAACTCTCCACTTCATGAACTGCACACTCTAATTCTAGAACGCCTTATCAAAGAAATTCCAGCCACATACAACACGGAAGCCACAAAGCTTGAGGACATTCGTGTGGTCCATGAATATCCGGACATGTTTCCCAACGACCTTCCGAGTATGCCACTGGATAGGGACATCGTGTTCAAGCTTGAACTCATTTCGATAACCACACCTATCTCTCGAAGGATGTACAAGATGGCACCAAATGAGTTGGCGGAATTAAAGGAGCATTTTTTGTGATGAAGAAGGACAAGCCATTACGCCTATGTGTCCACTATCGTCTGCTCAATGCCGTGAAGATTAAGAACAAGCATCCACTACCATGCATCGATAGTTTATTCGATCATTTAGTGGGTGCTAAGTTTTTCTCGAAGATGGATCTTCAGTCTGGATATCATCAAATCAAAATCCGACAGGAGGATATACTAAAGACGGCATTCTCGATGAGATACGTGCTCTATGAATAACTCGTCATGTCATTCGGACTTGCAAACGCGCTGGCTCACTTCACGTATTCAATGAATTCAGTGTTTATGCCGGAGTTGGACAAGTTTGTCTCGGTATTCATTGACAACATTCTGGTTTATTGTAAATCGGAAGAAGAACATGCCAAACACTTGCATATCGTGCTCCAATGATTGTGAGATCACAGGATCTATGCAAAATTCAGCAAATGTGAGTTTTGGATCAGCCAAGTGGCATTTCTTGGTCACATTATTTCAGCAGAGGGCATCGCTGTTGATCCAACCAAAATTGTGCAAGTGCTGAAATGTAAGACTTTGAAGTTTGTTCATGAAGTTCGCAGTTTCCTCGGGTTAGTAGGATATTATCGTAGGTTCATTCTGAGCTTCTCAAAAATTGCTAAGCCAATGACGGAGTTGATTAAAAAGGGGACTAAATATAATTGGGGCAAGGCATGTCAGGATGCATTTCAAGCATTGGTGAAGCATCTCACAACAGCCCCAGTGCTAGCTCAGTCGGATGCGACCAAACCTTTTGACGTTTATTGTGAAGTGTCTGGCATTGGTCTCGGCTGCGTGTTAATGCTGGATGGCCGTGTGATCGCATATCGATCGCGGCAGATCCGGAATCATGAGCAACATTATCCCACTCATGACCTTGAGCTCGCCGTGTGGTGCTTGCATTGAAAATGTGGAGGCACTATTTACTAGGAAACCTAGTGCACCTCTACACTGATCACAAGAGCCTGAAATATATCTTCACTCAGAAGCAGTTAAATATGCGGCAACAAAGATGGTTAGATCCGATCTATGAGATAGAGATTCACTACCATCCCGACAAGGCAAATGTGGTTGCCGATGCACTAAGTCGCAAGTCTCACGTCAATAATCTGTCCATCACTTCGATGGAAGAGGACGAACCGAGATTATACTTGGTTCCATATGGAGCATTATATAATCTTTCTCTCATTCCTACCATACAAGAGGAAATTATGGAAGCTCAAGGAAAAAGACAAGGGAATGTCACACATTCATAGAAGATTGAAGATTGGAGAAATGAAATGCTTCCGGAGTGATGAACATGGTACTCTATGGTTCAAGGACGTATAGTGGTACCCCGTGATATGACACTTTGGAAGAAAATCTTGGACGAAGCTCACTTGTCCAAGTATTCTATTCATCCGGACAGCAACAAGATGTATTAAGATCTGAAAGCAAGATTTTGGTGGACACGGATGAAAAGGGAAATTGCAAAGTACGTATCCAAGTGTGATACATGTCGGCGGATGAAAGCCTACGACATGAGGAAAGCCGGACAGCTGCAACCATTGAGCATTCCGGCATGGAAATAGGCGGACATTAATATGGACTTCGTTGTTGGATTACCTCTCACATTCCACAAGAATGATTCGATTTGATTGATAGTCGATCGACAAACCAAATCAGCTCACATCATTCCAGTGAACACCAATTATCATGCTCAAAAGTTGTGGAGTTATACATTGCAAGAATTATGTGCTTGCATGGAGTTTCCCAGACGATTATCTTAGATCACGGTGCGCTGTTTGTTGCTCGCTTCTAGGAGCAGCTGCACGCATCATCGGGGACCAAACTGATCTGAAGCTCCGCATATCATCCGCGTACGGATGGTCAAACTAAACGGGTGAATTAGGTGCTAGAAGATATGCTACGTTCTTGTGCCATCCACCACGGTAAAAATTGGGATGATCATTTACCACTGGCAAAGTTCTCATATAATAATGGCTATAAAGCTAGCATCAAGATGGCACTGTATGAAGTTCTCTATGGCAGGAAATTTTGCACACCACTCAACTGGTGTGAGTCTGGCGAGCGAGTGATATATTGCATTGATATAGTGAATGAAGCCAAGAAACAAGTTCGAGTAATTCAAGCCAACCTCAAGGCTGCTCAATCTCGGTAGAAAAGCTATGCGGATAAAAGACGTGAACCTCTCCACTTCGACATAGGAGACCACATTTATCTCTGTGTCTCTCCGATGAATGTGATTCATTGTTTCAGAGTCAACGGAAAGCTTGCTCAACGATTCATTGGTCTGTTCGCCGTGATTGAAAAATGCGGACCCATGGCTTACCATTTGGAATTGCTGGCGTCACTTGTTGGGGTTCATAATGTGTTCCACATATCTCAGTTGCGGAAATGCCTTAAATCCACAGTTGAAATCCGCACTGAAGACATTAAAGGTCTCCAACTGGATCTCACTTATTTTGAGTATCCGATCTAGATTCTCGATGAAAAGACTTGCGCCGTGTCTCTCTGATGAATGTGATTCATTGTTTCAGAGTAAACGGAAAGCTTGCTCCGCGATTCATTGGTCTGTTCGCCGTGATTGAAAAATGCGGACCCATGGCTTACCATTTGGAATTGCCGGCGTCACTTGTTGGGGTTCATAATGTGTTCCACATATCTCAGTTGCAGAAATGCCTTAAATCCACAGTTGAAACCCGCACTGAAGACATTAAAGCTCTCCAACTGGATCTCACTTATTTTGAGTATCTGATCAAGATTCTCGATGAAAAGACTTGCGCCACGAGAAACCGGACTTTATGGTTTTACAAAGTATTGTGGAGTAACTATCCTGCTGAGGAAGCAACATGGGAAAGCGAGGAATATCTCCGATCAAACTATCCGAATTTTCTAGCATCTCACATTCGGTAATCTTTTACCTTTGTCTCTTTCATTTGTAATCTCGGGACGAGATTCTGTTAAGGGGTATGTAAAAGCCCTAATTTATAAAGTACAAACATTAGCTAGGAGGAATAAACACAGGGTTGAGAAAAGAAATCTAAATAGCCAATGAATAATCAAATGAATTCAAACATCATGGGAGGGATGCAAATATTCAAAACATGCTCTTGTTCAAACCTTGCCAAACTATCAATCTGATCTCACCATTGGATTCCTAATATTCCAAATAGATCTCATGCAAAATCTTATGATTTTTGAGGCATGCTTTCTATTTAATTGGAGTGAGGCATTGAATTGCATTCAAATTCAAAATTAAAATTTGAGTTCAAACGAAACCTGTCCAAATGTGAATTTGGATTTCAGAATCAGATTCTTTATAATTGATTTGCCTTCCCCACAAATATCCGGAATTTTTGGACAAATATTGGTGGGTAAATTGATGAACCAGAGAATGGATGAGGGTGAGCAGATGTGGGTCCCACTTGGCAGTCTCATGTTGCTGTTGCCGACTCTGTTTTCTCACCGTGTGCCACCGCACGACATGCAGCTCTAGCGAGCTGCCTGCCTGCTTGGTTGCATCAAGGCGTGCTCTCTACACCTCTCCATCTCTATCTTCATTTTTCTGACCAAAGTGGAAAAGCATCAAAGCTTTCTCCTCTGTTTCTCTCCCGCTACTGCACTCAGCACCACCTTGCCATTGTTTCAGCTTGCCAGCCAAACGATGGGAGGTTTCACCATGCTCCCAAGAGCAAAAGGTGGCACAACCCTGTGCTTGTCATTTCCGTCCATTTACTTGCATGTACTCTTGCTTATATGCGTCTTATTCTGAAGTTTTATCTTTGCCGTCTGCTCACCATGGAGCTGACGTTCTAGGCCGTGTCAGGCTTCACTGTAAACTGCAAAAGGTGCGCCTACCCGAGCTGCTTGTGCTCACAAAGTTTGTTGAGTTGTGGACTGTAACTCAAGTATTCCAAGTTTCCCCGACTACTTCAACATAACTTTCGGGTCGAGGTCGTCGACTTAATTCCGTTTCTATGTGCAAACATTCTTGAATCCAGTTAGCGGTTATGTTCACCACATCCTATCGCATACCTCGGCCAAGAATCAATAGAATCCGTCGAGTGATGGCCAAGTTATGCTAGTTTTCCCCGCCGCCAATTAAAATGCCGCAGTTCACTGTCGAGTTCACATTTTCGAGCTGTTCCACGCTCTTTGATCACCATACTCATGTTCCTGAGGCTCCCAGCAAGCTCCCCGACCTTGTGCCAATCCTTTTGGTGGTGAAATGAAAAAACCCTAGGTCGCCGTTGAACTTTCGCCCGCCGCCGTCGTCGTACAGTGCATTCGGGCCATCGATGACCTAAGCTGAGGGTACCATCGAGTTCCTTGTTCCATTTTAGGCACAGGCGACCAGCATTTGGCCTAGAGGAGGAGGGCCCAGCCTTGCCGGCGGTGGGCCGCTGCCCTTGCGCCGCCATCTCGCCGGAGACTGAGGACGAAGAAAGGTCCCACGGGCCCCATGTGTCGGTGACCGTTTTTCCCTCTGTTGGATCAGCTGCGGCATGGGATATAGTGCGGCTGCGTGGGTAATCCAGTATCCAGCAGTGTGGCCCCATTCTGATTGGATATATTCAAAACATTGGGCCCGGCTAGATTAATTCAAATTTTTCTATTCAGAAATAAATCCAGAAATACTCCAAACTTCTAAATTCAATTACTCCTAGTAGAATTGCTCAAATAATTACCAATAAATTATGGTAAACTCATCTTTGGTCCAAAATTTGCATTAATGAAATTGGTTGAACATGAAAGTCCTATAATTTACTTAATTAATTCCTTTGAACTAACTGCTTGGGAAATTAATTACTCCAGTTCTGATAATTGGAAAATTCCCAGTTTTGGTCAGAACACTCTTTCTAATATCCTTGATCTCCAGTAAAAATTTTAAGTTCATTTGACTTCACTTGCTGAGTCAAATAGTGTTCCAGTTCTCTATGTCATTTGAAAAATCAGAAATGTACAGAAGCATTTCCAGATTTTATCCCAAATTTGTAAAATTAAATCTTCACTGTGGAAAGCTCATAAAATTTGAAATACATTTTCCTAGAACCAGTGAGACATTCTCTACCAATATCATCCACTTTTAGCCATGACAAATCTCCAGATTTAATACAAAAATTCATAGAAGCCATTTACTTGTTAGAATTTTAGAGACAACAAGCTTCCTTCAACATATCCAATTCTTGGCCCGGATCCTCATCTTAGAACCTAGTATCAACTGTACAAACCCCAAAGCCAATTAAAATCATTTACTACCAGAAGATGTGTTTAAAAGTTTAAATCCTATAGTGGCAATATACTCATGTACTTTATGCTATATATCTTATACAGTGACCCAGCTCGAGGAGGCCAAGAAGCGCTTGACAGCATCCTCCCAGAGGCTAACTTTGTTTCTGACTCGTAACCAGGCAAGCTCCGGTTTGCATTTAAGAGATTTTTCACAGTTTTCATTTGTATCACTATTAAGTCTATCATTTGAATTGCATTATGTCTAAGGTGTATTGATACTCCAATTGCATGACCCACAATCCCATGGAGTATTTGGGAGCTGTATAGCTGGGCGTGTAGAATTGACATGCTAATGTTATATAGAATCTGGTAGAAGTCGAGTAGTTGAAATCTACTCGCGAGATAGAGTTACCATCATACGGGATTGATTTATATGGAGAATAGCATATGTATATTAATTTGAGACCGGCAGCAACGTAGGACCAACATGCCCATAGAATATGCTCACTAAAGTTACTTTTACTGAACTTTAACTTGCTTCTAATAACTTGAAAAATAAGGATCAACATGTAGGCGAGTGATTTACTACTATATCTATTCCTATGTTAAGTATCCTTGCATGTAGAGTTCCATGCTTAGGTGAGACGGTTAAGTCTTGCTGACCCTTGGTGCTTACAATTGCTTTATTAAGTTGTTTGCAGGTGAGACATATAAGGAAGGGCCCGAGGATGAGGTGATGCCCCCATCGGGGTATACCGCCGTGTGGGAGCCCTGCACACCGCCGTGATCTGTTGTGTGCTGCTAGTGTGTATCATCCCCACGATGGACGGCTGCACTTTTGCATAGCTAGGCTGAGAGTTTAGCTATGAGTATGACTTCTGCTGTATATTAAGTATTGTAAAAGACTTCTGCTTTTTACATCAATAAGAATTTGTATTCTGTTGTATTCGTTTCTTGTGTGTTGTTGGGTGCCGCATCGCATGACACCACCCTCTGCGATTCCTGGAATATGTGGACCCCGTCCTCACATCCAACATATCGAGCACAAGTTTACCCTTGACAACATCATAACGATTCCCGCCACGGGCCTGCGGTGTAGCTGAACGTGGGGGGTTACGAAGGACGGAAAGGGATGTCACCGCCTGCCGCCTAACCCTACAAATTGTGGGTCTGCGAGACATCCAAAGCTACTTAACAATCTAAGCTCCACGCTTACATGTTAAGTAAATACCTTAAGGGCCTAAATATAATCACCACCCTAAGGCAATGACTAATCTAAACATCGTTCAAACCAATGTTAGGACCAAGCACTATATTATTCATATTAACATAATGATATTAATACCTAATGAGACTATATTGGTGGTGTATGATGTTTATGATAACATGATATGAGCACTAAGACTAGATCATAACAGCATCTACACCTAGCACATGCATGCACTCCACAACCAAACAAGGAATACTTCGCCCAAGTATATGAATAAGTAAAGACTAATAATAACATTACCATAAAACATAAAGTCACTAATAAAGGAAAATATACATGATCCATACCATTCTCAATTTGGATTGTGACTAGAGGCTCCTCTATATAGCCTAACCTTCATTAAGGAATTAGGAGAACGTGTGTATACAAGATATAATGCTTGAGTGGTGTTTGTTAAAGTGAGGGCTCCTATTTATACTAGTGTTGAGGTCAGTTCCCGCCATCTTTTGCGTGCAAATCAGTCACCATTCTTATCACCAAGCCACAGGAGTGTGCCACATTGAAGTTGACCGAGAAAAGAGGGGAGAAAAATTCGGCCGACCCCACTAGTTAGGCGACCTGGTCAGGGCCATTTTTGCGGTGTGCTTCCTCGGGGTGACTTCCAGGTGGCTCCTGATGATTGATATGGGTGACACACCATTGGATCTCCTCGGATACTTCTGTAAGTGGGCCATTTGATCCATGTGCTGCCACGTGTCGGTGTCTAATTGGCTGGAAAGGTATTCTTCAGGTTTCCTCCCTTGAATTCACTCCAATTTTGTATAAGATTGCTGCATGCACCGGTTTCTCCAAGTACAAGTGAAACTATGTTATTTCTAACTATTATGTGTGTAAGAAATATTTATTCCATCATATAATTGAGTTATATTGATAGTCAGAACTGGTATATAAGGACCGTCAACAGGCGAGCAGGGCTCCCATTCAGCTAGATACCTCGAAGGGCGTAATACCTCACTAGCAAAAGCCATGAACATAATCATAAACATTAGTACCTGCAAAACACTTAAATATGCCCGTAATTTCAAGGCTCAACAAGACACAACCATCTCGGATAAATAATATGAAGCTCTATATGCAGGAACTTTAATCATAGTGGTAGCAAAATCACTTTTAGCAACAAGTTAGCTCATGCTAAGTAATTTTTAATGAGGTCTTCCTTAATACCATCACTAGGCAATACAATTAATAATTCAAAATATTTGTCAATTTAAACTTTCATGTTTACTTATTACTACGTCATGCTGCAATGAACAATTGGTACTCATATAACCGTGAGGGATGGTGATTCAAATCAGTAGACACCCGGATTTCATGACACGTACGCCCTTTCAGAAGTACCTTACCATGTACTCCACTTTGCGTCGTATGTAGCCACTTTTCAAAAGACATCCCAATGTGAAACCAGTTCTAATGTCCCAACAAAAAGTCCATATACGAAGCACGTTGAGGTTGCCCACTAGTGGATTTACACCTTTCTGCCTCCAGCCCCAAAGAATGGTTATATAAATTTCAAAACAATGGTGTTCAAGTTAAATAGTTTATTGGGTCCCATATATCCAATATGCAACCAATATACTTCAAACTTGCTCAACAGGGTCGCACACGACACGATTCGTAATGGACGCATGCATGCCTAATTGACATAGGCCCCTATGTCCTCTTGCAACCAATAAACATGTCTGGTCTTCTTTTCATGTTTAGTGAACCTAAATCTCGAACAAAAACTCGTGTGATCAGAATTTTGTATCTTGTGAGTATATTTTAACTACTCGACTTCTACCAATTATCTACAACATTAGCATAACATTATCGACACGACGAGGTCTTAATCTACACATACACTCCATGATTTCTTTCGTCATGCATGTTGAGTGTCATCGAAACTAGACTTAATGCACTTTCCATTTCTAAACAAGGAGGTATAAAGGGAAGAACTGTATATCTAGAATAGTCATTGACAATCACAAGAACATACCATTTACCTTCATATGTTTGAACTCATGAAGGACATGTGGTGTCAAGGTTTAAAAGTTGTCCTGGTTCTGTTTTCAAGTTCATTGTGAGTGGATCATGTGTACCTGCAACCATCTTAGCATGTCTACAAGAAGAGCATACCATATTGTTGTCCTTTAAGCTTAGGCAACCAACGTATGCTATCAAGACCACTAACAGGTGTGAAGTGAGCAAAGCCTACGTGACCAAGTTTATAATGCCGAAAATATAAGTTCTTTGAATCATTTGAAACTAGGCACCTGTGCTTAGAGGATGACATACACTCTTCCAAACCAAGACATGTTAAACATAATCTCACATTTTCTATATATGTTGGTATTTCTTAGCACCATAGATCATCTCTGGTAAGAGATGAGATCCGCAACCCCACAAAAGATACCATTGTAGTATTTTTCCCATGAGTATTCCTAAAGGTATCTGTCGGTACCCTACGTACCGGGTACCCCATGATACCGCAAGAAAAGCTAAGGAGTTCCACCCTTTCAAGTTGAAGAACTTTGAAGGCCACACGTGTTGCATAGTACTGGACCTACCTCCCTCGTTTGGGTAGCTCCAACACTGACACGTGTATAACAAGGCCGGACCTAACTCCCTTCATAGGGAAGCTCCGGTCTTGCCACGTGTACAGTGACTCCGAACCTAACCCCCAGTAGAGGGAAACTCCGGTGCTGCCACGTGTATAGTGACTCCAGACCTGCCTCCCCATGATGGGAAGCCCAGGAGTCACCACGTGTAGAACCTCCGGAGCTAGGACTTCAACGAAAGACAGAGAGATCTCCAACGGCTCGGACCTTTAAGGGACATTTAAAGCGACAATTACAAGACCATATTATGTGTCATTAATACTATATTAATGACACACGATCAGTGGACTATTAATGGGGTAACGATGTCATTAAAGAGAATTATCCCTTTTAATTATGCTTAATACCTATAGATCATGTATTAGGCTCTGAATCACGTCAGGGCCACATGTCGGGCCAGGCAAGTGTTGTGACGGCCAGTCCTTAGACTATAAAAGGGTTGCGCTGCATGATACATGGATGTTGACGACTGTTATATACCAATTTCATCTGTCAATTTACCTCAATTATGTGAAGGATTTGTCATTTCTTGCACACATCAACTTTCTATCTAACCCAATTCCACTTGGACTTGGAGAAATATGTGTATGCAACATTTTATGCAGGAAATGAGGAAATGTAGAGGGACCAATCCTATAAAATATCATCCCAGCAAATCAGGCGACGACACGTGGCATCCCATGGATCAAATGGCCCAGAAACAGAAGTATACGACGAGATCCAACGGTGTATCACCCAGATACATCAAGGGGGCCCACCTGGCAGCCACCTGGAGGAAGCACTCCACGATTGGAGTGCTGACAAGGTCGGCCAAACCAGGGGTTTGGCTGACTCCTTCCTAGCACCAAACGTGGTCAAACGACGCGTGTTGGATCCTCCTGTCTTGAAGGAGTCAGTAGTGACTGATTTGCGCGCTTGTGGTGGCAGGAACCGACCTCAACACTAGTATAAATAGGACACCCTACCCCTCACTTCAACACACACCACTTGAGCTTCATCTCTATTGTATACACTATCATCCATAGTCTTAGAGGAGTTAGGTTGTAGAGAGGAGAGTCTCTAGTCCCATGTCCAAATTGGGAAAGGAGTAAGGAGTCTCTCTCTTTCCAATCCTACATTGGGAAAGGTATGTCTCATGTATTCTTTCTTGTATTTGTGACTTTATGCATAATAAAGATAGTATCTTTAGTATCTACATATACATATACTTGGGAAAAGCGTTTCTTGTTTGATTGTGGAGTCCATGTATGTGGAAGGTATAGCTTCTATGACTGTTTCATCATGAACATATCTCATTATCATAGAACCTATAGACCCCCACTATAGTCTAGTTAATTATAACATAACTAGGTTTGTATGGATAATTATGTTGTGTATCAACATTGGTTCAATGATGATTCAATTCATTGCCTTAGGATGGCTTGTGCCTGGGCTCTTAAGGTAATTACTTAATATGCTAGCATGATGCTAGAATAGCTAAGTAGCATTGGATGTCTCGTAGACCCACGGATTGAAGAGGTAGGCAGTAGGTGGTGACAGCCCTATCTGTCCTTTGTAATCCTCCACGTTCGGCTATGCCACAGGCACTTGGCGGATTCGCCCTAGTATTGCTAGGGGTAAGCCCATGCCCGATGTGTTGAACGACATAGCATAAGTATTCACTATTGATCTAGCTTATGGATAATTAGATTAGACTATGTATATGTACAATAGAGCATAGTAGGAGTACCTCCATAACTCTCAACCTTAACTAACCTCTAGGATCCTCTTATCTCCCTTAGACTTGAAAGCTTTTGTGTGTGTTACACTACCTCCACTATTATTTTATCCATCCTTACTAGATTCTTACCTAGACCTTTCTATCCTTTCCACTTGATGATTGTTATATCTCCTCCCTGCCTTCCTTTGGGATCAAATAAATGACACCCTGGGGAATACTCTTAAGGGGAAATGCTACAATGATATTTCCGTGCACTTGCAGAATTCACTCTGTGATCCAATAGAACCATTAACAAGCATTTCTGACACATCAGTTGGAGATGTTTAGTTAATGGCGCATAAGAAATACCAACAAGCATTTCTGGCGCCGTTGCCAGGGATGATTTGTTAGTATATCTTAGGAGCCATCAACAAGCATTTCTGGCGCCGTTGCTGTGGGGACCGGAATCCCGACATCCGAGGATCTCATTGGGTGGTGTCGTGTGATGCAACACCCAACAGTATACAGGAACAGAACCCGAATAAAATACAAGACGAAGTCTTTTGATTATAATACAGCGGAAGTTTTACAATACTAGCGGAAGTAAAGAAATATATATATCATAGCTACGCTATCAGCACTAGCTATGCAAAAGGAAAGTTATCCATGCCTTGGATACATTGCACTAGCAACACTCAATCACGACAGCGTGCAGGATTCCCATTCGGCTGTACACCCTGGAGGGGGTGCAGCCTCATCATCAAACCCTTCATCAATTGTATAACCTGCAAAAACTCTTTAACTGCAAACGTGAGCATAAGGCTCAGTAAGACTAACCCGTCTCACTAGACATATGCAAAGGGGACACTAAACATAGGTAAGGTGAAGCATAAATGACTCGCCTACAAGTGGATCCTTATAATTAGGTTTTATGTAGCAAATGACATTCTCCAGGCACGGAACATCATGGGCTCCACAATCAAACAAGAAACGCTTTACCGATGATATGACATACCCAGAGCACATAATGCTATTACAGCTAAAGTATGGGGAAACTATAAACTTTTAATTGCACTATCTCTAAATCATACAAGGTTGCAAAGCAATTATAATTCAATACAATATAATTTTCTGGTTGCTTTAGTATTTACTATGTCACGGCGCAGTGAACAAGTGGTACTCTATTACTGCGAGGGACAGTGATTGCAATCAGGACACACCCGGGCAACACGACACATACGTCGTTCGGAAGTGTCAGCGAGTACACTTGTACCTACATAACACTTCAGTACTAGGCGTATATGGCCACCTTTCACAAGAAACCCGAACGTCGAGCCCGTCTCACCTCCGGAAACAGAAGGTCTCCGCACGGAACACCTCATGTGTCTGCCGACCGATTTACACCGTATTGTCCTCAACCCACCCCTATCGATGGTGAATTAATGGGCCTCGACACCCGAGTTATCGAGTTACATCGGTTTACTGGATTCCATATGTCCATTATGTCGCCGGTACAATTCAAGCTTGTCCGAAGGGGCCGCATACAGACGGGCCTTAATCGACACAAGTAGGGCTATGCGACCGAGACTCAATTCTCGCCATTTCCTATACATTCCCTGCCTGGTCTCAGTTTCATTATATTATGCCATTTTCTATCTAACCAAACCTGTGAGATATCTCCTACATCTCTCGTGAGTAGATTCCAACTACTCAACTTCTACCAGATTTCCAATGCATTAGCAAAGCAGTTACTACAGGTCAAACTGTAACTCGTTTCAACCAATCCCTGGGATTTTTGGTCATGCATGTGGAGTATCAATCATCCTAAACGTAATGCACAATTCATATACTACTCATCATAGTGATAAAGTAAAATTTTATAAACGACTTAAATGCAAACCGGGGCTTGCCTTGTTGCAGGTCAGAGTCTGAGTTAATATTTGAAAGGTGCTCTTCCAATGTTTCTGGCTCCTCCTCGACTTCGGTCACTATACGATATGCATAGAATACGTATATGAATGACTTTGAAAAATAATTATTACCAAGACCATGATTTAATTTATGGTGACCATTATGGGATAATGACCTAATTGGCTTTGGAACTTTGAAGGTGGATACTAGGGAATATGATAGAAACTCTTGCAAAGAACAGGAGATGATCACATTAGATTGTGGTCTCGAAAATTATGGCAAGCATTTAACTTCCAAAAATTCTAGAGAGGAAACTGTAGCTTGAACATAGCTAACAGTTGATAATCAAGATAGAGGAAATTGTCTTTGTTCTAACAAAATTTGTTCCATAAGTTTCTAAGCTTTGGTGAAGGAGTTATTGTATTTCTAAGTTGGCAAGAATTTCTGGAATTATCTTATAATTGAATTGTTAGCCATTTAATCAATATTCAGTTTGTAACCGAATTAGGAATAGGATAGTAGGTCAATTAAATCCAAGATTTTTACAGGAACTAGTGTATGACTAAAGGAAAGATCAGCCCAAATTTGGGACATAATAAAGCCACTGAACATATGTAAAAATTCAATAACTGAAAAAAGTAATTGAACTATACAGAGGGCTAAACAGGTGCATTGGCTCCCAAACATTTTCTGGTAGTCAAGAATAGGACAGCGAATTTTTTGTGAATTTTGGGGATTTTTCCAGTGGCTATCTTATCTGGAAAATTTGTATTTGCATTTGGAAAGATTGTTTTCTACAGAATTTAACTCTGAGTTTCACAGAACCTAATTGGTACTGATAGAAACTAGAGCTCAAGGGATTTAAAACCAAAGTTGTTTGAATATTTTTGGGGCATCCTACAGAAAGATATTGATTTTCAAACTTTGGAAATGGTTCTGCACCAAAAAGGAAAATTCATCTTTTGAATTTGGCGCCAGGGCCCACTGGATTTAAAATCATCCAATCAGGGGCAAGCCACACCGGGGGTTATAAACTTTTCCACGCGGCCACACTGGATCCTTAGCCACAGACTGATCCGAGCGCGTTGCGTTCACTGGCAGGTGGGACCCGAGAACCCGGTCTTCTTCCAGCTCGAGTCATTGCTCGGACGGCGGCGTTCTCACCTGCGCGCGGCGGAGCTTTCACCGGCGATAGCCTCCGGCCTACGGGAGGCCTCGGGACTTGCCGCTCCCACATATTTTTGAACGAGGAACACGATGGACTAGCTCCCGACGGCGAGGGATGACCGGAAAACTAATCCCGACGGCGGTGGCGGGGGTTAGGGTTTCGGTGAAGTGGAGACCTTCGATTCCCTAGCTAAACTTCTCATTTGAAAGCTCGAGAAGCATCGTGGATGCATGGGGAAGGTCTCAGGAGGGTTTAGAGCTCGTGTCATAGCCGGCAATATCGAAGTCGACGGTGAACCGAGCGTTAACAACGGTGGAAGGGGAAAACTTGAAGATATTGCTAATTAGCCGATGGTTCTTTCAGATTTTTGGAGGGAAGGTGCATTAGACTACATGGATCATGTCCTCTAACTGGATCAAAGAGATTTTGTACATACAATCGGAATTAAACCGACGATGTAGCCTCAACGTGATAAAAGTGCTTTGGGATTCCTAAAGAATACTAGAGCTAGGATGCATGATAGGGATTCAAGCTTAACCAGAAGCTGCACGAGGTCGTTGTGCACCTTTTTGTTATTGACCGAAGAGGATGAGGGTGCTTGTATCGACGGCGAGGCTGCGCGGCGTCGAGCGGCACGGGGTGATCGCGGCAGCGATGAAAAATGGCGCGGTGCGGTGAATGGGTGAGGACTCCGTCCACGGGGGGGGGGGGGGGGGGGGGGGCTTTTATAGGCGCCGCTGTGGTAGATAAGGACGTCAGGGGGGAATCTGGAGGCGACCGACACCGACGGTGAGCTGGCGCATGCAGGCTTCGCGGTGTCAACCGGGGGTGAGAAACAGAGGCGGTGAATCGATTTCACTGCCTGACCTGTGGGCCCCACCTCTCTCCCTTATCCATTCCTCTAAATTCTAACTTAAACATTGTCCAAAAATTCCCAAAATTTACAGGTAGACTAAGAAAAATATGGGGAATTCAATTCTGTAATCAGAATTCAATTTTGGACATAGTTTGCATCAAATTCAAATTCAAATTTGAATTCCAATATGGGTATAAACCTTGTTGAAATAAATAGTATCTGAGGTCCAAAAATCTCCAATCTTTGAAATCAAGTTCCCTGAACCATAAAAGGCCTTAGAAAAATTTAGGGGTTGATTTTGGAAAAGTTTAGTGCAAAGCTGAATTTGATGTCGACGCGAATTGAATCCTTTGTACGTGTCCAAACCAATGGAAGATGTACTTCAAAAATCTTGAAATTTTTCTGAGAAGCTATTTAGATATTTAAGAGTCCAAGGAAAAATTTGGAGCCTTGGATTTGAATCTTTTTGGCAGGGCCTAATATGCATAGCAACATAATCAAATAACATTGGTTTTGATTTTTATACTGGTGCCATATAATTTGCCCTAGCCATTGCAATCAATAACTTCCCAACTTTGTAGAAAGAAAACTTCTTGGTGAGGTCAAGCTTATGTGAAAAATTTTGTTGCCCTCCATTATGTTTGATAAACCATTTGTGGTTGAACTTCTCATAAAAGGAAAAAGTGGGATTTTACATTCCTCCCCCTTAAAAGAATCTTGTCCCGAGATTACAAAGGAAGGACAAAAGATAAAGATCTACTGAACATGTGCCGCTAACAATTCCGTATAGTTCGTTTTAAGATATTCCTCGCTTTCCCACGTGGCTTCATCAGCACTGTGGTTGCTCCACAAGACTTTGTAGAAACGAAATGTGCACCTTCTTGTGGTGCGAGTTTTCTCAGCAACGATCTGGGTTGGATGCTCGGAATACGTAAGATCTGGCTGGAGGTTTTTTTAAATCCTCAATATGTATATTCGTTGGGACTTTGAGACATTTCCGCAACTGAGAAATGTGAAACACATTATGGACCCCTGCTAGCGATGGCGGTAACTCCAATTGCTATGCCACAGGTCCGCATCTTTTGATCATTGCGAACGGCCCAATAAAACGTGGAGCTAGCTTCCATCTCACTGCGAATCGATGAATTCCTTTCATCGGGGATACCTGGAGATAAACTTGATCCCCAACCTCGAAGTGAAGAGGTCGACGTCGTTTGTCCACATAGCTCTTTTGACGAGATTGGGCGGCTTTGAGATTTGCTTGGATGATGCGTACTTGCTCTTCGGCTTCTTTTATCAAGTCGATGCCATATACCACTCGTTGACCGGATTCACACCAGTTTAAGGGTGTGCGAGACTTTTGGCCATAAAGAGCTTCATATGGTGCCATCTGGATGCTAGCCTAGTAACTGTTGTTGTACGAAAATTCCGCCAATGGTAGATGATCATCCCAATTCCTACCATGGTGGATGGCACAGGAACGGAGCACATCCTCTAGCACTTGATTCACCCGTTCGGTTTGTCCATCAGTCTGAGGGTGATAAGCCGAGCTTCGAATCAGTTTGGTACCCAATGCATTGTGGAGACGCTCCCAAAAGCGAGCGACAAAAATATATCCACGATCTGAAATGATAGTGCGGGGTACACCATGTAGACACAATATTCTGGAGATATAAAGTTCTGCATACCGCTTTACATCATACTTGACACTGACTGGTATGAAATAAGCTGATTTGGTCAACCGGTCAACGATCACCCAAATTGAGTCGTGCTTATGGAGAGTGTAAGGCAATCCAACAATGAAATCCATGCTGATATCCTCCCATTTCAAAGCCGGTATGCTTAAAGGTTGAAGCTGTCCAGCTGCCTTCATGTGGTCGGCCTTAACTCGTCGACACGTATCACATTCAGATATGTATTTTTCTACTTCTCTCTTCATCCGAGTCCACCAGAACTTCTTTCTCAGATCTTGGTACATTTTGTTACTTCCCGGATGAATGGAATACTTGGATAAATGAGCTTCATCCAGTATCTTCTTCCGAAGTTCCAAGTTTCGGGGTACCACTATACGGTTTTTAAACCAGAGGGTACCATCATCGTCACATAGGAAACATTTCATCTCCCCCTTCTCCATTCTTTGGCGAATGTGCGACATCCCTTTGTCCTCCTTCTGAGCTGCTATAATATCCTCCTTGATAGTACGAATGAGAGCTAGGTTGTAGAGTGCCCCATATGGAACCAAGTAGAGACTCGGTTCTTCTTCTCCTTCCATTGAGGTAATGGAAAGATTGTTGACATGGGACTTACGGTTCATAGCATCTGCGACTACATTCGCTTTGCCTAGATGGTAGTGGATCTCAATCTCATAATCCTTGATTAACTCCAACCATCTACGCGATCGCATATTTAAATCTTTTTGGGTGAAGATGTATTTCAGGCTCTTGTGATCGGTGTAGAGATGTACTAAATTACCCATTAGATAATGTCTCCACATCTTTAATGCTAGTACCACAGCAGCGAGTTCTAGATCATGAGTCGGATAGTGCTGCTCATGGTTCCGAAGCTGCCGTGATCCATAAGCGATCACTCGTCTATCTTGCATCAACACACATCCTAAACCAATTCCTGATGAATCACAATACACATCAAAAGATTTGGTTGTGTCCGGTTGAGCTAATACTGGTGCCGTTGTGAGGTGTTTTACTAATGCTTGAGAAC
This sequence comes from Tuctoria greenei, assembly GCA_036927565.1. Lineage (NCBI taxonomy): Eukaryota > Viridiplantae > Streptophyta > Magnoliopsida > Poales > Poaceae > Tuctoria > Tuctoria greenei. The sequence goes on from JAYESD010000001.1 coordinate 93,895,373, forward strand.
CTGACTCACATGCCTCAGTCCATACATACTTTGTCCCCTTCTTCAGAAGTTCTGTCATTGGTTTAGCTATTTTGGAGAAACTGCGAATGAACCTCTGGTAATACCCAGCTAAACCTAGGAAACTTCAAACTTCATGTACATACTTTGGAGACTCCCATTTGAGGACTTGCTTGATCTTGCTTGGATCAACTGCAATCCCTGCTGCTGATATGATGTGCCCTAAAAGTGGCACTTGACTGATCCAGAATTCACACTTGCTGAACTTAGCATATAGCTAGTGGTCCCGTAATCGTTGAAGCACAATACACAAGTGTTGAGCATGTTCTTCTTTGGATTTTGAATACACAAGTATGTCGTCAATGAAGACAACGACAAACTTGTCCAATTCCGGGATAAACACCGAGTTCATGAGATACATGAAATGAGCCGGTGCGTTGGTCGATCCGAAGGACATAACAAGGTACTCATACAGTCCATACCTCGTCGAGAATGCTGTCTTTGTTATGTCTTCTGGTCGGATTCTGATCTGATGATAACCAAAACGAAGATCCATCTTTGAAAATACTTTAGCACCCACCAATTGATCGAAAAGGATATCAATGCGTGGTAGTGGATACTTGTTTTTGATAGTGACAGCATTGAGTGGATGATAGTCTACACACAGTCTCAAGGTCTTATCTTTCTTCTCTACGAACAGTGCAGAACGACCCCATGGTGATGAACTTGGACGAATGAAACCCTTGTTCTCAAGTTCGGTTAACTGTTCCTTAAGTTCTGCAAGTTCCTTGGTTGCCATCTTGTAGGGTGGTCGTGAGATTGGCACTGTTCCCGGTGCAAGTTCAATCTTGAACTCTATATATCTTTCTGGGGGCATACCAGGAAGATCTTCGGGAAACACGTCTGGGTATTCACATACTACCGGAATATCTTTTAGCTCAATAACCTTGGTATTGTGAGTAGATGGATTCACTAGAATGGTTCTCTCAAGATTGAGGACTTGAGAGGGATGAAGTGGAGAATTTAGATATATTTTTCGAGGGACTAGATCTAGAATAGCACCATGGTATTGTAACCATGCCATTCCCAAGATGACATCTAACTTCTGATGCTCTAGTATCAGAAGTGAAGTAAGATATATGGTTCCATCTAGGTTAAGTGGTATCCCAGGAACTAATTCATTTGTTACTGTTTTCACGGCTAGAGTGCTAATCACATATGGAGTTTTTGTGGAGATTATAGGGAATTGACTTTTAATGACAAAAGACTTGCTAATGACATTGTGTGAAGCTCCGGAGTCAAAGAGTATGACTACGGGATGACCGAAGATAGAGAACGTACCCGTGAGTACGGGTGCGCCTTCAGGAACATCCTCAATGGCGAGGTGGCAGACGTTGCTGAGTCTGGGAACTGGCTTCTTGGGATGGTTGCGGGGTTGGTTGGCGCCCTGGTATGATGATTGTCCTCCGCCTTGCCTACTCTGCGGGCAGTCCTTGGCGAAGTGCCCCGTGCGTCCACACGTGAAACACGTGTACGGGGTTTGGCTAGTACGAATGGGAGGACGGAATTCCGGTGCACGTGGTGGAGGTGGAAGTGCATGTGGGATCATCCCCTATTGTTGTTGCGGTCGGAACCCGGAGTTGCCGAACCGGCGACCACTGAACATTGGTGGTCGTGATGGCGGTTGCCACCTCTGGTCAGATGGTAATCGATACACCATTCGGTACTTCTGAGGAGCACCTCCTCCGCTGCCCTATGGAGCACTCCTCTTCTTCTTGTCTGAGGACAGTTCTTGAGTAGCGTCCTCCTTCATGATCGCGGCATTGACCAGGTCATTGAAACTGCCGCAGTTGAACAAGACCAGCTTGTCCTTCATCTTGGTGTTCAGCCCCCAGTAGAAGCACTCTCGCTTCCTGTCTTCTGTGTTCACTTGGTCCTGTGCATATTGGGCCAAGTGGTTGAAGGCCTTGGAGTACTCGTAAGCACTCCTTCCTCCCTGCTTCAGCTCCAAGAACAATTGAAGCTTCCTCCTTATAATCCCGGGAGGAATATGATAGGCGCAGAACGCCTCCCGGAATCCTGCCCAGCTCACGACATAGCCTGCGGGGCGTGCGGCAAGGTAGTTTGCCCACCACGCACCAGCAGAACCCTGCAGTTGCTGAGCTGCAAACAGAGCCTTCTGTTGTTCGGTTACCTCAAGTAAACCAAACTTCCCTTCAATGGTGCGGAGCTTGTTGTCCGCCTCCAAAGGCTCGTCGGCCTCTCTGAAGATCGGTGGATGTGTCGATGAGAAATCCGAGTAGGAACTCGGATATGATTGACGTGGCCCATCAGCGTGTCATCCCCCTTGACGGGACGAGTGCTGTACAAGAGTCCGCAACAACTCGGTTTGCTCGTCGCGCGAGCCGAGTACTGCTGCGAGAACCTCCGCGAGACTTCTGGTAAGTGTGGGTGGAGGTGGTGGAGGTGGCTGCGTCTGGGGCGTATTCTGCCCCGGTGGTGGTGTGTCATCCCTCTGCTCTCCACTTGAGCCTCCCACTTCTGGGGCTGCACGTGTACGCACCATGCTGCAATACAACGATTCGCACCATTAGTCTCACAGCCTCAAGTTCATCCTTCCATATAAATAGTAATGCGGTAGACCACGATAGAGAATATACAACATCAACATATATTGATAAAGTACAAACTTTATACAAGATATATTATCTCTGGACCAAGTTTCCAGTAGTAAACTCCAAAATGATGGACTCCCACTATGGAAATACATCTCTACCATACTTGGTCCTCTTGAGATGTCGTACACATCTGGTTATCTAGACATAACCACCACTACTCTTAATATGACACAAACATGGTCACAAAAGAAAAACACGAGCAACCATTTAACTATATGTTGCCCCGTGTTGGCAGAAGTGCTGCCACATTCCCTTCAATACGTCCTAGTCTACGTATTCAAGTTCCTCGGGATCTTCTTGTTATGCTTCATCATCCTCAGGAGTAGGCACCACGGTTATGGGTGCTGAAGTACAAGCTACTGTCTCACCCATTATCGATGCCTTTGTGGCAGCCAATGCATGTATATCGGCCTGCACCATACAAGTTCTTGCTGGGCCTGTTCGCAACTGGCTTTCCAGTCCTGAACCTCTGCCCTGGACTGATCTCGAGCTTCAGTCATCGTGCTCAACTGAGTACCCAGCTGGTGCACATCAACCAAGCTTGCTTCTAACTCAATTTCCATTTCTTGAGTTGCTCCACGAGCCTCTGACAGGTCTTGAGCAATTAGCTCATACTGCTCTTCTTTGAAACGGAGACGTTGGTTGAGAGGGGTGATCGAGGTTCTAAGCGATTTATTTTCACGTTCAAAGCGATCGCCTCAAATCATGGTTTCCCGAAGGTTATCAACCAACTCCTTAATGCACGCTTTCTGGGTGTCATTTTCGTGACGTGATGCCGATGCATATACCGCTAAGGCTGTCACCGATGTTCCCCCGTGGAGGTCGTAATCGGCGATTAATTGGTTAGCCCACCCTTCAGAAGCCCTACCGCTGACCGGAAAGAACTCATACGGAGTACCCACAAGCTGATGATGGTGAAGTCTGCAAAACCTCCCCATAGCAACACTTGCGGCGAAGCTCCAAGTTTCTTCCAATAGAACACCCCTTGTTTTGATAGAAAAGGGGGCCCATCCGTTGCTTGGTGGACCAGCAGGTACGTCGACATAGATGACACACTTCTTCACTCTGTTGTCATGGAATTCCTTTCTCCAATAGCTAGGCACCTCCTCATATCCGCACTGGCTCAGCAGCATGACAAACAAATCCGGAAACCCGCCTTGACCAGTGCATGTCGCGTGCACCCAACCGTTAGGTAATTCGATCATCTCTGCTGCCATCTTCCTGTAGAAACACCAAAGTTTCATACAGGATTTGTCAGAATCAAAGGTGGAGTTGAATACAAAAGTTGTAGTATACTTCCCAGCCTTTCCAGATTGTACTCATACAGCTACAAGTGAGCTAGGAAATAGAATCTATACAGGTTTTAATTTGACCCATATTTTCTGGAATTTTGACAGAACCCCACCTGTGTATGTAGTGATGTCCACAATTTATACAGGGATATCATGATAATATTTTGAGTTAATGACAAAATAAACTTTGTATAACATCAAGTTAAAAATCCAGAAGTAAAATATTTAACCCCTGAAAAGTTTGTTATACAGGTATCGCGCGCGAATTCACAAATTGGTGCAAACTGTTTTAAGTTCTGGACTGCCAGAACCAAGTTTGTGACAAATGGCATTAGATGCCGATATACCCAGATTTAGATCAGGAATGCAAAATAAAGTTGATAGAGTACTTCCTAAGCTTTCCATATATGTATATATGTGACTATTTCACTAATCTGGATTAAGAGTTATAACTATCTAAACTAAACAGTTGAACTGACTGGTTTGCAAAAGTAGTCCTGCAGTCCACTGTTTTGAGTTTCAAATTTGATTTAAATAAAATTTGAATTAGGAAAACTCTAAATATAAAACCTGTAGACTTGCCTCTTCCCTTTCTATACATGTGTCACAATAAGGCAGAAGATGTTCCTACAGTGAGTTATGGCAATATTTCTGGAACTGGTACAATGGTTGGGTCATCTGGAGCAGTTTTAGTATACTCCAGATTTCAATAGAATTTAAAACTTTTCTGCCCTGATGGTTAACATAAAAGTTGTAGTGGTTTTCACCAGCTTTCCATCCATATATGATGCTCTTATGTTATCTATTCGATAACCAAGATTACAACCTGGCGAAGTCGAGCCAACTTCTGCCAGAAATCAAGAATCTTGATTCCATCTACCCTATCGAGTCGGAGTCCCTTTTTACGGAGTCCAAACCTACCAGCATCTGATATTTGGACTTTCCAAAGCATTATGCATCCATTCTGTCGTTGGGGATGGTCTAGGATCATGTTTGATACTGACGGTACTACGTATCTCACCAAAGAAAATTATATCCGGTATATCCGGTTACGTCTATAGGTGGTTCCTATATTGATCTCTCACAAACATTTGCTACACGGGTCGCTACTGGAGTTAGTGTACCTGTAGAAGACAAACAATCCTCTTTAACACCTTCACACCTCAAGGGCAGTACGGGGAAATACGACAGCCAGTCACAATAATACATATGAAAATAAATGCATACGACTCTGGTTTGAGTCGCCCTCGAGCGAGGTCATATCTCGAGGTACATGGCTGTAAATACGTCTGTACAGCAAAGACTCCCGTACGATCCAGCTTATACACGCTCGGGCATACGTGTTTCGCATGCTCCCATAGAACATGGATAGTTCTAGAGAGGCATACTATCGAGTTATACACCACCCGATGGGGGCTCCCACTAACTTTGAAGCACGCTGGGGTACCGCGTGTCATAGGTTCTCAGAAACATTGAGAGCTTCAGAGACTCCTATTAACTTCCCGTGCCATACCATGGAAATTTTACGTACCACTCCTCGTATGCTGAGCTTACCGAGATTGACCCGCTCTCGGTGACGTACCTTACCTCTTACCTGATGTTGGGGCATCATTACAGAATATAATAACACATAGTTAGTTTACCACCTTTATATCTTATACTAATAATACTCCATATAATGGCATATAGCTAATTCCTTACTTAAATCCTAATTTTTGAAAATATTTTCTTTTCAAGTACACTATTCCCAATGATGCTCTGATACCATGACTGTGGGGACCGGAATCCTGACATCCGAGGATCTCATTGGGTGGTGTCGTGCGATGCGACACCCAACAGTATACAGGAACAGAACCCGAATAAAATACAAGACAAAGTCTTTTGTTTATAATACAGCGGAAGTTTTACAATACTAGCAAAAGTAATGAAATATATATATCATAGCTACGCTCTCAGCACTAGCTATGCAAAAGCAAAGTTATCCATGCCTTGGATACTTTGCACTAGCAACACTCAATCACGGCGGCGTGCAGGGTTCCCATTCGGCTGTACACCCTGGAGGGGGTGCAGCCTCATCATCAAACCTTTCATCAATTGTATAACCTGCAAAAACTCGTTAACTGCAAATGTGAGCATAAGGCTCAGCAAGACTAACCCGTCTCACTAGACATACGCAAAGGGGACACTAAACATAGGTAAGGTGAAGCATAAATGACTCGCCTACAAGTGGATCCTTATAATCAGGTTTTATGTAGCAAATGACATTCTCTAGGCACGGCACATCATGGGCTCCGCAATCAAACAAGAAACGCTTTACCGATGATATGACATGCCCAGAGCACATAATGCTATTACAGCTAAAGTATGGGGACACTATAAACTTTTAATTGCACTATCTCTAAATCATACAAGGTTGCAAAGTAATTATAAATCAATACAATATAATTTTCTGGTTGCTTTAGTATTTACTACGTCATGGCGCAGTGAACAAGTGGTACTCTATTACTGCGAGGGACAGTGATTGCAATTAGGACACACCCGGACAACACGACACATACGTCGTTCGGAAGTGTCAGCGAGTACACCTGTACCTACATAACACTTCAGTACTAGGCGTATATGGCCACCTTTCACAAGAAACCCGAACGCCGAGCCCGTCTCACCTTCGCAAATAGAAGGTCTCCGCAGGGAACACCTCATGTGTCCGCCGACTGATTTACACCTTACTGTCCTCAACCCACCCCTATCGATGGTGAGTTAATGGGCCTCGACACCCCAGTTATCGAGTTACATCAGTTTACCGGATTCCATATGTCCATTATGTCGCCAGTACAATTCAAGCTTGTCCGAAGGGGCCCCATATAGACGGGCCTTAATCGACACAGGCAGGGCTATGCGACAGAGACTCAATTCTTGCCGCTTCCTATCCATTCCCTGTCCGGTCTCTGTTTCATTATATTATGCCATTTTCTATCTAACCAATCCCGTGAGATATGTCCTACATCTCTCGCGAGTAGATTCCAACTACTCGACTTCTACCGGATTTCCTATGCATTAGCAAAGGAGTTACTACAGGTCAAACTGTAACTCATTTCAACCAATCCCTGGGATTTTTGGTTATGCATGTGGAGTATCAATCATCCTAAACGTAATGCACAATTCTTATACTACTCATCATAGTGATAAAGTAAAATTTTATAAATGACTTAAATGCAAACCGGGGCTTGCCTTGTTGCAAGTCAGAGTCTGAGTTAATATTTGGAAGGTGGTCTTCCAGGGTTTCTGGATCCTCCTCGACTTCGGTCACTATACGATATGCATAGAATACGTATATGAATGACTTTGAAAAATAATTATTACCAAGACCATGATTCAATTTATGGTGACCATTATGGGATAATGACCTAATTGGCTTTGGAACTTTGAAGGTGGATACTAGGGAATATGATAGAAACTCTTGCAAAGAACAGGAGATGATCAAAGTAGATTTTGGTCTCCAAAATTATGGCAAGCAATTAACTTCCAAAAATTCTAGAGAGGAAACTGTAGCTTGAACATAGCTAACAGTTGATAATAAAGATAGAGGAAATTGTCTTTGTTCTAACAAAATTTGTTCCATAAGTTTCTAAGCTTTGGTGAAGGAGTTATTGTATTTCTAAGTTGGCAAGAATTTCTGGAATTATCTTATAATTGAATTGTTAGCCATTTAATCAATATTCAGTTTGTAACTGAATTAGGGCAAGTATAGTAGGTCAATTAAATCCAAGGTTTTTACAGGAACTAGTGTATGAGTAAAGGAAGGTTCAGTCCAAATTTGGGACATAATAAAGCCACTGAACATATGTAAAAATTCAATAACTGAAAAAAGTAATTGAACTATACAAAAGAATTAAACAGGTGCAATGGCTCCCAAACATTTTCTGGTAGTCAATAATAAGACAGCGAATTTCATGTGAATTTTGGGGATTTTTCCAGTGGCTATCTTATCCGGAAAATTTGTATTTGCATTTGGAAATATTGTTTTCTACAAAATTTAACTCTGTGTTTCACAGAACCCAAATTGTACTGATAGAAACTAGAGCTCAAGGGCTTTCAAACAAAATTTGTTTGAATATTTTTGGATCATCCTACAGAAAGATATTGATTTTCAAACTTTGGAAATGGTTCTGCACCAAAAGGGAAAATTCATCTTTTGAATTTGGCGCCAGGGCCCATTGGATTTAAAATCATCCAATCATCGGCAAGACACACCGGGGGTTATAAACTTTTCCACGTGACCACACTGGATCCTTAGCCACAGACTGAACCAGGCACGTTGCGTTCACTGGTAGGTGGGACATGAGAACCCGGTCTTCTTCCACCTCGAGTCATTGCTCGGACGGCGGCGTTCTCACCGGCGCGCAGCGGCGCTTTCACCAGCGATAGTCTCCGGCCTACGGGAGGCCTCGGGACTCACCGCTCCCACATATGTTTGCACGGGGTACACGATGGACTAGCTCCCGACGGCGATGGATGACCAGAAAACTAATCCCGACGGCGGCGGCGGGGGTTAGGGTGTTAGTGAAGTGGAGACCTTCGATTCCCTAGCTAAACTTCTCGTTTGAATGCTCGGGAAGCATCGTGGATGCATGAGGAATGTTTCAGGAGGGTTTAGAGCTCGTTTCATAGCCGGCAATACCGAAGTCGACGGTGTACCGAGCATTAACAACGGCGGAAGGGGAAAACTTGATGATCTTGCTAATTAGCCGATGGTTCTTTCTGATTTTTGGAGGGAAGGTGCGTTAGACTACATGGATCATGTCCTCTAACTGGATCAAAGAGATTTTGTACATACAATCGGAATTAAACCGACCATCTAGCCTCAACGTGATAAAAGTGCTTCAGGATTTTAAAGAATACTAGAGCTAGGATGCATGATAGGGATTCAAGCTTAACCAGAAGCTGCACGAGGTCGTTGTGCACCTTTTTGTTATTGACCGAAGAGGATGAGGGTGCTTGCATCGACGGCGAGGCTGCGCGGCGTCGAGCGGCACGGGGTGATCGCGGCGGCGATGAAAAATGGCGCGGTGCGATGAATGGGTGAGGACTCCGTCGACGGGGGGGGGGGGGGGGGGGGGCTTTTATAGGCGCCACTGCGGTAGATAAGGACGTCAGGGGGGCATCTGGAGGCGACCGACACCGACAGCGAGCTGGCGCATGCAAGCGTCGCGGTGTCGACCGGGGGTGAGAAACAGAGGCAGTGAATCAGTTTCACTGCCTGACCTGTGGGCCCCACCTCTCTCCCTTATCCATTCCTCTAAATTCTAACTTAAACATTGTCCAAAAATTCCCAAAATTTACAGGTAGACTAAGAAAAATATGGGGAATTCAATTCTGCAATCAGAATTCAATTTTGGACAATGTTTTCATCAAATTCAAATTCAAATTTGAATTCCAATATGGGTATAAACCTTGTTGAAATAAATAGTATCTGAGGTCCAAAAATCTCCAAACTTTGAAATCAAGTTCCCTGAACCATAAAAGGCCTTAGAAATATTTAGGGGTTGATTTGGGCAAAGTTTAGTGCAAAGCTAAATTTGATGTCGACGCGAATTGAATCCTTTGTACGTGTCCAAACCAATGGAAGATGTACTTCAAAAATATTGAAATTTTTCTGAGAAGCTATTTAGATATTTAAGAGTCCAAGGAAAAATTTGGAGCCTTGGATTTGAATCTTTTTGGCAGGGCCTAATATGCATAGCAACATAATCAAATAACATTGGTTTTGATTTTTATACTGGTGCCATATAATTTTCCCTAGCCATTGCAATCAATAACTTCCCAACTTTGTAGAAAGAATACTTTTTGGTGAGGTCAAGCTTATGTGCAAAATTTTGTTGCCCTCCATTATGTTTGATAAACCACTTGTGGTTGAACTTCTCATAAAAGGAAAAAGTGGGATTTTACAGTTGCCAGGGAAGGCAAATAGATATATAACATGACTGAGTGAATAGGATAGAACCCTGGGTACGATTTTAGTAGGATAACCATTCCTTGTTTTCATATTTATTGTGAAAACAGGGTAGTGTATGTCTGGTTTCCGCCTGCTGGAAAACTTTGTTGAAGATCCTGAATCTCTTCCGAGAGACAGACCCCGTGTCGTTACTCCTCAGAAGATTCGAGCGGCAAAGCAAGCCAGCATTTCTGCACCAACAATCCAAACGCCAATGGCTCAGAACACCCTACGTGAGTTCTCAGCTCCCTCTGCTAACAATGTGCCTATTGGGCCCATTGTTAACACGGGAGATGTGAACTTAGAGATCAAAATTGGCCTTATCACTATGGTGCAAGCCAACCCATTCTGTGGGAAGGATAACGAGGATGCAAGTGCTCACCTGCAACAATTCCTCGAGATCTGCAACACTTTTAAGATCAAGGACGTATCTCCAGATGCGGTCCATCTAGGACTATTCCCATTCTATCTCCTTGGGAGAGCGAAACAGTGGTTCTACGTGAACCGAAGTCCTGTAGACACTTGGGAGAAGTGTTCTATGGCATTCCTCGCCAAATTCTTCTCGCTGGGCAAAACCAATGCCCTACGTGGAAGGATTTCCCGCTTTTAGCAAGAGCTCAAGGAATCTATTCCCGAGTCATGGGAAAGGCTTCAGGAGTACATCCTATCCTGTCTTCACCGTGGGATGGATGACTGGCTCCTTATTCAGAATTTCTATAACGGACTGATCCCATCAGCTCGTGACCATTTGGATGCTGCTGCTGGAGGAGCCTTCTTCTCATTGGCGGTGCCAAAAGCTAAAGATCTAATTGAGAAGATGGGGTCCAACATGGGATGGAACGATGAGCGTCTCCATACCCGACAGTGAGGCATGCACACGTTGAAGGAGGTGGACATGATCTCTGCAAAATTGGACCTCCTAATGAAGAAAATTGATGGACAAGCCAGTGGTGAAGTGTTTGGCAATGCCTTTGCACTAGACTCTCACATCACATGTGAAGTCTGTGGCAACACGGGTCATATGGGCAATGATTGCCCAGAAACTCATGAGGATGCCCTATACCTCGCTAACAACAGAAATTTCAACAACAACAATGGCTATCGTCTAGGAGGTCAAGGGTGGGGTCAACAACGTCAATTCTTTCAGGGAGGGTACAACCACAATGGAAACCCTGGAAATCAGCCCAACTTGAGTGAACTTGCCATTAGCCAGATCAAGATCAACGATGCACTATCCAAGAAGCTGTCAGCTAATGACAAGACCTTGGAAAACATCAATGTCAAGATTGAAGGACTATCCTCAGCATTCAAGAATCAACTAAGCTTCAACAAGATGTTGGAGACTCAGCTGGCACAACTTGCTGCAGTTGTCCCTCCATTGGAAAACAACAGAATTCCGGGGGAGCCAGAAGCCCCAGTGGAGAATGTCAATGCAGTGGTTGCGAGAGGAGGAAAGACCACTCGTGACTGACCATATCCCACACAAGAAAAGAAAACAACTGAAGGAGGACATCCCAAGTGAATTACATGGTGAGAGAATGGCCAAACACTTTGAAGACACCAACTTATTGCCATTCCCTCACAGACAAAGGAAGCCAACAGTGGATGAGCAATTCAACCGTTTTGTTGATATCATCCAAAAGATCCACATGAATGTGCCATTGATTGATGCAATGCAAGTACCCACTTATGCTCGCTATCTCAAGGACATATTGAACAATAAACGGCCATTGCTCACCACTGAGGTCGTCAAGCTTACGGAAGACTGCAGTGCAGCCATCCTCAATAGGCTTCCTGAAAAGAAAAAGGACCATGGATGTCCTACCATTTCATGCTCAATTGAGGATCACCACTTTGACAAGGCACTTTATGATCTGGGAGCAAGTGTCAGCGTGATGCCCAAGGTTGTGTTCGACCAGCTGAACTTCACAGAGCTGACTCCAACACCAATGCAGCTACAACTAGCTAACTCTTCAATCTGTTATCTAGCGGGTATTGCTAAAGACGTCCCGGTGAAGATCCAGAACTGCTTCATACCTGTGGATTTTGTGGTGCTAGACATGTACACTGAGAAAGATACACCACTCATTCTTGAGCGCCCATTCCTCAGCACTGCAAAAGCTCGCATAGATGTGGGAGCTGGAGAAATCCACTTCCATATCAATGGCAAGGAGGAAAAGATTAACTTTCGGCCAAGATCAGAGCAATGCTCCATGATTCGAATCAAGTATAGGCCGAATGATAAACACATCAGAGAGGTCGAAGTCACACCTCCAAAGGTGGACTCATTCATTGCATTCATGAGAAGATTAATCTACAAGGAGAATCTGTCGTTTCAACCACGCTGATATCCAAAGGCGACGGAATCATTTGGACCTTCCCGAAGGCCCAAGTCCACCAAGCCGCCAAAGAAGGAATGGCGGAAGAAACAATACAAGCCGTCCGAGCCCATCCCTCTGGGCTCGGATGTGAAATGAAGACGGAGGAATGTCCATCTCATCGGACGGTGGTGAGACCTAGGCAAATAAGTTAAATTGGTAGCTATCCCACTTTATTTTTCTTTCTTTCTTTTTCCATCCCATTTGGATTTATCCCATTGCATATTTGATTTTTCCTAGCAAGTCGAGAATCTTATATTCTCAACTATCATTTTTCTTTCTTTCTTTTCAAAAGAATTTTTTTATTGGATTTGAAAAACAATTTTTTCTGAGATGCACATGTGGCATTTCACCAACGTGCTAACTTTATAGCCGTTGGGAAGCGACATGCCAAAAGGGGAACCAGGGGGGCCACCTGTCAGGTCGGCCGAACCCCTTGATTGGCGGAACGGCGAGTGGAGCCAAATTGGCTCCCCTTCCTCCAACGGCTATATTTTGAAACCCAAGTGACAGTCAGAGGGTGCACCCTATAAATTGTGGCCGTGAGGAGCACCTCTCTTCACACACCACATCATATTACACCTCCCCAAGTCACTCTCTAGCTCACCTTGTTTTTCTTGCTGTTCATTGCAACACTCTTGCTCAAATCCATCCCCAAAAAAAATTTCTTTTGTTTGCATTTGCATTTTACACTCAAGCTTTCAAGAGGAGAAAATTTGTTGAGAGTTTTGTTTTCCAAACATCGCTTCTTTTCGATTTTTTCCGACTTGTTTTGTTGTTGCTTGTTGAACTCAAAAAGACATGAAGAGGTTGAAGGGGGCTGCAAGCTCAAGCCATGGTGAAGGTTCTAGTGCACGCCTCTCTTCCATGGATACAAGCCCAAGGAGGAGAAGTGTGTGTGAGGACACTCCCATGGAAGAGAAAAGCAACCCACACCAAATTCTTCATGACAACGACCTCAACATACAAAGCGATATTGAAGATCAAGCACACATGCTTCTCCAAGATCTGAAACAAGGAATTGTGCAAGGGCTGCAGCCACAGGCATGCCACCGATAATCTCTCCGGTCCATGAATACCAAGAGGAAGAGAATCCAACAGGTTATGCGCCCGGATGGACTCAACCTTCGACGTATGAGACTGGGGGATCATCTTGGCAAGAATGCCACCCTTATCCACTTCAAGCTCTAGCAGCTTGCCCCCAATGTCCATGAGAGGACGTCGTTCTTTTTCGGCTATAAGTCATCATGACTATAGCCAAGGAATGACGGACCTCACTAGATGTATGGGAGAACTTGAAGTGAGAATGGGTGACATCTACAGCACACTCCAGGAGCATGTCCAAGGTACCCAAGATTGTCAACAACGCATGGATGCTCAATTTACCAACTTCAACATGGCGCTACAACTACAACAAGCCGATCTTGCAGCGTACTTCCGTCATCAAGGGTTCAACCCTTATCACGGAGGTAGTTGAATAACAAGCTTGGGGGAGGACCCCCACTTGAGGTAACATGTATCACATTCCTTGCATATTTATTTTCCATCTGTCCATCATCCACCTTGCATTTAAAAAATAATAATAAATATATATAAAAATAGGTTAGATTTGCTTTCATCAGATAAAGATGTGCGGTAAGAATGATTTAGAATTCACATAGATGAAATGATGAATAGTTGCTATGTTTTATTTTTCTAAGTCTCTAGTTTACAACTTGCTACTCTCTGAATATTGCTTTCATTGGTTTGAAATACTTTTACCTTAATTTGGAAGTTGTGGGTAGCAAAAGCTTAATCTAATTCTAGGTTGTTGCAAGATTAGAATTAGTAATAGGGCTACTAGTCCTAGTTTTAAAGTAAAACATAGATTTCCGGAGAAGTTCTAAGAAGATTTAAGTTTCCCTCAATTGATTGGAAATACCTACCAAAGCCATATCATGTTCATACATAGACAAAACCTTATGCATATGCTATTTGATTTCACATTGAGCCTAGTCAAACTAGTATAGACCTATGGGAGAAATCATTCAACTCTTTTTGAATTCAAGACTTCACTTGCACATGCCATACTTCTACTCTATAAGTAAGCAAAACGTCCATCATATCCACCATACCACAATAAAAAATGAAACTCCATGTTATTTAGCACTCTCTTCAAAATTCATTGCAAAGAAAGGGAGTAGAAGACATGGCTACAATAAAAAGCATGCTTACATCATAGGCATGAGAAAAGAAAAAACAGAGAGAAAAGAAAAGTAGCCATGTTTCATCCCTGTAAAAGAAAGAGATATTATACCAAAAAGGAGTTATCTCAAGTATCCACATCCACTTCCACTCCATCACACATGCACTAGTCTTGAATCAAAAAGTTTTGATTTAAATTCTCCTAAGGCTTACTCTTTTGACTTAGCAATATATGTGATGCAAGTATGCCTACTTACTTTCCTTACCAAGCTCCACATACAAGCCATATTCAATGAGTAGGAATAGTAGAGGCACAATGCTTTGGCGAGGAAATATTTCCTCTATCCACAAAGCAGTGATTGAGAGAATCAAATTGAGGTACTTAATATCTAAATTGAATTCTCCGGGATTTAAGTGGAACTTGATTTCTAGGCTATGTTTGCTCCATTTGCTATTCTACCTTTCAACTACTCATGAATATGAAAAAGCATAAGCCCCATGATAACTTAAGAAAGGTAGACTATCATAGCCAATTTCTACAATACTAGGTAGAGTATCTTGTTGTGCATTAGATACTTTTGAAAATAAGACATTGTAGCAACTCCTGATCATCAACCTAAAGTATTGACTTTGCTCGGGACGAGCAAAGGATAAGCTTGGGGGAGTTTGTTGACGGCTGTTATATACCAATTTCATCCGTCAATTTAACTCAGTTATATGAAGGATTTGTCATTTCTTGCACACATCAAATTTCTATCTAACAAAATTCCATTTGGACTTGGAGAAATATGTGTATGCAACATTTTATGCAGGAAATGAGGAAATGTAGAGGACCAATCCTATAAAATAGAATCCCAGCCAATCAGGCGATGACACGTGGCATCCCATGGATCAAATGGCCCACAAATAGAAGTATCCGAGGAGATCCAACGGTGTATCACCCAGATACATCAAGGGGGCCCACCTGGCAGCCTCGTGGAGGAAGCACTCCACGATTGGAGTGCTGACCAGGTCGGTTGAACCAGGGGTTCGGCTGACCCCTTCCTGGTGCCGAACACGGTCAAACGATGCGTGTTGGCTCCCCCTGGCTTGAAGGAGTCAATGGTGACTGATTCGAGAACTTTTGGTGGCGGGAACCACCCTCAACACTAGTATAAATAGAACCCCCTACCCCTCACTTCAACATACACCACTTGAGCTTCATCTCTATTGTATACACTATCATCCATAGTCTTAGAGGAGTTAGGTTGTGGAGAGGAGAGTCTCTAGTCCCAAGTCCAAATTGGGAAAAGAATAAGGAGTCTCTCTCTTCCCAATCCTACATTGGGAAAGGTATGGCTCATGTATTCTTTCTTGTATTTGTGACATTATGCATAATAAAGACAATATCTTTAGTCTCTACTTATACATATACTTGGGCAAAGCGTTTCTTGTTTGATTGTGGAGTCCATGTATGTGGAAGGTATAGCTTCTATGACTATTTCATCATGAACATATCTCATTATCATACAACCTATAGACCCCCACTATAGTCTAGTTAATTATAACATAACTAGGTTAGTATGGATAATTATGATGTGTATCAACATTGGTTCAATGATGATTCAATTCATTGCCTTAGGATGGCTTGTGCCTAGGCTCTTAAGGTCATTACTTAATATGCTAGCATGGTGCTAGGATAGCTAAGTAGCATTGGATGTCTCGTAGACCCACTGACTGAAGAGGTAGACAGTAGGTAGTGACAGCCCTATCTGTCCTTTGTAATCCTCCACGTTCGGCTATGCTACAGGCTCTTGGCGGGAGTCGCCCTATTATTGCTAGAGGTAAGCCGTGCCTGATGTGTTGAACCACATAGCATAAGAATTCACTATTGATCTAGATTATGGATAATTAGATTAGACTATGTATATGTACAATAGAGCATAGTAGGAGTACCTCCATAATTCTCAACCTTAACTAACCTCTAGGATCCTCTTACCCCCCTTAGACTTGAAAGCTTTGGAGTGTGTCACACTACCTCCACTATTATTTTATCCATCTTTACTAGATTCTTACCTAGACCTTTCTATCCTTTCCACTTGATGATTGTTATATCTCTTCCTTGCCTTCCTTTGGGATCAAATAAATGACACCCTTGGGAATACTCTTAAGGGGAAATGCTACAATGATATTTTCGTGCGCTTGCGGAATTCACTCAGTGATCCAATAGAACTATTAACAAGCATTTCTGACAAATCAGCTGGAGATGTTTAGTTAATGGTGCATAAGAAATACCAACAAGCATTCCTGGCGCCGTTGCCGGTGATGATTTGTTAGTATATGTTAGGAGTCCTCAACAATGGACAGGAAAGCTCACACGCTCACAAGTGCTAGAAAGATTCATACATACAACACACAACCTGTGGAGTAGGGTGTTACGCTCAGGCGGCCCGAACCACGTAAATCTCTCGTGTCATCATCTTTTTCATAATCTCACTTGCTCCCCATCCAATCAAGAACCTCCGCGGGATACGATCTAGTAGTATCGGGGGAAGTGTCGATCGAGCACATCGACATTTGGCATGCCAGGTAGGGGCTGCGTTACTGAGATTTCAAGATGGTGAACTCTGCCGCAGGGTCATCCAACAGCAATGCCGCGCAACCTGCTGGGGGGAATCCCTCCAATGTGCAACAGCCAGCAGGAGCTATTGTCCCGGCGGTCGTCGCACCACCTCCGGCTGCTCAAGCTAACGATGTTTGGCAGCAGAATGGAGTCCTGGTGTCGATCACTACATCGACACACAACAAGCCCGAGAACGCGCTGATCGTTGCGCGTACTCTTCTGGAGCGTCCACCAGCGCCTGGAGCACCTCAGGGTGCGATGGAGTAGTGGTGAGTTGATGTGCAACATCTGGTTGCAGCCGCAGCCGATGCCATCAGCAACCAAGGTCCTCCCCCTTCTGGGTCGGCACCTTCTCAATGTAGGACCTTGTCTGGAAGACTTGGTCCTCATGCATCACAGCATCGGAGATGTGCTGTGTCTTAGAAGGTGACTTCGCTGCCCTCTGGGGCGGGTCGCACACATACTGCGTCGAGACTATCGACACATGATTTGCAGGCCGACCGTCTCTACATCGAGCGCGCTTGCAAAAGGTGGGAGGCTCGGGAAAACCCTCTTCCTTCGGTAGTACGGGGCGACTGTTCAGCCTTGGCCATGCACTTGCGCATGGTCCGTTGGCCCCAGAAGTTCTAGCCTCATCTGCTGGTGAAATTCGACGGGACAGTCAATCCCGCAGAGTTCCTCCAAATTTACTCCACCGCCATTCTAGCGGCAGATGGCAATGAGGTCGTGATAGCCAACTACTCTCCAGTGGCTTTAACTGGGACCGCCAGGTCCTGGTTCATGAGTCTGCCGCCCGACTCTATCAACAGTTGGGCGAAACTATGTCAACAGTTTACTGCCATCTTCGGGAGCTCCTACACCCGACAAGGCACCGAACTGGACCTTTTTGCTGCGAAGCTAACACAGGGAGAATCGTTGTGGTCCTTCATCCAGCGATTTTCTCAGGTACGCAATACCATTACCTCCATCTCCAACGCATCTGTCATCATGGCATTCAGGCAAGGATTCAGAGATAAGAAGATGCTAGAGAAGCTGGCGACGAAGGAGATCACTAGCGTCACGTACCTGTTTAGCCTGGCTAATAAGTGCTCCCGGGCCGCATAAGGCCGGAAAAAGAACTCAAAGCCAGCTCTGGAGTCTAATAAAAAGCGATCCAAAGCTGGAGCCACTACCTTCGGCGGTGGCAAGAATAAGAAAAAGTCCAACAACAAGAAGAAGTCGTCGGCCGACACACCCACCGCTGTGGTAGCTATAGCTCCAGGTGGCCGGGAGCCATGCCCCTAAAAGCAACCTTGACCTTCATCAAAAGACGGCAGTCGTTCAAGGGTGTGGTGTTTGATCCACAAAACGGATAAACACAGCTTAGAAGACTGCCGGGAGGTCCAAAACCTTGTCGAGCGCTATAACGAGCATCGAGAATAAGCTCCTTTCCGTCAATGGGAAGGAAAACAAAAAGTCGACGAAGCTCCGACTGAAATGGATCTAGGTTTTTAGGACCCCAAGAAGGTCCTGAAAGCTGCGTACAACACAGTTGATGATGATTCTGACATCTCTAACAACGAGCGTCGGAAGACCCTCAACACCATCTATGGTGGGTCCTAGGACATTAAATCTTGCCACGTCCTCAAGACAATGCGGCAGGAAATGGCTGCCATAGCTCATGCTGCCACGGCGGAACTGCATTGGAAGTGGATGGACACTCCCATCACTTTTGATGCAACAGACTGCCCCTGGAACATGGTCAGAGCTGGCCAACTGCCATTGATGGTATCTCCCACCATCAACAATGTTCATCTCTACCATGTCTTAGTAGATGGAGGTGCGGCGCTCAATCTCTTGAGTTTTGAAGCGTTCATGAAGATCAGCTTCAACTCTCGCACCTTCGCCCCTCAAGACGTTTCTCTGGGGTAGGTCCGGGAGCCATCGGGCCTCTCAAATCCATTCCACTTCCAATGACCTTTGAGACTTGGGAGAAGTACATGACTGAGAAGCTGGTCTTCGACGTTGCTCACATCAGCCTGCCCTTCAACGCCATCCTGGGTAGGCCCGCCTTGTACAGGTTCATGGCCGCAGCTCACTATGGCTACTTGGTGTTGAAGATGCCAACACCTTCGAGAGTTCTCTGGATCTGCAGAGATTGCACCGCAGGTGTCACCACACTAGAGGAACTCCACGCACTTGACACGGCGTAGGAAGGAACCTCCGACAAAGAGCTAGCTGCTCAATCTCCGAACACCCATCATCGAGGCTTGACCTCTGCACCACGTGTGCAGCCAAGCGGCGACACCGACGTTCCCGTCAAAGTTGACCAAATTGGGTCTGATGCTGCCCATACCACTTGTATATCAGGAGGCCTAGAAAACAAATAGGAACTCACGGCCATCACTTTCCTCTGGGCGAATGTTGATGTGTTTGCCTAGCAACCGTCACAAATTCCTGGAATCCCTAGGGAGGTGATTGAGCACAATCTAAAGATTTATCCCAATGCACGGCCAATACACCAGAATCCTTGGAAGCAATTAGTTGAGCGGCACAACTTCATGTGTCAAGAAATCAAGAAGCTGGTTTCATCCGGGAGGTTCATCACCCAAAATGGCTGGCAAAACTAGTTTGTACCCAAGGCCGCCAGGAAGCTTCGAATGTGTATCAACTACACCACCTTGAATAAGGCATTCCCAAAAGATCCATTTCCACTGCCTAGAATAGATCAGGTAGTGAACCCCACCTTTGGGTGTGAGCTACTGTGTTTCCTAGATGCCTACTACGGATACATCAAATCCAAATGTCTAAGAAAGATGATGAGCATACTGCCTTCATAACAGTAGATGGATTGTATTGTTATACTGCCAATCCATTTGGTCTCAAAAATGCTGCTTCGACTTTTGTGCGAGCTATGCACAAAACCATTGGAAAGCTAAACCTTTGGTGGAGGTGTATCTCGACGACATCGTCGTAAAGTTCAAGAACAAGGACTCACTCATTTACAACTTGCAAGCCGTTTTCAACAAGCTGCGCATCACGCGCACCAAACTGAACCTGGACAAGTGTGTCTTCGGGGTTAGCTCTGGTAAGGTCCTTGATTTCTGGTGACTCATCGAGGAATTGAGGCGAACCCGTAGAAAATCAAGCCTATTAAGGATATGCGGCCCCCATCCCGCATCAAGGACGTCCATAATCTTACTAGATGTCTAGCTGCGCTCAGCCGTTTCATTTCAAGACTGGCGGAGCGGAGACTTCCCTTCTTCAAGCTATTTAGGAAGATCGGGCCTTTCCATTGGTCTGAAGAAGCAAAAAAGGCGTTTTAAGAGCTCAAGCAGCTCCTCACCACACTACCAATCTTGGTAGCTCCGAACCCTGGTTAGCCCATACTGCTTTACATTTTGGCAAATACGAAGATTGTCAGCATGGTCCTGGTCACAGGAAGACCAGAGCCACTTCCAGTTCAGGAGCCTAGACCCCTCCAAGAAGGTGCGGAGCTACCTCAAGGCGAGTCTGGGTCCCAGCCCCCAGGCACGGTTCTTCAAGGCGAAATGCTAGAGGATCAACCTCTCTCATCTGAGGGAGTTCACATGGCTGACCAGGAAGATCTGGACCCCTCTGGGAGGTTTTGGATTGAACAAGAAGTTTCGGACCCCTCTGGGAGGGTCCGGGAAAATTAACAAGAAGGTCCGGACCCCTCCGGGAGGTTTCGGGTTGATGAAAAAGAAGCTTCGGACCCTTGTGAGAGGGTCCGGACCGTCTAGCGCCTGATGTACTTCATCAGCAAAGTACTCCATGATGCCAAGACTCGATACGTTGAGGTGCATAAGATGCTTTACACAGTTCTTATTGCCTCAAGGAAACTTCATCATTACTTCCAAGCCCACAAGATATCAGTGATAACTTCGTATCCACTGCGTGCTATATTGCATAATCCTAATTCTACTGGAAACATCGCCAAGTGGGTAGCAGAGCTGGCAGAATTCAATCTTGAATTCCTGCTGCGACAAGATATCAAGAGTCAATCCTTGGCTAATTTTGTGGTGGAGTGGACTCTTCTCCATCAAATCCTGGGGGCCCTAATGAGCAGAAGCCGGAACCCAAGGTTCCGGTCTTCACAGAGCCATATTGGACCCTCTACTTTGACAGCTCCATGCAGAAGCAGGGGGCCAGAGCTGGAATACTTCCCCTTGCTCCGACCGGGGAGAAGGTCAAATACATGGTGCATCTTGATTTCAACGCGACAAATAACATGACGGAATATGAAGCTCTCATATATGGGCTCAAGGTGGTGCTATCCTATGGCGTCAAGCCGATGCTAGTAAAGGGTGACTAGTCGCTCATCATCAAGCAAGTCAAAGGCGAATCCAGATGCAACAATGCTCAACTCACTTCTTATATCCTTGATGTCCAGAAGCTCCAGAAGAACTTCCACATCCTGGACCTTTGCCATGTCCAGCATCTCAACAACGCAGAAGCTGATGAACTCTCGACAAAAGCTTCAACTGGAGCTTCGGCTCCCGACGGAGTCTTTGTCCGGAGATTGTCAAGACCAACCACTCAGCCCGCCAAAATAAGTGAAGGGGGTGAAACCATCACCTCAAAGCTGGCGGTCCCGGTGGCCCTGTTCTCAAGGCCTCCACCAAGGGTCATAGGTGTTGCAGGAAGCTCCGAGCAACCTGGCACGCAAGACTCAGAAGCTCAAGTTAGATCCAGTGCATGGATCTCAGAGATCCGGAGCTACTTGAAAGACAACCACCTTCCTGACGATGGTGTATCCACTGACCAGATCGTCAGATTGGCTAAAAGATACACGCTGGTAGAAGGGGATCTCTACCGGCGCGGTGCCAACAACGTCCTCATGCGGTGCATTGCAAGGGAAGAAGGCCGCAGCTCCTCGCGGAGATCCATGGAGGCGAGTGTGGGAACCACACGTCTTCCCGCACGCTAGTCGGCAAAGCCTTTCGGCATGGCTTCTACTGGCCTACAGCACTCCAGGATGCAGTACAATTAGTGAAAAAGTGTGAAGCGTGCCAGTTCCACGCAAAACAAATTCACACACCGGCTCAGTCATTGCAAATGATTCGCTGTGTGGGGTATGGACATCTTGGGACCTTTCCCAAAAGCCGTCAGAGGTTACTGGTTCCTGGATGTCGCCATCGACAAGTTAACCAAGTGGTCGGAAGCTATCCAAGTTTGACTATCAATAAGCAATCAACAATCAAGTTTTTGAAGTCCATAGTTTGCAGATTTGGAGTTACGAACAGAGTCATCACTGACACGGAATCCAATTTACAAGTGCAGCATTTCAAGAATATTGCAAAGACCTTGCCATTCAAGTCAACTATGCATCAGTAGCTCACTCGGCAAGTAATGGCCAAGCTGAGAGAGCAAATGTAGAAATCTTAAAAGGACTCAAGACGCACACTTATGAGCGCATGAAAAAACACGGAGTCAACTGGATCGAGGAGTTTCCGTCCACACTGTGGACAAACAGGACTACACCTAACCGGTCTACTAAAGAGAACCCTTCTTCTTGATATACGGAGCTGAAGCAGTTCTTCCTCCGGAGATCACCATGGGGTCACTCTGGGTCCAGATTTTCGATGAAGCCACGCAGGACCAGCTCCGGCGTGAAGACCTTGACCTCGTCAAAGAGGGAAGGTGCCAAGCAGCGGTTCAGAATGCACATTATCACCAGGCACTCCGTCACTATCATCAATGGCATGCGCATAACCGATAGCACGAGGAAGGCGATCTGGTGCTGCGAAAAATGCTGACTCGAGAAGGGATGAAAAAACATTCCCCCGGTTGGGAATGTCCCATTCGAGTGATCAAACTATCCTGTCCCATATGCGTTCACTTGGCAACTGAGGATGGGACCCCGCTTCCTAATCCTTGACACATCGAGCACCCTCGTATGTTTTACGCTTAGTATCATGGAGGTGATCTGTAATTACATGCAATGTAAATTATAGAGTCTATACACAGAGTGAGTAGGTTCTCCGGGAGAATATTCGGATCCCTCCGGGAGGATCCGAGAAGTTCAAGCAACACTTGACACAGTCACAACACTAACAGTGTAGCTAACTGCCCTGGTTTAGTACAAGATGTATAGCACGCTTAGCCTGGTTCCGTACCCTATGTGTTTCCTTGCCTCCCCTGTAATCCGGACCTATAATGAAAAGCATTGTTGTGTAAAAGCATGCTCCACGTGCATGAATTTTGTGCAGGCTCATTCTCTTTCATTTATCCTTCTCCTTCTTGTCCATAACTAAGTTGTGCAATTCTTTTTGAGTTTTTGTCCAAGTTATTCATATGTTGTACAAGTTATATTGTTGGTCTCTTCGGATCTTAGCATTGCTGCATGGTCTACTGGCCTGAACGCCAAGCCAACACAGGTCCGGAGTGTGCTATTGACTTAGTCTGGTCTTGCACCCTAAGTACGCCACTCTACCTACATTTCGGCAGGCCTCAGTAGGGCGGGTCCGAAAAGCATACGGATCTGGAAAGATTACATCAATGTTCCTGTTATCCTATCCAATTCCTTCGAGTCTAAAATCCAAATAAGAACAGTAAGTCTCAAACAAGTTATAGACGAGAAGACGAATTTTATTGTATTTCTTGACTTTGATGCATAGGAGAAATGAAAACTCATGACGATGGTGGACGATGACGGAGCTACCAAGCTCTGAAATCCCCCAAGGGTGTCCACCGTTGATGTTTTAAACATTGAAAGTGGTCATCGTCGGAGCTATCAAGCTCCGACAAACCCCATGGGGGCCCGCCGTTGACGTGGAGCATAATGGCAATTGATGTGAAGATGTTGGAACCACTCGAGGGGATTCGCCGTCGATGTTTTTACGCGTTGATAGTGGGAGCCGTCAGACCTACCAAGCTCCGACAACCCCAGGGGGCCCGCCGTCGATGTCTTACACGTTGACTGTGGATGTCGTTGGACCTATCAAGCTCCGACAACCCCCAGGAGGCCCGCCGTCGATGCAACAAAACTCCCTGGAGAAGTGAGAAATAAACTTCGGACGTAAAAGCTACAAGTCCGAAGCGTCCAAGTCATCAACACATTGTCAAATCCTTTTGATACATTTTCGCAATCAAATTTTGTACATCTACCAGGGGGAAACAAGATAAAGGACAATGTATTGAAGACAAAGACAAAATGGAATTCATTTTAGAAAGATTGAATTTCATTCATTTGAGGATTGGAGATTACAAAATTGGAGAGTTACAAGCGGGGGCAAAAGAGAAAAGTCCTAGGTTCTGCGGAAGTATGAGGCAACCTTCTGGGAAACCTCTTGAACACTGGCCCTGGCAGTGTCTTCCTCTTCATCAACAGACCCTTCGAGTACCGGATCCAGAGAGAATTGGGGGAGGGGGGGTCTCGGCTCTTGTAACATGTCAGCACATATTCTGCGACATTCTTAGCCAGAGATTTCCCCTCCATCTCCAGTTGGTCCACAATGACATCACCCATCACGTCAAGTTTGCTGGTAGCAGAGCTGAGTGCCACCAGCGCTTGGTCCAGCTTTGACTCTGGATTGTCCTGATGTAATGGACTGAAGCCCAACAGTATCAAAGCGTCATTGGCTCGCCCCAAGAAGTCCCATACTTGTTGGGACTCAGTCTCCTTCAAACTCCGCAGCTCCTCCAGTGACCTCTTGGCGGTCGCAAGTTCTGAGCATTCCCGGGCAAGGCACTCAACCTCTTTGGCGTGCTGTTGAATGCTTTTAGCCACTTGCTTTTTGCATTTGGTGAGCTCCGACTCCCGGAGGTGGATGCGGTTCCGTCGGTTTGCCAGGTCTTTCTCCTTGCCCAGCACTTTCTCCTCTCTGGTGGAGACTTCGACCTCTCTTTTGTTGAGGTCTTGTCCCCTCTGCCAAAGCTTCTATTCCTCCTCCTTGCACCGCAGATAAACCTTTTTTGTGCAGTCAGCCAAGTTTTGCTCTCGCAGACACAGTTTCTGGGTGAGCTCCTCCTCTCTCTTCAAAATATCCTCCTGCTATTTCACGAGTTTCTCTTCCCTCGCATTGAGGTCCGCTCGTCGCTTCTGGAGAATTTCGTTTAATATATTGAGGTTGTCATGACGTTCATCAGCAGCATCATTGCTTTTCTTAGCATGCTCGAGAATATCTCGAGAATTAGCGTCGAGGGCCGAGGCCTCCCTTTCATCCAACAACTTGCCCCAATATTCCATCTGGGCCTTGTCCTTCCCGACCCACTCATTTTGATCAGCAAACCTCATCTGCGCAAGCTTGGTATCGAAGTGAAGCCTGTTGCGCCAACGGCTCAAGGTGTGGCATTCTTCTTCGAGGACCTTGGTGTCGTGGTCGAAGGTGAGCTGGACCTAGTAGAGGCTCGAGCAGGCATTATCAATAGACGACGCCAAAGAAATAGACTTTGGACCTGTTGGGGTCATCTTTGCCAGCTCCAGGGGGTATTCAAGAACAAAAATCGGGTCCCATGCCACAAGCGTGGTCCCCTACGGTCCTCCGGCACTAGGGCCACCTCCCGAATGCTCTTTTGCTTCTGCTGCTGCCGACGAAGGTCCCGTTGTGGGAACATCAACCTTCGGGGCTGACGCCAAAGGTCCCTCCTCCGGATCTTCAACTGACGGCTCTTCAGGTGGAGGGCCCGCCGCTGACTCTTCTGGGCGCTCTAGCTCGGACATAGATGCCCCCGAAGCAATGACCTCCGGGGAAGACGTTAGCGCTTTGTCTGGAGCCCCACCACTATCGGCTCAGTTGCTGGTACATCTACCACATCCGGATAAGCTGTCGGGGCTTCAACTAATTCCGGCATGGAGGCCAGGACATCAACAATCTCCGGCTCAGTGGCTGAAGCTTCAACTATTTCCGGCACAAAGGCCGAAACTTCGGGCACTGCCGGCTTAATCGCTGGATCTTCAGCTACTCCCTGCATGGGCGTCGGAGCTTCGGTTACCTCCAGCTCAAGTACCAGAGCTTCCGCCACCTCTGACTCCTGTACCAGACCTTCAGTTTCTGGCGCTGTCGCTGGTCGTGCATTTTCATCAACTTTTCCCCCGTGGTCTAGCGCTACCACAGGAGTTTCTGGCGTCCCCTCTGGATCCAAGTCCACGATAGGTGGCACTGGAGCTGCCATGTCTTCTGCCACCACTTGTAGAGGCTCAGAGGTTGAAGCCGGAGCTTCAGCACACAACACTTCAGTTGCTACAGCAGATGCTGAAGCCTCAGACTTATTTCTCGACACACTAGAAACAAATGGTCGAGAAGAATAAAGATATAATAAAAACAAAGTTAGCACCTCACGGTGAGTTGATGATGCTTACCTGGGGATGCTACCACCCCAGTCGCTGCGGAATCTCTTCTTCCAAGGCCCGGAGTTAGAGCCCACCAAATCTGGTGAGAAAAAACCTCAGACCTTGGTTGGGAGCCACCTGCAGCAGCTGGAGACTTCTTAGCCGGAACCTCCCTCGGCTAGGAAGGACCTCCAGAATCAGAACCTATAGCTGGCACCAGAGCTGACCCGATGGGGCTGCCGCCAACATGCCTCAACTTCCTTTTCCGGCTGGAAGATTCGGCCGGCTCCTTGCCCTTGCCCTTGCTCTTGCCAATGTCGCACACTTTTGGGCTTGGGGCAGCAGGAGCCACCCTCTCAGAAGCCCCGGGGATTTCTACCCCGAAGGTTGATCGCCTCTCCACCACGCGTGGTCATCCAACGTTGGCATTCTTCTCCGAAGCTCCGTACTGATCTCTGGAATCATGTTCAGAGGCAGGAGAGCAGCCGGCAAAACCAAGGCGTCGGGGGAGATAGCTCCATTTTGGAACTTCTTTAGATGGATATTCAAGGCTTCATCATCCAAATTGGAATTCGGACCGGTTTTAATCCGGTTGTGATCCATCACACTCTTGAAAGCCCATGCGGGCCACTCCCTTGTCTTCAGTGGAGCCCACCTGTTTACCAAGAAATTGCCGAAGACCATTTGAGGTGTCACTCCACCCTTGACACATTCTTGGGTCCTTGCCAGGATGGGCTTGTACGCATCTGATAACTCCAGAACTGTGTTCCACGCGTCAGCGTCGACATTGGGAAGACCCTGGGGTAGCTCCAGCCTCTCGTGCTCCTCCACGGCGATGATCACTCAATCCTTCTTCCAATAATCCCACTTGTCGAAGGGGAAGGACCTCAATTACTTGAAGGGGCAGTTTTCCGCTTCACGAAGTAGTAGAACCCGATCAGCTCTGTCCACTTTTCCAGTGGTGTGGACCGTGAAGAAGGTCCAAAACAGCTCAACGCCGGGAGGCATGCCCACCCACATCTCGCAAAAGTGGATAAAAGTTGCCACTAGCAAGAGAGAATGGGGGTCGAGGTGATGCAACTGGAGACTATAGAAGTCCAGCAGCATCAAGAAGAAGGTTGAAAAAGGTGGGATTAGACCCACCATGGCGTACGCAGAGAAGTACACCATGTCTCCGGCGCACTCCTTCTTGAAGGGGAGCTTGCCAAAGCGGGTGATGTGGTTGAAGAAAACACTGGACCACCCCATGTAGGTCTGGACCTTTGACAGACCTTCCTTGGTCTCGATCCTGCTGCGGGGAAGACCCAATTCCACCGTGGCAAAGTGGAGCGAAAGAAGAGAAAGCTACGTGAGGGTTGGGAGGCTCTGAGCGCGAGTTTGATTGAAAGTTTAAAGAGTCCTCAATCCGTGTGGGCTTTCCTTCTTAAGTAAGCCTCTGCAACGCTTGGATGGAAACTGCAATGGGACCAAGGTTACACTTTCAAAAATCTACCCTGCTAATGGTGAATGGGCCCGGGTCCACTTTGGCGGAAAGGCTGAAGCTATTGCCCCAGGTGGACCGTTGTCATGATGGGAGGTTGGAGGCCCGAGTGCGGCGGCCTGACAAGGCGCGCGGAACCGATACGGTTTTTGCATCGGGAATAGGCAACCTTTGCGTGAGATCAACATGCCAAGACCTCACCTGCCACATTGAAAAGAAGCCACGTGGCGATGTTTCAACCACAAAGCATCGCCCCAACGACACATCAGAAGACCTTTGAAGCTGAAGCGCGGGCATCAAAGATGGCCCCACCTTCGGTAGAATAACTTAACCCAAAGGGTTTCTCTCGGAGGTGGGCACGTGGGCCACTGTTGGTACCCTGCGTACAGGTTACCCCATGATACCGCAAGAAAAGCTAAGTTGTTCCACCCTTTCCAGTTGAAGACCTCTGAAGGCCACACATGTTGCACGATATTGGACCCGCCTCCCTCATTTGGGTAGCTCCGACACTGACATGTGTATCATAAGGTCGGACCTAACACCCTTCATAGGGAAGCTCCGGTCTTGCCACGTATCCACTGACTCCGGACCTAACCCCCAGTACAGGGAAACTCCAGTGTTGCCATGTGTATAGTGGCTCCGTACCTGCTTCCCCATGATGGGAAGCCCCGGAGCCACCACGTTTCAAACCTCCAGAGCTAGAACTTCAACGGAAGACAGAGATATCTCCAACGCCTTGGACCTTCAAGGGACATTTATGCGACAGTTACAAGACCTGATTATGTGTCATTAATACTATATTAATGACACACGATTAGTGGACTATTAATAGGGTAACGCCGTCATTAAAGCGTGTTATCCCTTTTAATTACACTTAATACCTATAGATCGTGTATTAGGCTGTGAATCACGCCAGGGCCACATGACGGGCCAGGCAAGTGTTGTAACGGCCAGTCCTTAGACTATAAAAGGGTTGCGCCGCACAATACATGGAAAGGAAAGTTCGCACACTCACAAGTGCCAGATAGATTCATACATACAACACACAACCCATGGAGTTGGGTGTTATGCTCAGGCGGCCCGAA
The DNA here is from genome assembly GCA_036927565.1 of Tuctoria greenei. NCBI lineage: Eukaryota > Viridiplantae > Streptophyta > Magnoliopsida > Poales > Poaceae > Tuctoria > Tuctoria greenei. The sequence continues at coordinate 93,924,335 of JAYESD010000001.1, forward strand.
CCACGTAAATCTCTCATGTCATCATCTTGTTAATAATCTCACTTGCGCTCCAATGAAGCAAGAACCTCCGCGGGCTACGATCTAGTAGTAGCGGGGAAGTGTCGGTCGAGCATATAGACAGAATTGTATTTGTCCCAAAGGAAAGCGATAAAGTAAAGTAAACACTATTCTTATGATCAAGATATAGAATACTATGTCATTATTAGGACAGGGGTAAGTTGATTATATGGGTAGTTTGACACACACCTAAGCAATCTACACCTATAGATATTGTAGTCCTAGTGAGCGTTAAGCTAAGAAAGGGCCATTCCTAATGTGCTTCTAATATACATATGTATAGCCTAAGTAATGTACAAATAGATATGCTAGTGCTGAATACTAGGGCATAGTGGTCCAACATTAAAAGTGCATCTAGGAATCCCAGTGTGTTTTGGATGGTTGATGACGAAAAATTAAGAGACTAATGAGCTCAGTTGATCTTAAGCACAGGTGTAATGATTGGAATGAAAGAAAATCCCTCAAAAAGGAAAAGATTGAAACGGGCGTTGAAGACTCAAGCAAGGAAATTGGGGTTTCTTATGTGTTGAGTTTATACTAGATCTTTATGTGTGATGGTGTGTGTATCAAGTGCATTGAGATCATCGAAGAGGGCTTGCAGTCATGGTTGAGAGAAAACCTAAGTGAGAAGACTTTGTTGTGAGTATTCCCAAGAGACCAGAATTGTCCGAGCCTCGGGGCCTGACTAGTCCGGGTTGTCCATAGTAGTCCATTTTTGGCCGGACTAAGAGTTTATGTGTGAGTTCGGACTTGTCCGTTCTTAGAAAGACTAGTCCGTTCTACACTTGGTGAGAGTTTTCGGAGCTAAGTCCCGGGAGGCAAGACTTGTCTGCCCTAGTAGTTGAACTAGTCTGGACATCCCAATTTAGTCTGTTTTTGGTCGGACTAAAGGTTTCTGTTGTACTTCGGACTTGTTCGTTGTGAGATGGACGGACTAGTTCATGATATTTAGTGAGAAGGGGTTTCTGAGGCTAATTAATGTAGGCCGGACTTGTCCGCCCTAATGGTCGGACTAGTACGGGTTTTCCAGACTTGACCGTTTTTGAGCGGACCAAGACATTCTATTTGAGTTCGGATTAGTCCGTTGTTGGTCGGACTAGTCCGGTATGCCATGGCCATTTGGATTTCGAATGTTAGAGGGTACGTCACTCTCTATGGAGCGTGATGTAGTGTGGCCCAAGAGGTCAGACTAGTCCGGGGTTCCTGGCCGAACTAGTCCGAACATTCAATGTTGGCAACGACAAGATTTCGGGACCCCTATAAAAAGGGGACCCCCAGCTCCCATTTGAACACCTTTGAACCCTAGCGCCGCCACAAGCTTCCTTGAGCCATTCTAAGCCTTCTACTCCGCCTACTTGCCCTCTAGAACCAAATCTTGAGGAGATTAGGGTTTGGGAAGGGGGGAGAAGGAATATCGACTTGATTTGGCCCTCGTTTTGATCTCTTGCACTTGATGTCGCATTTTGTGGCTTGTGGCTGTTGAGCTTCGTGTGCTCCTTGTTGTAAATCATTTGTGGGAGCCTCAACTTGTGAGAAGCCCCAATAACTTGGTGATTGCCCTTGTGATTAGTGGAATCCAAGGAAACCTTTTGTGGTGGCTTGGTGAGATTAGGGTCAAGTGAGACCAGGTCCTTTTGTGGACTTCTCAACATGGATGTAGGCTTCTTTGTGAAGCTGAACCACAGGATAAATCGTGTCTCACTTGTTGCTTTACTTTCCGCTATTCACTAGAATTGCTTTTAGAGTTCATATCATTATTCATATTGTTCTTCATTTAAATCTTGCAACCGATTTGCCCTCACAAGTTAATCTATGTTAATATTTTGTCAAACTAAAATCCACAAATAACTTGTAGAAATCAAGTTTTTGAGTTTCTCTGTGTTCTGAGCGGACTAGTGCGGCCCTAACCAGACTAGTTCGGCCTTAGAGTTTTAATCTCGTTTGATTAAGCAATTTTAGGTAATATTACCTATTCACCCCCACTATAGACGACTTTCAATTGGTATTAGAGCAGGTCTCTCCATCAAGAGTCTAACCACTAGGAGAGAAGGTGGCCAGAAGGGGTGAAAACGAGGTCCCAGTGATTGTTGATGGAGACAACAAAACGAAGAACGTCGATGTACTTCAAGATGATCCAAATGTCAATGAAGAAGTCCTCCAACTCAAGGCACGACTTCGTGAGAAGCTAGGTCTTGCCAAGAAGGAGACCAAGACGATCAATGCAACCAATAACGACAATGGGAGTAGTTCACATGACTACTCCCAATATCCTTACAATTATGAAGCCTAACTTCTAGCAATCATTATTTGTCTATTCCTATTGGGAAATCTCCCCAATTTGATGGAAATGATTACTCTATATGGAAACATAACATGAAGATGCATCTCATTTCCTTAAACCCTAGCTTGTGTCAAATTGTTTTGACAGGTGTTCATCTCCCCAAGAATGAGAAAGATGTTACCCCGGAGCAAGCCTTCCTACTCCACCGCAATGCTCAAGCGGTTGGCGTGATCACCTCCTCCTTGAATCGAGAGGAGTTAAACTGAATGGATGGGTTGGAGGTGGCCAAGGACATATGGGATACACTCAAGATAGCACACGAGGGCAACCTCGTCATAACAGAGGCGAAGATCGAGATGATCGAAGAAGAACTTTGGAGGTTGACCATCATGGATGGTGAGACCCCTCAAGACATGTAGAACCGCCTCAAGGTGCTCATCTGTGACATCCTGGATCAAGGCTTAATAGGATTGATAGAATAACTCATACCACCAAGGTATACCTTCTTTTCCGAAAGCCCACCTGCAAAGAACTCTGAGTTTAAGCGTGTTGGCTCAAGGCTTAATAGGATTGATAGAATAACTCATACCACCAAGGTATGCCTTCTTTTTCGGAAGCCCACCTCCAAAGAACTATGAGGTTAAGCGTGCTTGTCCCGGAGCAATTTGTGGATGGGTGACCGACCGGGAAGTTTTCCCGGGTGCGCACGAGTGAGGACAAAATGTGCAGAAAAGACTAGTGTTGGTCTGTGGGGCTAGTCTGTGGTCATATAGAGCTGTCAGGAGTCACGACTGCCAGGCCCGTAGTGGTTGGGGTGTTATAGAATGGTATCAGAGCCGACCCTCACGGTTTCACGGGTGCATAGGGTTAGGGACGTGGGTACGTACGCATGACGCGTGGGTCCTCTAGGAGGGACACGGTATGGTACGTATGCCAGTACTGAACATATGGACGCGGCCAAGAGGGGACGTTCCTGACTTGGGAGTTGACCGGGGTCCTCTATGAGGGACATGGTATGGTACGTATGCCAGTACTGAACGTATGGATGTGGCCAAGAGGGGACGTTCCTGACTTGGGAGTTGACCGACGAGGACGTCGGTCTTCTAAGGGGGGTGGATTGTGACATCCTTGCTCAAGGCTTAATAGGATTGATAGAATATCTAATACCACATAGGTATACCTTCTTTTTTGGAAGCCCACGTGCAAAGAACTCTGAGGTTAAGCGTGCTTGGCCCAGAGCAATTTGTGGATGGGTAACCGACTGAGAAGTTTTCCTGGGTGCACACGAGTGAGGACAAAATGTGCAGAAAAAAACTAGTGTTGGTCTGTGGGGCTAGTCTATGATCCTATAGAGCTGCCAGGAGTAACGACTGCCAGGCCAGTAGTGTATGGGGTGTTACATCATCAACAAAAGAGCCGTTCCTATGGACGCACCCGGTGGATGTACCAAGAAGTAGTAAAGAGGATGATTCAGACATTCATGCCTCGGGATGTTGCTCTTTGCTCCTTAATTCGTGAGAGTCTGGGATTCCACAAGATGACTTTGGAAGAAGTGCTAGGGAGAATTATCAATCATGAGATGATGGAACGAGAGTCCATGTTCTACAACAACCTCCAAAAAGCTCACCTCCCCCAAGAAGAAAGATGTTGCATTCAAGGCAACATCATCAAGATCCCAAGAACAAGAGTAATGTGATGAAGAGAGCTTTAACACAGATGAGGAAGAGGTGCTCTTCATCAACAAGTTCAAGAGGATGATGAATACCATCATGAAAGCAATAAAAAGGAGAAGTCCAAGAAGAGAGCAAAGAAGGCTTGTTACAATTGTGAGGAATATGGCAACTTCATTGTGTATTGCCCACATGAAGAAAACAAGAAGAAGAAGGAGGGCAAGTCTCAAGAGAAGTAATTCTTCAAGAAGAAGAAGCAATCGGGACAAGGCCACCTTGGGAAGGAGTGGCATTCAAACGAAGACTCCTCCGACAAAGAAGAAGAGAAGATGGCAACAATTGCCATGAATAAGATCAACCACGGAGAACAAGCTGTTCCCAAACATAGAAAGCTCAAGACCAACATATCTCATGGACAAGGAGGGATGAAAGAAGGTTACATCTAAACCACCTTCTTCAATTTCATCACTTGACAATTTTGATAGTGGTAGCGAAAATGAAGACATGCTTAAAGATATGAGTATAAGTACCTTGAAAAGATTGAAATTGTTATCCGATGAGATATTTGAGAAAGAAAGGCTCATCAACCATTAAGAGAACATGCTCATCCAACAAAAGAAGAGATGTCAATTGTTTGAGGAGCTCTTGGAGCTTGAAAGAGGAAGAAACAATGCACTTGAGCGTGAACTCGCTTTGAGCAAGGAAACTTGCCCAAATCTTGATAAAAATACAATTGTGCTCAAGGATGAACTTGTTCGCTTGACAAAAGTTAACAAGATCCTTGAAACACAAGTGGAGTCTCTAAAGGTCAGTGCACCTTCTTCCTCTAAAATCTCACCTTCCACAAATGTCAAATCTGAAACACCTCAAGCTTGCAAGTGCTATAACTTGATCCTAAAACTAAAAGATGAGATTTAAGTTGCACAAAACAAGCAAGCACCAAAAGGTAGCATTTTTGACAAGGATAAGATGGCATATTCACGTAGTGCATACACCAACACAAGACATCCTCTTGTCAAAGATGGTCTTGACTATTCTAGGGGGAGGAAGCAAAATGCTAAGACTCCCAAGAATGGCAAAGAATTGATTGTTTTTGTTAAAGAAGGATCATACCACAACAACAAAGTAAGGAACATAGCTACCTCACACAACATGCCTAAAAACAAACCTCATCTATTGTTTCATGATTTTGATGCTTCATATGTCTTGTTGAGGAACAAATTTGGTAAGCCTTATGTTAAGTATGTTGGGTCACTTTGCAAGATTACAAAACCTTACATGTGGGTGCCCAAATACCTCTTGACTAACATCAAAGGACCCAACACCGATTGGGAACCTAAACCAAGGGTTAATTCTTTTTGTAGGCATACTCCTTTGGTGGGACTAAGTGGGTCTTTGATAGTGGATGCACAAATCATATGATCGGGAAGAAGAAGATGTTTGTGGAATATGAGAAAAATGAATATCCAAGCGAGGGAATCTACTTTGGGGATAATAGCCATATGGGAAAAATCCTTGGCACCAGTAAAATTGCTATATCCCATAATCATACTCTTTCCAATGTTTTACAAGTCGATTCACTTGATTATAACCTATTGTCCATATGACAACTATGTGACAAAGGTTATAGTTATCTTTTCACTAATGAGGATGTGACCGTCACAAGAAGGAGCAATAACTCAATTGCCTTCATGGGTGTCCTCAAGGGGAAGCTCTATATTGTAGATTTCTATGCAGATAAAGCCCAACTTGACACATGCTTAATTGCAAAAACCAACATGGGATGGCTTTGGCATAGAAGACTAGCCCATGTTGGGATGAGGAATTTGCAAAAACTTCTTAAGGGCGAGCACATTCGTGATTTAAAGAATGTCGTTTTTGAAAAGGATAGGACATGTAGCACATGTCAAGCCGGAAAGTACGTTGGAGCTTAACGTCCATCCAAGAACATCATGACAACAACAAGACCATTCAAGCTTCTACACATTGACCTCTTCAGTCCAATCGCGTACATAAGAATTGGCGGTAACAAATATGGTCTTGTAATCGTTGATGATTTTTCACATTTCACTTGGGTGTTCTTTTTACATGAAAAAAGTGAGACTCAAGGTGTCCTCAATAAATACTTGAGGAGAGCTCAAAATGAGTTCTCCTTGGGAATCAAGACTATAAGGAGTGACAACCACACCAAGTTCAAGAACACTCAAGTTGAAGAGTTTCTGGATGAAGAAGGCATCAAGCATGATTTCTCGGCCCCCTACTCCCCTCAACAAAATGGGGTGGTCGAGAGGAATAATAAGACTCTCATTGAGATGGCTAGAACCATGCTTGATGAATACAAGATGTTGAACCAGTTTTGGGTGGAAGCGGTTAACACCCCTTGCCACGCCATGAAACGGTTGTATCTCCATCGCATATTGAAGAAGACGTCTATGAACTCCTAACTAGTAATAAACCCAATATTTCCTATTTTCATATTTTTGGGAGGAAATGCTATATTCTCAGCAAAAAGCCTAGGACCTCGAAGTTCCCTTCAAAGTCCGATGAGGGTTTCTTGCTTGGTCATGACTCAAAGACTTATGCCTATTGTGTTTTCAATTTATCCTCCAAAATTGTTGAAGTAGCACGTGATGTAGTGTTTGATGAGACTAATGGCTCCCAAGTGGAACAAGTTGATCGTCATGTGCTAGATCAAGAAGAAGCTCCACAAGTGCTGATAGGAAGGATGGCACTTGGAGACATTCGACCACAAGAACAACCTCAAGACTTAAGTGACCATCCCACATATCAAGCAAACTCTTCCTCTAATGATCAAGCTCAAGACCCTCAAGATGCGCTTCAACAAGATGAAAATGAAGGCATCGATCAAGGGGGGAGATGAAGAAAGTGAGGAAGAAGATGACGAAGTTCCAAGAACTCAAGCACCACACCCAAGAGTACATCAAAGCATTCAACGAGACCATTAGGTTGACAACATTCTTGGAGATATCTCTAAGGTGGTAACTACTCGATCTCGTGCTGCAAATTTTTGTGAACATTACTCTTTTGTTTCTTCTTTGGAGCCTCACAAGGTTGATAAAGCACTACGAGATCCGGATTGGGAGACGGCCATGCAAGAAGAGCTCAACTATTTCAAAAGAAATCAAGTATGGGAGCTCGTAAAAAAGCCAAATGCAAATGTTGTGGGCACCAAATCGGTTTTCCGCCACAAACAAGATGAGCACGGGGTGGTTAGAAGGAACAAAGCATGACTTTTGGCCAAGGGGTACTAACAAGTTGAAGGTTTATATTTTGATGAAACCTTTGCTCCTGTAGCTAGGCTTGAATTAATTCTCATATTACTTGCGTTTGCTACTCACCATGATTTTAAGCTATACCAAATGGATGTCAAGAGTGCATTTCTCAATGGTCCAATCAAAGAAGAGGTGTATGTGGAGCAACCCCATGATTCAAATATCAAGACTTCCCAAACCATGTCTACAAATTGTGAGTGCCTTAGAGACATTCTATTCAAAATGGTTTCAAAATTGGGAAGGCTAAGTATACTCTATTCATCAAGCATTTCAATGATGGTTTGTTTGTTTGCCAAATATATGTCAATGACATCATATTTGGTTCTACTAACAAAACTTTTTGTGATGAGTTTTCTAAGATTGTGACCGAAAGGTTTGAGATGTCTGTGATGGGGGAGTTGAAGTTCTTCCTAGGATTTCAAGTGAAGCAACTCAAGGAAGGAATGATCATTAGTCAAACAAAGTATACACAAGACATACTGAGGAAGTTTGACATGGACAAAAACAAACTCATCAAAACTCCAATGGAACCAATGGGCACCTCGACCTTAATGAAGATGTTCCAAGTGCGGACCAAAAGGTATATCGTTCCATGATTGGTTCATTTTTTTACTTATGTGCATCTAGGCCCCATATAATGCTAAGTATGTGTATGTGTGCTCGATTCCAAGCTTCTCCTAAGGTGTGTCATTTGACCGCCGTAAAGAGAATTCTTAGATATTTGGTTCACACACCAGGACTAGGACTTTGGTACCCCAAGGGCTCCAAGTTTAATCTCATTGGATATTCCAATGCGGATTATGTGGGGTTCAAAGTTGATATAAAGAGTACCTCATGGACTTGCCAATTCTTAGGTAGGTCCCTAGTGTCTTGGTCCTCAAACAAACAAAATTCCATTGCTCTCTCCTCAGCTGAATCGGAGTATGTTGCAGCGGAAAGTTGTTGTGCACAACTTCTCTGAATGCGGCAAACTCTTAGGGACTATGCCATAAACTTGCACCATATTCCTCTCCTATACGACAATGAGAGTGCCATAAAATATCCTACAATCTAGTTGAACACTCAAGGACCAAGCACATTGATATCCACCATCATTTCTTGAGAGATCATTCCATTAAAGGAGACATCGTATTTCCCATGTGAGAACTGAAAACCAATTGACCGATATCTTCACCAAGCCCTTGGATGAGAAAAGATTTTGTGAACTTAGGAGTGACCTCAATATCTTGGATTCTCAGAATGTGGCTTGAATCTTGCACATCTGATCATTACTTGTATTTGATTCACAATTCAGGCATGCTTGCAAAAAACTCATCCCCCTCAATTTTCTACAAAAATATTTGAAATTATTGAATCTTTGTGAATTATGGTCATAGATTGGTTGTTGATTGCTTACTGACCATGCTTGCAAAGATCTTTTATGATAACTAGTCCGAAAGGATCAAATCTCCGGTGTAAAAACAAATATATATATATATATATATATATATATATATATATATATATATATGGTTTCAGCCTTTGGGTCGGACTAGTCCATCCCTTGGCCGGACAAGTTCAACCCTCTGGACAGTCCGAACTGAGTCCGCGGGCCAGACACGTTCGGGTCTCCAACCGGACTAGTTCGGCCCCTGGGGACTTAACCTCCCCAAGGGCTCCCCAACTCTTCACTCATCCACTCACACTCTCTCTCCTCAAACACGAAAACCGCGCCCTCAAAGCGCAGTTTTCGATTGCATCCACAAAAAACCGATTCCAATCTGTAGATTGAATCCCCAAGGTGTGTGGGAACTCTTCTCCAAGCATCCTAAGCTGATTCTTCATCCACATTTTGTAAATTTGAAGATTTGAATAGGTATTCTTGACCTAACACTAAATCCTTCAAAACTCAAATATTTTAGGTCATTTGATAGAAACCTCTTCACAAAAGTTGTTCTATATATCATTGTGATCCTATCCTTGGAATATTATGTCTGGATCCATAGTTTTTTGTAAAAATCCTGAAGATTAGGGTTCTTGCTGTGTACACCGGACAAGTACGACTAAAAGGCAGACAAGTCCGGTTCGTGCGGACTAGTCTGGCCCTTCGGCAGACAAGTCTTGGGTTCACAGTGAAAACCCTAACCTTGATCATTTCTGTGAATTCTAATGTAATATTCGACTTCCTTGGTTTCATATACTCTCGTGTTTATCTCTTCTCAAGGACGATGTTGAACCCCGACGACTCGCCTATCCGATCCTGTGCACAAGGCGGTGAGGCAAGAAACCTATCGCAGTGCTCGTGAGGAGCGAGAGCTTGCTATAGCTCTCTTAGAGTCGCGAACTGAGGCAAGGAAGTCCAAGAAACAAAAACGAGAGGCTCATAACTCAGCGCAACTGAACTAGCCCCAAGGAAGAGGAGGTTTGTGACCATGGGTGAGAAAACAAGAACTCAAGCGGCTAGTGGTGCAAAGGACAAAAAGCAAAGCACCGACGGATGAACCACCAAAGAAAAGAACATCAGTTTTGAAGAAGCCTGCATGCAAGGTACAAGTTGGCGTCACCATAATAGAAAAGGGTAAAAAGGGGTCCTCACAAACCATTGGCCCTATACGGATTTCCTCACCTCCTAGGAATCAAAGTCGACAAGCCACTGTTGAAGCCAGTTTATTCAGAGGTAAATGGGAACAGAACGCTAAGAGATTGAGGATGGAAGACTGTTATAAGTATGAGAAGCACACCGCCGACCCTCGGATTTGGTGTGACATCCATTGTGATTACTATCGGAGAGTCTATATGTCCAAGCAACTCAAGTGACCGATGTCAATGGATCGCTTGGGATTACATGGCGGAGAAGAACCATGCTGCATTCAATGTGGTGATTGAAGCCACAGAGCGCCATGGACTCAAGGATCTCATGGCATTCGGATATGGTTGGAACATTGAAGTTATTATGCAATTCTACACCACAGTCTACATCCATAAGTAAGGAGATCGGAGAATCACTTGGCTCACTAATGGTGAGCAATACTCAATTACATATTGGGAGTTTGCCCAAATTATTTGCTTGGAGGATCAAATTGACAACAAGATCATCATTTCAAATCTCAAAGTTGTTAATAGGGATGATTTGGATTACATGTATCCAAGCCATGCAATTTATGATGCAGGGCACATAAAGAACATCAAGCCATTCTATAGTGTGCTCAAGTGTGTTCTAAGGAAGGCTATAGCCCCCAAGGATGGAGATGTGGGGATCATTCAAGGAAATTTTAGGCATTTGATGGGGCTCATTGATGGATATGTCCAGTTCAACATTGTGGAGTATATCTTTGGTGACATCTTCAACATCTCACACAACCTCCACCGCTCCTCTCGCTATGCACCATATATCATTTATCTAATTGAGAAGGTATCCAGGCTGAAGTTCAAGAAGGATGTTACTCATCGGAGGATTCAGCCTCAACTTCCTCCTCCCAAGCCTATTGCACCAAGAAGAAAGAATGTCGATCCTCCTGCCTCTTCCTCCCATCCTGTGGCTTCTCCACCTCCTCCTCCTCCATACAGTCCGGAAGTGGCTTCTTCAAGTGCTTCAAGGCAATTTTTGCCTCTTGTCGGAAGGTGGAAATTCGAACCCTTCGCATGGAGCTTCGCCAAGAGAAGTACCTCAGGGCCATGTGCAACAAGCATGAGGTTCCATGTCTCCCGTCGCGGAGAGTGATGGAGAGTTGACCCCTTTTTCCGAGTTCACCACCGATGAACTCGCTCACTTCGAGGAAGATGGAACCTCCAAGGATGACACCAACAATGAATACTACAATGAAGATATTGAAGATCTGGTGGCTAAGAGAGCGACAATGACCAATAAGACGATGACGACGTTGAGTATATTGTAGGACTTCCTTCCTCTTTTTCTTTTTGGTGTATTGATGCCAAAGAGGGAGAGATTGAAATGGGGTACTTTCTTTTTAGAGTTGTTGTCTCTCTTGTGATCCTATGGACATGAATTATGTTTTAGAACTCTCGCATTTAAATTTGTGCAAAACTTCATTTGTGTTAAGGATTGTATGCACATTATGATATTTGATATGCTTATTTGTGATGTGATGCTTAATATTACATATTTTGAATTCATGTTTGTTGCCTTATCACAAATCATGGACACATCACTTAGGCACCCTCCCATAACTTGTGTATGTATGATAACTCTCTCAAATCCTTCATTCATGATGCATACATTGAGGGCGAGTTACTCGTACACACACTTGTTATGAAAACTAGTTTATATTATTTTTGTTGAAGCTTAATGTGTTGTCATAAATCACCAAAAGACGGGGGATTGAAATTAAGAGAATAATGATGACAACAAATTAAGAGAATAATAAGCTCAATCGATATTAGGCACAAATGTAATGACTATAATGAATGAAAATCCCTCAGAAAGGAAAATATTGAAATGGGTGTCGAAGACTCAAGCATGGAAATTAGGGTTTCTTATGTGTTGAGTTTATACTAGCCCTCTATGTGTGAGGGTGTGTGTATCAAGTGCATTGATATCATAGAAGAGGGCTCAAGGTCATGATTGAGAGAAAACCTAAGTGAGAAGCCTTTGTTGAGAGTATTCCCAGGAGCCCGGACTTGTCCGGGCTTCAGGGTCGGACTAGTCCGGGTTGTCCAGAGTAGTCCGTTTTGGGACGTACTAAGAGTGTCCGTGTGAGTTTGGACTTGTCCGTTCTAGGACGGACTAGTCCATCCTACACTTGGTAAGAGTTTTCAGAGCTAAGTCTCGGGAGGCCAGGCTTGTCCACCCCAGTGGTCGAACTAGTCTGGACATCCTATTTTAGTCCCTTTTTGGCCGGACTAAAGGTTTTTGATGTACTTCGGACTTGCCCGTTGTGTGGTGGACTAGTTTGTGGTATTTAGTGAGAAGGGGTTTCTAAGGCTAAGTCATGTTGGTCGGACTTGTCCGCCCCGGCGGTCGGACTAGTCCATTGTGTCCAGACTTGTCTGTTTTTTAGCGGACCAAGACATTCTATTTGAGTTCAGATTAGTCCGTTGTTGGTTGGACTAGTCCGGTATGCCACGACCATTTTAATTTCAAATGTTAGAGAGTACGTCACTCTCTGTGGAGCGTGACGTAGTGTGGACCTGGGAGGTCGGACTAGTCCTGGGTTTCTTGCCGGACTAGTCATGACATTCAATGCTGGCAATGTCTAGATTTAGGGACCCCTATAAAAAAGGGACCCCCAACTCCCATTTGAGCACCTTTGAACCCTAGCACCGCCACAAGCTTCCTTGAGCCATTCTAAGCCTTCTACTTCGCCTACTTGCCATCTAGAACCAAATCTTGAGGATATTAGGGTTTGGGAAGGGGAGAGAAGAAAGATCGACTTGATTTGGCTCTCGGTTTGATCTCTTGCACTTGGTGTCGCGTTTTGTGGCTTTTGGCTGCTGAGCATCGTGTGCTCCTTGCTTTAAATCATTTGTGGGAGCCTCAACTTGTTAGAAGCCCCAAGAACTTGGTGATTAGCCTTGTAATTAGTGGAAACCAAGCAAACTTTTTGTGGTGGCTTTGTGAGATTAGGGTCAAGTGAGACCCGATCCTTTTGTTGACTTCACAACGTGGATGTATGCTTCTTTGTGAAGCTGAACCAAATCGTATCTCACTTGTTGCTTTACTTTCCGCTATTAACTATAATTGCTTTTAGGGTTCATATCGTTCTTCATATTGTTCTCCATTGAAATGTTGCAACTGATTTGCTCTCACCTATTAATCTGAGATGGATTAGGCTTCTATACATTGTATCTATCTTTTGCGAAAATTAAATCCGCAATAACTTGTAGAAATCAAGTTTTTTAGTTTTCCCGATGTACTGAGCGAACGACTCCACCCCTGACCAGACTAGTATGGCCCTAACAAGACTAGTCCGGCCTCAGAGTTTTAATCTCGTTTGATTAAGAAATTTCAGGTTATATAGCCTATTCACCCCATCTAGGCAACTTTCAAACATATCGGGCACAGGTTTACCCCTGACAATATCAGGACAATTCCTGCTAAGAGCCTATGGCGTCACTCAACGTGGGAGAATACAAAGGACGGACAAGGCTGTCACAACCTGTTGCCTACTCCTACAACCGGTGGGTCTACGAGAAATCCAACACTACTTAGCTATCTAAGCACCACGTTTAAGTGTTAAGTAAATACCTATGAGTCCGGATATAAGTATCATCCTAAGGAAATGAATTATCTAAACATCGTTGAACCAACATTGGAACCAAGCACTACGTTTTCGTACTAACATGTTCATTTAATACGTAATTAGATTGCAGTGGAACTTTTATGTTTATGACAACATAATTACTATACTATCGTAAGGACAACTAAACCTACCACATACATGGACTCCACAATCAAATAAGAAATGCTTTGTCTAAGCATATGAATAATAAAAACTAATATTATTATAATGCATAAAGTCACATAAAGAAGAAAATATACATGAGTCATACCTTTCCCAAAATGGATGTAGAACTACAGGCTCCTCGCTACAGCCTAAACTCCACTAAGGACTTGGAAAAAATGTGTATACAAGAGAGTGATGCTCAAGTGGGGTGTGCTAAAGTGAGGGGGTCATATTTATACACAAAGTTCAGTTGGTTCCCACCACTAATTGCGTGCGTAGTAGTTTGAGCCAGCTTCACGGAGCCATAGAGAGTCGATACATGGAAGAAGATCGAGTTTGGTGCCAGGAATCATTCGGCCAAGCCAGGGGGTCGGCTGACCTAGTCCTGGCCCCCTTGGATGTGTTTCCTCCGGGTGACTAACATGTGGGCCTTGGTTCCCTTCCCGCATGATTTGTCATTGGATTCTCTCGGATACGCATGGGAATGGGTCCATGGATCCATGTGATGACACATGTTGTCGCATGATTGGCTGGGATGTTACTTTTTAGAATTGCTCCCCTCAATACTCCTCGTTTTTGCAATAAAATACCTGCATGCACCATTTCTCCAAGTACAAGTGGAATTATGTCGAATATGAGAGTGATGCGTGTAAGAAATATTTATTCCTTCATATAATTGAGTTATATTGACTGTCGGAATTGATATATAACGACCGTCAACAAAGTCCCCCAAGCTTACTCTTTGCTCGTCCTGAAGCAAAGATCAAGACTTAAGTTGTTGATCAGGAGTTGCTACAATGTTATACTTCATAAAAGTACCATGTGCACAACAAAATATTCTACCTTGCATTGAATAAATCGGCTATGATACCTCATCCTTTTTCTTGGTCATTATGGGGCACATGCCTCCTCTTTTTCTTGTGTGGTTGAAGGATAGAACAACAAAATAAGCATGCATCACCTAAATTCTAAGTTCCACCAGAATTCTGGAGAGTTTCAAATGGTGTTTAATTTCAAGTTCCTCAAATGATGCTCTCAATCACTCCTATGTGGTGAGTGGAATTTTTCATCACCAAGGCAATGGCTTTCATGTCCTACATCTAAATAGGGCTTTATTTGGAGCTTGGTAGGGATCACGAGTAGGCATTTTTTCAACACATATATTGCTAATTCAAGAGAGTAGGCCTTAGGAGAAAACAAATCATACTTTTGATCATAATTGTGCATGTGCCTTGGAATGTAGTGGAGTGGGAATTTTAAGATAACTACTTTGGTGGACTCTCTTTATTGTGAGGATGAAACATGACTACTTATTCTCTCAGTGCTTTTTCTCATGCTCATGTACATGAGCATGCATTTTGTTTTTCTTTTCTTGTGGCCATGTCTTCTACTCCTATTTTGAAATATTTTTGAAGAGATATTTCGCATGAAGAGTATGGAGTCCCTTTTGATGGTGGAGTGGTATGATGGAATTTTGCTAAATTCTAGTGTAGAAGTTTAGCATGTGACCGTGAAATCTTGATCTTAAAAGTATGAAAATATTCTCACATAGGTCTATTTTGACTAAGGCTTAATGTGAAAGAAAATATCATATGCATGGCGTTTATCGAATTTGAACATCATATGGCTTTGGTGGGAAATTCAATCAAATGGAACTTTAATTTGATCCATTTTAGAAATACTTTGGAAATACAAGTTTTACTCTTAACTAGTAATTTAGCAACTCTTATTACTATATCATATCCCACGGCAACCTAGAATTTGATTAACCTTATGCTGCCCACAAATTCTAAGTTTATGGCAAAAGTATTGTTAAGCCAATAAACACAATACTTGGAGAATACTAAGTTGTATACTAGGGACTAAGGAAAAATAAAACAGAGCAACTATTTATTATTTCAACTTATGCAAAGTAAAAATATTCTTACTCTACATATTTTATTTTATTTAAACTATCCTATCCTACATTTTTTAGATGCAAATGATGAGGAAAGAAAGAAATAACCAAATAGAATGCAAATGGGATGTAATACAAGTTAGCTCAAGTGGGGGTCCTCCCCCAAGCTTGTTCTTGGTCAAGGTCTGTGATAGGGGTGGAATCCCTAGTAGCGGAGGTAGGCCATGAGGTCGGCATAACCTTGTTGTTGCGCGGCTTCGACATTGGAGGGTTGAGTGTTGATGTTGTGCTGCCTCCCATGGATGCCATGAGTGTGGTATATGCTGCTTGTCCACACCTCAAGGTGTCCCATGTGTTGGGAGTGATACATATTTCCTTGATTAAAGTCATCATAACCTCTAGCCACAAAGGAACAATGTGCATCTAACAACGGTGGCAACTCCTTTGAGCTTGAATGGGTGCTTAGAATAATTGAGAGCATATTGATCTCATTTATTCATGTCAGCCCTTTGACTGCTCGTGGAGGGTTTCCATGTCAAATCCGCGGCCTCGTAAAGATATGATTAGCCCTCAAGATTAAATTCTGAAAGGCTTCAACCATGCTCGTTTACTCATTGGCCAAAAGATGTTGAAATGAAACCTACAAGGCTATTTTCAATGATCGACTCCTTGTATGCCTGCATATAAATTTTACTCCTGCAAGCCCCCCCTCTTGGATGGAGGGTGATGGTCAGCTCCTGGTACTTGTACTAATGAAACTTTGAGTTAGGTAACAGAATTCATTAGTACATCCGAAGAAGAAAAATAGCAAAGATCTGTCGGGTCCAATTTTCAGTGCATCCATAAACACTGTATTATTTATAGATATAAGAGTGGATCTTTATAAATTTATCAATTTGCATATTTTCTAAAGATCCTATCCATAGCAATGCAAGTGATATATGTACACTCTATGGGTCCTTTCATCTTGAATTTTCTAACCATCTTCCAAGAGCAAGTATTCATCATTTGGATCATGGCAAGCAAGATTATCAATTTTAACCTCCCCAAAAATATCTACAACCCTTCCTAGGAATTTGAAATTTAGTGATTCAAATTAAGATAAAGGACACCACTTATTTCTATGTTTATACATGCCAATCTACCTGTAAATGTTACACCGAACGCTTTGTTTGTTAAACGTAGGCAAAAATGACTAAATCTGTTAAGCAAGGCTTTAAATGATTCTTGGTATTTGTTTTAGTTCTTTCCAAGTAACCTGGAATTTCCATTTGAAAACCAAATGACAATACCAACATTTACTTTTGTGAGGATGCATAAGAATTGAATGATGAGGAGGTGCTATCCTTCCTAATCAATGCAAGCAAGGTCATTAAATTCTACTGTGAACCAAACAATGGAAAAATCTAAACTCATACCTCATTTTGATGCGCCATTCCGGTTCGAAGACCCTTGCCTGTGAAACTCATGGCTGTGGACTTTGGCGTAGCTTTGACATTCGATGTCTTTTGCCAAGTTGAGGTCGGAGTTGATGGTGAATGAAACTTCATCATGCTCTTCCATCGGGCCATCATCTTGAGCATGCCTCCAACTTGAACTCGAAATGAAATTGTTGGAGGGATATGCACTTGAATCCCCCGGATGATGTCTCAGGCTTGGTGAGGCTGACCTTTTTCTTGCCCACCAACCTCTTCACTCATTTCCTCATGGCTACCTTAAAATCAAGAATAAATAAAACAACTCGAAATAGGGTTATGTTAGCAAAAAGAAAACTGAATCCTTTTGTCATATTGTCTTGCCCACTTTGAAACAACTTACAAATGCAATAAGGAACAAATAAAATATTTTTGATCTGAATTAGGAAAATAAATTCAAGAGGTTATACCCAAAGTTCATATACAAATAATTTTTTTCCTAAATTCAAAATTTTAGTTTTATATTGGTTGGAAATTTAAGTTTTAAACATGCAAGTGTGAAGATTCAAACATGCTAAATGCACATGCAAGGGTTGATGAGAAATTCAAATATGCAATTGGGAAAATAAATATGAGATAACTATCAATTCACCTATTGGCAAAGACTCACCAAATATTTGAAGTTCGATAAGCGGGACTTACATTTGTCATGTTTTGTGTGACGACTTGTTGTTTGGATTAGAAGATGAAGGTGTGGATGGCTTCTTTTGCTTTACACACCAATCCTTCATTGGCGGTCATCTGGACAGTGGAGCACATGGTGGCTCCAGCCTCTCTGTCTCCTGCATGGAGACGTGTTGATGTTGTGCAATGGAATTCCCTTTTGAGGGTATGCCTTCCTGGGCTTGGTGAGGTTTGTCCTTCTTTGGGGGTTTCACTTTGACCTTCTTGATGTTCACTTGAGTCAACCCATATTTGAACTTGGATCAAAGGCTTCCTTGGGAATGATGGTATGTGGACTCCATAATCAAACAAGAAATGCATAAACCATAATGTTGCTTTTCCTATGGTTGCACGACCTTGATTGTAATGTAGGGTCCAACAAGTGATTGTGGAACCCTTGGATGTAGAATGGTTTTCGAAATTTCTTAGCATTTGCCAAAGCTTCTTGGGTATGTAATCATTAATCTTTGCTAGGCCAAGTATAAGATACTTCAAGGTAGGCTTGGTTGAAGTTGAATCCGTTGGAATTTTTAAATTCACCTTGCCTCCTTGGTTGTAAGGATGGTGTTGATCCCACCCTTAACATCCTTGTTGTTGGCGTCCATTGAATTCGTTTATTGTAAATGAAGGGTCCTCATCCGTCTTTGGGAAATAAATCCTCAAGTGTCCCATTTTGACATGGATTTTCACAAATCATGTGAATATCCATGACTTGGATCATCCAAACAGTTCTCCATTCGCTCGACCTTCTTGATCTTTCGATAGGTGGTCCAGTTCCATGGCTAGCATTTGAACCTTGTTAATGGTGGGCATGCCATATCGACAGAATAGGAACATTCATTCAGACACCCCTTTGAATGGTGACCATCTTATGAAATCTTCATCCTTGTCATGATGAATGAGAAAAGGCCTCCTCCAGCTCCATCATGAATATGATCATGGATTGATGGAGTCAACCAATTGTAGGATTGCTTAACAATGAGCCAACTATCCATAGTATGACGAAGGCAATCCATGATATAATCTTGAAGCCTCCCCAAGCTTTAGGGATAGATGCCTTTGGCTCTTGCTGGAAGATGGAGAATCCTCCCGTGATGGGCAGTGGTGTTGCCCAACATGAAGAATTTGCCGAGAAACGCTTTGAATTACTGTTGGAGTTCAACTCTTGCGTCCTCTTTGGCTTTCCCACAAAATGGTCTAGCCAAACCCTACCTTGTTTTCACACAACCTAGAAAACAAAACAAAGGAAATCCTATCTTATAACTACTAGTACCTATGGCTTAATCATAAGTGATAGCTATCCTTTACTTCTTTTGCCTTTCCCAACAAAGGTGCCAGAAATGCTTGTTGGTATTTTTTAACACCACAGATCATCTCCAGTAAGAGATAAGATCGCAAATGCATGAAAGATGTCATTGTAGCATTGCACCCATGAGTGTTGCCAAGGGTATTGTATTTATTCCAAAGGAAGGCGATAAAGTAAATTATACACTATTCTTATGATCAAGATATAGAATACTCAGTGATTATCACGACAGGGGTAAGTTAATGATATGGGTAGTGTGACACACACCTAAGCAGTGTACTCCTTGAGATAATGTAGTCCTACTAAGAGTTAAGCTAAGAAAGGGTCATTCCTAATGTTCTTCTAATATACATATGCATAGCCGAAGTAATGTACACATGGATATGCTACTGGTGAATACTAGGAATTAGTGCTCTAGCATATCAGGCACGGGTTTACCCCTAACAATATCAGGATGATTCTCGCTACGATCCTGTGGCGTAGCCCAACATGGGGGAGTACAAAGGACGGACAGGACTGTCACCACCTGCCGCCTACCGCTACAACGCGTGGGTCTATGAGACATCCAACACTACTTCACACTCTAAGCACCACACTTACATGTTAAGTAAATACCTTAGGAGTCCGGATACAAATATCATCCTAAGACATAACAAACCTAAACATCGTTGAACCAGTCTTGGAATCAAGCACTATGTTATTCATACTAACATATTCCTATCATACCTAATTAGACTATAGTGGAGGCTTATGATGTTTATGATAACATAATGACATTATTACTATACAACCATAATGACAACTAAACCTACCACATACATGGACCCCACAACCAAATAACAAACAATTTGTCCAATTATGAATAATAAAATACAAATATTATTATAATGCATAAAGTCATATAAAGAAGAAAAGATACATAAGCCATACCTTTCCTAAAATGAACCTGGGACTAGAGGCTCCTCTCTACAGCCTAAACTCCATTAAGGACTTGGAAGAAGTGTGTATACATGAGAGTTTTGCTCATGTGGTGTGTGTTGAGGTGAGGGATCCTATTTATACACGAAGTTCAGTCAGTTCTGGCCACTAATTGTGCGCCGAGCAGTTAGAGCCAGCTTCAACGAGCCATAGAGAGTCTACATGTGGAAGAAGACCGAGTTTGGCCCTAGAAACCAATCGGCCAAGCCAAGGGGTCGACTGACCTGTTCCTGCCCCCAGGTGACTGACATTGGACGGTTCCCTTCCTGTGTGATTTACCATTATATTCCCTCGGATACGTCTGGGTATGGGTCCATGGATCCATGTGATGCCACATGTCATTGCGTGATTGACTGGGATGTCACTTTTTAGTACCGCTCCTCACAATTCTCGTGATTCCAGCAATAAAATACCTGCATGCGCTATTTCTCCAAGTACAAGTGGAATTATATCAAATGTGAGAATGATGTGTGTAAGAAATATTTATTCTTTCACATAATTGGGTTATATTGCCAGTCGAAATTGGTAGATAATGACTATCAACAATCTACAACATTGCATTAGTTTTTAGTAAAACTAACTTCTAGATTTTCATCTAGCAATAGTAAAACAAAGGGCAAGTTGTATTTCAAGTTCCTAAGAATTTTCACTTCTTCCAAACTTACTGATTATTAACTTATACCGAGCCCTTAGCAATTATAGCAGTAGATGAATTATTGGCAAAAGTAATATATTCTATACGTGGCACTTAAGAGATTGGGGAGAACCATTCCTTGTTACCAGTCATGTGGTGTGAGCATCCTAGGTCCAGAAATCAAATTTTCTCCTTCCTCAAGCGTGATTCCTACATAGCAGCAAAGCACGTTGATGACTCAGTATTGGGGTTAGTCTTGAGTCACACAGTGTCAAGCAGGAACAACACATGAAAAGATGGGAAAGTACAATAGATTTATGAGCCAAAGTTTGTGAATTCTTGCACCCAACTACTGACCTAAGAGGTGTGACACTGACACATTTAGCACAAAAAAAGTAGGTTCCAGAACAATTTTGCACGTTGTCGACTCCTAATAGCAGGTTATACATTTGTAGCATTCGGTACAGCACGTACATAAAGTTTTGCATGGTTGTTATATAATCTAGTGAGTATTATTTTGTTTTTATGTTGTTTAGCTAGCCTATAATAAAAATATGTGATATGACCATCTCTACCATCGTATGGGCAATGATATCTAACCCTGTGTTCATGTTAGTGCACGAATGATATAACCTCCATGCTGACCTAAAAACCACCTCTTTTGTTTAGATACTGTTTGACTCAAACCACTTCCTAGTGACTTTATAACCTTAGGTGGATGATCCTTAGCCTGAGCATGAGATTCAAAACCTAAACTAGTTTTATCATTGCTAGACTTAGAAGAGTTCAAAAGCAAGTTTACGTTCTTATTCCCACTACAAAACCGCTCTAGTCTTCTGTGCATGTCATCAAGTTTCTTGGACGAGTCTAGACAGTTTTCACATTAAGTTTTCCATTTATTTTATAATTTTAACAAGAGTTAACTTCAAGTATATGTAAAGCTTTATTCAAAGCAAAAATCTTCGTCCTAGCATCATGCAATTTCACACTAAGGTCATCGCATATTGAACAGTTCAAATCAATTGTAGAACAACTAGCTTGTTTCATATTCTTATCGTTAGGTGCATCAAGTTCTTTGTTCCTTTTAATATCAAGCTCAAGTTGATTAAGAGTGGAGGTGTGACATTTCTTAGAGAGGACAATTGTTCATAAACCAATTCACATGAATCATCACTAGGAATCAAAAATTTTAGCTGATTAATTTCATATTCTAGTGATTCAATTTTAGCATTGTTCTTTCTTAGTTTATTGTCCTTTCTCTTAAGTAAAATATCAAGATGATAGACAACATGAGCAAGATCTTTGTATGAGAGATTTATCTCTTCATTGTCGCTGTTTGGTTCAACCTCCTCCATGCTTAAGCTTGTGTTGCTCGCCGTGAGACACATATTTGCCAATGTTTGACTGTTCATCGACAAAGTGTCTTTATCTTCACTATCCCATGTGTTCCCATCGCGCAAGTCGACCTGTTGAATAGAGAGGACACGGTGCACCACTTTGCTGCTCATAAAATCCTTCTTTTTCATGTTGTTGTTAGAAGCGGAGATCTTTGACCTTGTTTTCTTTTCATCACAGAAAGTAGAACCTAAGATATTAGAGCAATTTGTTTGAAAATGTCCTAACTCACCGCATTCAAAGCATCTTTGAGAGCCACCATTGCCTCTCCTCCTAGTTCTCACATTTTGCAATGTTTTTGAGAATCGATGAGAAAGAAGGGATAGCTCCTCTTCCAGAAAGTCCTCAATCTGTTCAAGAGTTAGAGAAGTCAGCAAAGCAAGTGTGCCACATGATGAAGTGTTGATACTTGGTACGTCACAGATAAAAATTTGCGAGTGCACGGAGATACCGCTGTAGCACTTCCCCTTAAAGAGTATTCCCAAGGGTATCAAATCCAAGGAATGTGTGTGCTAATGTTCTAACTAGTTCACCCAAGGACACAAAGCTTCTTGTTAGGCAAGAGGTAGAGAGTAGAAGAGTTCCTAATTCAGGGTAGGTTGATCAATAGTACTTGTATTGGGCACGGGCTTACCGTGGTATGCCACGTGACTCACGCCAAGAGCCTATGTCGTAGCCAAACGTGGAGGATTTCAACGGACGGGTAGGACTGTCACCACCTACCGCCTACCTCTACAACACCTGGACTATGAGAATTTCAAGTAAAGTCAATCCTAGACACCACGCATATGGTATCAATTACTTCCCTAACCTCTCTTGCAAATACTAGGGCCTCTAAATGAATATAGTGATGAGCGAACAAGTAACTGAAGGACTGAACTGAATTGAAATCACAAGCACTTACTTAAATAGAAAGCGCCCATCGAGGTGCAAGGGTGGAGATGTTTCGACAAGACCGAACCCTATCTTTAAGGAGGAATTTCAACGAGTCGGAGCCTCCTCCTCTTCCTCACTCTCTCCCTACCTTCTAAGCACTTGGGCAGCGCTACGCCTTTAGAGACTCAAGCTTGAAGTGTGTGGAGAAGAGTGAGCCTCTCCACCTGCTTATACCCTCCAAAGGTCAGTTTGGTGCTGAAATATTGTGAGACCTATGTGTGCTGAATACATTGGCTATGACATAAAAGTTTTGAATATTGTCATAACACCGTTTTAACAAGGTCTGACTCTTGATCTGAGCTCCTACAAGGTTCGACGTAAGGTCTGACTTGTTTTGGCTAGGTCTGACTTGCTATGGCTAGGTCTGACATGTTTTTGCTAGCTTCGGCGTTGGGTCCAACTAACTTTGTTAAGCTCCGGTGCTAGGTCCGACTAGCTTTGGTTAGCTCTAGCACTAGGTCCTGCTAGCTTTGGTAAGCTTCGGTTCTAGGTCCGGTTATCTTTGGCAAGGTCCGGTGCTAGATTGCAATGGTTCTGCTTTTAACTTGCAATGTTTCGAACTTGCTTTACACTTATGGAAAGTTTGCTTAGTATTCTTTCAATATGTGTGTGGTGTGTTTTGGTGGTTATGGCTGATATCATTTTGCTATGGTTTGCAACATGCTTATGTGAGGTGCTCACGTAAGGTGTGTCGTTTCGGAACTAACGTGAGTCAAGTCAAGGAATTGTGCATGGAAGTATTGGTTGTTTATTCATGTGCAGGTGTTGCTTGAGATCAAGACATGGCTAGTGACGGGATCCACGAACTAGTCTTAGGGAGAATATGAGGTTCAACAACAAAGTTCGGGAGGAATTGTGGATGAGTTGATCGGGAGGTTACGCAACATGTTTGAATAAAGAAAATTGCATATGAACATAACATGTACGTCATTGGAAGATGTTTTCACATGTGCATGAAGTGCATGGACGTGGTTTCATGGTTCCAAGGCGTGATGAAGAGATGTGGACATAAAAAATTGGTCGAAAAGGTCCAACCGACTTGGTTATGGACTCAGACTGCTGCTGAGTCGTGTTTGATTCAAATATGGAAAGATTTGAGTTGGTTATGATAGGTTTTTGTGTGGGTCATGAAGTTGAGTTGTTTTTAGGATTGTGGGATACGTTCCTAAGGTGTTTGGAAGTCTTAAGAGTGCATCTTACTGCGTATAGAAGAGTCTTGAGCAGTTATGGAAAGTTTCGGTCGAAACAGAGTAGGATACGAGTCCTAGTTAGGATTGGATTGGCCTAAGAGCTGGTTATATAAGCAAGGGAGGCCAGAGATCGTGTGCATGGACTTTATGTTGTTCCTCTCGTGTTCTATTTAATAAATATCGTCGAGTTTCTGAACAGCACTACTGATGAGTGGTTTAGGCCCGATCTTCCGAAAGGTAAGTTGATTGGGGTGGAGAACTCGACGTTGATGATCCACAACACTCGAGCAGTTCGAGTACCCATGCAATCACTACACCACTACTCTGTTGGTTATCAACCGTGCTGCACACGCTTGACCTTGCCAAGAAGGCTAATCCCTGCAAGTGCAACCGAGAACACGAGCAAGAACAACAAAGACACGATCTGAAATCACAAAGTTGGGGTCTCACAAACCGTAGAACGGCGATATTATTGATCTAAGAAAAACCCACCAAATATGACCGGCAGCTGCAGTATTTAAAAGCTAGTTTTCGGCCAAAACACACTTAGACGCATCCCTAATGGACTCATATGGGATACAAGGCCCAAAGGCCCGATTTAATGATGCAACACCAAATAGAAATCTGGATTCAATTTGTTTTGATGATTCCCAATACTCCGGAAGAATTTTGATGTGGTACCAGAGCCACTAGAAATTTTATCTTTTCCTCTTTCCGTGCATATGTGGAACATCGAAAACGGAGTCCATATGCATCTTGGGCGTCCTTTTTAAGGTGGATTGCTCCTGGACTCCGAGTTGAACTCAAGTCCGAGTTGTAAACTGATTCCATCAACTTGTGGACGTCCCAGCAGGTTCTCCACATCCCCAAGGTCTCTTCTCTTCACTTGTTGATCTTCTCCATTGTTCCTAATAATAATTAAATAATCACATAGCAATATATTCTCAAACTCACATGCAGAGGAAGTTACAAACGAGTTCACCTGCTGATTTATTAACCGTGCTCGTGCTCTTTTGATTGGTCCTTGCAATTCAATGTGCATCTCCGCTGTTGTGATGTCCTCATCATCCCCCTCTCTTGAATTGGAGTCATCCTCGACTCAAGTTCATCTTTTTCTCCCAACGGTCTCAAATCTGAAATGTTAAATGTGGGACTAACGCCAAAATCGGAAGGCAACCCAAGCTTATATGCATTATCATTAATCTTTTCAACAATATTAAAAGGACCAGCAGCTCATGGCATAAGTTTATATTTTCTCAAGTTGGGGAATCGCTCTTTTCTCAAATGTAACCACACCAAATCACCCAGTTCAAGTTTTACTTATTTTCTACCTTTACTACCTGCAATCCTATACTTCTCATTCATCTTTTCAATATTTTTCTTTGTAGTTTCATGCATCTTAAGAATGAATTCAGATCGTTGTGTAGCATCCATATTTATAGTTTCAAAAGGAGGAAAAAGTAGTAAATCAATAGGAGCACGGGGATTAAAACCATACACTACCTGGAGTGGACTTACCTTCATCGTGGAGAGAACGGATCTGTTGTAAGCAAATTCTACATGTGGTAAACACTCCTCCCACAACTTCAAATTTATTTTCAAGATAGCCCGCAACATAGTGGATAAAGTATGATTAAATACCTCGGTTTGTCCATCCGTTTGTGGGTGACATGTAGTTGAAAATAGCAACTTGGTTCTAAATTTATACCACAAAGTTCTCCAAAAATGACTTAAATTTTTTGCATCACGATCAGAAACAATGGTATTTGGCACACCATGTAAACGAACAATTTCCGTCATAAATAAATCAGCAATGTGTGAGGCATTATCATTCTTATGACATGGTATAAAGCGTGCCATTTTGGAAAAATGATCAACAACTACAAAAATACTATCCCTCCTCCTCTTAGTCCTAGGCAATCCCAAAACAAAGTCCATACAAATATCCTCCCGAGGTACACTAGGAACAGGAAGAGGCGTATAAAGACCATGTGGGTTAAGCCGAGACTTAGCTTTATTGCAAGTAGTGCATTGTGACACGTAGTGCTCGACATCACGCCTCATCTTTGGCCAAAAGGAGTGTGTGGACAGCACGTCTTCAGATTTCTTCACTCCAAAATGTCCCATCAAACCTCCTTCATGTGCTTCTTGCAAAAGTAGTAGACGAACAGACCTAGCTAGAACGCATAGCTTGTTAGTACGATAGAGGAGACCCTCTCGCAGCACATATTTATTCCATGTTCTTCCTTCTCTACAATTTTCAAAAGCATCTTTGAAGACCAAATCAGTAGGATATAATGCTTTATTGTTTCCAAACCAAAGATTTTATGATCAAGTTGGGATAGCATGGTATAACGTCTAGATAATGCATGACATTTTCCTTCCCTTTATTATGCTTAATGATGTATGTAAATGACTCTATGAACTCAATCCATATACCATGTCGTTATTCAGATTGGTTTGACACTTAAGATACTTCAATGATTCATGATCAGAATGTATGACAAACTCCTTAGACCAAAGGTAATGTTGCCAAGTTTGTAATACTCGCACTAAAGCATACAATTCCTTATCATAAGTAGAATAATTCAGTGATGGACCATGAAGTTTTTCACTAAAGAAAGCAACGGGTTTACCTCCTTGTATGAGAACTCCTCTAATATCAATGCCGCTTGCATCGCATTCTAGCTCAAAGGTCTTGTCAAAATCAAGAAGTTGTAGCAATGGTGCTTGTTTAAGCTTCAATTTGAGAGCATCAAAAGCTTGTTGCTGCTGTTTGTCCCATCAAAATGTCACTCCCTTCTTTGTTAGCTCATGCAGAAGTGCTGCAATGGTGCTGAAATCCTGCACAAAACGGCTATAAAAACCTGCAAGACCAAGAAAACTACGAACCTGTGTGACGGTTGTTGGGGCTGGCCAGCTAGTGATCGCTTCAATTTTTGCCTCATCCATCTCAATTCCCTGCAAGGAAACGACATAGCCAAAACACGAGACTCGATTGGTGCAAAAGACGCACTTTTCGAGGTTACCAAACAAACGTGCATCTCTCAAAACAGTAAAAACAGCACGTAAATGATAAAGATGTTCATTATATGACTTGCTGTAAATGAGGATATCATCAAAGTAAACCACCACAAATTGTCCAATGAAAGCACGTAAAACCTCATTCATTAATCGCATAAAGGTGTTTAGTGCATTAGTTAAACCAAAATGCATGACTAAACACTCATAAAGTCCAAACTTGGTTTTAAATGCAATTTTCCATTCATCTCCTAGTGCCATTCTAATTTGGTGGTAACCACTACGCAAGTCAATTTTCGTGAAGATGATAGCACCACTCAATTCATCAAGCATGTCATCTAAGCGAGGAATGGGACAACGATATCGAATGGTGATGTTATTAATTGCTCGACAATCAACACACATACGCCAACTCCTATCTTTCTTAGGAACCAAATGAACAGGAATGAAACAAGGGCTAAGGCTTTCACAAATGTACCCGCGGTCCAAAAGATCTTGGACTTGTCGCTGAATTTCCTTAGTTTCCCCAGGATTCGCCCTGTATGCTGCACGATTTGGCAAGCTTGCTCCTGGAATCATATCGATCTTGTGTTCAATGCCTCTCATGGGTGGTAAACAAGGGGGGTATCTCGGAGGGAAACACATCCTCAAACTCCTGCAAAAGGTTAGCAACAGCAAGGGGGGATGCAATAGATAATTCAAGAAGTGAAAACATGACTTGTTTTCATACTAAGGCATAGCACATCCCCTTAGCATTGAATAAATCAGCAAGATCAGATTTAGTTGCGAGCAACGATGGTGATTTTAACTTAATGACTTGCTGTTTTTCATATTCTAGTTTTGTTGATTTGCCATCATGAATTTTACTCTTCTCAAAATGCACAATTTCAGCAGGAGTCGTGGGGAGCAAAGTGATTTTCTTTCCTTTATGCATGAGAGTATATTTATTAGTTCTACCATGATGAATAACATCTGTATCAAATTCCCAAGGATGACCCAATAAAAGAGAACAAGCATCCATAGGCACGACATCAAAATCAGCAAAATCATGGTAAGAACCAATTGAAAAATGTATTCTTGCTATTTGTGTTACCCGAACCTTACCGCTGTTGTTGAACCATTGAACGTGGTATGGATAAGGGTGTTATCTTGTTGTCAAACCAACTTTCTTGA
The DNA here is from genome assembly GCA_036927565.1 of Tuctoria greenei. NCBI lineage: Eukaryota > Viridiplantae > Streptophyta > Magnoliopsida > Poales > Poaceae > Tuctoria > Tuctoria greenei. Next base: position 93,952,687 of record JAYESD010000001.1, read on the forward strand.
CAATGCCCGTGTTCACCAAGTTACTGTAGCTACCTCCATCAATTATAGTGTGTAAGCGGCAGTCCTTGACGACAAGAAACATGTGGAAGAGGTTGTGTCATCGTAGCTTGTCGTCGGCCTCCACTTTGGAGCTCAAGGCACGCTGCACGATGATGCTCCTATAGTTCTCTGTCACCGCTGTACCAAGTACCTCTTCTTCGTTGTGTTCGTCATTTGGATCTGTAAAGTCAGTAGCAAGAGAAAATTCATCTTCAACATTTGAAAATATCATACCCACCATCGTCGCACGCTATATATGCTCATTTGCTCGGGCAATCTCTCATCATATGACCATGTCTCTGGCAGCGGTGACACATAATGTCGGAAGTACGACTCATAGAAGGAGTGGACGACGAAGGCTTGAATGATGTCGCCTTGCTGCCCAACGGCACGTGAGAAGGTGGAGCAGCAGGTGTAGTTCGTTGGCCGCCATTGGATGGTGTAGTCGCTGCATGGGAGGTCGAAGATGGTGCTGTTTCGGATGGTGTACACGTCGAACGAGGCATGAAGTTACTCCTCGTGCATTGTTGTTGTTGTCGGCCCTGCAATTCTTTTGTTGCCAACATAGCAAGCTGAAACAATCTGTTAACAGTATCATATTCCTTGTAATCAACAATGTCTTCAATTTCATGCCTCAACCCCCCATAAAAACAAGCTATTTTATCATCCATGTCCTCTACTACACCAAAACGTAGAATACCCTTTTGTAACTCTTGATAACACTCCTCTACAGACATGTTACCTTGGTCTAATAGCTGCAATTTTTGCGAAGATCCCGCTGAAAAGATGGAGGAACAAATCCACCACACATAGCTTCCTTTAATCTATCCCATGTTGGAGGATCAGTTCTAGTTTTAACAAGTTCATTCCACCATATGATAGCAATGTCATTAAACTCACTAGTAGCTTGACGAACTCTATGTCGTTCAGGAACAAGATGGGCATTAAATTTTTGCTCTACTGTCATCTCCCAATCAAGATAAGCCTCAACATCATAAGCACCAGAAAAAGAGGGTATAGTAAATTTTACTTTAGCAAAAGGATCATCAGGAGGATGATTATAATTATTATGATGATTATTACCTCCCATACCTCGATGATAAAGTGGTAGTCTTGGCTGATTGTTGTGATCTTCCATATCATCATAAGCATTGCCTTCATGTCCTCCAGTGAGAGGCAACCAAGCCTCAAAAGTATTCATCCGAAGAGCAAGGTCATCAAGTTGGCAAGTCAAGTTCGCCAATGACTCCTCCGTTGATGCGTTGTATTGGCGAACATATCTGTCATGGACTTCATCATATCACGTAACTCAGCATGTTGAACACATTTGTCATCATTGTCTTCCCCTTCCATTGTTAGTAGGAAATAAAAGACAACAAAAATATGTTATCCCTATCAATTACAATGACAATGTGAAAGGTGGATGAAAACAATCTCTCTCGCTCAAGTGTCTTACCACGCTCTTACAAGTGTTCTTACCGACACAGCAGGTGGTGTGGATGGTTAGATGAACCAATGAAGTGTGCGGTGACTGCAAAGGTACCTGTTATGCTCAAGAGAAAGGTGGAGCTTGGATGGCACAATATGGTTGCTAATAAGCAGAGAATCATTAACAGGTAAACAAAGTTGAATAAGTATTCAATATAGGAAACTGTTGCTCGTCAACCAAGTGCTCTAGGGCCTAGCACAACACAAGGAAGTAGCAAGGCAAAAGGAAGACAGAATGATATAACCAACAATCACAGCACAAGTAGTATAGGCCAATTGCTTTAATATGCGTGCTCTTCACTAATTTTTTTCTTTTTTTTTGTAATAATTTTTTATATTCTTTCTTTACTCGGGAGCACAAAATTATGAAGCATGCAAATTTGCAGATCAACAGAATGTAACATGTGGCCTATAGAAAATCAAGAAGAATCTTTAAAATCCGTGCTGAAACTTCGAAGGCCGGATAGCCTATCTTCCGAGGGGAATTCAGCCAATCTAATTTTTGCCGAACGTGGCAAAGCCGTGAAAAATCAGATGCAAATTTCGCGTAGATCATTTTGAAAAAAAGTGGCGCAATTTCGAGTTCATATGCGAAAGTTATGGCTGTTTTAAGGTAGGCTGTCCGAGTTACGGTTTTTGGATGTTGATTCCAACTCGGTTTGAGAACAGAACTTGCAATCGGATATGAAAATGACCGAAAATTTGCACAGAAACTAATGGGGTGGTGTGTGATGATTCAAGGATGAGAGTGTCACAAAGGCTTGTCACCTAATCTAGGGTTGGCGATGCGGGAGTTTACGCAAGGCGGCTAGCTAGGGCAAACCGATGAATGTGGTGGATCGGTTTGTTGTTTAGGGATTGTGGAATAGGTATCGAACAACAAGAAAACAAGGATGAAACAAGATAACTAGGACCCAAAACACAAAGCTAAACCAGCAACAAGACTCAAGCACATGAATGCAAACTGAAAAACGAAACTACAAGCACTATAGTCTAGGAAGCGGTAAAAACGATTTAATTTTTTTGTGGCTTTTCTGTGGACTCTAGGTACAAAAAAAAACCAATGTAATGGAAGTAAAAACAAATATACCTCACGGGCAACCTGGAAATCTAATACAAATTGATGAGTGGTTTAGGTCCGATCTTCTGAAAGGTAAGTTGATTGGGGTGGAGAACTCGACGTTGATGATCTGCGGCACTCGAGCAGTTCGAGTACCCCTGCAATCAATACACCACTGCTTCGTTGGTTATCAACCGTGCTGCACACGCTTGACCTCGTCAAGAAGGCTAATCCCTGCAAGTGCAACCGAGAACATAAGCAAGAATGTCGAAGACACGATCTGAAATCGCGAAGTTGGGGTCTCACAAACCGTAGAACGGCAATATTATTGATCTAAGAAAAACCCACCGAATATGACCGGCGGCTGCAGTATTTGAAGGCTGGGGTTCGGCAAAAACACGCTTAGACGCGTCCCTAATGGACTCATACGGGATGCAAGGCCCAAAGGCCCGATTCGGTGGCGCAGCACCAGACATAAATCTGGACTCGACTTGTTTCAAAGATTCTCAATGACTCCGGAGGAATTTTTATGTGGGACCATAGCCATTGGAAATTTTATCTTTTCCTCTTTCCGTGCATATGTGGAACGTCAGAAACGGAGTCCGTATGCATCCTACTCGTCTGTTTTAAGGTGGACTGCTCCTGAACTCTGAGTTGAACTCAAGTCCGAGTTGTAAACTGATTCCATCAACTTGTGGACATCCCAGCTGGTTCTCCACGTTCCCAAGGCCTCTTCCCTTCACTTGTTGATCTTCTCCATTATTCCTAATAACAATTAAATCATCACAAGTAATCTATTCTCAAACTCACATGCAAAGGAAGTTAGGAACGAGTTCACCTGCTGATTTATTAACCGTGTTCGTGCTCTTGTGATTGGTCCTAGCAGTTCAATGTGCGTCTCCGCTATTGTGATGTCCTCATCAACTACCTTGCTTTGGTGGTTTTATTATAACTGGAGTTTTACAGATCCAATTGACGTGATTCTTTTTTGTTTGTCTTAACAACTTGATTATCTAGCATCTGTGAAAATTTTACAGTCATTGGACTTGTGGTTTCTGATCTACACATGTTTCTTAGCAGTATGCAGATCTGGTTTTTCTCGAGTAGAACAGATTGACCTTTGTCTGATCTTTTGATCATAATTTGTGTTTTTCTCGTCAGTTTTTCGTGATTCTTGTTGTCATGTATTCGTAACATGATTCTCTATAATATCTAATAATTTTTTCATGGTTGAACACGTTCAGATCAGATGCACACACGATTTTTAACAGATTGATTTTCTACCAGGGATTTTTCGTTGCTTCCGTTGAAAAAGTTGTAATCTACCATTCACCCCCTCGTACATTTCACGTGCTCTTCGATCCTACAATTGGTATCAGAGCCACGATACTCTAATCTTTGAGATTTGCATGTGTTTCGCATAATCATCATAGAGAAATACTCCGCCAAACCTTGTGTGTTTAGTGGTATTGATTTTCAGGTTTGGAAGGCACACATGGAGGCTTTCACCTGG